>CM053033.1:63909026-64509026 GCA_028564925.1 Lithobates sylvaticus | reverse complement strand
AAGGATCTTGCTGGCAGGAAGGCTGAGGCGGTTGCGCGATCTATGTTTTCTATGGCGGGGTCGGCTCTTCGTCGACTCCGGTGTTGCAGACACTGAATGGGCTAAGCTATTACACCGCAAGTTGGGTAATGAGCAAGCATCCCCAGTCTGTGTGGAACTGGCAGACCAGTTAGTGCAGGGACTTATGTCTGCGATGCAGCCCGTTACTTTCTAAGGTTTCCGTGTAGGCTGTGGTTCTTCGCCAGCTGCTTTTGGCTCAAGTGCTGGTCCGCGGACCAGACGTCTAAGAGGGCTTTGGCAGATTTGCCTTTCAAGGGTGTGAGGCTATTTGGAGCCTCTCTGGACAACATTATTAAGGACATTACTGTAAAAAGTACTTTTTTCTCCCACAGTCCAAAAAAAGGCAAGGAGCCCCGTCGTAGGCAGGGTCCCTCCTTTTCCACTCACAAACTTCTTTTTCGTCCGCCCGGTTCTGCGGACAAGCATTCCCAGCCCACCAAGACTCCCACGGATGGGAAAAGGCATCCTTGGCATTGCAAGCTGGACAAGTCCTCTTCCGCGTGAAGGTTTACCCCCACCCAACTTACAGGTGGGGGATCACCTTCGCGGTTTTCTTTCCGACCAGTGGGTCTGCAAACTAATTTTGGCTGGTTACAAGATATTTTCTTTCCTGATTGCTGGACAGGTTTTTTTTCCCTCCCCAATCTTCATCTTCTCCCGTCTCGTCGGAAGGCCTTGTTTGGGGCGGTGCAGGACTTGCGTCATCTGGGAGTAATAGTTCCTGTTCAGCTTCAGAAAGGTGTTTTTTTTTTTTTTTTGTGGTTCTACTCCAATCTGTTTGTAGTTCCAAAGAAGGAGGGGGTTTGTCCGATCCTGGACCTCAAGGCCCTCAATTGTTTTGTGAGGGTACGGAGGTTCAGGATGGAATCGGTTCATTCAGTGGTGGATTTCATCAGAGGGATTTCCTGGACATCAAGGATGCGTACTTGCATGTCCCCATCTGCATCAGACATCAGCGGTTCCTGCGCTTTGCGGTCAGGGACGCACACTATCAATTCGTGGCACATCCCTTTGGGCTGGCGTCAGCACCACGGGTCTTCACCAAGGTACTGGCACCGGTTCTGGCGTTACTGAGACAACGGGGGATCACTGGACGATCGCCTCCTGAGAGCGGAGTCAGCCTCGGAACTGAGAGACGATGTGGCAATCACCATGCAGACCTTACAAGGGTTTGGCTGGGTGTTGAATCTCCAGAAGTCAATGTTGCTCCTTACCCAACGAATGGAAGTACTTGGGGTTGATTCTGGACTCTGCACGGGTAATGGTTTTTCTTCCACTGATCAAACTGCAGACCCTCCACTCTGCGGTGCGGTCACTGCGTATTTTGCATGCAGGGTTCTGGGACTCATGGTATACACCTTTTTGAGGAGGTTCCGTATGCGCAGTTTCACACTCTGGACTTGCAGAGGGAGATCTTGTCCAAATGGGACAAGTCCCTGGCCACTCTCGATTTTGTCAGAGCCGGGTGGGCCATCTGGCCAGGGCCTCGCTTCTTTTGGTGGCTTTGGTCCTTGGTTCTACGGTCCGGTAAGTCGTTTCTTCTGTTCCATTGGACTGTGATCACGACAGATGCCAGCCTGACTGGCTGGAGGGGGGGGTTCTGGGCCTTCGGTTGGGCAATGGACACCGGAGGAATCCCGCCTATCGATCAACGTGCTGGAGTTGTGGGCGATCCAGGTTATGCCTCTCCATTTGGACGCAGTGGCTGCGCAGTCGTCTGGTCAGAAACCAGTCGGACAATGCCACGGCTGTGGCTTATGTCAACCACCAAGGGGTAACGAGGATCTCAGCAGCGACGCTGGAGGTCTTTCACATTCTGCGGTAGGCAGAACTTCATGTGTCGGCTCTGTCAGCCGTTTACATTCTGGGTGTAGAAAACTGGCAAGCGTATTACGTCAGCCGTCAGTTGCTGGATCAGGGGGAATGGTCACTGCATCCGGAAATTTTTTGTCTTTTTCTGGACGTGGATCTTCTGGCCTCTCGTCTCAATTGGAAGGTGCAGATATTTGTGGCTAGAACAAGAGATCCCTTGGCAGAGGCGTCAGACGCGCTGGTGGTGCCATGAGGGCACTATCGGCTCATTTATGCCTTCCCTCCTCTCAAACGCTTTCCTCGTCTGCTGCGCAGGGTAGAGGCCGAGGGAATTCCGGTAATTCTGATTGCTCCCGATTGGCCTTGGCATCCGTTGTACGGCAGGTGGCGGACGTTCCCTGGCGGCTACCGGTGCAGGAGGACCTCCGGTTCTAGGGTCCCATATCCCACCCTGCTTTACAGTCTATGGCTTCAACGGCCTGGCTATTGAAAGCCAGGTGCTGAAAGACCGGGGTTGCCAGCTTCTGTGATTCCCACTATGTTAAGGGGGCACGTAAGTCCACTTTACGGAAAATTTATCATCACAGCTGGGAGGCTTACATCTCGTTGTGCGAGGCTGTGGTATCCGCGTTCCTATTCAAAGATCCTGGCATTTCTGCAGCATGGGGTTGATCGAATGCTTGCTTTGAGCACTATCATGGGCAAATATTGTCTCTGGCTGACTTTTTTTTTTTTTTTTTCTCCAGTGGCCTTGGGGCATACTTCTATTCAGGGGGTTCGACATGGTATGCCCACTGCTGCCTCCGTGGGATCTAAACCTGGTACATTCAGTACTTCAGAAGCCACCGGTCGAGGACATTAGGGAGATCCCTTTTACTCACGCTCTCTTAGAAGGTTTCTTTTTAGTGGCTATTACGTCCACTCGGCGAGTTTCTGAGCTGGCGGCCTTGTGTAAGTCTCCTTACTTGGTTCTTCACAAGGATAAGGCGGTGCTGCGCTTGCATCCCTAGTTAATCCCTAAGATGGTATCTGTCTTTCATCTGAATGAGGACATTTGTGCTTCCTTTGTGTCCTCGACCGTCTCACCCCAAGGAGGTCGCTTTGCACTCTTTGGATGTAGTTCGGGCTCTCTGTATCTGTCGGTTATGGCTCCTTTTTGTAAGTCGGATTCACTGTTTGCAACTGTGGATGGTTGGAGAAAGGGCCTGGCGGCTTTGGTCGCTATTTCTCGGTGGATCAGACAGATTGTCCAGGCGTATGCCATTAAGGGGTGGGTGCCCCCCTTTCCCATCACTGCACATTTTATCAGGGCGGATAGTGCTTCCTGGACCTTCCGGCATCAAGCGTTCATTTCTCAAGTAAGGTGGCTACCTGGTCGTCAGTACACACTTTCACCAAATTTTACAAGGTGGATGTTTCCGCATAATCAGATGCGTGTTTTGGCCGCAAAGTTTTGCAAGCGGCCATCTGAGGTGTTTTAGCTCCCTTTTCCAGGGGACTCTGGGTGGAGGTTATTATCTCTCCTTTGGTTTGTTTCCACTCCTCGTTGTAGCACTGCTTTGGGACGTCCCTAAGGTCAAGATTAGAAGTGCTGTCTGTCAATGAACAAAAGAAAACAGGATTTTTTTTTCTACTCACTGTAAAATCCCTTTCTCTGAGTTCATTGATGGACGCAGCACCCACCCCTCCTGTTTGTACTGCTTGTTATGAATTGAGCTTCCTGTAGCAGAGTGGTGGTTTATGATCAATAGGGACTGCCCCTAGGCGTGCTGTGCTTGTTTTGTTATTTTTGCCTAGTCCTACGCCTAAAGGTGGTGATATAACCCTAACGTCAAGATTAGAAGTGCTGTGTCCTTCAATGAACTCAGAGGGATTTTACGGTGAGTAGGAAAAAAATCCAGTTTTTCACACAAATAGAGCTTTCGTGTGGTGGTATTTAATTACCACTGGCTGTTTTATTTTTTACTAATGAAAAAAACTGCATATTTTGAAAAAAAAAAAAAAAAGTTATTTTCTTTTATTATAAAAGTTTGCTAATAAATCTTTCAAAAATGTAGGTCAATTTCTGCTACATTTGGTGAAAAAAATAAAATCCGTGTTTATTTAGTCTGTAGGAAAGTTAGTCCACAAACTATGGTATATACACTATATTACCAAAAGTATTGACGCCTGCCTTTTACATGCACATGTACTTTTAATGGCATCCCAGTCTTAGTCCGTAGGGTTTACTATTGAGTTGGCCAACCAACAACAGCTTCAGCTCTTTTGGGAAGGCTGTCTGCAAGGTTTAGGAGTGTGTCTATGGGAATGTTTGACCATTCTACCAGAAGCGCATTTGTGAGGTCAGGCACTGTTAGATGAGAAGGCCTGGCTCACAGTCTCCACTCAAATTCATCCCAAAGATGTTCTTTTGAGGTGCAGGCCAGTGAAGTTCCTCCATCCCAAACATGCTCATACATGGACCATGCTTTGTGCACTGGTCAAACCTCATTTGGTGGAGGGGGGGGAATATGGTGTGGGGTTGTTGGCCCCTTAGTTCCAGTGAAGGGAACTCCTAAGGCGCCAGCATCCCAAGACATTTTGGACAATTTCACGCAACCAACTTTGTGGGAACAGTTTAGGGATTGGTCTCTTGCTGTTCCAACATGACTGCACTCCAGTGCACAAAGCAAGATCCATAAAGACACGGGTGACCGAGTTTGGGGTGAAGGAACTTGACTGACCTGTACCTCAACCCGAAAGAACACCTTTGGGATAAATTAGAGCGGAGACTGCAAGACAGACCTTCTAGTCCACATCAGTGCCTATCAGAAACCATGAAACAAACAGAGACAGAAAATGTAGTAATAATCGCACCTTTTAATAAAATGGTACAACTGGTTAACGTAGTCAAAACATAGCCAGGGTTCAGTAGCCAAATCGGGTAATCAAAGCAAACCAGGAAATCAGGGAGCCAAAGATCAGCGTAGTCAGAGGCAGCAGACTGGATCAGGAACCAGAAGGGACGTCAGCCAGGCCAGTCTTCAGCAGAGTCTCTAGATATGTTTGACCAAGGCGAAGGCAATTGATTAAATGAACTAGGCAGTTTAAATAGCCAGAAGGGGCTGGCTGAGGGTTTGACTGATGAGCAGGAGATGATCAACAGGTGACCCACTGTGAAATGATGAGTTTGGCAATTAATCGACAGCTGAGCACAGAGAAGGAAGGGCTGAGAGCCCTGACACTGACTTAATAAAAGCGCTTCTGGAAGAATGGTTAAACATTCCCATAGACACGCTCCTAAACATCGTGGCCAGCCTTTCCAGAAGAGTTTAAGCGGTTATAGCTACAAAGGGTGGGCCAATTCAATATTTAACCCTGCAGACCAAGACTCATGTAAAGGCAGGTGTCCCAATACTTTTGGTAATATAGTGTAGAAAAACACTGCGCTTGAGTGTAGAAACAAGCCTCCAGCTTTCAAAGTCAAAATGCAAACGCCAAAATAATCATATACAACAGTGCAGCGCTAAGGAGTAAATCAATTAAAAAAACTCAACCATATCATCCCATTGATGGTCATAAGCATTAAACAAACATGGAACACACTAGCAACCTAATAGACTCCAAGTCCTGCAATTAAAAATATATATGAACCGAGAGCAAATGCCCATAAAAGCAGATATAGAAAAAAAGTCCTCTGTGACGGACACAGCAAGTCAGGGGAAATGGTAATCAAAAGAAAATCCTGCTCTGCAGCCAATGCGAGTCATACAAACTGCTTACCAGATGTAAGATACCACTGAACTACAGGTGGTCAAATCGGGCACGAGTAAATAAGATTTCCCGCCAAACCATGGAAGCTCTCTTTGCTCTCACTGCTCCAACGGAACTCAGATAAAAGACAAATACGCTCCCAATATATAAGTGCAATATGAAAATACCAATTTAATGATAAAAGGAATAATTGTACTTAGGAAAATCCAGGAGCCCCTTCCCATCGCACCCAGTCCCACTAACCTGGAGTCCGGCAATCAGTGTAAGTTCACTTTACAGATTTTTCTAAAGCCTGACTTCAGAGGCAAAGAAAGGGATTAGGGCTTCTGGCAGATGTGTTTACATTTCAACTTATAATATTTTACTGTTTCAGATGTTTTAACATCACTGTGTTGCTAATTTATTGCCTTGTTTACAAGAGACAAATGCGTGGGACAAGGGAAAAGTTTGAAAAATGTTGCAAAGTGCCAGGAAACAGCCCAGACCCCATTGTGTGGGAATGAAGTTAATGACTCAATTTATCGCAGTTAAAATTGAGAGAGAAGCTTACTCCCACCTCTTGACCCAAATTGGGTTAACACATTGCAGTCTCAAATAGGGTAAAATCCTTTGTTAGCAAGTTCTACCCAAAATTACAAAATTGATCGAATTTGGGACAGGCGTGCCCCTGGATTGGAATTCAGCCAGAATGACATTCTAGTGTGTCGGACAAAATCGGCAGAGAGTAGAGGACCTTCCTTCCATACGTGTCTTGCACAGAGTTTAGTAGTGAAGTTGACTCCTAACTAGTGTTTTTTTTTTTCTGTGTCATGAATCCTTTGACTAGACTTCCCAAGTGTATCGAGACTTCAGAAGTGTGTTTACTGAGGAAATTGTCTAGATTGCAGACTTTGCCAAGCTCCCGTCATGGCTCACGCCATCTCAACAGGCAGTTTTATTACATGATGAAGGGCTTGCTAATACCTTTCCAGATGTAGCTGTATAAATTATTTGAGCATGATGGTCACTAGTAGTTTGGGAGAAAGGTTGTTTACCAAATTGGCACTGATGAAGAATTATCTAAGAAGAATTACTAAGGCCCCTTTCACACAAGGCGGACTCCGCTTCCACGGAGTCCGCCTCTGTCCGCCGGCTCAGCGGGACATTTCTCAGTTGATCTCCGCTGAGGCGGCGGATGACAGGTCCCTCTGCTCACTGAGTGGGGAGGGGCTTGTCCAGTGCCTCTGGTCTCTATGGAGAGATCGGATGAAAACGGACAGCGTGGACAGATCTCATCCGATCCGCCATCGACGGATCTTGACGTAGGGCCATACTTCT
This sequence comes from Lithobates sylvaticus, assembly GCA_028564925.1. Taxonomy (NCBI): domain Eukaryota; kingdom Metazoa; phylum Chordata; class Amphibia; order Anura; family Ranidae; genus Lithobates; species Lithobates sylvaticus. The sequence continues at coordinate 64,502,084 of CM053033.1, read as the reverse complement.
GCTTTTGGTGGATCGGACCGGGTCGGATGTCAGCGAACATGTCTCCACTGACATCCATCGCTCCATAGACCAGCATGGAGTGCCTGTTAAAGGTACGCCGTCAAAATTGACAGGCAGACCTGAGCGGTCCGTCAGTGTGAAAGGGGCCTAAGACCCCCTTTCACACTGCCGCGTTAGCGGTAAACTGCTTCTAGTTTTCTTGTTAAAAAAAAACTGCTTCTAGTTTTAGCTACGCTGTCCGGCCGCTAGTGGGGCGCTTTCAACCCCCGCTAGCAGCTGAAAAAATGGTTAAAAGTGCCAGTGTTGCGGCGCTGCCCATTCATTTCAACCGGTGGGGCGGTTTAAGAGGGCTGTATATGTATACAGCGCTCCACAACCGCCCCGACGTTGCTTCTTGCAGGACTTTTTCTAAGTCCTTCAGGCCTTTCAGGCGTTTTAGCGCTAAAAATGGCGCCTGAAAGATGCCTCGGTGTGAAAGGGGTCTAAGTGCTCTGTGCCTACTGGCTGTTGGTTGCAGTGTCCTCGAGATGATGCAGTTTGATGAATTAAAGTGGTTCTAAAGGGAGAAGGTTTTTTACTTTAATGCATTAAAGGGGTTGTTACCCAAATATCCCCCCAAAAAGAAAATCATGCTCCTGTCTCTTAAGGCACAAGCTATGGAAAAGCTAGGAAAAATATTTACGATTGTAAAAAATAAAAAACCCCACTGCAGTGCTTAAAGGAGGAGTATAGCCAAAGCTTGTTTTGCTGTACTTCTCCTATGGATCACACGAGTGAAATTCATTTTGCACTCCTGACCTGTTTTCAGCAGAGAGTGGGCTGATGTCCGCTCTCTGCTGACATCACCGATATCAGCCCAGGCACTGCATCATCGGGACAAAGTCTGGATCCGCCAGGTGCCTGGACTGACACCCCGCTCAGCGAGCCACTGAGAGCCTGAGACGGCCTCTCTGCCCTCTCCACAGCTCAGTGCTCCTGTGAGTGAGGAGGGGGCAGAGCAGAGAGCTGTGACTGACAGTCTGCAGCTCTCTGCTCACGGAGCTCTGAAAACCTCAGTGTAGAGGCGCTGAGGGACAGGTGCCGCATTGGACCATTGCTGCATCCACCTAGGTAAGTATGAATCAGGGGGAAAAAAATAATTCCTTTACTTCTCTTTTTAATGAACAAACAAATGGAGGCTAGATCAGTTTTAGCCATTTGAGTTTACAACTTTACGGTAAAAAAAAACCTTAGCTCTCCAGTTTTGTGCTAGAAAATTACTTGGCACCCCCAAACATTATATATATTTTTAAATAATTTTTATTTCTAACACCCTAGAGAATAGAACGGGGGGCGTTACTTTCTGTTACACCATATTTGCGCAACAGTCTTACAAGCGCACTTTTTTTTTTTTTTTGTGAAGAAATACACTTTTTTTGAATTAAAAAAAAATAAGAAAAGAATGTTACCCCGAGTAAATTGATACCCAACATGTCACTCTTCAAAATCGCGCGTGCTCGTGGAATGGCGACAAACTTTTACTTTTAAAAATCTCCATCTCCGCGAAGTTGTGAAAAATTCTGAACGCAAGCTCGGCGGGATGCACGTTCAGAATTTTTTTTTTTTATTATTTATTTTACCTTTTTATTTTTACACTGTTCTTTTAAAAAAAAAAAAAGAAAAAAAATTGTGTCAATTTTATTCTTATTACATCCTTTGTAATAAAAAGACCTCAGATCTCATTTTTACACAAAAATGCAATAAAAAAAAAAAAATGTTTAAAAAAAAAAAAAGAAAAGTCTCTCTTTTTAATAGCTATGGGTGGAAGTGACATTTTGACAATGCTTCCCCGAACAAACAAATGGAGGCTAGTGATGAATAAATACCACAAAAAAAAAAAAAGCTGTTTGTGGGGAAAAATAATGATAAAAATCCTGTTTGGGTACAGCGTTGCATTGCCGCGCAATTGTCATTCAAAATGTGACAGCGCTGAAAATTGACCTGGGCAGGAAGGGGGGGGGGGGGGGGGGGGGGGAGAGTGCCCTGTATTGAAGTGGTTAAGCTAAAGTGAATTTTTTGTATATACATTTTTCATTATGGCTACACAGACCACAAGACCTCAATATTTAAAGCGGAATTATTATTATTATTTTTTATTTTATTTTTTTTAAAGTCAGCAGCTACAAAAACTGCAGCTGCTGAATTTTAAAATATGGAAACTTACTTGTCCAGGGTGCAAGTCGCGCTGCGCAATACGGATGGTCCCTGCTTTCTCTGGGACCCGTGTGTTTCCCAGCAGACCGGGGGGGGGGGGGGGGGGGTGTGGAAGAGGTTTTGACTCCCGTGGGAGTCTATGCTCGGAAGTGGGTGCAAATACCTGTATCTGCACCCCCCTCCTCCCGAAAGGTGCCAAATGTGACACTGGAGGGGGGGGGAGGGTTTCCGAAAAGCGGAGGTTCCATCTTTGTGTGGTACTGCTCAGGTGTGGTATGCAACAGAATGTGCAGTGACACAGAAATGAGAGCAAACTAGCCATACACCGCAGTTTTCAATGAAACTTAATTTATTCTTCAAACATGGGACAATAGTGCAGAATAGGTTACAGTTGACATGTTTCACAAATAGAAGTGCTTTGTCAACTATATTGGTGCATTCTTGTGTATTTTGAGGAATAATCTCTATTGACCGTACAACCCATTTTTAGTTATTTTTTGGTTTGTGAGTGACACATGTGGCCTGAAGGGAAAATCATAAGCAGTATAATTAACAGTATGGTCAACATGCCCTGACAGATTTGTTTCAATGTTATTACAAAAAAAAGTATTCCCATCCCGTTTTTGCCACATATGCATTTTACCCAAATCGCCTGAAAAAAAAAAAAAAATGTCATCATGCTGTGGTCTGGTGATCCTAAAACTTTGCACCCCTGTGTAATTGAGAAAGAGAGAAGGGAGTGTCAAGACCAAGAGGGTTATGGCAGCTATAAAGACCCGTACAAACAATACGAAAATCGGAAGTCAAATTTCGTTAGTATGGTGCTTTTGACAGCCGATTCTGTCCAATAAAAGCTGGATGTACAGATTATAACATTTTTATCGTACGTCAACTCTCGACGTCTTTTGGTTTAATTAATGATTAAAAAAATAATCATAAGAGCAAGACTACACAGGCTCAGAAACGAAAGAATACATGCAAAACAATTCAACACATTACGTCACTTCTGAAGTTGTACTCTGTTGGACGAGACTATTCAAATGGTGAGTAACCTCTTCATTTTCGATACGAGTCTAGCATGCAACAAAAAATAGACGAACGGTCATCCGAAAATCTGATCGTGTGTACGAGGCTTTAGGCACTGACCATTTTATGAATTGCATAGATCCTGTGACCAGATTTCGGTGTCCTCCAAAAATATAGCAAATGAGGGGATTTGTATAATTTTGAAAGCCTAATTATGATCATTATTGTAACATATTGTATCAATATTAAGTGCCTTAACTTATTTCGGTACCCTTTTTTACCATTTAGAAAAATAGTAATTTTGCATTAAACATCCCTTATCTCAAAGTGTAAATTGGAAAATGTACAAAATTAAAGAACTAAAACATTTTTGTCCAAACTACTGAAAGTTATCTTTGTTACAAACAAGTCAACTGCTCTTTTGCTTTTTCTATCTGAAGACCACATTAAAAGGTCTCCAACCATTATCTGGGCAATCATCTTATATCTATCTTGTAGTGTTTTCCTATTTAAGTGCTGAGAAAAAGAACAAAATACAATTACAATAATAAAACATATGCATTGCAACTCATCTCTTACATTACCCATGCTTCTTAAAATCTGCTGTGACAATTCTGCTACTTTTGTGAACATTTTTTTCTCTCCAGTTTGAAGAACAACATCTACAGTTGTAATTATGTATTATGACCGATTGTTCGAGAAGGACATTAAATACAGCATGTTATATCCTAGCCGTCTCAGGGTCCGTCATAATGGCTCGGTCAGATTCTTCGACTCCCCGGCTGACGCGGACGACTGGCTGAACACCCTGTGGTGAGCAAGATAAGCTATCCCTCACTACAGGTTGCTTTAAGAAAGTTGCCCTGCAAATGCCATCTTCCTTTTGGATCCACACATTCAGAGGTTCTCTATCCAGTCACTAGTCTTTTGTTATCTAGCCCCTCAGATCTCATTACCTACTCTGTTGCTGGTTGGCTCCTAAGCTTCTCATGCAAGACCTACCCACCGTCCTAGGTGGGCAATGGTTCTACTCTGAAGCCGATACGTTTGACCTATGCTCTGATTATGGTCCCTCTCTTGTTTGAGCTATTGAACATAAGAGATCGTCATGGTCCTAGACTAGACATATGTTTCTTCAGGCTCCTTCTACCGCTAAGCTACCTTGTTAGACACATACTCATTTGAAGTACCTACCCCCCCCCCCCCAAGTTCTGCTTCCTGAAGAGGCATCAGCGGCACTAGCGGCACTACGTTGCCACATTCTGTCATTCTACAAGGAAGTCTGACGTTCTACCTGTTATGGGGTATCAAACTAACTGGTATAGTTGGGGGTTTTCTACCTTATTGTATTCACTATGTTAATGTTCACTGTTTGTATTATATGTTAACTGGTCACCTCAATTATTGTATGTCCTCCTTCGCTGGCGTGCTTTAACTATGGTAATTTACCTCAGGGCTGTTAAACTTGGTGTGGCGACCTCCTCCCCCCCCCCCCCGGGTGGGAGGGCTCCCTTTTCCACCAATTGGTGGGTTCTGGGCTCTCCCTATACTCTGGGGTCCCTAGTGCCCATTTTGATACTTTGATCAACTATAAATCCTTATGGATCTGAAGTTAGTTTCTTGGAATATAAGGGGTCTTAACAACAAATTTAAAAGGTCCCTGATGTTTAAATTCCTTAAAACTCATAAACCCCAAATCCTCTTTTTGCAGGAGACCCACATTCTGGGGAACAAGATATTGCCCCTCTGCAGAGCCTGGGTGCAACAGGCCTTTCACGCTACTTATTCCAGTTATGCCAGGGGGGACGCCATCCTTCTAAACAAATCTCTTGCATATAAAGTGATATATGTGTCTTTAGCTCCAGGGAGCAGATGCATTATTCTAGTTCTGGAGATTGGTGCAGTGAAATATGCATTTGTCGATGTATGTATATGTCCTTTTTTTTTTTTTTTATGTCCACATTTTTCTTCAGGTATACTGTATACTATCTAGGAGAAACTGGCGCCTCTGCAACTCACTAGAGTTGTATGGGCTGGGGACTTTAATTCTGTCTTGCATGCTGACTTTGACTCCTCCAATCCTTAGCGACTGTCCTGTGTAGAACTAGGGTCCTGAGCTCAAACCTTTGACCTAACGGAGATCTGGAGAAATAAGTATCCTTTAGATCGTTTTTACTCGCATTACTCAGCTTCACATAAATCTGGCTCCCTCATTGACCTAGCGTTCAGCTCTAGGCTGATGTTGTCTTCCATACGGGTAGTCTCCTACTCCTGGCTGTCATTTCGGACCACTCCCCGATGGAAATTATTGTAAAGGTAAGAGAAGGTAGATCCTTGGGCTGTTGGTGCCTAGACTCTAAATGGCTACATAATGACAGGGTACAGGAGCTGCTGAAGGACTCAGACACACAATACTAGCAGGTAAATGAATCCTTGGCATCCCCCAAAATGGTGTGGGATGCCTTTAAAGCGCTTACCCGAAGTCAGTATATATCTGCAAGGGTTGAATATAACTCCCAGCTGACCTTGCTCGAACAGGCTCAGTCCGAGGCAGCTTCTGAATTTGTGTCCTCCCCTACTGGAGACAATTACTCCACTGTGGCACAGGCCCGTGGAGGCCTGGAACTTAATCTTGCGTCCCGCAGAGGCCGCTCTTCAGGCAGGGAGGCTGTTTGAGTCTGGGGACAAGAATGGTAAACTGCTGGCCAACCTAGTTGGAGACTCCTGCATCTGACAGTGGTCTCCGAACTGCTTTCAGATGCTGGGGGCTCTCTTACAGACTCTTCTGAAATTTTAAACACATTTCAGGGTTTTTTCAGTCCTTGTACCACAAAGGCTCTCCCCCAGATCTCCCGTCCTTACTGGACACTCTATGCAGTCTTTCTCTGTTATCTTTGTCAGCTGAGGAAGCTGCCTCTTTAGACACAGACATCTCTGTTACCAAAATTGCAAAGGCAATTAACTCTTTCTCCCCCCCAACAAAACTCCCGGACCTGACAGGTTACCGGGAGACTGGTATAAATTACAGGTTGAACACATAGCCCCGAGGCTTAGGGAGGTGTATTCAGAGAGCTATGAGTCCCAAGCCCTACCATCATCGATATATCAGGCTCACATTATACCAATACCCAAGCCAGGGAAAGACCCCAAGCTTTGCGCGTCTTTATAGACCAATCTCAGTTTTGAATTACGACTTTAAAATCTTGACCAAAGCGCTAGTCCTGAGACTGACCAAATTCTTACCATCACTAGATAGTATTGATCAGACTGGCTTTGTCCCCAGAAACTCGTCAGACATTAACTTACGCAGAGTTCTGGCCCACTTGTAGCTCCCACCTAGTGAAATGGTCTCTAGGGTCCTGGCTCTGCTTGACATAGAGAAAGCCTTTGACACAGTGGACTACGTTTCCGTAACTGGATTAAAATCCTTTATAGGGTTTCCCTGGCACAAGTAAAATTGGGAGGTGAACTGTCTGAAGTGTTTCCCATTGGAAGGGGGACCAGACAGGGATGCCTGTTATCCCTGATGCTATTTGCACTCATGATGGAGCCAATGGCTCAGGCCATACGCAATTCTGCCCTTATTAAAAGTATTAAGGTAGGTGCCATTAGTGAAAAAGTGGTGTTATACGCCAACATGGTGCTCTTTTTGGAAGACCCCGGGCCCTCCGTTAAGGAAGCCCTGGCATTGCTTTTCATGTATTCTCCATTTTCAGGTCAATTGGGATAAATCCCTCATCCTGCCCATAGATCGAGAAGCGGAGGCCAAAGCCGATCCATATTTGCCCCTAAGGTGGACCTCTTCTGCCAAATACCTAGGGGTAGTGCTATCCTCCCCGGCAAAAGACTATATTACCCTGAATTTGCTGCCACTCTTGACTATAACCAAGCAACATTTATCGGCGGGGTCCCACTTCCCCTCGTGGGCAGGATTAATCTTATTAAAATTAAGTTGCTCCCTTCTATTCTGTTTGTCCTTCGCCATGCCCCGGTGTGGATCCCTAGGAAATACTTTAGGCAATTTTGTGGGGATCGCAAAGACTTAAGTTGCGGCTGACCATACTACTGGTTGGTAGCAGACAAGGCCAACGCCTCTGTTGTGCTCGAGGCAGCACAGCTTTGCTCTTATGAAGCATTCCATACTATATAGAGGCCAGTCAGCCCTATTCCCAATTACTCAGTCTATGAGCAGTTATTAAGGCATGACAACTTCAGCACCCGGAGTCCTTGCATACATTTTCGCCTCATACACCGTTGTGGCTTAACCCCTACCTTAAACATTTCTCCTTGTTCCCTGACCCTATTGCGTGGGCTTTCTAAGGGGATTAAATACCTTAGCCAAATTTGACATCCTAAAAACAAAATATGCCCTCCCTAATTAGTATTTGTTCAGATATCTCCAGCTGTGCCATGCCTTTCCGATGCAATTTGGTAACCAGTCTGTAACCATCACTCCGTCAAGAATTGAATCCCTACTACTTGCGGACATAATAGAGAAACCACTCTCCTCCATATGCAGGACCCTTCAACCCACCATACATTATGGCTTAGATATGCTCCTGGCGTGCAGAGGTTTCAGAACTAGATTCAGAGGACTGGGAAGATGTATGGGACTATGCCATGCGTAGCCTTGTCTCAGCTAGAGACAGGCTAATACAGTTTAAAATTCTTCATAGAATTTATCTAATGCCTCAGAGGTAACATTTATAGGTAGGATTTATCCCTCACACCCCTCACAATGCTGGCGATGCATGACAGACAGATCATGCCACCTTCCTGCATGTGTTCTCGGAGTGTCGGGGTATAAAGCTGTACTGGGCAGCGGTTTCTCATTGTATCTGCAAGGTCACTACTGTAGCAGTGCCACTATCAATGGACATATGTATCTTAGGACTAGTTCATTTACTAGCTACCTCCAGGGCAATGAGAACTCCTAGTAAGGTCTATTATTATTGTTTTATGCACTTACCGTATATACTCGAGTATAAGCCGAGGCACCTAATTTTACCACAAAAAATTGGGAAAACTTATTGACTCGAGTATATGCCTAGGGTGAGAAATGCGCAGCTACTGTAAGTGGAAAAGAGGGTCAACAATGCCCATTTGCAGCCTCACTGTGCTCATTTGCAGCCATAGGTCCCCCGAACTTTAACGTGAAGCCTAGGGTGAGAAATGCGCAGCTACTGCAAGTGGAAAAGAGGGTCAACAATGCCAATTTGCAGCCTCACTGTGCCCATTTGCAGCCATAGGTCCCCCGAACTTCAAACGTGATAGTTAAGGGTTCCTAAATGCCCCCTAGCTGCAGCCAAAATTTGGGTTCTCTGGACCCGAAATGACATTGCTGCAGATGGACACAGTTGACCAACTTTGGGGCCCCGTATCTCGGAGTCACTTAGGCCACTTTCAAGCTGAAGCGCTTCTAAACTGCCAGTAAAAACACTGAGCGCTTTTGAAGAGTTTTTCAGGCGCTTTTGAAGAGCTTTCCATTCATTTCCAATGGGAGGGGAGTTTTTCACAGCCCTGCCAGCACACTGCCCCAGTGTGAAAGCGTTCATTGATTTTAATGGAAATAAGTTTTCGTGAGCTTTTTAGGCGCTGTTTTTAGCGTGAAAGCGCCTGAAAAGCACCTCAGTGTGAAAGTGGTCTTAGCTAGGAACTTGGTATGCAAACCCAGTGGAACTAACACTACAACATATCCAAAGATGGGGTTCCTAGCACCAAGTGGCCCTGAGATACGGAGCCCCAAAGTCAGTTCGGAAAATGTTAAGCACTTTTCTGCAGCAGAGAATGCATTTTCCGAACCGACTTTGGGGCCCCGTATCTCGGGGCCACTTCGTGCTAGGAATCTCATCTTTGGATATGTTTTAGTGCACACCAAATTTGGGGTTCCTAGCACTAAGTGGTCCTGAGATACGGGGTCCCAAAGTCGAGTCGGAAAATGTCATTCTCTGCTGCAGAAAAGTACTTGACTCGAGTATAAGCCGAGGGGGGCATTTTCAGCACACAAAAAATGTGCTAAAAAACTTGGCTTATACTTGAGTATTTACGGTAAGTACATACTACTTGGCTGGAAATCTCCCCAGGCACCTACCTTAGATTATTGGAAGTCTATTGTCAACAAAATGATCCCATTGTACAAATTTACCTATGAATCTAGGGGATGCCCGCAGTTATCGGCAATGCCTTCATAGTATGCACTGTTTTGATACTGAGTTTTTATCTTGCCGAGTTTTTATCTTGCCGGGTTATCTTGAGGGACAATCCTCAGAAATCTACTTCACATTTTCCAGCTATGGAGTATGAAGTTATCATGGCCTTGGTTACCAGATACCTTGTGTTAATAGGTTATAATTGCGTGTCTTTGGTTTTTCACCTTGTTTTCAATTTCAAGCCTGGGTTTGCCCAATAGGCTTTGTTGATGTAATCTTAAATCATAGCTTAATAAAAAATTATTTGAATTTCTAAAAAAAAAAAAAAAACGCATATTGGGGAAGGTTCAAATGACAAAAACGCAGTCCAGATGGTATATATACAGTATATATTTTTTTTTTATGCGTTCCGGTTCCTTTTTTCCTACTTTTATGACAAGGGAAATCACATTATTTTCAACAGGACTCGGCACAGTAAGTTCTGCCACTAGACTCCCGCACCAGCCCATAGATTTCTGTGTTATCTCAGAAGTCTGCATTATTATCAGAAATTAGCATTAGATATATGCCATGATGGATGGCATTTTTTTTTCTTCTTCCTTTTAACCCTCACTTCTGCTCCCTGGTCATCCTTGCTGCCTAAAACGTTCCTTTCAAGTATAGTCCATTGACACCCAAGTGTAGCAGAAATGCACCTTTTTTGCGCACCTTGATGCGTAAACACGTATTATACACAGGGCAGCCCATTTACTTGTGCGAGCATATTTTGTAACGTGGCAAAACGCGTCTGCTAACTGCAGTTGGAGTGTCATTAACAATTACTTTTTTTAACATCTGCGCATTTCCAAATGCGCAACAACCCGCGCAGAATAAGTGTGCTTTGCTGCGTATTTTGGAAATGCACCGCAAATAAGTATCGCTTTTGTATTGCCATTTAGGCTGTATTTGCATGTTCAATTTTCCTAACACACGGCATCCTGCACAGAAAATATGCACTTTGGCGCGTGTTTTGGAAAGGCATGGCAAACTCACACTGCTATTAAGTTACCATTTTTAGGCTTCATTCACATCTGCAAGTTTCTGATACTGCTCAGAAAATGCATGTGTTTTGATAATGCACGGCAAATGTGCGTCAATATTTAGGCTGCGTTTGCATCTGCAGGTTTCTGAATGCTCAGCAACCCACCAAAAACATGGGTTTTGCTGTGCGTTTTGATAATGTGTGGCAAACGCACATCAAGCTTGCATTGCCGTTTAGGCTGCGTTTACATCTGCCTGTTTGCAAATGTGCGGCAACTCGCACAAAAAAGGTGTGCTTTGCAATGCGCATCGGAAACGTGCTGCAAACCTGTATTGCGCTTGTCTACCCATAATGGCACGCGAGGGTGATGCTTCTTTGCAGTACGTTTCCAAAATGTGCTGCAAAGCGCATGTTTTCTGTACATTTGGAAATGCGCAGATGTGAATGCAGCCTGTAATGACACCCCAATCACGGTTAGCAGTTGCATGTTTTGCCGAGCATTTGTCATGCAACAAAATGTACTACAATTGTGCCAAAACACGCAACGCTCCACGACCGATAGGGTTCTTGAGCTTTTTTGGGGCATTTGTCATGCGAAGGGCAGCCTATTCATGTGAATGGGCTGCTTTATGCGTGGTGCATGTATACGCACAAAAAAATTGCGATTGGGAACTCATGTTTCTGCTACTCTCAGGTGCGAATGTAATCTGCATGGAAGGAGAGTTTTTAAGCAGCAAGGATGATCTGGAAGGAGAGATGAGGGTTTAAAAGAAAAAACCCTTCTCTTACCAAAGTCCATCAGTTTTTTTTTTTTCTAATGCTCATGTGACTTCTGAGAGCGTTTTAGTCTTAAGTCTATGGGGCTGAAATCGCAGGGTTCCGTTGTAAACAATGTGATTTATTTTGTGTTACTCAAGTCCCATCAGAAGTCACACTAGTTAAGGCCATGTGCATTCTGGTGCGTTTTTGATGCCTTTTGGCACATTTCAGTGCAGTCAGTGCAGAAAAAATGCAGCATGTTCCACTTTTTTTTTTATTTTTTTTTATTTTTTTGGAACTGACTGCACTGGTGTGAATTAAGCCACTTGAAACCATATAACCTATTATCCATGCGTTTTTGATGCAAAAAAAAAAAAAAAAAAAACACTGGACTGCACGTGGTGTGAACGGGCCCTAAATGTGAAAAGAATAAAATCAGCCACAAGTTTTGAACTAAAAAGAACATACGCATATAAACAATATTAAAAAGAAAATTGAGCTCACGTGTATAAATACCATTGATGCAAATCAACAATGTAACAGGTGGAGGCAATATATTGTTAAGCACAAATCAGTTTTAGGCCCCTTTCACACTTGTACGACTTGTCCCACGATTTGGGATTGCAAAGTAGCATGACAAGTCGTTCCCCATGATTTCCAATAAAAGACATTCATATTAGTACGACTTCAAGTCGTTCCGACTTCAAAGTAGTCCCTGCACTACTTTGGTCCGATTTTGATGCCACTTACACAGGCATTCCTTGAAATCGCGGCAAAAATTGCGGCCGCGAATCACGGTAAAATCGTGCAACTTTGAAGTCGCACAAATGTGGAAGTGGCCTTAATTGGAAAAATATTAAATTTTGTGCCGGTTCACACAGGGGTGGCCTGTCGAGCGACTTAGCCACCTGACAAGTCACGCTGAATGCATTGCAATGGAATCGTTCTAATAGGAGTGACTCAAGTCGCTTCGACTTAGAAAAAGGTTCCCGTACTACTTTGGAGCGGCTTGCATTGACTTCTATACAGAAGTCGTTTTGCAAGTCACGCTGAAGTCACGCAGAGTCGGGTGCCTTTGAAGTCGCCCCTGTGAATCGGCACTAAATATATCCTTTCAAATCTAAAAAAATGGTTAATTAATCGTAAACATTATAGCGAACTAGGTCAAGCAAACTTATTGCACATGACATGATCTATACAATAGACAAGAATTATAAGGCCTCATGCACACTGGACATTTTTGGAAGTTTTTATAGCTGCTGTTTTTGGCTTCAGATGTTTTTTTCTACAGTCACCTAACTCTCCAGTTATCACACATAGGCTGTTATCAACTGTTTTTTGGTTGGAAAAGAAACCGAAAACTAGTGGGTTCTGAGAGGAGTATTTCAGCTGTAAATATGCTCTAAAGCCCAAAACCGCAGCTAAATGCTCAAAATTGCGGCTCACCAGCATTTTTAATGTTTTTGATCCCATTGAAAAAATAATGCTGAAAAACATTTCAAAAACTCACTGCAACGCTACTGCTGTTTTTATAATGTGATAATAAAGTCCAGTGTGCTTGAGGCCTTAAAATTTACTGTACCTTTCTTGATTATTTTATATAGCTGATTATCCTTTTTGAGCATCAAATCTCACCAACGTTTACATACCTGGGCACACACAGTATTCTCCATAATGTGGTCCTTTCTGGTATTTAGGCTATTGGTAGTGCACATTTTTACCATCGTAGTCCTTTCTCTCCAGGTATTCATCTCCTCCATGCTCATGGATGTTGCTTTCTGTTTCATTCAGTGATGATGTTTGGCTTGCAGAATAATTTCTTGCGCCTCACTCATGTCGATATGGGACAATAGTGTGTCTGACCGAGAAGAGAGGCAAAGCACTGCATGTTCTTTCTTGCCACACAAGATTACCAGACAGAACGTTGTCGCAAACGAACACTCAGATGATTTTTCAGATCCATTCCTTCAGGCAGGTATGCAGACATTTACAGTATGATGCTCACTGTATTATGTACATACACTAAACATTAATATGTATGTAGCACTGACCCCCGTAGGAGCTGCTGGTTTTGTTTGGCCTTACCGATACCTCACCTGCTTGATCTCCTTCTCAGGGGTCCCTTTGGAAAGTGGCCCAAAGAATGTGAATCTCCAATACTTAATCTTTTTTTTGGTTATTTATTTAAAATAAAAGCAAAGTCTTTCAATAAAAAAAAAAAGAGGGTCAGAGCGTTAAGGGTGAGTTCAGGCACTTAGTAATTTCGGAATTAAAGTATCCTTTGGATCCAGAGGACAACGGCTCCACTGACTGGATCCAGCAACCACCCGGATAGGCCCTTCTCACTTCACCGAGCAGCCGGTATGGTACTTTACAAAGTCTCTGCCACAGACTTGTTAGTTAGGTTAAAGCATCACTGAGAGAATCAAAAAACTGCCATACAATACCAGTCTCTTTCAGCCGAACCGGCGATACTGTTTGGGCGTTGATCTGGGTTTGCGTCCTTTAACTTTCTCAGGTGCATAGCCGCGGGCCAGCCGGCCCCGAGGCACAGGATACATGCGGCTCTCACCCCAGGCCAGGAGGGCAATGAGGTCGGGCGGCGGAACCCAAGGGCATTCAGGCAAACCCCCCCCCCCCAAAAAAAAAACCCTAACAATGGCGTCGGTACCTAAAATACCATCTCCCAGAAGGCTAAGCAGGAAGAACACTCCCAGTGGGCGGTTTCCGAGCGATAGGTGGCATTCAATACATCCAGCTGAACTGCGTTTCTACACCCACCGTCGGTGACAGCGACACCCACAGTTAAGGAGAAACCAGTGCAACCCAGCTGAACTGGTACAGAAACCAGAACTTTTAGAATAATTAGCCTGAAACCCAGCTGCAGCTTCAGGCAACTTAAATTTGAAAAACAATAGCGTCTGCTCATCAGGCGCCGGCGCTACACATATAGATGCTGTGATTGCTCGAACTACTGTTTTTGTTTCCAAATCGCAGCCACAATTATAGACATGTTTACTTCACCTGATTTTCTACCACAATTCATAGAAATGTAACAAGACCTGCCTTGCTTATGGAAAGTATGCTCCATAAGACAGAATGAAACGCAATGAGAGATATGTTTAATTGGCAGAACTTTGCACTGCTGTCTATGCTAAAGCAGATATAAAGCAGACAAAACAGAAAATCTAAATACCGTTTTCAAAAAGGAGTTGAATAAAATCAATAATTCCAAAAGGTCTGGAGCTGGGGAAGATGACATACGGTATACATACTATGGGTGTGGTATTTTGAAAGTCTGCATTTCCTTACTGACGATGATGACGCACAACCATCAGTGTCAAGTTTTTTTTTATTTATTTATTTTTTATATGTAATTTTTATAGAAAAGTTTTCCATACAAGGCCAAATATAAAAAAGCATCACCATACATAAGTAAGTGCTGTAGACAATATACAGCTAGCAACGAGTAAAGGTATACAACAGCGTCAACTCAGAGATAGGGGGAGTGTATGGCCCACAGTGAGCCAAACCTTGACCATGATAACCGGTATAACAAAAAAAATAACAGGTTATCACTAAAGGAAAGTAGATTCACATGTCGAGCAGAGACAATCCGAATACCACAATAATGAGCGAATCAGCTTATGGGTGAGAATAGCCCAAAAGGTCAACAATCATCCATGCTCATTGGGGGAAGCACCCCCACCACACATTACATTTGATCTATAGAATTAATTTCACCTGAACATGAACATAGGACCCCAGAGAAATCATAGATACAGTAATCAGGTAAGTGAGTGTAATCTCATAATGCATTTTATTTTTAACATAGTAATGTTCTGCTTTTTTTGTTTTTCATATACATAGAAACAGAACATGCTGTATAAAATTATTGCAGATACAGTTATGCTCAAAAGTTTGCATACCCTGGCAGAAATTGTGAAATTTTGGCATTAATATTGAAAATATTACTGATCCTGCCAAAAAAAAAATTTCTTCTGTTTAAGGATAGCAATCACATGAAGCCATTTATTATCACATAGTCTTTTGGATCCTTTTCAAATCATAATAACAGAAATCACCCAAATGGTCCTGATAAAAAGTTTACATACCTTGGAATGTTTGGCCTTGGTACAGACACATGAAAAATAAATGTGGCCTCTTAAGAAAATAATAAAGAATTAAACATAAGTAGGGACTTGTACCATCATCCAGAAATCAAGTAATAAAGAGATTGGAAGCCTAATCCCCAACTAGGCTGCCAATGGAATGGGGGGCAAATTGGACTATCGCGGTACAATAAAATTAAATAATAAATAAGTGTATAAAAATTACAAAAGATTTTATTGATGCCAAAAGAAAGTTAATTGTTTTTTTTTTAAATTGTCTACCTGCTGATTATTATACTATACTGTGTTCTTTTGATCTAATCACTGATAACCTCTAAGATGAAGCGGCTAATGTCCGCGAAACTAGTCGGGAACAACTATATCTGTAATCAACTGTACCATTAGGAATACACTGTGGTGACATACTGTGTATAGTAACGATGTTTTATATGTTTTTAAAATACAATTAACTTTCTTTCGGCATCAATTAAATCTTTTGTAATTTTTATACACTTATTTGTTATTTTATTTTATTGTACCGCGATAGTCCAATTTGCCCCCCATTCCCTTGGCAGCCTAGTGGGGTACTAGGCTTCCAATCTCTTTATTACTTGGTACAGACACAGAAGGTGGCACACACAGGTTAAAATGGCAATTAAAGGTTAATTTCCCACATTTGTGGCTTTTTAAATCACAATAAGTGTATGTGTATAAATAGTCAATGAGTTTGTTAGCTCTCACATGGATGCACTAAGCAGGCTAGACACTGAGTCATGAGGAGGTCGAAAGAACAGTCAAAAGACCTGCACAACAAGGTAATGAAACTTTACAAAGATGAAAAAGCGTATAAAAAGATATCCAAAGCCTTGCATATGCAGCCAGTACAGTTCAATCACTTAAAAGGAAGTGGAAAATTTGGGGATCTCTAGATACCGAGCCAAGGTCAGGTAGATCAAGAAAGATTTCAGCCACAACTGCCACAAGAACTGTTCGGAATACAAAGAAAAACCCACAGGAAACCTCAGGAGTAATACAGGCTGCTCTGGAAAAAGATGGTGTGGTTGTTTTTAAGGAGTACAATACGACGATACCTGAACAAAAAAGAGCTGCATGGTCAAGTTACCAGAAAGAAGCCTTTACTGTACAAGTTCCACAAAAAAGCCTGGTTACAATATGCCCAACAACACCTTGACATGCCTCATTGGCTTTTTTGTGGCATTGACGCAGTAAAGGCTTCCTTCTGACAGCTCAGCCATGCAGCTTTTTTGTTTAATTATCGTTGAATTGGGCTCTTTAAATAAACCACACCATCTTTTTGGAGAGAAGCCTGGATTTCTCCTGCGGTTACCTGTGGGTTTTTCTTTGTATCCTGAGCAATTCTTCCACCAATGGTGGCTGCAATCTTTCTTGGTCTACCTGACCTTGGCTTGGTATCAAAAGAGCCCCTAATTTTCCACTTCTTAATAAGTGATTAAACAGTACTGACTGGCATATTCAAGGCTTTGGATATCTTTTTATATCCTTTTCCATCTTTGTAAAGTTTCATTACCTTGTTATGCAGGTCTTTTGCCTGTTCTTTTCTACCTCCTCAAGGCTCAGTGTCTAGCCTGCTTAGTGAATCCATGTGAGCGGTAACAAACTCATTGACTATTTATACACAGACACTAATTGTGATTTAAAAAGCCACAAATGTGGGAAATTAACCTTTAACCACTTACGGACCGCCCACTGCAGGTTTACGTTGGCTGTTTTGAAGAAGGATATAGTTTTTATGGCAGCAGCTAGCTGCCATAACCCTGCTATCCCCTTCTTCAGCGGGCGGTCCGCAACAAGATAAAAGTGGTCTCTGCGGTGGATTTGCGTCAAGATCACTTTTATTGGTGGCGGGAGAGCGAGGCGATCGGGTCACTAGCTGGGTATGGAGACGAGTGAGGGGAAGATGGCCCACCCATCTCCATACAATTGCTGTGCGAAAGCGATGTCAAAACGTCACTTCCATCCACAGCTATTAAAGGGCCGTTTTTTTTTTTTCATTTTAGTGTAAATATGAGATCTGATGTCTTTTTGACCCCAGATCTCATATTTAAGAGGTCCTGTCATGCTTTTTTTTTCTATTACAAGGGATGTTTACATTCCTTGTAATAGGAATAAAAGTGACAATTTTTTTATTTTTTTTAAAACAGTGTAAAAATAAAAGGTAAAATAAATAAGAAAACCTTATTTTTTTTTTTAAACGTGCCCCATCCCAAGAGCTTGCGTGCAGAAGCGAACACATACGTGAGTGGCGCCTGCATATGAAAACTGTGTTCAAACCACACATGTGAGGTATTGCTGCGATTGGTGGAGTGAGAGCAATAATTCTAGCCCTAGACCTCCTCTGTAACTTAAAACATGCATCTTAAACGTCGCCTATGGAGATTTTTAAGGGTAAAAGTTTGTCGCCATTCCACGAGCAGACGCAATTTTGAAGTGTGACATGTTGGGTATCAATTTACTCGGCGTAACATTATCTTTCACAATTATCTTTCACAATATAAAAAAAATTGGGCTAACTGCGCTTGTAGGACCGCTACGCAAATACGGTGTGACAGAAAGTATTGCAACGACCGCCATTTTATTCTCTAGGGTGTTAGAAATTTTTTTTTATAATGTTTGGGGGTTCTAAGTAATTTTCTAGCAAAAAAAAAATGTTTTTTTAAACAACAAATCTCAGAAAGAGGCTCGGTCCTTAAGTGGTTAATTGCCATTTTAACCTGTGTGGTGCCACCTTCTGTGTCTGTACCAAGGCCAAACATTCCAGGGTATGTAAACTTTTTATCAGGGCCATTGGGGTGATTTCTATTATTATGATTTAAAAAGGATCCAAAAAACTATGTATTAACAAATGGATTAATGTGATTGCTATCCTTAAATAAAAGACATTGTTTTGGCGTGATCAGTCATATTACAATATTAATGCCAAAATGTCATAATTTCTGTCAGGGTATGCAAACTTTTGAGCATGACTGTATACAGTATAATAGCCTGAACATAAAATCACACTAATGTGAATGCAGCATACATACTACTAATTGTTCTGCAAGGTACAGCCCCAGGCCCAACAAAGTTATTGCATATAATCAAGGTGATTTTGGTGGGCAATTTGACTAGATCGGCCTAGTGGCCTGGGTTCAGAAGTCCCTTACTGTCTTTTTTCCTATCGCCAAGAATAACATTACCTGCCAAAGTGCCTTCTATATCAAGCATGACCTGTGGCATGTATGAGAAGGTTGTATAACACTAAAAACTATGCAACACACAACAACTGTAAACAATTATGTACATTTTTTCCATGGCCCGATTGATAGCAGCATGGAAGAATTTTTGAAAACATGCCTTACATGTGATAATCTAAATATTTTTTGTTCATTTGTTCTTCTTCCTTTTCTCAAAAAAATAAAAAATGTTTTTAACACATTTTCTCCAATGCAAATGCATCACCTGCCACAAAGACGGAGTTTAGTCCATTGACTGTCTCCTTGTTTGATGGAATCTTTGGAATTCCATTTGCAATCGAAAATAAAACTAATTTTTTTTCTATTACTCCTCCATCAGTGTTTTGTCCGTTTTTTTCCTACGACAACAAAGATAAACTCGTATTTTGCTTTAACTATGGCCATTAGAATGATGCTAAAATAGACTGTAATTATAGAAGTATGAGCTTGCATTTGCATGGGGTGTGATCTGGACAGGCTTCCCATCGATTGCTGCCAGGCCCGGACTGGGACAAAAAATAGACCCGGGCAGTTTAGACTGAGCAACCCCAGGGGGTGGGGGGGGGGCAGCGTTCACGGGGGCGGTTGATGTTGGATATGGAATAGATCTATCTTCTTTCTTATTCTATCTATCTCATATCTATCTATCCTGGAAAGTGGAAGTGACCTGTGTAGTTGGAGGATCTATTATTAGAGAATTCACATACCTTCACCTCTAGGGTGACTCAGAACAGAATCATCCTGATCCCTGTAATCCCGGCCTCCTCTACACTGCTCGGTATGTTCCTTGAATACATGAAGCCGGAGTCGCATATCCCGGTGTGACTCATGAGGGGATCAGTAAGAAATCTAGGAAAAGTCAGCCACACTGGAGGTGACCGTCGGCTGTGGGGTGCATACACGAATACGGACTGCCTGTTCAGTGGCGGCCTGGGTTGCCATGGATCAGCTTGGTAGGCGGGGAATGAGGAGACTCCACTCCTCCCATGACCACCCAGCATATGCCACCCAGCATATGCAGAATCCGCGGCCGGCCCCGCATGTCATAACCCGCAGCCGGCTCTGCATATCACACCCGGACATGTGGTCCGGTGGCCAGTCCGGGCCTGGGGCCATGTATATGTATAAATATATACCCAAAAGGTGTCCCGAAGTCGGACTGCATTGCCGGTTTGAAATCATGCGAGTTCAGCTGAACTTGCACGATTTCAAACCGGCAATGCAGTCTGACTTCGGGGGCGATTTGACAGATATCTCATAGTTTCATAGTTAGTAAGGTTGAATAAAGACACCAGTCCAACCTGAGTGAGTGTCTACAATTCTCCCTATCCCTGTACATTGCACACTCACATCGGTCCCTACCCTCAAGGAGCCCACAATCCAAGGTCCCCATTCATATACTAGGGCCAATTTTTGGACAGAAGCCAATGAACCTACCTGCATGTCTTTGGATTGTGGGAGGAAACCGGAGTACCCAGAGGAAACCAATGCTGGCACAGGGAGAACATGCAAACTCCAGGCAGGTAGTGTCGTGGTTGGGATTTGCGACCCTTCTTACTGCTAGGTGAGAGTGCTAACCACTACACCACTGTGCCGCCTGTGCATGGGTTCATGCACAGATGTTTATTCATATCGCCCCCGAAGTTGGCAAAAGTAGTGCAGGAACTACTTTTGGGAATTGGTGCGGCGCCGCAAAGTCAGCGTCGCACTGATTTGGATGGTACTATTGCTGGCAATAGCTGCCGATTTGGCATGCGATTTGACATGTCAAATTGCATGCCAAATCGGCCCAATGTGAACTTAGGCTCAATGCAGGACACCTTTTGGGCACAAGAACTCTCCCTCTCACACAATGTCTGACTGATGCCATCACTTTGACCCCTTTCACACTGAGGTGCTTTTCAGGCATTTTAGCGCTAGAAATAGTGCCTCAAAAGCGCCTCTCAAGCTTTCCCAGTGTGAAAGCCTGAGTGCTTTCACACTGGGGCAGTGCGCTTGCGGGATGGGAAAAAAAGTCCTGTTAGCAGCATCTTTGTGGTGGTTTGGGAGTGCTGTATACATCGCTCCCAAAACGCCCTGCCCACTGAAATGAATGGGCAGCTCATCCGAAGTGCCTGCAAAACGATTCGACAGTGCCGCTTTTTGGGTGCTTTTAACCCCTTGATAACCCCTTCTTTGGGGTAAAAAGCACCCCGCTACCGCCCACAAAGTGGCACTGAAGCACCGGTAAAACGAGCGGAGCTTTACCGCTACCACGGGGCAGTCTAGGTGTGTAAAGGGTCCTTCAACCTTTGTTCAGCATCACTCACATTGTGTAAGACCCCTTTCATACTTAGGGGCTTTACAGGCGTTTTTGTGCTAAAAATAGCGCCTGTAAACTGCCTCTTCTGTGCTTTCACACCCGGGCGGGGTGCTTACAGGACAGGAAAAATAGTCCTGCAAGCAGCATCTTTTGGGTGGTGCGAGAGCGGTGTATACATCGCTCCTCCACCGCCCCTGCAAAATGAATGGGTACCGCTTTCAAATTGCCTTAAAAGTGCGTTGAAAGCAGTGTTAAGCGGGAGCTTTTAACCCCCTTCTGGGGGGTTAAAAGCACCCCGCTAGTGGCGCCAAAGTGCCGCTATAACAGCGATAAAGCTCAGTTAAAACTAGCTGCGCTTTACCGTTAACGCCCGCACCATCTCAGTGTGAAATGGGTCTCTAAGAGGGACTGACCAAAGCATGCTTTTATTATTAATAGTTTAAAACATTGACAGGCAGGATAAATAAAAGGAAGTGTGACAGTGGATGAGTGCCCAGAGGAAGTGTGAAGGGGGTGAGTGGCCAGAGGAAGTGTGACAGTGGGTGATTGCCCAGAGGAAGTGTGACAGTGGATGAGTGCCCAGAGGAAGTGTGACAGCGGATGAGTGCCCAGAGGAAGAGTGACAGTGGATGAGTGCCCAGAGATAGTGTGATAGTGGATGATTGCCCAGAGGAAGTGTGAAGGGGGTGAGTGGCCAGGGGAAGTGTGACAGTGGATGAGTGGCCAGAGCAAGTGTGACAGTGGATGAGTGCCCAGAGGAAGTGTGACAGCGGATGAGTGCCCAGAGGAAGTGTGACTGTGGATGAGTGCCCAGAGGAAGTATGAAGGGGGTGAATGCCCAGAGGAAGTGTGACAGTGGATGAGTGCCCAGAGGAAGTGTGAAGGGGGTGAATGCCCAGAGGAAGTGTGACTGTGGATGAGTGCCCAGAGGAAGTGTGAAGGGGGTGAGTGGCCAGAGGTAGTGTGACAGTGGATGAGTGACAGTGGATGAGTGCCCAGAGATAGTGTGATAGTGGATGATTGCCCAGAGGAAGTGTGAAGGGGGTGAGTGGCCAGGGGAAGTGTGACAGTGGATGAGTGGCCAGAGCAAGTGTGAAGGGGGTGAGTGCCCAGAGGAAGTGTGACAGTGGATGAGTGCCCAGAGGAAGTGTGACAGTGGATGAGTGCCCAGAGGAAGTGTGACTGTGGATGAGTGCCCAGAGGAAGTGTGAAGGGGGTGAGTGGCCAGAGGAAGTGTGACAGTAGATGAGTGCCCAGAGGAAGAGTGACAGTGGATGAGTGCCCAGAGATAGTGTGATAGTGGATGATTGCCCAGAGGAAGTGTGAAGGGGGTGAGTGGCCAGAGGAAGTGTGACAGTGGATGATTGCCCAGAGGAAGTGTGACAGTGGATGATTGCCCAGAGGAAGTGTGAAGGGGGTGAGTGGCCAGAGGAAGTGTGACAGTGGGTGAATGCCCAGAGGAAGTGTGACAGTGGATGATTGCCCAGAGGAAGTGTGAAGGGGGTGAGTGGCCAGAGGAAGTGTGACAGTGGATGAGTGCCCAGAGATAGTGTGATAGTGGGTGATTGCCCAGAGGAAGTGTGAAGGGGGTGAGTGGCCAGAGGAAGTGTGACAGTGGATGAGTGCCCAGAGGAAGTGTGACAGTGGATGAGTGCCCAGAGGAAGAGTGACAGTGGATGAGTGCCCAGAGATAGTGTGATAGTGGATGATTGCCCAGAGGAAGTGTGAAGGGGGTGAGTGGCCAGAGGAAGTGTGACAGTGGATGACTGCCCAGAGGAAGTGTGACAGTGGATGATTGCCCAGAGGAAGTGTGACAGTGGATGATTGCCCAGAGGAAGTGTGACAGTGGATGATTGCCCAGAGGAAGTGTGAAGGGGGTGAGTGGCCAGAGGAAGTGTGACAGTGAATGAGTGCCCAGGGGAAGTGTGACAGTGGATGATTGCCCAGAGGAAGTGTGACAGTGGATGAGTGCCCAGAGATAGTGTGATAGTGGATGATTGCCCAGAGGAAGTGTGAAGGGGGTGAGTGGCCAGAGGAAGTGTGACAGTGGATGATTGCCCAGAGGAAGTGTGACAGTGGATGATTGCCCGGAGAAAGTGTAACAGTGGATGAGTGCCCAGAGGAAGTGTGAAGGGGGTGAGTGGCCAGAGGAAGTGTGACAGTGAATGAGTGCCCAGGGGAAGTGTGACAGTGGATGATTGCCCAGAGGAAGTGTGACAGTGGATGAGTGCCCAGAGATAGTGTGATAGTGGGTGAGTGCCCAGAGATAGTGTGATAGTGGGTGAGTGCCCAGAGATAGTGTGATAGTGGATGATTGCCCAGAGGAAGTGTGAAGTAGGTGAGTGGCCAGAGGAAGTGTGAAGGGGGTGAAGTGCCCAGAGGAAGTGTGACAGCGGATGAGTGCCCAGAGGAAGTGTGACAGTGGATGAGTGCCCAGAGATAGTGTGATAGTGGGTGAGTGCCCAGAGATAGTGTGATAGTGGATGATTGCCCAGAGGAAGTGTGAAGGAGGTGAGTGGCCAGAGGAAGTGTGAAGGGGGTGAGTGCCCAGAGGAAATGTGAAGGGGGTGAGTGCCCAGAGGAAGTGTGAAGGGGGTGAGTGCCCAGAGGAAGTGTGAAGGGGATGAGTGCCCAGAGGAAGTGTGACAGTGGATGAGTGCCCAGAGGAAGTGTGACAGTGGATGAGTGCCCAGAGGAAGTGTGACAGTGGATGAGTGCCCAGAGGAAGTGTGACAGTGGATGATTGCCCAGAGGAAGTGCGACAGTGGATGAGTGCCCAGAGGAAGTGCGACAGTGGATGAGTGCCCAGAGGAAGTGTGAAGGGGGTGAGTGCCCAGAGGAAGTGTGACAGTGGATGAGTGCCCAGAGGAAGTGTGACAGTGGATGAGTGCCCAGAGGAAGTGTGACAGTGGATGAGTGCCCAGAGGAAGTGTGACAGTGGATGAGTGCCCAGAGGAAGTGTGAAGGGGGTGATTGCCCAGAGGAAGTGTGACAGTGGATGATTGCCCAGAGGAAGTGTGAAGGGGATGAGTGCCCAGAGGAAGTGTGAAGAGGGGGAGAGCCCAAAGGAAGTGTGAAGGGGGTGAGTGCCCAGAGGAAGTGTGACAGTGGATTGGATGAGCGGCTCAGGTAGTGAGCTGTTGTGTAACACAATGACCTCTCCTGCCAGACACATTTGACTCAGCAGTTACTGTTACAAAAATTTTCTGTTTGTCATACACCTCCTGCATTCACCGATAAGACATGGTTTTGAACAATGATACTGTGTGATATTATTAGATACACACAGTGCAGGGTTACATTAGTGTCACACACTCTGTAGGTAGGAGTACGTGTGTGACTAAAGAAGAATATAATGTGATGTTGTTTCGCCCGCCCGCTCACCATTGAGCTCTGTGAACACAAGAAATAAAGGTGATGTCAGAGCGGTGGGCGGGGTCGGGCTGTCATGTGACTGTGCGGAGTGTGGTGCAGTCGGTGTGATCGGAGTAGACGAGCTGTACGGAGACGATGGAGCGCTGTCTGTGTTATATGACGCTGTGCCTGCTGGGCCTCGGTAAGTGGGAGAGGTGGGTGTAGGTCGGTCGGGGGGTGGTAAACAGCGGGGCTGGGATGACAGATGGAGGAGAGGGGCGCT
This sequence comes from Lithobates sylvaticus, assembly GCA_028564925.1. NCBI lineage: Eukaryota > Metazoa > Chordata > Amphibia > Anura > Ranidae > Lithobates > Lithobates sylvaticus. Next base: position 64,477,631 of record CM053033.1, on the reverse strand, counting down.
GTGCCAAGACTTGTGTGATCCTCAGGAGGGAGGTGATATCAGGGGAGACCATCGCATTAGAAAACAATGGGCAGCCTTGTCATTGTCAGCAGTCACATGAGCAGGCCATTACACAACATGCTGTCATCACATTGTGTTATCACTGGAGCCCCTGTCAGCTTTTATTTCTGGGAGGAGAAGAAAGGTGGAGGGTGTTGGACCTCTTCTTCAAGTAGAGCTAAAGCTACAACTTTTCTTTCCATTTCAGGAAGCCTAAGAGAGGCTTCTAACCCTCTCAGACCTCTCATTGGGGAGATTTGCCTTCACTTCCTGTCCCAAAGCCAACACAGGAAGTGAGAGGAAATCCCTGCAAAGTGAAGGAATCCTGGAGTGTCCACCTTGGAAGATTTGCCCTCTATTAGGCTTCGTTTGCTGTCTGAAGCTCAATCACAATTCCTTAAGCTGCCCATATGCTATACAATCTAATCATATGATCTCCTTTAGACTTACCAAACCGACAAGGCCCTACTTGTCAATGGTAGCTCTAATGGGGAATGTACAATCAGATTGTATAGTGTATGGCCATCATAATGGGGACACAGACTGCAACAGAAATATAGAAAAGGTGTTCCAGCTATTCTCCTCCTTAGCTGAAACTAAAAACAATTTTACATTTACTTACACTTTAAGTGCTTTAACGTGGGATTCCACCCTAAAGTGGAACTTCCTTTTATCGGAACCCTCCCCCCCTCTGGTGTCACATTTGGCACCTTTCAGGGGGGAGGGGGGTGCAGATGCCTGTCTAAGACAGGTATTTACACCCACTTCCGGGCATAAACTCCCATGGGAGTCTACGCCACTTCCTGTCCCTGTGCGATGTCTGCCGGGACACGCGCGGGTCCCAGCAGACAGCGCGGACGATTCTCATTGCGCTGCGTGACTCGCGCATGCGCAGTAGGGAACTGGAAAGTGAAGCCGCAACGTTTTACTTCCTGATTCCCTCACCGAGAATGGCGCCTGCAGCAGTAGAGAGCCGAGCGATTGATCGGCCTCTGCTGCCGACACCGCTGGAACCTGTGACAGGTAAGTGTCCATTTATTAAGTCAGCAGCTGCAGTATTTGTAGCTGCTGGCTTTTAAAAAAAAAAAAAAAAAATTCCAGTTACAGTCCCGCTTTAAGAACATAATAATGGCGGATGGTAAACCTTTACTTAAAGTATAAGTTCACCTTTTGGACCACGTTACATGCTGCTGTGGGGGGACATTTAAGGATAGAGCGCCAGAAAGATGCTGGTAAATATGTAATGAACCGGGCAATTCCTTTTCCGAATCAACACAGTGGGTGACTGACTGACTGTTACTGATCACTCACTGCTCATTCATAACTGAAGCATAGTAAACTGCTTACTATGCTTCAGCTTGTAAACGAACAGGAAGCAGCTCAGCACAGAGCACATCCCATTCATTCACTGTCCAGTGCAGCCGAGGCTGCAGAGAAAGAGACTGGGGAATCTCTGTCCTCGGTCATTTTCTCTGTCTCAAAAGTGAGACATCAGCGGTCTGTTTAGATCCTGGATATTTCACCAAAGGCCTCCAACAAGGCTCCTGAAAAATAAAAAATTAAAAATTTAAACCTGATTGTAATAAATAAACTGACACTATCCACCGTGAGCCGGACACCAAGTAATTCACACTGGAATCACAGCACATTCCTGGGCCAATTACATGCAGTGTCTCATTTGAGCTACGGATTTGTATGGCTCAAATCGCACTGCATGCACAGCAAACTTGTGCAGGAACCCCTTTTATTTTATTTTTTTATCCACACCAAAATCAGATGGCATGGGGGCTCACTCCCATGCCATCTGATTGCGAGGAGAGAGCGGAACCAGACATGCGCCGGTTTGTTGACAAGTGACTGCTATGTCATTAGACGGAGCGATCATGTGGTAAAGGGCCACAGTCATTGGCCCTCTACCCCGATCCATGGAGGACCCGGCAATCATGGACACTTCCAGGTGTATGCCCAAGACGGGTGTTCGGGAAGCCCAAGTTTGTGAGGGAGTCAATGTACGCCCTCCCAGAACTAGCCGACCGCGCTGTAGCCGTCATTTGGCTATGGCCAGCTTGGGAAGTGGTTAAAAAAAAAAAAAAAAAAAGGGCTCTGAGCCCTGGTGATTTTTCAGGTAGATCTCCACCCCTCGAAGCTTGCCTACCCCTGCGCTAAAAGAAGCATGCCCCTAACCACCTTCCCTTCCTCCCATCTGGGCTTTTTGCTGCTCCCCATTCACTGCAAGTATTTCACGTTGTTTCTGCTGTACACTGAGGCTTCTCTTGCTGGCTTCTACGTCTTTATAGAACACTGAAACGAGCCACTGCGTGTCGTGTGGAAAAAAACAGGTATTGGACTCATCCGACCAATGGGATACTTGCAGTAGCTGGAGAGCAATGAAGTGGTGCTGTTCATGCTTCTTTTGGCAGGTTTTGTTTTTATATACAAGTGACCCCGTCGTAAATTTACCCACTTGCCGACTTTATACTTTACATTAGAGCTGCACGATTAATCGTTACTGCTAGATCACACCAGATGCAGTTCCGTGTGCTTTTTTTTTTTTTTTTTTTTTTTCTGCACAAAAAAAAAAATGCATGCAGTGTTTTCCATGTACAATGTAAAAGGATAGTGCCAAAAAATGCTGCCCTCTGGGACTATCACTCCGCGCTCCTGGATTGTGCGTACTTAACCACTTCAATACCAGACACTTAGACACCTTCCCGCCCAAGCCAATTTTCAGCTTTCAGCGATGTCGCAATTTGAATGACAATTGCGCGGTCATGCTACACTGTACCCAAACTAATTTTTTATCATTTTGTTCCAACAAATAGAGCTTTCTTTTGGTGGTATTTGATCACCTCTGCGATTTTTATTTTTTGCGCAACAAACAAAAAAAGACCGAAAATTTTGCAAAAAAACAAGTTTTTCTTTGTCACTGTTAATTTTTTTTGTAAATAAGTGCGTTTTCTTCTTCAATGACGGGCACTGATAAGGCGGCACTAATGGGCACTGATAAGGCGGCACTGATGGGCACCGATGAGGTGGCACCAATTAGGGGGCACCGATGAGGTGGCACTGATGATGGGCACTGATAGGCGGCACTGATGGGCACTGATAGGTGGCACTGATGGGCACTGATAGGTGGCACTGATGGGCATTGATAGGTGGCACTGGTATGCGGCACTGATGGGCACTCAGGTGGCACTGATGGGCACTCATAGGCGGCACTGACGGGTACTTCTGGGTGGCACTGATGCACACATATAGGTGGCACTGATAGGTGGCATGCATGGGCACTGATAGGTGGCATGCATGGGCACTGATAGGTGGCATGCATGGGCACTGATAGGTGGCATGGATGGGCACTGATAGGTGGGCATGGGTGGGCACGGATGGGCACTGATAGGTGGCACTGATGGACGCTGATGAGTGGCACTGATTACACTTATGGGTGGCATTGCTGGGAATCCTTTTTTTTACTCTTTTTTTAATTAAATATGATGTGCCAATCAGTGCCCATCTGTGGGCACTGATTGGCATATTTTTTGATTTTTTTTTTTAACATGTGGATGGCCATGGGGGATGTACCTGGCCATCCACATGCTGGGGGCTTCCCTGGTGGTCCTGGGGGCTTCCCTGGTGGTCCTGGGGGCTTCCCTAGTGGTCGAGTGTGGGCATCTGAGGGGGGGCTGCGCTGATAAACAATCAGCGCAGACCCCCCCCTGTCAGGAGAGCCGCCGATCGGCTCCCCTCTACTCGCGTCTGTCAGACGCGAGTGAGGAAAAGCCGATCAACGGCTCTTCCTGTGTACATCGTGATCAGCCGTGATTGGACACGGCTGATCACGTGGTAAAGAGCCTCCGCCGGAGGCTCTTTACCGAGATCAGTGTAGCGGTGTGTCAGACTGACACACCGCTCCACCGATCGCCGCGATGCGCGCCCCCACGGGCGCGCGGCGGCTGTTATCCTGAAGGACGTCATATGACGCCCAGTCAGGATAACGAAGCCACTTCCCGGACGTCAATTTGCTATTGACCGGGCGGGAAGTGGTTAAATATAGTAGATCAAACATGTGTAAATATCCAGACTATAAGATATTACCAAAGCGGCTACTATAAAATACAGTAAAATCGTTAAAAAGGCAATATTAAAGTCCAGGTAAAATCCCAATCCTGTAAAAGAAAGGTGCTTATCCCTTTAAATATTGCAGCAGCGCTAAAATACAGTCTTTTTAAAATTAATTAAAAAAGTTCATAAACATCATCATGGTAACCCGGAATATAGTCCGTATTGGTGCAGTGAACCCAAACTTCTGGAAATAAAGTGATACACCTTCCACCGGATATTCAATATTTCACCGCATGCAGGTCACACTCCCCTTTGGGGATGCACTTACCAGAAATATGATAAAAATCAGCATTTCAATCAGAGCCATAGGTAACTGCCATCTCCTGCCATCGACCACCTCTTCATCATCTGCCAACACCAGAGCGGATCCACTCCAACCCAGCATATATATATGAAGAAAAAATGTGCGGATAGCGTAGTACAGTTTGAACCAAACAGCTTTATTAAACATCCAATATTCCCCCCTTTTTAAAAACTGCGTACCACAATCATATGATAAATCAGCCTTGAAAGTAATATAAGGGGGCACTCTGCCTGATCAGCCCCTCCGTCCGCCGGAAATCGGGCGCCAAAGCGATGTGTAGAATAGGTTTTCGTCACTTCCGGACGTCGTCTCCGGAAGTGACGAAACGCGAACCAGGAAGTGGAGGAAAACCTATTCTACACATCGCTTTGGCGCCCGATTTCCGGCGGACGGAGGGGCTGATCAGGCAGAGTGCCCCCTTATATTACTTTCAAGGCTGTTTTTATCATATGATTGTGGTACGCAGTTTTTAAAAAGGGGGGAATATTGGATGTTTAATAAAGCTGTTTGGTTCAAACTGTACTACGCTATCCGCACATTTTTCTATATATATATATATATATATATATATATATATATATATATATATATACTGGGTTGCAGTGGATCCGCTCTGGTGTTGGCAGATGATGAAGAGGTAGGAGATGGCAGTTACCTATGGCTCTGATTGAAATGCTGATTTTTATCATATTTCTGGTAAGTGCATCCCCAAAGGGGAGTGTGACCTGCATGCGGTGAAGTATTGAATATCCGGTGGAAGGTGTATCACTTTATTTCCAGAAGTTTGGGTTCACTGCACCAATACGGACTATATTCCGGGTTACCATGATGATGTTTATGAACTTTTTAAATTAATTTTAAAAAGACTGTATTTTAGCGCTGCTGCAATATTTAAAGGGATAAGCACCTTTCTTTTACAGGATTGGGATTTTACCTGGACTTTAATATTGCCTTTTTACCAGTGTTTTCCATGTATTCCAATGGCTCTAGTTCACACAATGCAGTCAGGTGCAGGTGCAGAAACTGACCGGAAACGGACTGGAACTGACTGTATTGGTGAACTAGAGCCATTGGAATACATGGAAAACACTGCATGCTTTTATTTTTTGTGCATCTGGTGTGAAGTGCTAAAGATTCTACTCCCCTCCCGATCCTAAAACCGCATTTCCAGATTCTATGTAACAAGTGAAGAGTTCTCTGTTCACTTCTGACAGCTGACAAAAAAATAAAAAATAAATCAAAATCTGACAAGTTTATCTCAAGATGGGCGATAAAGAGAAACATTGTAAACATTTTGTTCTTGGATCAAAGGGATGAATGTCCATCTGTTAATATGAGGTCAGTTTAACCACTTGAAGACTAAACTTTTTTCTGACATTTGTTGCTTACAAGTTAAAAATCAGTATTTTTTTTGCTAGAAAATTACGTGGAACCCCCAAATATATATATATATATATATATATATATATATATATATATATATATATATATATATATATATATATATATTCCGACTCTAGAGAATAAAATGGTGGTTGTTGCACTGCATTTGCGCAGCTTTCTTTCAAGCACAATTTTTTATTTTTTTTTTGGGGAAAAAATAGGCTTTAATAAAAAAAAAAAATGTTTTTATATAATGTAAAAGATGATGTTATGCTGCGAGAATCATGATCTTTATTCTAAGTGTAGCGATACCCCCGCAGGAGCTTGTGGGGGGGGGGGGGGTGATAAATCCCCCTTGCAGCTGCTGGCAGGCAGCTCTCCCTTAGGCTGCATTCACACCTGAGCGTTTTGTAGCCTGAAGCTACAAAGCACTAGAGGGGAAAAAATCCATTATTCTCAATGGAGATGGTTCACATCTCCACTCCATGTCGCCTGAAGCTCAAACAAGTTCCGGACCCTTTGTTGTCTCTCGAATCGGGCAGATTTGGGCGTTTTTATTCTTTTTAAATTGGTGACCTTTTGCCCTGCACAAAATCGTGGCCAAACGCAGCGAAATCGCAGTAAACTGCTGCAAAATTGCCTGAAAACGCTACGCTCAGGTGTGAATGCAGCCTAAGGCCCCTTTCACACTTGTACAACTTGTCCCACTACATAAGCAAAAAATTCAACAAGATTCTGGCTAAAATGAGAATCGCGCTCTACTGTACATATACGGCGGCTCTGCTGTGCCGGATAACATACCTAGTATGTGATCCTGCACTTCTGGGTCTGGGGTGCACATGCGTGCCACCGGCAACCTGCTCCCCCTGTGATTAGACACCGCAAGAGCTTATCTGCGGGTACCATGGAATCTATGGCCGCCGGTACCCACCGATCATTGGATGGGGAGCCAGTAATACAGATAGGCATTCTCTCAGTAGGGAAGGCATTGATCCTGTGTTCCTGGGATCAATGCTTTCCCATAGTTAAAGCAACTCTCCCACAGTGAGAAAACGCATTGTTAGGCACACAGTTAACCCTTTGATCGCCCCTGATGTTAACCCCTTCCCAGCAAGTGACAGTGTATTTTTAGCACTGATCACTGTATTAGTGTCACTGGTCCCCAAGAAGTGTCAGTTAGTGTCTGTTTGTCCTTCACAATATTGCAATCCTGCTATAAGTCGCTGATCGTCGCCATTACTAGTAAAATAATAAACTCCATAAGTAAATCCCATAGTTTGTAGACTATGTAACTTTTGCGCTAACCAATCAATATATGCTCATTGGGATTTTTTTTCATATATTATAGAGTCTTGAAGGCATATGTCTCCTGGTGTGAATCCAGGGGTTGGCACTCCAAGAAATATGTCATAAATAGGATCCTTGAATTTCTACACATGGAATTAGAAATAAGGCTGGCCTTGAGTACCATCAAAGGCCAGGTGTCAGCCTTATCGGATTTTTTTCAATGACCACTTGCTTCGCACTCTCTAGTTCATAGCTTTATTCACTGGGTAACGCGGATTAATCCTCCGGTTAGGTCACCCCTAACCCTTGGGACTTGAATTTAGTCCTGTCTGCGTTACAGAAACAGCCTTTTGAGACGATACGAGATATTCCCTTGGTCCTTTTGACAAGGAAACTAGTTTTTCTGGTAGCCATATCTTTTGCAAGAAGGGTATCAGAGTTGGCTGCTCTTTCTTGTAAAGAGCCATATTTGATTATTCATAAGGATAAGGTTGCATTACATCCTAATTTCCTACCGAAGGTGTAGTGTTAGGTCTTCGTTTAAACCAGGATATTGTTCTGCCTTAATTTTTTTCAAGAACCTCGTTCTGCGGAAGTAAGGTCACTACATTCTCTTGATGTGGTGAAGAGCAGTCAAGGTCTACTTGAAGGCGACAGCTCAGATTCATAAAACAGATGTTTTGTTTGTGTTGCCAGAAGGTCCTAAGAGAGGACAGGCGGCATCGAAATCTATTTCTAAATGGATTCGTCAAGTGATTGTTCAAGCTTATGGTTTAACCACCTCAGTACAGGGCATTTTCACCCCCTTCCTGCCCAAGCCATTTTTCAGCTTTCAGTGCTGACGCACTTTGAATGACAATTGCGCGGTCATACGACACTGTACCCAAATGAAATTGTTATCATTTTTTTCCCCACAAATAGAGCTTTCTTTTGGTGGTATTTGATCACCTCTGCGTTTTTTTTATTTTTTGCGCAATAAACAAAAGAAGAGCGACAAATTTAAAAAAAAAAACAATATTTTTTACTTTTTGCTATACTAAATATCCCCAAAAAATATATAAAAAAAACATTTTTTTTTTTTTTCCTCAGTTTAGGCCGATACGTATTCTTCTGCATATTTTTGGTAAAAAAAAATCGCAATTAGCGATTATTGATTAGTTTGCGCAAAAGTTATAGCGTTTACAAAATAGGGGATAGTTTTATAGCATTTTTATTAATATTTTTTTTTTTACTAGTAATGGCGGCGATCAGCGATTTTGTTTTTTTTTTTTATTTTTTTATTGTGACTGCGACATTATGGCGGACACATCGGACATTTTTGGCACCATTGTCATTTATACAGCAATCAATGCTATTTAAATGCATTGATTCCTGTATAAATGACACTGGCAGTGAAGGGGTTAACCACTAGGGGGCGGGGAGGGGTTAATTATGTTCCCTGGGAGTGATTCTTACTGTGGGGGGAGGGGACTCACAAGGGGAGGAGACCGATCAGTGTTTCTCTGTACAGAGAACACCCCATCGGCTCCTCTCCTCTGACAGGACCTTGATCTGTGTGTTTACACACACAGATCCACGGTCCCGCTGTGTTACCGGGCAATCGCGGGTGCCCAGCGGACATCGCGGCCGCTGGGCACGCGCATCGGGTGCCCAGTGACACGGCGAGAGAGCGCGCGCGCGCTCCCTGGAGTGCACAGAAGGGAAGGACATCATATGACGCCCTCCCACCACGAGAGCTGCGCCGCCTGGCCGTCATTTGACAGCCGGCGGTCGCAAGAAGGTTAAAGAGGAAAATTCCACTTTTTCATATTAAAGCGCACTCCGCCAGGGCTGTTGGTACTTCCTGGGCAGTGCATCACCATGCCTCCATGGCTCAAATCTGCAAGGCCGCAACTTGGTCTTCAGTCCATACATTCACCAGATTCTATCAAGTAGATGTAAAGGATCATGAGGATTTCGCCTTTGGGCACAGTGTACTGCAGGCAGCAGTATAATTCCTCTAGTCTTTTAGTGCCCTACTTTTCTGGTTTCTCCCTCCCTTCAGTTGGCATTTCTATGGGACATCCCATATAGTAACTACTATGGCTCTGTGTCCCGTGATGTATAATAAGAAAATGGGATTTTTAAAACTGCTTACCTGTAAAATCCTTTTATTTAAAGTAAATCACGGGACACAGAGGTCCCTCCCTTCTATTTGGTATACACTTGTATTGCTTTGCTACAAAACTGAGGTACTCCCAGTAGTGGGAGGGGTTATATAGGGAGTGGACTTCTTATCTTAGGGTGTGCCAGTGTCCATCACCTGAAGGGGGCCTATAACCACATAGTAACTACTATGGCGCTGTGTCCCATGATGTACTTCAAAGAAAAGCATTTTACACTTGAGCTGTTTTAAAAATCCTATTTTTTTGAAGCGGGGGGGGGGGGGGGGGGGGTTAACCTGGGGTATCCTTTTGGTGTATATGGGACTAGATCTTTAAATATAAAAAAAATGTTTATTTTACCCCCTCCTCCACTGTCACATTTGGCACATTTTGGGGAGAGTTTTGACAGGTACCTATGCCACTTTCAGACCAATTTGCATGGCGATCTGAGCAGAATTTTCGAACCCCCCCCCCCCCCCCCCATCGCAGCATTCTAGCATTCTGGGACACATCACAGGTCCTAGAGGTCTGTGGGACCTTTAAGAAAGTATGGCACGGGCAGTCGGACACCATCTGTGAAGCCGCAAGGCTTCACTGCCGGTTTTCCCTTAGTTAAGATACCGGCACCTGAAGCCGATTTGAAGAATTGGCTTGGGTGAGGACATCGCTGAATCCCTGGACAGTTAAGTATCCTTATTAAAAATCAACAGCTACAGTATTTAGTAACTGATGATTTTTTTGTATTTTTTTTTTTTTTTTTAATATAACTTTTTTTAGGGGGGGGAGACTGGAGCTCCGCTTTAAAGTAGGGAACTTTAACTTGATGTCCTATAACATGCCGTCGGTAATCAATATGTATACAAAATACCGCTCCAGGGGGTCTTCTCGCTTCAGCTGAAATTTGAGCTTTCGGTGGCTCTGTTGGCACTCACTATCCAACTCGACAAAAAGAGCCAGGTAGCATTTTATCATCCCAACAGTGACTAGGTCCTGTCGGCATACACAGCGGTCTGAATACAGAGTGAACTGGGTAATAAAGTGATTTCTCTTGTTCATCCCCTGGCTGCCTAAGTATAATGGTGGGCAGTGGAGAGCCATCCATTAAAAATAAATAGTGAGGATCAATAAAAGGATCCTCCCTCCACTCTGCAATCCTGAAATCTGGCCTAATTTAGTATTTTCTTGGGGGTACTATGTAAAAACTGCTCACCCTAGTCGAAATCAGGATAAACTGAATTTACATTTTGAGCCCGACTAACACTTGAAGTTAAGACTAAGGAGGCTGAGGAACTTTTCAGCTCTAGAAAGGGAATGCTGAACAAGATCATAATTCAAGTGCTGACTGTGAAGCAGCTAGCAGGCTTCGTAAGCTTAAAGTGGTTCTAAAGTCAGGTTTTTTTTTTTTTTTTTTTATCTTAATGCATTAATATAAAAAACCTTGTGTGTGTGCAGCAGCCCCCCTAATACTTACCAGAGCTGCTTCTCGATCCAGCAATGTTGCACGAGAACCAGGAAGTCCGAGGACTAGCCCTCCTGATTGGCACAGTAGCAGGCGCCATTGGAGAGGTGCTGAGCCATGGCTCCATGTCCAAATGGACACACAGGAGCGGCTCGGCTGGGGTGCCCCCATGACAAGCTGCTTGCAGTGGGGACAGGAGGGAGGGGCAGGAGCGCTAACAATGGACCTGTGAACAGGAAGCTTGGGGCTGCTCTGTGCAAAACCACTGCACAGAGCAGGTAAGTATAACAATTGCTATTTTTAAACAAAAAAAAATCATGTTAGTATCACTTTAAAGAGAAGGTCTGCTCACCTGTGCAAAATGTAAAAGCCAGCAGCTACACATACTGCAGCTGCTGACTTTTAATAATAGGACACTTACCTGTCCTGGAGTCCAGCGATGTCAGCGCTGCAGCTGTTTCCATCAGCTGTCATTGCCAGTAAGGGAACCCAGCAGTGCAGCATTACAGCTTCACGCCGGGTCCCTCCTGTGCATGCGCGAGGCACCGCTGTGCTCTCCTACTGGCCCAACGGTGGAGGAAGCTGAGCCGCTGACGTAATTCGCCACGGCCCGGACTCCCGGAAGTGGGTACAGGATACCTGTCAAAAACGAGTATCCGCTCCCTCCCCAAAAAGTGCCAGACAAAGCTTGTTGAAAGTTCTGCAAATGCTTTGTTAAGGCTTGTAATACACACTGCTCTTATGTAAGCTGAAGCCGCCTGTGTGAACAGGGGCTTACCCCCCCAGAACATGTAAGCAAGTCTGGTACATACTTTTTGGTCTCGGTGCAGCCAGGCAACTTCCAGTTTCCTGATGAAGTTGGCAGTGCTAGTATTTTTCATGACCAGTTCACTTTTAATGTTCTGCAAAGAAGGAATTCAGAGAATCCAAGAAAGGCTAAAGCTATTTAATCATTCATTTTTGCTAGCAAAGCTTTTTTTTTTTTCTTCTTCTTCTTTTTTTTTTTTTTTTTTTTTTTTTTACAGATTTTCTGAAAGCGTGCTTTTGGCTCCATGCACACTGGGCTTAAAAAAAAAAAAAAAAAAAAAAAAGTTTGGACTTTTTTTTTTTTTTTTTGTACAAAGTGTTAACGAGTTTAGGAGAGTTTACGTTTTTTTTTTCTGTCGGTAAGCTCCAATCAGAATCGTGAACCAGAAGGTTTTTTTCCCTGCCTCTAAACGTTGAGTTCAAAATATGTCTGTAATCATCCTAATGTGCGTGGACATGTGCAGGATAACATTGAGCTGCTTCTACAGGCAGAGCACACAACGCCTGTAGAAGCCGCGTTTTTTTTAAGCCAGTGTGCATGGAGCCTAAGGCCCCTTTCACACGAGGCGGGCTCCGCTTGCACGGAGCCCGCCTCTGTCCGCCGGCTCAGCGGGAGATCTCTCCGTTGATCTCCGCTGAACCGGCGGATGACAAGCCTCTCTCCGCTCACTGAGCGGGGAGGGGCTTGCGAGCGCCGCGGATCTCTATGGAGAGATCGGATGAAAACGGACAGTGTGTCCGTTTTCATCAGATCTCACCCGATCCGATCCGCCAGCGACGGATCTGGACGTATAGCCATATGTCTGCTTTTGGCGGATCGGACCGGGTCGGATGTCAGCGGAGATGTCTCCGCTGACATCCGACGCTCCATAGACTAACATGGAGCGCCCGTTCAGATCCGCCGTCAAAACTGACAGGCGGATCTGAACGGTCCGACCATGTGAAAGGGGCCTTAAAGTGTTACTAAACCCACAACAGTAAAATCAGTCTGTATATGCAGCATAGCATGCTTGTTATACTCGCTGTGAAACCTAAGGGGTTAATCCTCTGCATTGTGTTTTTTAAAAGGCTGTTTTTATCCTTCCCTTCTTGCATTGTCTATCTCGGGGAGGCCAGTTAACACTCAGTCAAGTAATTGCCAGACCATTGTTCTTAATTTTTATGAACAGTATACTGACTGGTATGGTACCGGCTGATTGGAGAAAAGCCAATGTAGCACCAATATTAAAAAAAGGACCAGTTAGCCTAACATCAATTGTATGCAAGCACTTGGAGGGGATGATAAGGGACTATATACAAGATTTTAGTAATGAGAACAGTATTATTGGCAGTAATCGGCATGGATTCGTGAAGAATCGTTCTTGCCAAACCACTCTATAAACCTTCTATGAGGAGGTGAGCTGCCATCTAGATCAGGGGTCTCCAAACTTTCTAAACAAAGGGCCAATTTATAGTCCTTCAGACTTTAGGGGGGCCGGACTATGGCCAGTGGTAGCGGAACTTTTACTGGAATCAGTGGAAGTAAACATCGCCCCATTTGGTTTTTGGGGGAGGAGCAGTGCCCTATGAGAAATAGAGCCCCATTATTGGTGTCAGTGGGAGATATTGTGCTTCATTGTTTGGGTCAGTTGGCAGAATAGTGTCTCGTATCAGTCTGGATGAGTGTCCCAAGGGCTGGATAAAGGCAGGCAAAGGGCCGCAGTTTGGAGACCACTCATCTAGATAAAGGAGGGCCCATAGACGTGGTTTATCTGGATTTTGCAAAGGCATTTGATACAGTTCCCTATAAACGTTTACTGTACAAAATAAGGTCCGTTGGCATGAACCATAGGGTGAGCACATGGATTGAAAACTGGCTACAAGGGCGAGTTCAGAGGGTGGTGATAAATGAGTACTTGGAATGGTCCGGTGTGGAAAGTGGGGTCCCCCAGGGTTCTGTCCTGGGACCAATCCTAGTTAATTTATTCATAAATTATCTGGATGATGGGATAAAAAACGATCAATCTTAGTATTTGCCGACGATACTAAGTCAAGCAGGGCAATAACTTCTCTGCAGGATGTGAAAACCTTGCAAGAGGATCTAAACAAATGAATGGGGTGGGCAACCACATGGCAAATGAGGTTAATGTAAAATAATGCATTTAGGTGGCAAAAACATGAATGCAATCTACTAACTAGGGGGAGAACCTCTGGGGGGAATCTAGGATGGAAAAGGACCTGGGGGTCCTAGTAGATGACAGGCTCAGCAATGAAAGCCAACACTATTAAAGCCCAACTCCAGGAATTACAAAAGTTGCCTTTTGTGGCTCCCCTGTGCTGCAAGGGGTAAATGCTTGTACAATAATACTTGCCCTACGCCTTGCTCCAAGGCTCTCCTCCATTCCATCATGCCTGCGTCCCTTGCCATCCACGTGTACATTGGTGGGCTATTGGATTTGCATTAAAGAGGGAGCGATGAGGGTGCTCTGGTGAGGCTGGATGTCCAGTCCTTAGTAGCAGTGGAGAGATGGCACTGAGGGCAGCGCTTTGTGAGAAGGGAAAAAGGCGCCTCCTAAGTGCAGTGGTTAAAAGATTTATTACCGGCACAGTGGGATTAAAAACGCTTACAATACCCGTGCGAGTCCCGGACAACGAATATACCCTGCCAGACATGTTCCGGTCTGACACCAACCCACAGGAAAGTCAGCCGAATCACTCCCCGCTGACGCTGAGGGCAGACGCCGAACTAAGAGCGCTGTTGCAGGCCCTACCTTCGAGGGCAGACATTGAGGCGATCGTCGGCAAAACAGAGGCGACTCTACGGCAGGACATGACTATAATGAGACAAGAGGTCCAAGCCCTTACGGACCGAGTAGGGACCGGAGAGGAGACCATGTCCACGATGGAGCAAAGGCTGGCAGCTGTAGAGGCAACGCAAGCGGCACAAGCAGACATGCTGAGAGCCCAGCAGCTAAGGTTGGAGGAGGCCGAGGACCGCAGCAGACGCAACAACCTCAGGATACGTGGTCTTCCAGAGGCAACGGGCTCCGAGGACCTAATAGAAACCACCCTGGCTATATTTAGGGAAGTCTCAGGAGATTTATACCCAGCCAACCTATCCTTTGACCGGATCCACAGGGCCTTGGGCCCCCGCTCACCGGACACCGACAGACCGAGGGACGTGATCTGCAAGATACATCAATACGCCCATAAAGAAACGATTCTGCGAGCGGCATGGGAGAAGAGGAACATATCGTTCGATGGAGCCGAAATCAAAATAATGCCGGACCTTTCCAGACAAACTCTGCAACGGAGAGCCCTTCTCAAGCCACTACTATCAGCAGCACGAGACGCGGGCCTGACCTACAGATGGGGTTTCCCCATCTCTGTAACTTTTAAAAAGGCACAACACGCTCTCACCCTCCGGACACCAGCAGACCTCCCGGCACTGTTTGAATTCCTGGAAACCGACCCTATAGACGTTCCAGACTGGCTGCAGATTCTCCAGAACCCCCCCTCGAGAACCGGACCAGCAAGAGTGAGAAGAGCGGGATCCCCAAGGCCCCAGAGGACCAGGAACAGACAGCGGTACATACCGGGAGGAGCACCGAGAGAAGACTAAAGAAAGCCGATCGCCACCCCGCACGAACAACACACGGTACCCCGACTACAGAATCTCCCCCACCACAGCGGTTGATGCTCACCGAACACTCTCCCTCACCTGAGGTAAGCAACTCTTACGTACTCACCCCACCGCCTGGCCCGCCGGCTCTGCCTACCCCCCCTCTCCTGCCATTTGACTTTTGGTTTTCCACCCTAACTTTCCGGAACCCGGGCAAACCTTGAGACCAGGATTAGCCCTCCTCAGAGTCATCCCGCATTAGAACAGGGGCGAGGAGACCCCCCCTCACACGTTGGATACCTGACCAGGTCACTGGGGTGTTACAGAGGGGGAGGGGGGCCGGGTGGGGAGCTGCACCATCACCCAAGAGAACTCCATTCCTAAGGGGTCGGAACCTAGAGACGCTCGCAACCCTTGAGAGCGAGGACAAACAGTACCCCACGAACCGTCAGAAGGAATGATGGGTGTAGCACCACACAAGGGGATAGTAACCCCCAGAAGGGGGCAAAAGAGACGCATGCCCGGGGGAATGGTGACCACGGGAGAAGTGGGGAAGCGGGAGGGCTCAACTGTTAAACAGGGAGGGCACAGGGGGATACATATTTGCCATAAAATAAGGGGTATTGTATTCCGAAAGGTACCAACCTGGTTATCACATGATTAAAAAGTCATCCCCTGGAGGAAACCAGGGGAGACTTCAAGGAGACACAAGGGTACAGTATACTTCTACGCGGGGTTTGTTATAATTGTTATACTTGTTCTACATGGTTTACAGGTTTCTGGTTTTATATTGCACTAATGGTGGATGTAAAGTTATATTGTTCTATTACATAGACGGTACAAGAGCAAAGGGTTACACATCTAAAACACCAAGCTGAGGAGGATGGGTTGGGACCCGGGGGTTCTACCCTGGTCTACTCCATCCTCTACCCCCCAATAGGACGGAGCGAATATCCTAGCAACGGCTAGGATACGCTTCACTGCAAAGTTAATTTGACTTGCACTTAGTCAACTAAACGAATAGATCTTAGTTATCTACCCGTTTGGTCATAAGGAGGTGAACTCCACCTCGCTATATCTTTCTCTATCTTTCTTCCTTCTGACTTTCTCTTCGACCTCTCTCCACACCCCCCCCCCCCCTCACCCGCCACACCCCGAACCTCCTTCAAAACCCCCCCCCCCCCCACCCAAAACACAATGGACACAATTAATATCTACTCATTGAATGCCAAGGGATTAAATATACCCGAAAAAAGACGAATGTTAGTAAACGACCTTAAAAGAGCCCAAACTGATGTGGCATTTATACAAGAAACTCATTTTAGAACAGGTAACCCTACATGCCTCCAAAGCAGACTCTTTCCACACACATACCATGCCACCAACTCGGAGGCCAAATCCAAGGGGGTCTCCATACTAATATCGGGAACAGTCCCATGGACGAACAGCGCTACACTAGCGGACACCGCAGGCAGGTACCTATTTATTAAAGGCACACTACGAGGCTCGAAAGTGACCCTGGCCACTATATATGCCCCTAATGACCGACAAGACCTCTTCCTAAACCGTACGCTGAAATTACTTAGTGACTTTAGAGAAGGCCAGCTGATACTGGGAGGGGATTTTAATATTCCCCTGACTCCGACACTGGACACATCTTCCAAAACCTCATCAATACGCAAAGGTACACACAAGCGGATAACACAAATCTTACATGACAACCAACTCATAGATACATGGAGACTCCTCCACACAGGAGAAAGAGACTACACTTTCTTCTCGGCCCCACATAAAGTATATTCAAGGATAGACTACTACTTTGTCCCACATAATCAGCTAGAGGCGATCCAGAAGGCCGAGATAGGGAATATTACGTGGTCAGACCACGCCCCCATAACCATGCGGTACTGCCTATCATCGACCCAGACCTCCAGATCCAGATTCTGGAGACTGAACGAAAGCCTTCTACAAATACCCGACGTCCTGACAGACGTACAGAAGGAAATAAAACAATACTTCCAAATCAACAACACTGAAGACTGCGACCCGGGTATTCTCTGGGAGGCACATAAGACAGTGGTTAGAGGGATATTGATCAAACACGGGACACACATTAAAAAGAAAAAAGAACAACTTCTACTTGACCTCTTACAGAAGATACACATAACAGAATCACAACACAAAAAGACCCCGGTCCCCTCAATGGAAATAGAACTAGCGACCCTTAGAAAACAAGTCGTAGACCTACTAGAATATAGGGCCAAGGCGGCACTACAGCGGTGCAAGAAAATATCATACGAATCGGGAAACAAGTGCGGGCGACAACTAGCCAGGGCGGTTAAAACCCAACGACTCAACACATACATCCCGCAGATAGTGAACACAAGAGGACAGAAAAAGACCACACCAACCCAAATAGCAGAAGAATTCAGGGAGTACTATGCCACTCTTTACAACCTCCCAAAGGGCTCACAGACAGAAAACACACTACAGGACTACATCACAGCCGCACAGATCCCCCAACTCCCCCCAGAAGCCAGGACGGAACTTGAAGCTCCCATCACATTAGAGGAACTACAGCAGGCAATAGGGGGAACGAAGTCAGGCAAAGCACCAGGCCCCGATGGGTTTACCCTGCAATACTTCCAGACCCTCCTACCACTACTAGGTACACACATGCTGAAAATGTTCAACAGTCTAGGAGAAGGGAAAATGCCACCCAAAGACACCCTGAGGGCACATATATCTCTAATACCGAAAGAGGGCAAAGACCCTGCGACATGCGGCAGCTACAGGCCCATTTCGCTCCTAAACACGGACCTGAAATTGTTTACTAAGATTATGGCCAATAGATTGACCCAGTTTATGCCGGACCTAATACACCTGGACCAAGTGGGGTTTATCCCGGCCCGCGAGGCTAGGGATAACACCACAAAAGTGATAAATCTTATACATACAGTCACCGAATCCAAAACCCCGTGCGTACTTCTCAGCACAGACGCTGAGAAGGCGTTCGACCGAGTGAACTGGGAGTTCATGACGTCAGTACTCAGACACATAGGCATAGGAAATAGAATGATGCACTGGATTCGTAGCATCTACTCCATACCCACAGCGCAAGTAAAGGCCAATGGCACTCTGTCGAGCACATTCCCGATTACGAACGGGACTAGACAAGGCTGCCCACTGTCCCCCCTTCTATATGCCCTGGTACTGGAGCCCTTCTTATGTACGGTGAGATCCAACCCCGACATCACTGGGGTGACAATAAACAAATCCCAATACAAAATAGCTGCGTATGCAGATGACCTCATGTTCGTACTCACCAACCCTGCGATCTCGTTACCTAACCTTCTCAGAGAGTTTGACAAATACGGGCAACTAGCCAACCTAAAAATTAACTTCGACAAGTCAGAAGCGATGGGACTTAACTTACCACCAAAGAACTCAGAGTTACTGAAGTCACAATTCAAATTCAAGTGGTCAGACTCATCCCTTAAATATCTAGGTACCCAGATCCCTAAAGACCTAAAGCGTACCTTCGAGTTAAACTTCCCACCACTACTGACTAGAACTAGATCGTTGCTGGAAGACTGGACCAAAGGGCTTCACTCATGGTTTGGCAGATGTAACTTACTCAAAATGACAATACTCCCCAAGTTCCTATACCTAATCCAAGCACTGCCGATTCAGATCCCATCCCATTACTTCAGGCAAATACACTCCATCTTCACCAAATTCGTATGGAAAAACTCGAAACCGAGACTCCGCAGACAATACCTTACACTACCCAAAACACAGGGAGGCCTGGCACTCCCAGACTTGAAAAACTATTACAGGGCGGTACATCTGGGTAGAATCATCGACTGGAACAGACATGACAGAAATAAATTGTGGGTACAACTGGAACAAGCACAATGCCTACCCTCATTAAAAGGGGCGGTATGGTGCTATGACAGGTTGCCCCCCATAATTAAAACACACCCCACCATAGGTACGACACTGAAGATAGGGACATCCACCTTACTGCTAACACCCATATCCACAGAAAACTCACCTCTGTATCCAATTTTAGGCAATCCCGCATTCCCACCCGGAATGGAACAAGAGGGATATGAGACACTAACTAGAATCGGCAGAGACCGAGCACTACATTTTTTGGTAAACGAGACATGGCCATCCATTGAATCTCTCATGGACGAGGCAGGGCTTTTCAAACTACCGTTCTGGAAAGCAATGAGACTACACCACTTTCTGCACTCAATCCCCCGACCAACACAGTTCAACCGGGCTTTGACGACCTTTGAAAGGTACTGTACGGAAGAGGGACCACTACCTCAAGTACTGTCCAAAACATACGCCCTACTCAACTCCCCGATAGAAACCCCCGACCTGGCCTTCATAAATAAATGGGAGACGGAGCTAGGGTACACGTTCTCCAACGCCCAAAGACAAGCGATCATTAGATTTTCCCTACAGTCAACCATTTGTACAAAACTGCAAGAACTCAACTACAAAATTCTTACCAGGTGGTACCATACCCCTGATAAACTACACAAGTATTTCCCTGACACGTCAGACAGATGCTGGAGATGCCAAACAGATAAAGGGACCCTCCTCCACGTCTTTTGGTCCTGCCCTCTGCTAACAAGCTACTGGTCCTCAGTCCGAGAGATCATACAGAAATTCACGGACTACCCGATCAGTGACGACCCAGCCTTTATATTACTGCACGCCACTACAATACCAGCTAAAAAATACAAAAAAATGATTATAAGGCACCTACTGAATGCAGCCAAATCCTGCATCCCTCTCTTATGGAAAAAGAGAGTACCGCCAACGATAGGGCTGTGGATACGCAGAGTGGAGGAGATCAAGAGACTGGAGGATCTAGTCCTCACAGCACAGAACAAACAGGAACTACACTCACAGACATGGATGTTATGGAACATGTACATATTCTCTGAAGAAGGCATGGCCCTTCTGGCTACTTAATGAACAATAATTCCAGACTAGAACACAGTAAGCTAATCCCCCCCCCTGGACCCCCTCTCCCCTCTTACCCCCCCCAACTACCCTCTCCCCCTTCCCTAACCCTCCCCATCTCTCTCTCACTTTCTTCTTTCTAGCCTTTCTATTCTCTATACTCCAATCTCCACATACGGCACAATTCTACGAATAAAGATAGGACAAGCTGCCGAAAGTCCACACTGAGCTCTCCCTACAAAGAGCTACAAAGAGGAAGCCAGGCTCCAGTTCAAGGAACCGAAACACAGCCCGCTCCAGGGGCCTGATAGTGGAATGGGCCACTGGGTTGCTGGGAGGCACTGACAACGGGACTGACATACTGTAAGCCAAAGTGTATATGATGTTGTTATTGTGTAAAAGCATTGTAATCCTTACACAAGACATGATCAATTGTGCCTATCTGTCTTTTACCTTTTCTCTGTTTTTCTTTGTTTAAAATAAATAAAAATCATATTTGAAAAAAAAAAAACGCTTACAAGAGAGTAATTAACAAGTAATGGGCAATGAACGCTTCGGACATTACGAATTGCATGTCAACATGTACTCCACTATTGAAAGCACTTTTGTTTTCTATGTCGTTTGGGAGCTGTTGGTGACTATTGTGGAGCCATTTTTAACTACTTTCAGACCGGACCATTTTGCTGGCTAAAGACCAGAGCATTTTTTGTGATTCGGCACTGCGTCGCTTTAACTGACAATTGCGCTGTCGTGTGACGTGGCTTCCAAACAAAATTGACGTCCTTTTTTTCCCACAAATAGAGCTTTCTTTTGGTGGTATTTGATCACCCCTTCGGTTTTTTTTATTTGCGCTATAAACAAAAAAAGAGCAACAATTTTGAAAAAAAAACACATTATTTTCTACATTTTGCTATAATAAACATCCTCAAAAATATATAAAACATTTTTTTCCCTCAGTTTAGGCCGACACGTATTCTTCTACATATTTTTGGTAAAAAAAAATTGCAATAATCGATTTATTGATTGGTTTGCGCAAAAGTTATAGCGTTTACAAAATAGAGGATAGTTGTATAGCATTTTTATTATTTTTTTTTTTTTACCAGTAATGGCAGCGATCAGCAATTCTTATTGTGACTGCGACATTATGGCAGACACGTCAGACATTTGACACATTTTTAGGACCATTGTCATTTATACAGCAATCAGTGCTATACAAGTGCACTGATTCCTGTGTAAATGACACTGGCAGTGAAGGGGTTAGGTGTGTCCTAGGGGCGTGTTGCTAACTGTGGGGGGCGTGGCTGTGTGTGACAGTCGCTGATCTCTGCTCCAATCACAGGGAGCAGAGATCAGTGTCACTTGCTAGGCAGAACGGGGAGATGCTTGTTTACTTCAGTATCTCCCCTTTTGTCCTTCCTGTGAGACGATCGTGGGTATCCCCACGGCAATCATGGCACGGCGGCAAATTCAAAGAGACGTACCTGTACGCCCTTATGCCTGTCCGCGCCATTCTGCCGACGTACATCGTCGTGCTCCGGTCGGAAAGCGGTTAAAGGAGAATTACACTGTGCAGAGCATGTTTGACCCTTTTCAGGGTCTAAAGAGGTGAGCTTGCATTGCACCCTGTGAGGGGCGCCCAAGTCACGGAGTGGAGTAAAGTTATTTGTTAAGCACGTTTCATACGGAAAAAGTTTTGTATACACCTTTTTATATAAGAATATTCTTACTCATTTTATCACATATGGGCTTTATTTGAACTGTGTGCACTTATTGATTGGCACTGACACTTTTTCATTTTTTGTTTTTTTTCGCCACATGCATAAGGTTTTATAAGCAGCGCTATCGCATAGATTTCATTGTTGATTTGCAAGGTTGTTTTCCCCTCCTAATTCTGGGGTAAGGTTTGCCCAGGCCTGCCCCAACGTCAGGTTACACAATATGAACTGTTGTGAATGTGAAATAACAATAATGATGAGTGATAAGGAAAAGAACTGGCTTCTGAGTAATCTGTTTGTGTGACGATTCATTTCCCAAACTTGCCGAGGTCTTCCTCTGGTTTTATTCTGTCCAAGTACTATTTCACAGCAGCTGAGAGATTTATAAATGGAGCAGCAATATAATTCTTAAAATCTCTCTTGTTTAGCATTGCCTTGCTGTGCAACAGGATGGCAACAAAATCTGCCCAAGGTCGCTCAAATTTGCAAAATTCCCTGAACCATCAATTGTTCCAGTACCGCCACAAGACAGGTTCAAAGGGTTCTATTCAAACCTCTTCACAATACCAAAGTCCAAAAGGAGTATTCGTCTTGTTCTGGACCTCAGATCACTCCACAAATCCCCCAAATTTAGCGTGAAATTCGCAAGGTCAGTTATTCACTCTCTGAGACCAGGGACATAATTGGCAAATAAAATACGACTAAAACAACTGAAATTACTAAAATGGGACTAAAACTAAAATGGGACTAAAACTAAATTGGGTTTACATCCACTTTAAAGTATTTTTGCTACAGGAAGAATCTCTTGTTCTCTGCTGCAGTAGTGGAGACCTGTTGATACAGGGTCTACACTTCCTGCCATCTACGCTCGGACACTGAGGTGGTGGAAGTAACATGACTCTTCTGCCTTGGCGGCCTCGCTCATTACCAGGTTCCTCCCACTCCTTTGGTTTTAGTTTTTGATAGCGGTAATCCGCCTGATAATTAAGCCCCTTAGATGAGCCTTCAGAGCATCCCAAACCACCGTAGATTTAGTTTTACCCTGATTGAAGTGCAGGAATTCTGTGAGAGCTTTGGGAATGGGATCAGACTCTGGAAAAATTGTAAACCAGAAGGGGTTGACCTTCCACATCCTACTGCTGTTGGTTAGGAGAAACGGCTACGCGAGCACATAGTGGAGCATACATCACGGAGTCAGTCAGCTGATGTGCCAAATTGTTACCCAGACATAGGTTTAGGGCTGAAACAACTAATTGATTATGAAATTAATCGATTACTATTTTCATCGATTAATCGGCCAGTAACATAATGGGGTTAAAAAAACTAAAAATGAGCCCTTTATAGTACAAAAAGAGAAAATCGCTACTGTAAAAATTACTGTCACAGTTCTACTGTAAAAAAATTAACCCCTTACAGTAGTGATTATCTTTTTTTTATTTATTTTTTTTAAACCCCATTATGTTACTAAACGTTTTAGACCTGGTTCTATGTTTTTTTTTTTTTTTTGGTGCCTTTTGCAGAAACGCACTACAGTTCATTTAACATGGTTTCCTATGGGACATGTTCACAACAGTCCGTTTTTCAGCCGCTGCGTATTTGGAAAGGGTCAGGGACTTTTTATTTTATTTTTTATTTTTTAACGGAAAACGGTGCTTCAATTGGTTCAATGGAGAAGTTGCAGAAAAGCATGTAATGCGTTTTTGCAGCAAATTATGTTTTTTAATTTGCCCAACAACAAATTGGCCAAAAAACAGTACGTCTCTTCTAATAGTGTAATACAGTATATCTCTTCTAATAGCGTATATACAGTATATTGCTTCTGTCTTTTATTCTCAGAGTGGATTCGATATATTGCTCCCCATGGTTGGTTGTTTATATTTACCACTGCATAGAGATACAGTATTTGAGAATAGATTACCTTTTTTTTTTTTTTTTTTTTTTTTTTTTTTTTTTAAGGTTATTAACCGATTAATCGGCCAACTAATCGATTTATGAAAATAATCGTTAGTTGCAGCCCTACATAGGTTTATGCAAGAGAGGCATTTGTAGGATGCTGAGTAGCAAGAGAAGCAGCACACATTAGGATTCTGGTCCCTCCACACATCTCGCAGGCCTATTTCTGCAAGGAATCGAGCAAAGGGGGTGGGGCCCCACGGCTGGTGTTTGCCACTTGCTCTGGGTGAAAATGTATCCATCTGCTTATCCATAACAGTTAAAATCACCCACATGGGGATGTTTGAGTTGGAAGCTATAAATTGTGCTAGACATTTTAGGCTGTCAAAGGAGAAGGGTGCAGGGACGTAGATATTTGCAACAATACATGTCAACCCTGCTAGTTTGCATAGTAAAAAAAAAAGTGCCGTCCCTGATCATCAATCAACTGAAGTAACTGAAAGGAGACGGCATGCAAGATGAGTGACACCCCTCGAGTAAGCTGTGTGGGTGGAGTGGAACTGAGCGGCTATCAAGTGTGGATCTAGAATTGGCTTGTAAGTGTGTTTCCTGTAAGCACACCACAGCAGGTTTGTGGGCCTTCACCGTACAGAAAATATGCCACCCGTTTCACTCCATCACCCCGCTCCCTCACGTTCCACAAAATCAAATTACACACATTAGACATATAACAAACTGGTGAGTAACTTGTAGGATCCTTTTCAGGTGTAGGTAGTCGTCTCCACTCAGTAAATGCAAGCAAAAGGGTTCCCCAGACTAAGTCCAGGTAAATGGATGGTAGTGTCTGCCACAAAAAAGTATTCCCAGTTGGACAAACGCAGAGAGGAGAACAAAACGTGCAACCAGCAGGGGTCAGTGGTGTTAAAAAGAAAAACGTTAGGTAACCAAAATGGGAAAAGAAGGGGGGGGGGGGGAGGGGGGTCTTTGCATCCTTTTTAAGTGGTTAAGGAGCCCTGTAACATATAGCAGGACGATGTTGGGGGGGGGGGGGGGGGGGGAGGGGGCAATGTTTCAGTTCAACTCTGATTCAAAGGGAATCCAAGTCATTGGTGAAGTGTAGTGCAAACAACTTATGTCTTCCTCTCCGCCTGAAAGGAAGGATTGAGAAAAGACAAGGGCAATGTGCTCAAATCTTCTCCTAGGGTATCCGCATTCAGCAGTAGGAGGTAGTAAAAGGGGAAAACACAATTAAGCCAGGTGCAGACCTTTCACCAATTGAAAATATTTGGTGCATCTTGAAATTAAATATACGGCAATGAAGACCCAGGACTCTTCAGCAGTTAGAGTCCTATATTAGTCAAGAATGGGGCAAGATTCCGCTCCCAAAACTCCAGCAAATGGTCGCCTCATTTCCCAGACATTAAGGGCTCATTTACACTTGCTTCGGCTAAGACCCACATTAAAGCGCTTGCCACTTCAACATGCTTTTTTGATGCTTCAAGCAAACTTCGTCATAGACTTCTATGGAGGCTTTAAAGACACTTTGAAGCACCACTAAAGCGACATGGGGTATAATTTTGGAAGTGAAGCTGAAGCAAGCAAAAGTAAAGTGTAAACAGGACTGTAAGCTAACCATTTTTTAGTGACAGGAGCTTTGACCGGCTTTCAGAGAGCTTTAACAGTGTGTCCGAAGCCTTGTTTTGAAGCAAGTGTAAACTAGCCTTTACAGTGTTAAGAGGGGGGTGCCATACCTTGGTAAACATGGCCCTGGTCCAACTTTTTTGAGACCTGTTGCTGCCATTAATTTCAAATTACCTTTATTTTTCCTTTTTAAAATGGTAAATTTTCTCTGTTTTAAACATTTTGATATGGATAAAGGACAATCCGCAGCTCCATACATGCTCTTTAAATCAGTCCAAATTTATTATATCTCCATAAAGCTAAAAGTACAGCAGAGATATACGTGTTTCAGCCGCAACGGCCTTGTTTACAAGGTTGTTGGTTGTGTACAAGGCTGTTGCGGCTAAAACGTGTATACCTCTGCTGTACTTGAATCTTTATGGAGATATAATAAATTTGGACTGATTTAAAGAGCATGTATGGAGTTGCGGATTGTCCTTTTTATTAATATCAAAATGTTTAAACCGAGAAAATGTACCATTTTAAAAAGTAAAAATAAAGGTAGAGTTGAAATTAATGGCAGCAACCGGTCTCAAAAAAGTTGGGCCAGGTATGGAGTTGCGGATTGTCCTTTATCCATTCATCACTTTGGCAGGTGAGCAACTGCCCATCCTGCACCTGACCGCTCAGGAGGAGTTTCATTAATTTGGGGTAGTAGCACCTTTCACTGTTTGTTTTTATAAACATTTGATGTTTTCTATTGTGAATAAAATATGGGTTTGAGATTTGCAAATCATTGCATTCTGTTTTTTAATGTAGATTTTACACAGCAACCCAATTTTATTGGGGTTGTAACATAACTTATAAAGTCAAGGTTTATAAAAGGTCATTCAGGGGGGGGAGTTGCTGCAGATCTTATTTCATTGTAACAGGCTATAAGGTAACATAATGCAGTTTCCGAGACTAAGCTGAATGCTGAGAGGGAGATCTGTACAGCAGGCCGTGTATCAGTAGCTCTATAATGAAAGATAATCTGTTCAGTTACTGCAGAAAGCGGCCTTTGACAAATATACTGTAGTGGCTTTTGGAATACTGTTTATGATAAGCTAAACTATAGTGCTGTGCATACTTTGGCAACCCTGTTGAGAAACGTTGTAGGCAGTTTGCTTAAAGCCGTACAATGCTTGTGGTGGCTTTTAACCACTTCCCGACCGCCCCATGTACATATACGTCGGCAGAATGGCACGTACAGGCAGAATCGCGTACCTGTACGTGCCATTCTTCAGGCGCGTGGGGGGTCCGATCGGACCCCCCCGGCCGGCGGGGACGGTCGGGATCGCTTCAGGAGCGATCCGGGATGAGGGGACGGCCAGTGGTTTCTGGCCACCCCCTCGCGATCGCTCCTGGCGAATCAGATGCTTCCTCTGTCTGTGTCAATCAAAACACAGGCAGAGGAAGTGATGTCACGCTCGGTGCGCCGGTCTATGTGACCGGAACGCCGAGCTGTCAACATGTACAGGTTAGTGCACCAACAGTACACTGACACCAGTACACATAGGCACACAAAACACCCCCCTGTCACCCCAGATCACCCCCCAGATCACCCCCTCCCCCCCCCCCCCAGTCACAGTGTCACTAATTGCAGTGATCATTTTTTTACTGATCACTGCATTTAGTGTCAGTGTGACTGTAATAACTGTCAGTGCAGTTAGTTTTAGGTCCAAGGTAGCCCCCTACCCCCCCCCCTAATAAAGGTTTAACCCCTTGATTGCCCCCCAGGTAACCCTTTCACCCCCTTTTGCCAGTGTCACTAAGCGATCGTTTTTCTGATCGCTGTATTAGTGTCACTGCTGTCGCTAGGTAACCATTTTTTTTTTTTTTAGGTAACCGCCATGTTTATATAGGTTCATAAATAGGTTTATAGGTCAGGTACCCCCATATTACAACCTAAATAAAGGTTTTAAACCCCTTGATTGCCCCTAGAGTTAACCCTTTCACCAGTGATCACTATATAACTGTCACTGGTGACGCTGGTTAGCCAGTTATTTCGTTATTTAGGTTCCCCGTCAGGTTTTTATATAGCGTCAGGTACCCCCATATATTACCTAATAAAGGTTTTAACCCCCTGATTGCCCCTAGTTAACCCTTTCACCCCCTTTTGCCAGTGTCACTAAGCGATCGTTTTTCTGATCGCTGCATTAGTGTCGCTAGGTAACCAGTTTTTTTTTTGTATTACTGTTACGGGTGACGCTGGTTAGTTAGCTTGTTTTTTATACTGTCAGGGCACCCGCCATTTATTACCCAATAACGGTTTAACCCCCTAATCGCCCGGCGGGTGATATCAATTAGGTTTTAGGGTCAAATAAGGTCTGCGTCGCCCCAGGTTAGTGCCAGTACCGCAAACACCCACGCGCAAAGCATACACCTCCCTTAGTGGCACAGTATCTGAACAGATCAATATCTGATCAGATCTATACTAGCGTCCCAGCAGTTTAGGGTTCCAAAAAAAAACGCATTGTTAGCGGGATCAGCCCAGATACGTGCTAGCACCTGCGTTTTCCCCCTCCGCCCAGCCCAGCCCACCCAAGTGCAGTATCGATCGATCACTGTCACTTACAAAACACTAAGCACACATAACTGCAGCGTTCGCAGAGTCAGGCCTGATCCCTGCGATCGCTAACATTTTTTTTGTGGTAGCGTTTTGATTCAGTCGCTTCAGTCAGGAGCTTTTTTACCTGTGAATCTCAAAAAAATAAAAAAAAATAAAATAGTTGTCGTTTTATTGTTCTCTCTCTCACTCTATTCTCTCTCTATTGTTGCTCTTTTTTTACTCCATTCTATTCTGCAATGTTTTATTATGTTTTATCATGTTTTATCATGCTTGCTTTTCAGGTATGTAATTTTGTTTACTGTGTTTTAGTGTTAAGCATTTTTTTGTTTTCAGGTGCGCCATTCAGTTGCAACGCGGATTTATTTATCTTGACAGCAACAGCGTTTGCTCCCACGATACATAAAGCCGCGACTCCA
Organism: Lithobates sylvaticus; assembly: GCA_028564925.1. NCBI lineage: Eukaryota > Metazoa > Chordata > Amphibia > Anura > Ranidae > Lithobates > Lithobates sylvaticus. The sequence goes on along the minus strand of CM053033.1, from coordinate 64,449,247 downwards.
ACGCTGTAGGAGGTGATTTCACCACCACAGTTAAAAAAAAGAGCATATATGCCGAAGCATGGGGGCAGCAGGGGAGGGGAGGAGCGATTGGCTCCTAATGCCACGTACATACGGTCGAAATTCCGACCGTGTGTACACGGCATAACTTTTGCGGGAGGATGCCCCCATGCATCGGCATATATAAATGGTGCATGTATGCCCATCATTAGAAGTGGGTGGATGAAGGGAGGTATTCTAATGGTGGGCATACCCACCAATCAATCTCTTTTTTTCGTTCAGCCAAGAGGCTGCATGAAAAAAAAAAGATTACAATATATGTCCAGTATGTTGCTGGACTTTGAATGGTTATACCAGAATGATGCCTGCAGGTTTAGGTATCATCTTGGTATCATTCTTTTCAGCCAGTGATCGGCTTTCATGTAAAGCAATTCTAGCGGGTAATTAGCCTCTAGACTGCTTTTACAAGCAGTGGGAGGGAATGTCCCCCCCTCCCGGATATAAACCGCGCCATTGGGAAATTGGGAAAGCATTTTATCACACCAATCTTGGTGTGGTCAGATGCTTTGAGGGCAGAGGAAAGATCTAGGGTCTAATAGACCCCAATTTTTTCAAAAAAAGAGTACCTGTCACTGCCTATTGCTATCATAGGGGATATTTACATTCCCTGAGATAACAATAAAAATCATAACAAAGAAAAAAAATGGAAGGAACAGTTTAAAAATAAAATAAAAAAGCTAAATAAATAAAAAAAAAACCAAAAAAAAAATAAAAAAAGCACCCCTGCCCCCCCTTCTCTTGCGCAAAGGCGTACACAAGCGTTGGTCTGGCGTCATATGTAAACAGCAATTGCACCATGCATGTGAGGTATCACCGCGAAGGTCAGATCGAGGGCAGTAATTTTAGCAGTAGACCTCCTCCGTGAATCTAATGTGGTATCATGTAAAGGCTTTTAAAGGCTTTTAAAAATGTATGTAGTTTGTCGCCACTGCGTGTTTGTGCGCAATTTTAAAGCATGTCGTGTTTGGTATCCATGTACTCGGCCTAAGATCATATTTTTTATTTCATCAAAAATTTGAGCAATATAGTGTGTTTTAGTGCATTAAAATAAAAAAAAGTGTATTTTTTCCACAAAAAATGCGTTTGAAAAATCGCTGCGCAAATACTGTGTGGAAAAAAAAATGCAACACCCACCATTTTAATCTGTAGGGCCTTTGCTTTAACATTATATATAGTGTTTGGGGGTTCAACGTAATTTTCTTGCAAAAAAAAAAAATGTTTTCATGTAAACAAAAAGTGTCAGAAAGGGCTTTGTCTACAAGTGGTTAGAAGAGTGGGTGACGTGTGACATAGGCTTCTAAATGTTGTGCATAAAATGCCAGGACAGTTCAAACCCCCCCCAAATGACCCCATTTTGGAAAGTAGACACCCCAAGCTATTTGATGAGAGCAATGTTGAGCCCATTAAATATTTTTTTTTTTTTTGTCCCAAGAGATTGAATAATGAAAAAAAAAAAAAATATATATATTTTTTTTACAAAAAGTTGTCACTAAATGATATATTGCTCAAACATGTCATGGGCATATGTGGAAATACACCCCAAAATACATTCTGTTGCTTCTCCTGAGTACGGGGATACCACATGTGTGGGACTTTTTGGGAGCCTAGCTGCGTACGGAACCCCAAAAACCAATCACCGCCTTCAGGCTTTCTAAGGGTGTAATTTTTTTATTTCACTTCTCACTGCCAATCACAGTTTCGGAGGCCATGGAATGCCCAGATGGCATAAAACCCCCCAAAATGACCCCATTTTGGAAAGTAGACACCCCAAGCTATTTGCTGAGAGGTATGGTGAGTATTTTGCAGATCTCGCTTTTTGTCACAAAGTTTTGAAAATTGAAAAAAAGAAAAAAAAAATGTTTTTTTCTTCATTTTCAAAAACAAATGAGAGCTGTAAAATACTCACCATGCCTCTCAACAAATAGCTTGGGGTGTCTACTTTCCAAAATGGGGTCATTTGGGGGGGTTTTGTGCTATTTTGGCATTTTATGGCCTTCGAAACGGTGATAGGTAGTGAGGAGTGAAATCAAAAATTTGCACCCTTAGAAATCCTGAAGGCGGTGCTTGGGTTTCGGGGCCCCGTACGCGGCTAGGCTCCCAAAAAGTCCCACACATGTGGTATCCCCATACTTATTTTTGTCTTTATTCAATCACTTGGGACTAAAAAAAAAAAATATTCAATGGGCTCAACATGCCTCTCAGCAAATAGCTTGGGGTGTCTACTTTCCAAAATGGGGTCATTTGGGGGGGGTTTGTACTTCTCTGCCATTTTAGCACCTCAAGAAATGAAATAGGCAGTCATAAATTAAAAGCGGTGTAAATTCCAGAAAATGTACTCTAGTTTGTAGACGCTATAACTTTTGCGCAAACCAATAAATATACGCTTATTGGCATTTTTTTTACTAAAGACATGTGGCTGAATACATTTTGGCCCAAATGTTTGACTAAAATTGAGTTTATTCGATTTTTTTTATAACAAAAAGTAGAAAATCTCTTTTTTTTTCAAAATTTTCGCTCTTTTTCCGTTTATATCACAAAAAATAAAAATCACAGAGGCAATCAAATACCATCAAAAGAAAGCTCTATTTGTGGGAAGAAAAGGACGCAAATTTCGTTTGGTTACAAAATTGCATGACCGCGCAATTACCAGTTAAAGTAGTGCAGTGCGAAATTGAAAAAAGACCTCTGGTCCTTTGGCTGCCAAATGGTCCGGGGCTGAAGTGGTTAAAGGAAGTATTGAAGGCTTCCCAATGGTACTTTCACACAAGGCATCGGCGGTAAAGCACCACTATTAGTGGTGGTAAAGTGCTGCTATTTTTAGCGGCGTGCTTTACCGTTGTTTTTGCAGAGGTTTTCGGCCCCTAGCAGTGCGTTTTTAACCCACGCTAGCGGCCGAAAAAGGGGTATAAAGCACTGTTGCAGCCATGGACATGTCTATTTCATGGGGTAGATATTCCGACAAGAATATAGAAACTCAATGATTGTACATATGATGAACGCTGCAAAAAAGCTTAATACCGAGGAAATGGAAGGAAGCAGCCCAAAAATTTGAGATGGGTTTGATAAAATGGAAGATATACATACACACACACACACACACACACACACACGTACGTGTGTGTGTATATAATGTGTATATGGAACATCTAAGAGAGAGCCATGAGGAGAGGGATTCATTAAGGCTGGATTCACACCTATGCATTTTTAGTGCTTTTTGCAGATTTGCACTACAGAACGTGTTCCGTAGGAAACCATGTTAAATAGACTAGTGCAAATCTGCAAAAAGCACTAAAAATGCATAGGTGTGAACCCAGCCTAAGAGATGGGGAAAAATGGAAAAAGTTTAAATTAACAAAGAAATATAGTTAGATTAAGATTACTTAGAGAAGAGGAAAAAAAGGGTCTAGGGGTGGAGGGGGGGGTGAAGGAGGATGAGGGAAGATGAAGTTGAGCTGGCAGTCTGCCGTGAGGCAAGCTACCGCCTGTCCCAGCCTCTGCCTCTTGGCGCCTCCCCGATGCTCTGTCCCGGGGGACCAAATCGTTTAAAAAAAAAAATAAAAATAAACACTGCTGCAGCGGTGCTGCCCATTCATTTCAATGGACAGGAGCGGTGTATACACCGCTCCTTCACCACTCCAAAGATGCTGCTTGCAGGAGTTTTTGTAACGTCCTGCCAGCACATCACCTCATTGTGAGCCCTCGGGCTTTCACACAAACTGCAGGGGAGCCGTTTTTCAGGCGCAATTTTTAGTCCAAAAGTGCCTGAAAACGCCTCACATGGACGGACCGTTCAGATCCGCCTGTCTGTTTTGCCGGCGGATCTGAACGGGCGCTCCATGTTAGCCTATGGAGCCAAAAGCAGACGTATGGCTCTACGTCCAAATCCGTCGCTATCGGATCGGGTGAGATCTGATGAAAACGGACACACTGTCCGTTTTCATCCGATCTCTCCATAGAGACCAGCGGCGCTCGCAAGCCCCTCCCCGCTCAGTGAGCGGAGAGGGACTTGTCATCCGCCGGCTCAGCGGAGATCAACGGAGAGATCTCCCGCTGAGCCGACGGACAGAGGCGGACTCCGTGCAAGCGGAGTCCGCCTCGTGTGAAAGGGGCCTAAGACATTTTGGATTCAGCAGCTATTGTGCAACCTAAAATCTTTACCAGAGAAACCTATATGGCTTAAGTTTTATCTCTAAAGATAAATGGTTCCATAAAGCCATAAACTTTAGAGGTCAAAGTGAACATGACAAGTCCAAGGTACAGTGATGGCATGCTAATGTTACTAGTGAGTTGAATTTTGTTTATTACATTTCAAAGTCTCATATATCCACTTCAGGTTGATATGACCCACTTTGTTGTCGTCGTCGTCTTCTTCTTCTTCGTCTGTAATAGCGCCGCTTTTTGGGCCACCAGCAGGGCACTTTTAACCCCCCCGCTAGTGTCTGAATAAAGGGTAAAAAGGGACCCGCAAAGCACCGCTGTCGAAGCATTTTGACAGCGGTGCCCATTAGATGCAGGGGCGGTGGAGGAGCGGTGTATACACTGCTCCTGCACCGCCCGAAAGACGCTTGCAGGACTTTTTCTAGCGTCCTGCAAGTGCACCGCTCCAGCCAAAGCACTCGGGATCTCGCACTGGGGCTGCAAGGGAGGTGCTTTACAAGCGCCATTTTATAGCCCAAAAGCACCTGAAAAACACCTCAGTGTGAAAGGGGTCTTTCTTCTTTCTTCCTTCTTCTTCTCCCCACCTCCTCCTCGATAAGAGCACTGATGCAATGCTGGTAAACTGAATCAATGTTCCGTCTATCATGGACGAGGAGGCGGCGGGGCTTTGTTACAGTGGACGGCTGCCGAACAGACTGCATGACACAGCGGGAGACACCCGATGTTTTGGTTATCAAAGGTACAGCTGCAGATGGGCATTGTTTACCAGTAGCTGCTGCATTTCCCACCCTAGGCTTATACTCGAGTCCAATACATTTTCCCATTTTTTTTTTTGTGGTAAAATTGGGTGCCTTGGCTTATACTCGAGTATATACGGTAAGCATTTCTCCAAACCCAACAGCCACACACAGTGTCAACTTATTTTTACAGTGTAAATCTCCAAAAAATGTTTTGGCCTGTACTTCAGCTTTAAAAAAATTACTTTTGTGATTCTTCAGAAGAGTTCAAGACTTTCCATGATCTGGAAACATTGCATTACAACCTAATTTTTGATTGTAAACCCAACATGTCTTATTCCTGCCAGGGGGCTGCTGTACAATGTACTTGTATGAAAAGGTATACTTTCCTCTTTATATTGCTTCCTTTGTGTGAAATCCCTGTATGTTTGCCAGTCTCTCTGCTTTCCTATTAAAAACTGACCAAACTAGGCAGGGGAACTCGGTGTGGTCGGTTCTCTAACTATGCCGGGTACTCAGCCTGCTCTATGCATTAAGGTAAAAAAACCTGGTTGCAGCCCCACCCCCCCATACTTGCCTGAGCCCCATCTTGATCCAGCGATGTACATGAGAGCAGTGGCTCTCTCCTCAATGACAAACACAGCAGTGTGGCTCAGGAGCACAACGAAGGTAAGTATAACTTGTTTGTTTTTATTAAAAAAAAGTCAACCTTTAAATTACTTTAAAGTGGAATTGAAGGTCCTCTAACAGCAAGCAGACAGACTTGTTTTACTGCAGAAGAGACCTGCACTGTCTCCTTCAGTAAAATGCCCCTACCTGCCTGCTCGCTGTCTTCTCTGGCGCTATAAACTGAGAGGGGCAATGCGCAGCTTGGTGTACAGTGTAAAATACGTGGAAATTCTGGAGGAAAACCTAATACATCACAAGTAACCTGAGACTTGGGAGATATCTCTTTTCATCAAGATGGTGACCCAAAGCATGAAGCCAGAGCCTCATGCTGATGTTTAACAATTTTATTGGTAATCTACTTACAACAAATGCAAAACATCAGGGCATGGATAAAAAACAAAAAAGACATTGTTTCATCCTACAACGGATATCATCAGAGGCGTGGCTAATGCAGCAGGCGGATATAAATAGCAAATACCTGGGTTCAATCACTCATACGATAGGATGGTCGAACGAATAATTAGGTGGAAATGTAGCTGTAAATACAGGTGATCCTGATGGCCAGCTGGCATAGATGAATCAGGGAGAGGAGTCATGTTAGGTGTCTCTCACACTGGTGTATTACAGACTAAAAGACAGCACTGCTGACATTATTAGTCAGCGTGCATCACAAAGCATAGGAAGAGGAAGGATTGGATCGCGCATGCGCAGTACCGTTGTGAGAGACGGTCCGCGCATGCGCTGTCTTATTGCGTTCCGGCGTCGGATGCTCAAGCCACGGCATCCATACCAGATAGTGATGGCCGCGCAGGCGCACTGCACCATCCATACAGCAACGGCCGCAGACGTCATGTCCGGCGGAAAAAACGGCCGGAAATGACGCACAACATGGTACTGTTTGCGTTCCAGATCCAGGAAGTCAGGACTAGTGACTGGATCTGGTAAACGGAACGATAGCATGATACTTAGGCTGGTAAATCAACACTAAAAAAGGGGGGGCCATATTAAGCCCTGATATGCAAGATAACATAAAGCAATATATATGTACAGGTTAATTCATAAAAAGAAATCCATTCCGCAAAGGGAAAAAGAATTCCTGAATAAAAAAAAAATAAAAAAAAAAAATGGATAGTATAGAGCATTCATATTCGTATTGAGATGGCGGTTAAAAATTGATCTGTAAAAAGGTGAGAATAAATGAAAAAATAAAAAAAAAATCGGCCCGCAAGAGACCGCCTAAAAATGTACAAGTAAAAATGTAGCACTTAAGGTCGTAGATCCTGGACATACCAGAAATAGTGCCTTGACACTGTATGCTTTGGGAACCCTTTTTTGATATTGGCTATATGTTCCCCCACTCTGACATGCATGGCTCTCGTTGTGCGGCCTACATATTGGAGGCCGCAGGGGCAAACTAGGGAGGTACACCTGTTGCTTTGTAGGTAGTGGGTTCCCCCGAACCAGAAGTAATTATGAGACATAGCATAATTTAGTAAAGTTAGAATAAACTCCCTCTGAGAGGGGATCAAACTACTATCTCTCGATAGAAACAACTCAACGGCTTTTAAACCGTCATGATGGGAGATGATGGTGTAAAGGGAGGCCACATCAGCAGTGACCATGATGTAACTATCCTTCCACTCCAGGACCTCCAAGGCTCTAATGACCTGGGCTGAATCTTTAATAAAAGATGGGGTACCCGTCACCAAAGGTTGTAAGAAACCTTCATAAGAAACCATCAATATACTTTCCGACTCTTGAGGTTATAGAGTCTAATCCACTGATAATCGGTCTCCCCGGTGGATTGGTGAGACTCTTGTGGATTTTAGGAAGGAAGTACATAACGGGTTTTCTGGGTGCTGCTGGGATTAAATAGTCTCTCTCCTTCTCATTAAGGAGATTCTTTCGAAACCCCATGTCAATCAGATTAGAAAGCGCCTTCTTGTATTTAAAGATGGGATCATGATTTAATGGTGTGTATGTGTTCTTATCAGACAAAATCCTATTCATTTCGGCGACGTAGGCGCTCCTGTCCATCACTACTATACCACCCCCCTTGTCCGCAGGGCGGATGATAATGTCGTCTCTTTTTTTGAGGGTTTCAAGGCCATCACGAAAGCGTGAGTCCTTATAACTCCGCTTAATTTTAAGATTGTCGATGTCCTTCAGGACAAGTTCTTTGAACACAGACACAGACGGGGGTATAAAACCAGGTGGATTAAAAAGTGAAGCATTGGAGAGTTTATTCTAACTTTACTAAATTATGCTATGTCTCATAATTACTTCTGGTTCGGGGGAACCCACTACCTACAAAGTAGAGGCGTTGCTATGGGCGCAAAATTTGCGCCCAGTATGGCCAATTTATTTATGGCCAAGTGGGAGGAGGACATCGTCTATGCTGACAGACGGCCAGAGCTGATCTTCTGGGGTCGCTATATAGACGATGTCCTCCTCCTGTGGGACGGCGATCAGTTATCCCTTGATGGGTTTATGCAGCACCTTAATGGCAATAGCTTGGGTATTGTCCTACAGTATGAGAGCAGTAATGAAAGAATCCACTTCTTGGATCTTAACATACAGGTTGTTGATGGCGCCTTTAAGACCACCACCTTCTTTAAAGAGACGGACAGGAATGGATATATTGGCCTTGGCAGCTGCCATCATCCGTCATGGCTAAAATCCGTACCCAAGAGCCAATTTTTGCGCTTACGGCGCAACTGTACCCTCAAAGAAGATTTTTTCACACAATCAATGATCTTAAAACAGAAATTTGTCGAAAAGGGATATCGATCGAACGATTTGAATTCGGTTATCAATCACGTAGCTAGTATTGATCGTAAGACCATCCTTCATAAGAAAAAAGAACCAGACTCTAATAAGATCGATTACAATTTATCTATGGTTACGACATACTCACATCAACATCGTGACATCAAAAAAATCATGAGCAAACACTGGGGGGTTTTAAAAAACGATAAAATCCTCGGTCCAGCACTCCCTGCGAGACCACAGGTCATATTCAGAGGAGTTTCCCCTCTGAAACTTCAAATTGCACCTAATATCTTAGATGCCCCTAACAGGGTGTCCTTCTTTCAGAAGTCCAAGGGTTATCACCCGTGTCGGTACTGTAACGTTTGTAAGATCAACATTGACCACAGCAGAAGGATTTGCCATTTCACTTCTCACGCCACGGGCAGGTCCTTTGAAATAGATACTTTTATTACCTGCACCTCCTTGAACGTAGTGTACCTCCTAGTTTGCCCCTGCGGCCTCCAATATGTAGGCCGCACAACGAGAGCCATGCATGTCAGAGTGGGGGAACATATAGCCAATATCAAAAAAGGGTTCCCAAAGCATACAGTGTCAAGGCACTATTTGGAGCACCATGATAAGAACCCTAAAGGGACCATGTTTATCGGTATCGACAGATTTAACCCGCATTGGCGGGGTAGTATGTCCAAACGGGAGATCTCTAGACTTGAAACCCGATGGATCTACGACCTTAAGTGCTACACCCCTTTTGGCATGAATGTCGATTGGGATGTTAACTGTTTCATCAACAATAGTTAACTATCGCTTACTTGTACATTTTTAGGCGGTCTCTTGCGGGCCGAGTCCGCCTTTACATATAAGTTTTTTACCTTATTTTTTATTTTTTCATTTATTCTCACCTTCGGTGAGTCTATGTATATGAAATTATGTGGGCTTTTCATATGCATACAGATATATATGTATTTTTACATCATGTATTTTTACAGTATATATTTATAGTAATTAAATATATCTTTTTTTATTTTTATTTTATTTTTTATTTTTTATTTTTATTTTTTAATTTATTTTTTACTATATATTTTTATTTGAGTTTGGACTCACCGCCATCCTCAATACGCATGGAGAGAATAATGATGAAAGAGCTGCCTATTGGGCATAATGACAAGAGGACCTCCTCCTTCTTTTTTTTTTTTTTTTTTTTCCCTCTGTGTCATTATTTGTCCGATTAGGTATATACATATACTATCCATTTCTAGCCAATTTGAATGTATGTGGCATATTTCCATATCTATATTTTTATCTTCATTTTTATTTTTATACATATAAAATATCATATAAATTCAACTTGTATTTTTATTCAGGAATTCTTTTCCCTTTGCGGAATGGATTTCTTTTTATGAATTAACCTGTACATATATATTGCTTTATGTTATCTTGCATATCAGGGCTGAGGATGTCACATTAGTGTAGCACTATCACTGGCTGTCTACATAATATGGCCCCTTTTTTAGTGTTGATTTACCAGCCTAAGTATCATGCTATCGTTCCGTTTACCAGATCCAGTCACTAGTCCTGACTTCCTGGATCTGGAACGCAAACAGTACCATGTTGTGCGTCATTTCCGGCCGTTTTTCCGCCGGACATGACGTCTGCGGCCGTTGCTGTATGGATGGTGCAGTGCGCCTGCGCGGCCATCACTATCTGGTATGGATGCCGTGGCTTGAGCATCCGACGCCGGAACGCAATAAGACAGCGCATGCGCGGACCGTCTCTCACAACGGTACTGCGCATGCGCGATCCAATCCTTCCTCTTCCTATGCTTTGTGATGCACGCTGACTAATAATGTCAGCAGTGCTGTCTTTTAGTCTGTAATACACCAGTGTGAGAGACACCTAACATGACTCCTCTCCCTGATTCATCTATGCCAGCTGGCCATCAGGATCACCTGTATTTACAGCTACATTTCCACCTAATTATTCGTTCGACCATCCTATCGTATGAGTGATTGAACCCAGGTATTTGCTATTTATATCCGCCTACTTGCTGCATTAGCCACGCCTCTGATGATATCCGTTGTAGGATGAAACATGTCAGGCGGGCTGATGCAAGTATGCGGAATTGTTTTTTATCCATGCCCTGATGTTTTGCCTTTGTTGTAAGTAGATTACCAATAAAATTGTTAAACTTCAGCTGGCGGGCTTCACTATTATTGTTACTCTCTTCCTCCAACCCGTGGGAGAGTTTTTTTCTAGTTTACATCTGTTTTGGCTGAGGAAATCATTTGGCTGAGAAATTTTGGTCTCCTATATTCCATCGATGAGTACTGGATTCGATCACACCCATCGGTTCATCAGACCTTCATTCATTTCCTTTATGTCTTCACGTGATTAACACCCATCGGTTCATCAGACCTTCATTCATTTCCTTTATGTCTTCACTTGGTTTTTTGTATTATTTTCGTTTGCTGATCACAAATTGTGTTGGCTGCTCTTTTGTTTCACTTGTGTTATGTAATCAGCGCAGTTATTGTTCACCCTGGTTTACAGTCTTCCTAATCTGCCTCCTTCCTAATCCGCACTGATCTTCGGTCTTCTCTCCTCCTCTGCGTTTGTCTTCTGGGTAATGGGGCGCGCTGTGTTCAGTAAAGAAGTTCAGTAAAACATATTAAAAGGGCCATGAAGTAAATGCTTTTTAATAGGCACTGTCTGTATGTAATATAGTACTTAATCTGATGTTGCTTATGGTAAAGCCAGTCATGGCCAATTCATTTATGACCAAAAAGATGTTATTGGGTAAAAGGAAATCGCAGTTAAGCATTGGCTCTTTGGGGTTGATTAAGGCCCCTTTCACACGGGTGGTCCGTTCAGGTCCGCCTGTCATTTTTTTTTTTTTTTTTTTTTTTTTTTTTTTTTTTTGGCGGACCTGAACGGACCCTCCCTAGACCTCTATGGAGGGACGCATGTCAGCGGTGACATGTCTGCTGACATCCGACCCGCTCTGATCCGAAAAAGTGTGACGGAGGAAAAAGCTATTTTTCCATCCGTCATCGGATCGGGTGACTGTCATCCGATCTCCCATAGGGGAGAGCGGCGCTCTAACAAGTCCGTCCCTGCACGGAGTGCAGAGACAGACCTGTCATCTTCCTGCACAGCGGGGGATCGACGGAGCGATCCCCCGCTGTGCAGAGCGGGCTCCGTACACGGACACGTCCGTGTGAAAGAGCCCTTAGTAAAACTGGAGAGTGCAAAGTCTGGTGCAGCTCTGCATATAAACCAATCGGCTTCCAGTTTTTGTTGTCAAAGCTTAATTGAACAAGCTGAAGTTAGAAGCTGATTGGCTACTATGCACAGCTGTCTCAGATTTTCCACTTTTTAGTTTTACTAAATCAACCCCCTTGTCACGCTGATGCAAAATGCACATTGTCCATCTGGTACATCACCATTCGCCTCTGAGCTGCTCAATGAAAAGGCTGCATTGACAATAGGGCTGAAACAACTAATCGATTATGAAATTAATCGATTACTATTTTCATAATCGATTAATCGGCCAGTAATATAATGGGGGTAAAAAAAAAAATGAGCCCTTTATAGTACAAAAAGAGCAAATAATCACTACTGTAAATATTACTTTCACAGTTCTACGGTAAAAAAAAGTGTAACCCTTACAGTAGTGATTATCTGCTTTTTTTTTTTTTTTTGTACTGTAAAGGGTTAATTTTAGTTTTTTTTTTTTTTTTTTTTTTTTAACCCCATTATGTTACTAAACGTCTTAGACCTGGTTCACATTTGTTTTTTGCAGAAATGTACTACAGTTCGTTACATGGTTTCCTATGGGACACGTTCACATCTATGCTTTTTTCAGCTGCTGCGTATTTGGAAAGGGTTGGACTTTTTTTTATTTTTTTTATTTTTTTACGCAAAACTTTTTTTTGGTTTAATATACTTCAATGGAGAAGCTGCAGAAAAGCATGTAACGCGTTTTTGCAGCAATTTGTGTTGTTTTTTTATTCTGCCCAACAACAAATTGGCCAAAAAACAGTATGTCTCTTCTAATGGTGTATACAGTATATCTCCTCTAATAGTATATACAGTATATCTCCTTTGTCTGTTTATTCTCAGAGTGGATTTGATATTTTGCTCCCTAACGATATAGTTGGTGGTTTATATTTACCACTGCATAGAGATATTTAAGAATAAATTGCCTTTTTTATTTTTTAAACTTTACATATTAACTAAATTATACACCATACATTTTTTTTTTTTAAGGTTATTAGCCGATTAATCGAAACAATAATCGACCAACTAATCCTTTATGAAAATAATCGTTAGTTGCAGCCCTAATTGACAAACTTAAAATGTGTATGTAATTGTAAATACCATTGTATTAGGTTTCCATAAAAGGCACCCCCTAAACAAGGAATCAGTTTGGAGATTGAAGAAAATTACAGCCCTTTAGGCCCCTTTCTTTCATACGGGCTGAATTTGTTTTTGCTCAGCAGGGGCTCCGTCCACGGATCCCCTGCTGAGCTGTGCAAAACACGTGGATGACAGGTCTCCACTTAAGCAGAACGGACATGGATTCAGCCTGCTCTGCTCTAAGGGCAGCCGGATACAAACGGACCGGCGGTCTATTTGCAACCAGCTGCCCTCTGATCTGGCCAGCCAGAGGGGAATGGATCCAGTATCTAGTAGCCACCTAATTTGAAAGTTGTCATAGATTCATTTTGTAACCATATCTGTAACATGAAAGCTAGCTGTTCTGTAAAGATGTCTTCAAAGTGTCTTTGTGGTATGAATTTTTTATTTTTTTTTTAATAGTACTGCAGTAGTAAAATGTTCCTTTTAAGTAGGAATGTACATGCTGTGTTGGGTAGGATGGGTTGGTAATACAAATTGTTTCCTGTAGGGTTTCTGGTTACAGCTATGACTCTGGTGCAGGTCTTTAGCAGCAGAGCTGTGTAGGTCTTTTCTTAGAAGCCTGCACTTCGCTCTAATGATATGGTTTACAGCACACTCATCTAGGTATTTGTTTACTTCATGTCCTATGACTAATCTGGTGATTGTATATCACTGACAACCTGACCTTCTTTCTTCTACTTTCTTTCTTTTTTTTATAACCAGGCCTTTTGGAAACCAATGCTTTTGAAGTGGAAGTAAAAGACGCCAATACGACCTGTATATCTGCCAAATTGAGAATTAATTTCACAGTGGAGTATGAGATCACTAATGGAACATCTGTAAGTATACTTTTTTCAAAGTCTTGGAATATATTCAGTAGATGTCTGAAATGGGACACAAATGATAGATTGGAAGATGAACCTCAAATTTGCCGGTTGGTTTACTGGTAATATTTTCAAACCTAGCACTTTATTTGTTTTCTGATCTCGCCTTCCAGGACTGCAACACATAAGACAGATGATATGCTCCTCCCTACAGGAAGCCAAATCAGTTTACCGCTGTTTAAAAAGCCCCACCTTACTCCTTGTCCTCAGTATTGATTGTGTTCCTCCCACAGGGAACCTTTTTTATTTATTTTTTATTTTTTTTCTCTCTGACCTGAAGACTAGGAGTTGGATGGTCCCACTGTGAGCCAAGTTGAGGAATGCCGGTGAGGGCTGCACTAACCTGCTGCCTAAGACCTTCTCACGGGTCGCCCGCCACCACAGCATTGTGCAGGCGGTTCAGGTGTACCCAAATCCCCCACCGTTGCATGTTGCTCAGCAGGTCGTGTCTCCTCCTATCTTCCTCTCTGTGCAGCGAGCACCATTTCTCTGGAGTCTGGGTGGCGTAGACGCCAAGGGGAGGACCTTGCACGCTCCAAGCCTTGCTCTGAGCCGGAGCTTCTGGTCAGGGCAGGAAGAGTGTGGAGCGCGCCAAACGTGACCCAGGAAGTGGGTTTAAAGCGTGGAGGAGACGCCCAAGGGGAGCTTGGGTCACTGTTAAACCACCTTCTACATCCTCTAGAAAGTGCGGTAATTGCAGGGAAAGATTGTCTAAATTTCATACCAAGCCTTTTTGTTATCGGTGTATTAGCAAACTGTCTTGGAAAGAGGCCCCAACTCAGGATTAATGAAAGATTTCCTTAATGTGCAGGAGGAAATGGTTGCCACTATTCAGTCTTTCCGCAGCTCTGTAGCCACCCCCCTAGGTAGTAGACTCAGAGGGACTCATCACTAAAAAGGGCCCCTCCTCTCAGAATTTGCTGGCTATACCAGGTCCAAGTAGCTTTCTGCCTCTATCTCAGGGACTCCCCCCCCCCCCCCCCCCCCCCGGCTCAGGTCAGGGAGGAAGAAGAGATGTAGGATACAGAAAGCCAGGCAAAATCTGAGCCCAGTTCAGAAGAGGCGGCTAATCCAGGTCTGGATAGTGATGTGGAAGATATCGGACATCTCTTTGGCTGGAGGACTAGGAGGGACTACTTTAGGTTATCTACGCCACTGAAGAGATCCCGAACCACCTAAAGAAACCTCTGCATAAGATGTACAGGGGATTGGTGAAAAACCAGTCAAGGGTATTTTCCCTACACAAATCCTTGAAGGATTTAGTCATCCAAGAATAGGAGTTTTCTGAAAGGAGTCTACTCAAGACTAAAGCCTCGTACACACGATCGGATTTTCAGCAGGGAACTGTGTGATGACAGACTGCCTAAAATCCGACCGTTAGTACGCTCCTTCAGACAATTGTTGTCCAACTTTCCGCCAACAAATGTTGGCTGGCAGGCTAGTAAATTTTCGGCAGACAACGGTCTGTTGTCAGATTTTCGTATAGTCTGTACACAAGTCCATCACACAAGTCCAAAGTGCAAACACGCATGCTCAGAATCGGTGCTCACCAAGCACGACATTGGCAGAAGGTGCCCAAAGGATGGCGCTCAAGATCTGAAATTACATGTAGTACATCACTATGTTCGTGTTTGTTGACCGAACATTGTGTGTTATTAGTATGCAAGACAAGTTCTTGGCACACGCCCTTCAGACAAAAGTCTGACGCTTTGTTGACCAACAATCTGCTCGTGTGTATAAAGCTTAAGACTTGGAGAAGGTTTCCCTTCAAAGAGAAAGAAGTGGAAAAATTTCTAAAGGGGCCTAATTGGACTCCGTTCTCAGGTATCAAAAGTCTGACCTCTTTAGAGGATGCAGGGAACATCCGGGATGCTGTGGATCGCATATCAGAGTCCCTATTCAAAAAAGCATGGGAGGCCAATTCCTTCACTATGGCCCCCAGCCTTAGCAGCAACCTGTGTTGCCAAGAATGCGGACTTCTTGATGGAGAGACTTAATTAACACCTCTCACAGGGTAATAAGTCTCAGGAAGTACTGCATTCTCTTTCAGTAATGGGGAAGGCTGTAGCTTTCTTGGCAGATGCTGCTGTGATTAACTCGGCCAGGAGGGCCATATGGGTTAAAGCCTGGGAAGGTGATATTACCTCAAAGACCAAACTATGTGGTCTCCCCTTTGAAGGGTCTTTGCTGTTTGGGCTTGGCTTAGGTAAGGTTTTGACAATAAAAGGAAGACATTTGACAATAAAAGGAAGACATTTCCTGTCAAACCCAGACTGTAAAGGTGCAGGAATTTTTTTTTTTTTTTTTTTTTGCAGGGCCCCTTGGGACAAAGTCAGCAAAAATCCAAGAAAGAACCCAATAGAAGGTGGGGGTTTTGTAGAGGTAGGCAAAAAGGTAATTCTAGTTCTTTCCCTCTCCAGGCCAAAGTACCAAAGAGTCCGTGTGATGCCAGAATCAAGCTGTCTCATTTTGTCTCCCAGTGGGAGAGAATTTCAGACATTATCAATTTGATCAGAGAAGGCTACCGCCTAGAGTTCTCATCAAAGCCTCTGCCTATGATTACACTAACATATCCTCTCAAGGATGCATTTAAAAAGAAGGCCCTATTAGAAGGCATTCAGGAATTGGTGGAACAGGTGGTAGTTCCAGTATCAAAATAACAGCGATGCTACCGCTTCTACTCCCACATTTTTGTGGTACCCAAGCCCAGTCTGCCCATTCACTTCTGACATCAACAACAAGGCTTTTTGGTCCACACTACTACCGCTCACTGGATACTTTCTCTTTTTTTTTTTTTTTTGGACCATTCTCTGTAAACCCTAGAGACGGTTGTGCATGAAAATGCCAGTAGATCAGCAGTTTTTTAAATACTTAGACCAGCCTGTCTGGTACCAACAACCATGCCACGTTCAAAGTCCCTTAAATCCCCTTCTTCACCATTCGGATGCTCAGTTTGAACTTCAGCAAGTCCTCTTCACCACGTCTAGATGCCTAAATGCATTGAGTTGCTGCCTAAGATTTGGCTGATTAGCAATTGGTGTAACCAAGCTAGTGGATATTTTCTATTGCTTTATGAGGTAGGGGGCCACAGAGGCAACTCTCTGCATTTGCTTGTGTCCTGGGTCTGATGGTAGCTTCTTTCGGCACAGTACAATTTCTCCAGATCCAGTTCAGTCTGTTGCAGTTTTATTCCGGCTGGCAGTCCTTGGACCGCTCAGGATGGCTGGTGGCTCACCAGTCCAGCACTGGAATTGGGCAAATCTTTTCTTCCACTATCCTGAAGGATTCTCACAATGATAAGCAGACAGAAAGCCTGGTAAGACTAACCGGACACCTTGTCAGTGTTGGGAACTTGGTTGCATCTCCATATCAACATACTGGAGCTCCGATTGATTAGTCTATTCCTTCAGTGCTTGACTGCCCGACTGCAGTCATTTGATCTGGATTCAATACAACGCCACAGTAGTGGCATACACCAATCATCAGAGGGAGGAACCAGAAGTCTCACTGTAGAAAGAGAAACGGAACCAATTCTGACTTGGGCATTACTTCATGTTCCAGTCTGGTCTGCCTTCCAGATTCCAGGCCTGGGCAATTGGCAAGCAGGTTACCTCAGCTGTTCCCTGGACTCAAGAGAATAATCTATTCACACTGGGATCAGCACAACCTCTACTAGCTGGCTTTAACTTGCTTGGCTATAGAAGCTTAGGTTTTAAGAGATAGCAGTCTTTCTGTCTGTCATTCCTATGCTCCTTAAAACTAGAAAGTCCACGTTGAGCAAGGCATGTCGCAGCCAGGAAATGTCATCCCAGAAAATACTCAGTGGAACGAATACGGCCCTTTCTTCAATCGGGTCTGGATCAGCATTTGGCCTCCAGTATCAAGTCATATTCCAAGGATTTCTTCCTTCTCATTCCTTTGTCTTGCAAAGAATATTTTCTTATCCTTCACAAGGATAATGTTGTCTTGAGGCCTAGAGCCTCTCTTCTTCCTAAGGTGGTCTTGTCTTTCCACCTGAACTGCACACTGTTCTTCTGCTTGGGTACGTATTAAAGTGATTGTAAAGTCTTCGTCTTCTTTCTTCTTCTTTCTTCTTTTTTCTTCTTCCAAACATGTTGTACTTGCCTCCTCTGTGCAGTTGCGTTTTGCACAGAGCATCCTCCTCTTCTCAGGTTCCTCTTTGCTGCTCCTATCCCTTTCCTCCTATCGAGTGCCCCCTCAGCCAGCAGCTTTCTATGGAGGCACCCGAGTCGAGTCAGAGTTCCGTGTATCCATTCAGACACACAGCCCCGACCTGGCCCTGCCCCTATTCTCCCTTGATTGGCTAACTGACTTTGACAGCTGCAGGAGCCAATGATGCCCCTGCTGTGTCTCAGCCATTCAGGAGGAGTGCCACGAGCGGCTTAGACATTCGTGGACATCGCTGCAGAGAGATGGGGGGGCTCAGGTAAGTAATTAGGGGGTGCTGGTGAGGCTGCTACTACACACAAGGTTTTTTTATCTTGAGGCATAGAATGCATTAAGATTAAACAAAAAAAAAAAAAAAAAAAAAAAACCTTCTGCCTTTACAACTCCTGTAAGGAAATCCTCTACATTGCTTGGATGTGGTTGGTGGTTTGTGTCTACCTCCCTTGGTTAAATCTTCTTCAGGTAGACCGATTCCCAGTGTATCTCACGTTTTTTTTGTTTTTCTTGGCTTGTTGTCATTGTGTTCCTTTTTATTGGATAATTCCTTTCAAGTTGATACCCAAGATAGTTCCTTTTCCTATACCGAGCCAACTTTCCGCCCTTATTCCGGTCCATTAGGGACCTTTTGCAGAAGTGGAAGGCACACCATATATCTCTTTTGGGGAGGGTGGCATCTATCAAGATGAACATCCTCCCTAAACTCCTATACCTTTTTCAAACACTACCCATACCAATTCCCCACGCAGACCTCAGAAAACTCCAAGCTGACCTACTCAAGTTTGTATGGAACTACAAGAGACACAGAGTCCCGCGGTCAGTGATGACGGCGGCCCGCACAGATGGAGGTCTAGCATTCCCCGACTTAATTAGATACTATCAAGCTGCCCAACTGCGAGCCTTGACCTCCTGGTTCACCCAAAGGTCTTATAATAGATGGACCGAAATCGAAAAAATATGGCTTGCCCCCATTCACCCCAACAGCATGCTCTGGGACGCGGAGGTAGAAACAACCAGGCTCCTGGGCCCCATGATACACCTTAAAAAGTTGTGGCGCAGGCTTGCCCGAGCGCACAATTTGAGTTCCGAAAGGTCTCCTTTGACTTCCTTTCTATATAACCCCAGAATGCCTGCAGGTCTCACGCATCAGATGTCCTCACCTTGGGCTACACGAAATTTATTTCATTTTGGCCACCTAGTGAATCCCTGCACACGCAGACTGCACACCTTTGCGGAATTACAGAAGAAATTCGACTTGCCCCGCCAGGTCTTCTATGGGTATCTACAAATTAGACATTACGCCCAGTCCTTCGCCCCCACCCTCCAATTTTCTGCGCCCACCCCGTTTGAGAGTATAATCCTAGAGGGATCAGCACGTAGAGGTATCATATCAGATATATACAGCATACTAAACGAATATTCCTTCCCCACCCAAGGGAACCATGCATATATGCTCCGATGGGAGAAAGCTATAGGAGAAGAGTTACCAGAAGCCACTTGGCAAATGATATGGTCGCAGGCAGCAAAAAGCTCCTATTGCACACTCTACAAAGAGAACTCCTACAAAATCCTCTACTTCTGGTACATGACTCCAGACAAACTACGCGCTATATACCCCTCCGGTTCGGACAGGTGCTGGCGCTGCTCAGAGGAGAAGGGTACTCTGTACCACATCTACTGGACATGTCCCAAAATTTCACCCTTCTGGGGGGAAATACAACAACTACTCTCAAACCTGGCTGGCACGCAGATACCTAAATCACCCAAATCATATTTACTAGGCCTACTCCCCCCACGGATCCCCAAACACATCAAAAAATTACTTAGCCACGTCCTGACAGCCGCCCGATGCTTGATTGCTCTCCATTGGAAGAGGCAGACCCCACCCTCCCGATCAGACTTATACACCAGAATTAAAGACATAGAATTAATGGAAAAAATGACAGCCAGACTATGGGACAGACTTGAAGCGCATGATAAAATCTGGGAAGAATGGCACAGACATGAAGATCCGCCTTGAGCTGATGGCGAATCCACACTACCTACCCCCCCCCTTTTTGTCCCCCTCCCTTTCTCTCTCTCCCACTCTCCCTACTTTGACTATCTCTACTCCTTCCTTCCATGTATTCTTTGCACTGAGAATGGTATTACATTGTACCTGGTACATGACGGCACAAATGCATCTCTAATTAAGGACCTGAGGTCTGCGGTTTATATGTCTTTCATTAGCAGGTTTATACAGATATAGTCGCTGCTTAAAAGAAAATAATGTACCAATGCACTACTGTTTTGTATGTTTACTTGCCTCTTGTTCAATAAAAAGTTAATTGAGAAAAAAAAAGATAGTTCCTTTTATTATAATAACGCTCCTTCAGTCTGTTCAAAATGATAAAAATGTATCTTTGGTTATCAACTTAAAATTTCTGATGATCATACTATTGGCAAATGTATCTATTCTTTCCAACAATTATGTTTTATTTTGTCTTTTTGCAGAAAAATGTAACTTTCCCAGCACCTGAAGAGGTCACCACCGAAGGCAGCAGCTGTGGACAAAGTGATGTGGCCCCTTTACTGAATGTCCACTTTGGCAATGGAAACTTGTGGAGTCTGAACTTCACAAAGAATGACAAAGAGTACAGAGGAAGTGTCCTCAGCTTCACATACAACCTTAGTGACTCTGAGTTGTTTCCAGATGCAAAGGAAAAAGGTAAGTCCTGTGTTAACCAGATGGTGTGCCAAGCAGAAAGGACGGACATCCTTCTACAGACACATTTGTGTTTATTTTTTCACATACACATACTTATTTTTTTTTGGGGGGGGGGGGTGTACATTCATTGTTGCATTTTGGGGAGTGGTAAAAACAGGTAGTTTGAGGTTTTTATATATCTCTCTAACTAGAGAGATTATATATATTATAGTAATGGAATCAATGTGTTTCCCACCATCTCCTGATGAAGAACAAAACCTGAAATATGAAAACTACTGGCAAGGGCAGCCGCTGAAATACAGATGAAATCTATAAAAAAAAATTTTTTTTTTTTTTCATCAGCACACATCAGTAAAGCAGAAAAATTACCTGTTTTTGCTAAATTTTATATTTTTTCCAATTTTAACAGCGGGTGATCAGCAATAGAAAGAAGGGGGAAGCGCCACCTAAGTGCAGTATCACAGGAGGTTTATTAAAACATTGGTTAAAAACACTTACAACAAGTAAGATCAAAGAAGGCTCATCGTGAAACTGGCTTGTCTGCCAGAAACTCCTTGGTCCTTACTCCTGCATGGTCCACTGGGTTCAGGTTCCCTGGGAAGCAGTGGAGGTGGAAGAAAGTTCCTGTGGTTTGTAGGAAGTCCAAGCCAAACCAGGCACCACAAGAAGAGATTAATACAAAACCTGGCACAACTGTGGTAATAAAACTAGCAGATCAAATTGGCAACGGTTCTGAACTGGTAATTTGGACAATGCAAGAGGGAATAATATATAAATGACCCAATTGATGTCAGATGGAAAAAATGGGTAGAATATGACCGGAATAATATCAAACATGAGGAAATGGGAGGGAAACTGTGAATGACATAAATAAATTGAAATAACACAAAAAATAAAAATAATCGGCAAGTTATAATAAAAAAGCAGCATGAAAAATGGTAATGAATTGCCTGCAATGGTGGAAGGTGTCAACAAGGTACCTAATAACGTTATGCTACATTTACTTACTATAACCACCCCCAGGGGAGAAAGCCACTGGCCGTTTAGGCCCGAGTATCCGGGGAGAAGACCATAAGGGTCCACTTGAAAAATGAAAAATTAGTAAGCATGGTGAATATTAACAAAAATACATTACATGAAACAGAATGAATAATGGCACTGAGGGCATGTGCGTGGCCAGGAAGCATGAGGTGTTTAAAGCAGGGTGTGTTTCCAGCTCTTCATTTAAACCACCGGGCATGAGTATTTAAGGAATAGAGCCAATACGTTTCCTGCTGGCACAGACATATAACTTTCAGCAACAGGGAACGTACTGGGTATGGCCCCAAATACCCACACTTTGAGCCCACCCCCATTTCCTCACGTTTGATATTATTCAGGTCATATTCTACCCATTTTTTTTTTCATGTCAGACATCATTTGGGTAATTTTTATATATTATTCCTTCTTGCGTTGTCCAAATTAGCAGTTTATAACCATTGCCAATTTGATCTGCTAGTTTTTATTACCACAATTGTGCCATGTTTTGTATTCATCCCTTGTGGTGTCTTGTGTTCCTTTTTTACCGGCATCGCTGTTCCCTCTAATTACACAAGTGTTACTGCATGCTTTCCCCCATTAAAAATCATGAGCCTGCAGTACCACCCCAGGCCTTCAGAAGGAGCAGGCAGCTCCGAGCGCATAGCCTGTTGCTATCCAGTATTCTAGTAACTCTGTCCCCTCCTGGTGACGTCACATCCGCCCGAGTCTTCCAGGCTGGCGATTCTGGCCAAAATGAGAATCGCAATTTTTTTTTTTTTTTTTTGCTTGGAATACATTTCTCTCATTCTCGCAACGTAATTTTTTTTAGGAGATCGATTGAAAGAGCAAGATTGATTGGGATAGATTAAAAAGCATTTGCTGATTTTTTTTTTTATATATATATATATATATATATATATATATATATATATATATATATATATATATATATATATATATATATATATATATATATATATATATATATATATATATATATATATATATATATATATATATATTATAGAAAGCAAGCGGTATAGCAGCTCACATTTCGCCAGTGCACTCAGTGCTGCAGTCACGCTTGTGGTGGTGCGCTGTCCCTGAGACCTCTGGGAGGAAGAAACATACTAACCAATCACATTCTTGGCTGATGTTAGTCGTTTCACGCTGGCTCCGACTGCTTCCCCTCCACTCGGAAACAGGCAACCTCACGCCACGGCCACAATAGTGATGCCAGCATCCCGGTGACAACACAGATGGCGGCACTTTTAAGCCGACAACAATTTGCTTAAAGGTCAGAATCGTTCAAATATGGAGTTGCGATCGTGGCAGGCCGAGAATCGCAATAATGTTTCTTGGCGATTTAATCATGCAGCTCTATTAGGCAGTTTGCAAAAAAAAATCCCAATGCGATGTGGAGCTTTATAAGAAATGGCAGCCAGTAGTCTCTGCTACCGCTTGGCAGTGAATGCCCTCTTGTGGCAGATCCTTGCAATTACATATGTAGTTTTTGGTTCCAAGTTTCTCACAAATGGTATTCTGTCCAGAATGTAATTTTATTCATTGTTTACTTCTCCTTATTTTTTGCATTGCTTCTCAGGTCTGGTGGTATCTACTACAAACACAAGCTTCTTTGTTCCCGTCCCACTGAATTCATCATATAAATGTTTACATGATGACACTGTGACTACACAGAAAGTTGTTCAGTTATATTGGAATGTCACACTGCAAGCGTATATGGATAATTCCACTTTAGGCAAAGGTGAGCAAATCTTTTTGGTATATTTTACTGCAGAACTCCTAATCCTGCCTATTTACCAGAATTTGGATTTATATCTCCATAATCCTCTTAAAACGCACCCATTCATATTCACCCTTCATTCTTCTAGTGTAGTACTGGAAATTAACACTGATAAGAAATGCATGAGTGTTACCATGTTAAATTCATATTGACAATGATGTTTCTTAAAGCTAAACTACATTAATAACTTTTTCCTTAACTGTACCTGTTGTACCACAACATTCACAACTGGGGAAAAAAAAAAAAAAACAGACTTCAGGCCAAAATGTGTCTTTCTCCTGATAAGATGCACTGAAATTTTGGCTGCCGAAACCTATCGCCCAAAAAATGGTCTTTCCTGCATTGCGCTGAAAACTCATGTGATTTTACTGTGCTTATGGTGTGTTATTCATAGGTTATGTGACTCAAAAATGTAAGATTGGTGTGTCATTGCGTTTTTTCAATACATTTCAACTAGGAGGTTTTTTTTTGTTTTTTTTCTGCGATATTTTTAAGTGACCAAAAATGCAGCAAGCGGGATTTTTAACACCACAACAGAATCGCAATGGACCATTGTGAAGACTTGCATAGAATAGAATTTAAAGGGATACGTGTTTTTTTTTTTTTTTAATTTTTTTGTGCTAAAGGTGCTAATAATGGGCAACAGTAAATTCATATTCATTTAATTTCAAGATATTAATTAAAAAGTCAAATCTGCAATTATAATATATAAAAAAAATATCTATATATATATATATATATATATATATATATATATATTACACTTTTCGTTCATTGACACACAGCACTCCCATTATTCTGAACCATAGGGTTATACCACCCCCTATGGGAGTAGGACACTAGGCAGAAAAAGACTTGGCTACGCCTATGGGCAGTCCTGGGTGATATACAACCACCCCTCCCCCCTCCCCCTGCTATAGGCCTTCAGTTTTTATTTTTATTTTTTCTGCGTAGTCGGGAGTAGGGACCTACTTCCCTGCTGGGATCTCTAGTCCTGGCAATTTTTTGTTTGTTTTGCTTTTTTTTTTTTTTTTTTTTTTTTTTTTTTTTTATATCCCTGGATTTTAAATGTTGTTTTTTTTTTATTTTTATTTTTTGGTTTCCCTGTGAGATCTACAATCAACTGCCGGACTGGGTGACAGGCTGGATAATATAGATCCAGTGGTCTCCCCAGTCTGGCCAGCGAGCGCGTGCAGACTGCGGCTACGCGCTGTCGGCCGCGACATAGCCCTACTGGACGGGGGCTGGCCCTGCGAGTTAAATGTCCCGCGAGGTCTCGGCCTGAGTTGCATCGTTCCTCATGGCCATCAGCCCCCCCACTTTGGTGAGGAGGATCTGTCTGGGAGTGTTACCCGCACGCTTCGCTGGATCAGTAAGGGTTGGTCTTCCATCCTGCTTTACAGTCGCTGGTTTTGACAGCCTGGCTGTGCTGAGCCAGGTGTTCAAGTTCCGACACTGCTGATGGCTAGGGAGTCTACATTTTTTTTGGAAGATCTACCACTGGACGTGGAAAGCGTATATATCCTGGT
Organism: Lithobates sylvaticus; assembly: GCA_028564925.1. Taxonomy (NCBI): domain Eukaryota; kingdom Metazoa; phylum Chordata; class Amphibia; order Anura; family Ranidae; genus Lithobates; species Lithobates sylvaticus. Next base: position 64,424,327 of record CM053033.1, on the reverse strand, counting down.
GTGAGTCGCTGGACATTCACCCTTGTTCTTTCTCGGTGGCTCAGATTCCGACCTTCCTTCACAGGGAGTCGAGCAAAAATGGGCCAGGTGTCAGCCTTGGCGATCTTCTTCAGCATCCCCTGGTGCGTACTTTTTTTTTTTTTTTTTTTTTTTCTCCAAGGGGTTCGACGTCTGTCTTCACTGGTGTGGTCTCTTCTACCGCCGTGGGATCTGAAATTGGTGCTTTCGGTTCTGCGGAAGCCTCTTTGAAAATATTCAGGATATTCCCCTGCTTACTCTCTCAGAAGGTGGCCTTTTTGGTGGCTATCACCTCTGCTCACAGGGTGTCGGAGCTGGTGGCGTTATCTTGTCATACATCTTACATGGTGTTCCACAAGGATAGGTGGTTCTTCGCCCTTTTCCATCGTTCCTTACTCTGATTTCCCTTTTGAATAAGGACATTGTGTTGCTGTCCCTGGTCAACATATCCTAAAGGAATTTTGCCTTGCATGTCCTGGATGTGGTTCTGGTGTTTCGGCAGCCACTGAGTCTTTTCGGAGGTCAGACTCTCACTGTTTGATCACAGACGGGCCAAGAAAGGGGCTGTCTGCTTCTTCTGACCGTTTCTGGATGGATCAGACAGATGACTCCGGCCTATTCTGTCAGGGGTCCGGTTTCTCCTTCCCTGTTACGGTGCATTCTACTCAGGTGCTTAGTGCTTCTTGGGCCTTCTGTCGCCAGGCAACTTTTGCGCACGTTTGCCAGGCGGCCACTTGGTCGTTAATGTACACTTTCACAACATTTTACAAAGTGGATGTGCCGACAGCTGCAAATTTTTTTTTTTTTTTTTTTTTGGCCGCAAGGTTTTGCAGGCTGCTGTTTAGAGGGTCTATTCCCTCTTTAGGGTGTATTGTTCAGGTTGGGCTCCTGTTACCTGGTTGGCTCTTATTAGCCTTGGGATTTTTCGTTGTCGCACCCCTCATGTTTGGCACTGCTTTTGGGAAGTCCCTATGGTTATGAATAATGGGGCGCTGTGTATCAATGAACGAAAGAGAAAATGTGATTTTTGACGTAAAATCCATTTCTCTAAGTTCATTGCCAGACACAACACCCACCCCTCTAAGAAGTTTTAATACTTCTGACACTGCTTGTTACTAAACTGAAGGCCTATAGCGGGAGGGGGGGGGGGGGCGTATACCGATAACTTGGTAAACAATCTGGGCTACGGGCCGCCAGAGCATCGCGCAAGATCACCCATCACAATATAAATTACTTTATTTGGGTAATTTAATGCATTATGATGGGATGCCTGTTAAAAAAATAAATAAATAAAAAATACTGTGGCCGGAACTCTGCTTTAAGGGAATCGTCAACTGGTTTGGATTACTTTTGTATAGGAAATGTGTAAGAACACACATTGGAGGTAGATATAGAGATATAGAGATATATATATATATATATATATATATATATATATATATATATATATATATATATATACTATTGGTACCTTTTTAAATATCAAAGGCTTAGTGGTGTTTGGCACTATATATAAATCTTGTAGAATAATTTTGTTCTATTGCACCCTACAATATAGGGTGAGTGGATAATTCAGAATGTTTTATGCTTTTCATATTTTTGGTCTTTTTGTTTTCAGATTTTCCGTGCAGTGCTGACATTCCTTCAACACAATCGCCAACTACGCACAATACAACTATACCAAGCACAACGACGACCCCACAGCCAACCACCAAACCTGTAGACAAACCCTCTGTTGGCAACTATTCTGTTTTAAATGGTACAGAGACATGTTTGCTGGCTTCCATGGGTCTGCAGCTGAATGCTTCCCTGCTGGTTGAAGGAAAGGTAAATTTAGTTGCTGGTTTTGTGTGTGTGTGTGTGTGTGTGTGTGTGTATGTGTATATTATATATTATACATTTTTTGACACCCTAGAGAATAAAATGGGCGGTCGTTGCAATACTTTGTCACATTGTATTTGTGCAGCGGTCTTACAAGCGCAATTTGAGAACCATTTTTTTAAATTAAAAATAAGGCAACAGTAAAGCTACCCCAATTTTTAATTTTAAATGTTATGCCGAGTAAATTGAAACCCAACATGTCCCCCTCCAAATTTGTGCCCGCTCGTGGAATGGCGACAAACTTTGACCCTTAATCTACACAGGCAACGTTTAAAAATGTCTACAGGCTACCAGTTTTGAGTTAAAGTAGGTCTAGTGCTAGAATTGGTGCTCTCCCCAAATCTTCTGGGACAGGTCCCAAAAGATTGCCTGGCCAATCGCAGCGTGTAGTGCCACAGCCGGGCACCCACAGTCACAATGCCGACGGAGAGGAGCAGGGCTGCGTGTTTCTGCATTGCTGGACCGTGGGACAGGTGAGTGTCCGATTTTATAAAAAGTCAGCAGCTACACTTTTTGTGTAGCTTAGTGTCTTTTCAGTAAAGTATGTGCTGAAAGACACTAAGCTAGAGTTGTTAGAATATTGATCATGGGTGGACTGGGCAGTAAAGGCCAAGTTTACCCTTTTAGACCATTGCCCCTATATTTTGGGTGTAACATGGTGCCAAGCTGCCTAACTTTCTACAGTATAATGGTTTCTTCTCCTTGGCGGCTCCTGTCACTCCTACACAAAATTCCTAGAAATCTGTGAATGAAGAAACTAAAGTTCCTATCTGCCACCACAGGAGAGGGATGACTTTTCGGCAGAACACAAATGCAGTGGTTACCCCATTTTATAGTTCGTTTTGATGCTTTCTCCAGCTCAGTAACTGAAAGTCCATACCTTTGTATGGATGTAGAGCTGGAGGAGCCTGTACATTGCACCTGCGATTCGGAGAATATGGATGCAATGCTTTGCCTTGCAAAAAAAAAAAAAGGTACATTTCACTTTTTTTTTTTTTTCTGCAAATGTTGATGCTTTGAATTTTGCAAAAGGTGGACTTGGCCTTTGATTTGAACATATAACATGTTCAGATGTTAAACTCTCCACATTTGTTGAAGGAAGTAGGCATGTGTGCCTTTTGCACTTTGTTGATTTTAGACTATTATGAGAGGAGTTTATCAAAACTGGAGCAGTTGTGTATGGCAACCAATCATCTTCATTCTTTTTATTTTCAAAATGTAACAGTACAAGCTGAGGATAGAAGCTAGAAGGTAAATGTCCCCCTCCATGCACAACAGACTGCTAATCTTGCTAATCTTGTTCGGACAATAATAGGCAGAGGATACCTGCTGAAATCTGGGGGTATCTCTAGCCATACCACTTTTTGCACAGTTGCACAAGCAGATGTTTGCATTTGAAGAGGTGTGTGGAGTAGATCTGCTCTTTTGCATGTTCATTTATTACCGGTGGATCTTTTCTGTTTTAGAATGTTTGGACTGCACTTAACATTGATCCCAACAACACCAACAGTTCCGGAACCTGCGGAAATGAGACTGCTCTATTGAGACTGACTAACGGCACCACAGTTGTAGAATTTCTCTTTTTCATTGTAAGTGTTTGCAATATTTCAATATATGTTCAGTGTGTTTTTCTTTGTGTACTAGTTTTAGATGGGTTTTTACTACTTTTAAATCTTTATAAAATCTCTATTTTCTCTCCAGTTCCCTTGTTGTTGAGGTTATATTTAACTACCGCTATCCTCTCTTTAAAAATGCATTTGAGCATAAGGCCCCTTTCACACTTGTGCGACTTCAAAGTTGCGCGATTTTACCGCTATTTCAAGGAATGCCTGTGTAAGTGGCATCAAAATCGGACCAAAGTAGTGCAGGGACTACTTTGAAGTCGGAACGACTTGACGTCGTACTAATATGAATGGCTGTCATTGGAAATCATGGGGAGCGACTTGTCATGCTACTTTGCAGTCCCAAATCGTGGGACAAGTCGTATAAGTGTAAAAGGGGCCTAACGCAGAATAAAAGGTTCTAGTTACTATCACAAGACCCCATATATTGGGTGTATGATATACAGTATCGTGAATAACTCGAGTGACACTAATTGTAAAGCGGTTTTGCGGAGAGTGGAGCAGTGGGGGGGGGGGGGGGGTCGAGCTCTGGCAATGGGGATGATTAACAAAAAAAACAGACATCTAGGGAAGTGTTTTTTCAGAACCCCATTTACACTTTAACTGGAAGCTTGAGTTGGACTTGAACCTTTGCTGTGCGATACTGATTGTTTTATTATTCCAAATCTAGAAAAATAAGAACTTCCACCTTCAAGAAGTTAACGTGACCCTGTTCAATGGTTCAGGTACAAAATTTTGCTTTTTATACATGATTTTGTAATTAGTTGAATCCCTTTTTTTTTTTTTTTCTTTATATTAAAGTTGTTGTATACCCTAAAATTCAACTTGCACCTACAGGTAAGCCTAGATTAAGGCTTACCTGTAGGTACAAGAAATATCTCCTAAACCTGCACGATATTTGAAAATAACTTTTTACAACGTTGTCTACGGCGCATGCATTTACACGTCCTCACCGCTCTGGCCAATCACATCGCCGCAGCGGAGCTGTGATTGGCCGGAGCGGCGATACCCGGAAGGGTATCTGTTTAGAGATGGATGCGGCCGGAGGGGGAGAAGAACACGGCGTTGCGGGGGCCCCGATCTAAGGTAAGTGATGCATAATGAGCTAGTATGCTAATCATACTAGCTCATTATGACTTTGTCTTGCAGGTAGTTAACAAAAAAACATTTTTTTAAATGGGTATACAACCGCTTTAACCAGCTGACTATGATATTTAGCCTGATTCTCTATAACCATTGCTTGACCTGATTTGAGCATCACATCTAAAGAACAGGGAAGGACGAGCCTGTAAAGGTGGCAAAATCCTGCACTTCTGACTGTAATGAGTCCAGATTCTTCTCTTTTTTTAACACCCCTGCTGTGGCAGTGAAATAATTGGGGCTCATTGACATAGGAGCTTAGCCCTGAGAAACATACAGAGTTTATAGGCTCTGCATCCGGGTCCATGCACCCGTCCCCATGCACATGTCAAACTCTGTTGCGTAACGGAGTCCATACAGCTTTAAAAAAAAATAAAACCTTGAGATATAGATGTTCTATTACAAACATGGGAATTCGGCTTCTTATGGATGCATATTATTGACCTGTTTTAATCTAAAGGGTTTCAAATCCTTATTGGATTCTCTTTAAATTTTTTGTTCATGGAAAAGGAAGGAAGGGTATCTTAACAGTGTCACGTTTGAAAGATATAAAGCCACTAGATCATTTGCCTCACCAACATCCACCCACCTGTAAACTTTGTTTGCATTAACCCTTCAGGAGGCTGGAAATGATAGCTAATATTGGCAGGCTTTAGTAGCCATTTATTTTTATTTTCACAACTGCTCACTCATTTGCCTGTTGAAAGGCAAAGCAGGAACGTGTAACAAAACCAGATCTTCCAAATCAGAAGTGCACGCTAATTTTCTTGTTTGCGCTAGAACAGGGGTGTCCAAACGTTTTTTCAAAGAGGGCCAGATTTGATTAAGTGAACATGCGCGTGAGAGCCGACCATTTTGCCTGACATTCTTTCAACCATTAAAATTCGGTCTAAGTGCGTTTGTCTGAGCACTAATACACTGCCCAACAAGCGTTCTCTTGCCTTTGTGTGGGTGTGTGTGTGTGTGGAAGAGATGAACTCGGACGTGTTATTTGGCTATACCTTTATAACGCGCACCTTCACTTTAAAAAAAGTTTCAGGATTTTTTTTTAAAATAAAGTACTGTGAAGCAAAATAAGGTTCAGGGCCCATTAATGCAGCCTACTCAGTGCCCATCTGCAGCCTCCCCTGCGTCATGCATGCAGCACCCCCTGTTGCCATGCATGCAGCCTTATTCATGCCCATCTGGAGCCTTGGAGAAGACTGGGAGGGAGCGGGACGAGAGGCAACAGACATACAAACTTCTGTTTTTTTTGGCAGCGCCTTTACTAGAAAGTCCCGCCTCCTATGATGGACTGAACAGTCGTACAATGGCAGATAAGTAGACGGACCTTCCTTTTACAGAGGCTGCCGTGTAAACCGCAAATTCTCCTGTATGTACGCCACTCGTCCTGCCCCCTCCAAGGCAGCCAGCATATATATCTTTTATGTCCCCCTGCACTCGGACTCATTGGGGGGGCCACAAAAGATATACATGTCAAAATTACCAGGCGGGCTGTCTGAAACCGTAACGCGGGCCTGACTTTGGACGTGCCTGCGCTAGAACATTGCAGTTGATATGTGATTGTTGCATATATAGTAATGTGTTTTTTTTTTTTTTTTTTTTTTTTTTAAACTTTTTAAGGTATTTTGGCAACTGCTACAGCAGGTGAGAAATTGCCTTGTGCTACCAGCACATAGTAATGTCTGATCAGACCGGGGCTCTTGCACCCATGGGTCTTCTGTGGTCCGACACACCTAATGAGCACTACTCTAAGGCTACTTTCACACTGGAGCGGTGGGGGCGCTGGCGGTAAAGCGGCGCTATATTTAGCGCCGCTTTACCGGCGCATTGCGGCCGCTCGCGGGGTGTTTTTACCCCCCGCGAGCACCCGAAAAAGGGTCAATACCGCCCGCAAACCGCCGCTGCAGCGGCGTTTTGCGGGCGGGTTCGGCGCGCTCCCCCATTGTTTTCAATGGGACCGGGCGCTATAGGAGCGGTAAATATACCGCTCCTATAGCGAGCCAAAGATGCGGCTTGCAGGACATTTTTGAGCGTCCTGCAAGCGCACCGCTTCAGTGTGAAAGCCCTCGGGCTTTCACACTGAAGGAACAGCAACAGCTGTTTTGGGTCGGTTTGCAGGCGCTATTCTTAGCGCAATAGCGCTTGCAAACCGCCCCAGTGTGAAAGGGGCCTAATGGACATTGCTTTTGCTCCATATGCAATGTTCAGGGGGTGTGTTGGAGAGCTGGACTGCTTCTTGAGTGCGAGACTCTCCTAGTGCGGTCATTACAGGGTTTTTTAGTTAAAGTAGAAGAGGCGATTACTGTATATGCAGCTTAACTGCATCAAAGTAATAGTGAGGATTCAGTGCATGCTGTCACTGGGTAAAAAAAAATAAAAATGGTTTTCTATTTTTCATACAGCAACCACTTTTCCCCCATTATTTCACCTGATTTCTTGTTCATGCCTCATTAAGTAGCTGTACTCGAAAAATATAAAATAAAAAAAAATACATGTGCATTTATTTGTAATGTTTTTGCTTTTTAGGCTTGTCTTCTAAAACAAATATTAATCTGAGTTTATGGGAAGCGTCATTGGGTAACTCTTACCTGTGTCGCAAGGAGCAGCTTATCACTGTCTCAGAAGACCTCTACCTTAATACATTTGACGTGAGAGTCCAGCCTTTCAATCTGCATAATGGCACATATGGCACAGGTAAGAATGTGTGCATACTGTGGTGTGTTTGTTTATTTTTTTGTTTTTTTTTATCTAATCTGAGACTAGTGTGAATAAGTGGTTTTCAGAATTTTAGGCTGCATTTATAGAGAACCAGTAAGGTTCTTCGTAACCTGTGTACTTTGCACTCCCCTTTGCCCCGGAGGAGTCTGGAAAGTATATCTTTTGCTACATCGGGGGCAATGATGTCTGTGGCTGTAGAGTTGAAGACATTTTCTAAAGTTCTAACTCCACCAAAGGCTGCTTTCAATTCTTATCCATTTAGGGACACAGAAGTGTTTTTTTTAGCTTCAAGTGGTGCAACCTACAGGAGGATTGGACGTGAAGCCAGAAAAACTGTAGGCAAGCCCGGCATAACCGTCCTACCCCAGTTTTTGGCTAGTCTCTTCGGAGGATGAACATCTTCTTCTTCTTCTCCTCACCTCTGCTGTGTGGAAGACTAAGCTTTTTTACCAGATTTCTTTCTTACTATTCAAGATTTTTATTTTCTTGAATCAAGTCCTTCTTTTTTTTTTTGCTAGAGCTTGCCTCTTCGATCGCGGGTATCTGGTGCAGCTGTCCTTAGCCTAGCTTTTAGAGTGCCATGTCTGGACCTGGAAGAGACCTTTTGAGTACTGACTTCACACAGGGTGATTTTCAGACTCTATTCTGGTATAAATTTAGCTAAAGAGTACCTTCCAGGTCCAGAGCTGTTGGCATTGCCTTGGAGCTTACCCTGTCACTAAAGACTCCCTTTGAGTAAAATGGTTAGGAAGAGCTTCGGGAGCAACCCCAAATAGTTTGCTGTGTGCCTTTTTTTTTTTTTTTTTTTTTAATTCCCTGTCTTCCACCAGTTACCAGTATGAAAGGTTTTGAGGAGTATGGGCATATAAAAAAACATTATACTTGCCTAGGTGGATGCAGCATCGATCCTATGCTGCATCTGTCCTTGCCAGCTCTGCAGTGAAAATGGAGCGATCAAACACCACTGATCGCTCAGTTCTCCCCTCCGTTCTGAGCAGAGAGCGGTGTACTGTCAATCACCAGCTCTCTACGCCTCTAGCGCTGACTGGAGCGTTGGGCTGTGGAGAGGGCTGGAGGGAGGGGCTGGCTCAGGCTCTCGGCAGAACTGGTTCTCTCTGTGCTTCAGAAACAGCTGTTCATAACCATTAGAAACATTTTTCTCTCTACTCTCACTCACAAGATGGTATTCGTTGCAACCATCAGCTCTGTGAGGCGAGTGTCTGGACTGGCGGCTTTATCCTGAAGGGAACCTTTTCCGGTTTTGCTTAGGGACAAAGTAGTGTTGAGGTACAGGACTTTCTTCTAGCCTAAAGTAGTTTCTGCCTTTTCATCTCCTTAGAGAGAGATTTTTAAATGCCTGGGGTCCAGTCATTCAGTAAAGTGCATTATAACTTAAAAGCGAGAGGTAGATATATTAATATATTTAATGGAGTTAACAGATAATTTTTTCCTACTGATGTCAGTACTTTAGGGGGGTGTGTGAAGCTACAAGAAAAATCAAAGTTCTTGTATGAAATCAAACAGCTTTTGGAGCATATATGTAAACGCCCATTTCATTTTTGATAGTTTTATGAGGTTAATGTCCCATGTAACTTATTGTTCTGCCATTGTACTTCAAAAGGGGACTTTTTTTATTGTGTCTACAGCCTTGATGGAGCATTTTTCACTTAGTTCTGGTAAAAAGATTGACACTAGGACCAAACTAAAGGAACATTTTCCCAAGAGCATATAGTGGACATGGGGAGGTTTCTTTACTTTCCTATATCCTGTTAGACCTTAAAGAGGGAGTCCGGCAAAACATATTTTTTTTAAAGGTCAGCTGCTACAAATACTGCAGCTGCTGACTTTTAAAATAAGGACACTCACCTGTCACAGGGTCCAGCGATGTCGGCACCCAAGGCCGAACCATCCCTCAGTCCTCGGATGCTGCCGCCGCCATCTTGGCTATGGGAATCAGGAAATGAAGCCTTGCGGCTTCACTTCCCGGTTCCCTACTGCGCATACGCGAGTCGCGCAGTGCAATAGGAATGCTCCGCGCTGCCTCTGGGACCCGTGTGTGTTCCGGGTCCCAGAGACAGGGACCCGATGAGCAGAAGTTCCACTTTAGGGTGGAACCCCGCTTTAAAAACATACGTAGGATTTTACGTTTAACGATTACTATATTGTGTTAGTACTTGTATTTTTCCATTTCATTTTGTTCTCTTTGAAGTTTGTCAAGCCATAAACTCTGGAATGATTAGAATTCTTGGCAGATTTTCTTAATTGTACATCGCAGGACCTGGAGGACTTCATATTAATGACTACTTGCGCTATGCTGCCAAAAAGGCAGCCTTCCACTCGATCAAACCCCTTCCCCCCCCCGCCATGCATAACTATTTTGCTTGGCCTCATCTATTAGACCCCTTTCACACTGGAGGCGTTTTTCAGGCGTTTCAGTGCTAAAAATAGCGCCTGAAAAATGCCTCATCTGCAATCCCAGTCTGAAAGGCCGAGGGCTTTCACACTGGGGCGCTGCGCTGGCAAGGACATCAAAAAAAGTCCTGCAAGCAGCTTCTTTGAGGCGCTTTAGGAGCTTTGTATACACTGCTTCTAAAGCACCCCTGCCCATTAAAATCAATGGACGGCGCCGCCAAAGCACCTCCTCAACGGCGCTTTGCAGGCTCTTTTAACCCTTTATTTGCCCGCTAGCGGGGGTCAAATGCACCCTGCTAGCGTCTGTAAAGCGCCACTAGTTATATATATATATATATAAGTATATTACCACCGATGCCCCCGCGCTGTTTTTTTTTTCCTTCGCAGGAAACGAGATAAACAACTGTTAACTAGCAGAGAGGCCGAAGGAGCCTAGGAGAAAATGCCCTGGCTCATCCCAGGCATTGTAAGATGGTGCTTCACTTCTTGGCTAATGCTCAAGCTGTTTGAGTTTATCTGAAGTCTACCGCTTTGTTTCGACAGTCTGAACCCGGGTTTGTTCTGCCTGGGGGTTCCTGCAGGTGTAAAGGCTGCTTGTCAATCCACTATTTCTTGGTGGCTTCACCTGCTGAATTCTCAGGCCAGGACGAGGCCCATTCCACAAGGAGTATCGGTGTCTCCAGGGTGATATAGAATCAAGCTTCTATTCTAGTTTGCAAGGCTGCTACCTGCTCTCTTTAGACATTTACGAAGTTCCACCAGGTAGAAGTTTGTGCCTCTGTGGACTTCTGATTTTGGTGGAAGGTCTTACAGGTGGCTTTGTAGTGTGGTTCTCCCCTGTTCTGTTTTGGGTGTGTTTTTAGCTTTGTCACTGTGTTGCCCACCCCACTTTTATAGTGCTTTGTGACATCCCAAATAGTAATGAGTATCAAAGTCTTTTGTGTCTTGTGTTGTACGATTTAAGAAATTAGGATTTTTTTGTTTACCTGCAAATCCTTTCTTGAAGTATCCCAAAGGACATGGACTTGCTAAAAAATTGAGGCTTAGCGAGGAGAGGTTATGCCTGGGTGAGGATCAGTGTCCCTTGACCTGAAGGTGGCCCAATTAGTCATGAATACAAAGTCCTCCATTATTATTATTATTATTTATTATTGTCTCGAGCTTTCCCCTCATTGCCTGTCCCGCTGACAATGTATGGCCAGGCAGGAAGTGAGAACCTGTAACCGACATGCATAGAAATCAGAATCTGACAGGTGCCTTTCCCTACTCTACTAAAGAAAAGCATTTGTTTTCTGTCTTGTTTTTGGGTTGTTGCTATATATGGTTTTTGTTTGTGATGTGCCCTGGTGCTGTTCTTCTTTTGTCCACAAGATGGCACCGCTTAGTGTGTATGCCCCTTTAACGGTCAGCAAATTAGGCTAAATCTCTAACAGAGGCCTGGATAGCGGTAAAAACCCAAGTGCATTAAAGCCTAAGTTTAGTTTTTAAGGACTGTAGTTACTACCAGTGTGATGTGTCCCTTGTGCTTCTATCTCCTGTACCCCTCTCCACCCACCTTTCCTACCCCCACTGTCACAAACTTCTGGTGCAGCGGAATGAGTTGTGTCGGGCACTCATCAAGAGTGCCTGATTATGCCCACCCGTCCCTCTGTTCATCTGCCTGTCCACCATTCATCGCTGTATTCATAGACGTATTATTACAGCTTCTATGAATAGAGGAGGTGGGCATAGTCGGGAACTCTTGTTGCATGGCTGTCACAGTTCTCTTAGCTCCATTTACCTCCTGCCTCTCCGGAAATTTTAGAGGTGGGATTTAAGTATTTGTAGTTTTTATTACATTTTTTTATTCACAGATCTCTGAATGCTGTGGCGGTGTGGGCGGAGCCCAGCACAGCCACACGTTTTTTAAAAACCTGATAGCAGATGTGGGGAGAGAATTCCCACCTGCTGTCACAGAGAGCGGCGCTCTGGTGAAGGGAGGCGGGTGGAGGCTGGAAAGCATAAGATCAAAAATAAATTCACAATCCCATGCTTTCCAGCCGCGATCGTGGCTTGTTTACAAGCCCGGGCGTGACTTCGTGCCTGGGCCTCCAACAGTCATAGAGATGACTGGTGACCATCCTGGTCACTGGAAATCTATACGATCGTCATCCAGCAGTGGCCGATTCTTTCTCTGGGTCCCCTATGGTACGGGAGAGCCTGGAGAAGCAACAGAGGGCAGCAGGAGGGGGGTGGATGTCCCGTCCCATTGCCTGTAAGAGCGATTTAGTGGCTGAACTGCCACTATGATCGTTCTTGTGGTGCACAGAATAGCTGGCTGAAAAAGAGGATATCTGAATGAGTGTAGCTGCAGGCATCATTCAGATATGACGTCCTTGATTTTCATTGGGAATATGACATCCTTGGGCAGGAAGTGGTGAATATAAAATGTATATCTCCCTTCCACCCTTCATATAGCTTCATGTCTGACTCCGTTAAAATGCCCATATATCCTACTTCTGGGTGTATTTAAAATTTTATATATACGGTATATACACACCTGGGATTACGAGTAACGCGGTTAATGAGCGTTTCACAATACGAGCCATGTAAAAAAAAATCTTGACTCTGTTTGCGAGCGTTGTCTTGTGAAAGGAGCAGGATTCAAGGCTGCGGTGTGCAGCACCGCATTTGGCCATGTGCGGTACTGCATACAATAGAAGTCTCTGTGGAACTAATTATCTGAGCTTCCATTGACTTCTATGGGGAAACTTGCTGCGATATACGAGTGCTTTGGATTACAAGCATTCTTCTGGAACAAATTATGCCCGTAATCCAAGGATGGATAGAGATATCTATCTCTATCCATTTCTCGATCTCTTTCACTGCTTTTCACAGTATAAATGAACCCCTTATAGTAGCAAGTCTATGCTCTTTTTGTACTATAAAGAGCTAATTTTAGTTTTTTTAACCCCATTATGACAGGTGCTGCAAAAAAAAAAAGCATGCTGCTACTAAACGTCTTAGGCCTGGTTCACACCTATGCGGCTTTTGGTGCTTTTTGCAGAAACGCTACAGTTCATTTAACGTGGTTTCCTATGGGACACGTTCACATCTCTGCTTTTTTCAACGCAAAACGGGGCTTTTTGGTTCAATAGACTTATATGGAGAAGCTGCAGAAAAGCATCTAGTGTGTTTTTGCCACGATTTGTGTTTTTTTAATCTGGCCAATAAAAGCATAAAAAATGCAAAATGCAAATCGCCGCAAAATCGCCTGTGTGCAAAAAGCACTGCAGAAATGGATCAAAAGCAAACAGCATAGGTAAGAATCTAGCCTTCTGCTGGCCATACACGTATCGATTTTCAGACGAGAATATTCATATGCAAAAACTTTGTACATTCGCTGAATGATAGAATGTCGTTTGAAAATTTCACTTGCTTTTAACATTGTTTTTAAAATGAATGTAATTGGGGCTGAAACGATGAATCGATATGAACGATAATAATCGATAATGAAAATCGTTGACAACGATTTTCATTATCAATTAGTTGGTCCGCCTCTTCCTCCCTGCCAGTCCCATCTCCGCTCCGTCCCAGTGTTGTACGGCAGCGCCGCCGTATTCTCATGAGAATACAGCAGCGTTTGTGACCAGGCACGTCCGTGCCTCTCCTGCTCGCTGTCGTCAGCTGCCTCGAGGGAATAGAGAGAGTCGAGAAACAGCCGTGAAAGCCGAGATGCATCTGTGTGAAGTGAATAAGGTAGCGGCTAATGGCTATGCAATACTCAGTCAGTACAGTACATTAATTTCTGTGATGACAAGTGCCCCATGATCCCAAGTATTTCTGGGGGGGAGGGGTTCCCCATCATTGGTGTTCCGTGAGGTGGGTGGAATAGTGCCCCATCATTGGTTTTCCTGGGGGGGGGGGGCAGGCAATAGTGCCCCATTGGTGTTCCTGGGAGGGGGGGTGGAATAGTGCCCCATCATTGGTGTTCCCGGGAGGAATATAGCTGCCCCATTTTCATTATTACTTAAAATAAAAAAACGTAATATGCAATTTTTTCTTTTAATCTGATTAATCTAACAATCGGCCAACTAATTGATTATGAAAATAATCGTTAGTTGTGTTTTTTTTTTTTTTTTTTTTGAAGGAAGACATATTTTAATGTATGGCCAGCATAAGTGACAGCAGGCGCAGGCGCAGGTAGCTTTTATCAAGCCATCGGTTTATGAAAAGGGAGTCTGTCATACATAATCTATTACATTTCTGTCTGGAAAATTTGCAAAACCGTCTTTAATTTTTATTTCTATTTAAATAAAAAAATTTATCTGAGTCTGATATTTACCAGATTCAACCTCTAATAGTATATACAGTATATCTCTTCTGTCTGTTCTTCTCAGAGTGGATTATAGATTTTGCTCCCTAACCATATAGTGTGTCATTTATATTTAGCACTGCATATAGATATTTAATAAATAGTTTTTTTAATTTTATTTATTTGTCAACTTTACATATTACCTAAATTGTACACCACTCTTCTTATAAGGATGTTATCCAATTTAATCAAAGACCTGAACGGCCAACTAATCGTTTATTAACCACTTTCAGACTGGACCATTTTGCTGGCTTAAGACCAGACCACTTTTTGCAATTCGGCACTGCGTCGCTTTAACTGACAATTGCGTGGTTGTGCGACGTGGCTCCCAAACAAAATTGATGCCCTTTTTTCCCCACAAATAGAGCTTTCTTTTGGTGGTATTTGATCGCCCCTGCTGTTTTTATTTTTTGAGCTATAAACAAAAAAGAGCGACAATTTTGAAGAAAAAACAAAATTTTTTTTTTACTTTTTGCTATAATAAATATCCCCCAAAAATCTATAAGCAAAACATTTTTTTCCTCAGTTTAGGCCGATACGTATTCTTCATATTTTTGGTAAAAAAAAATCACAATAAGCGATTTATTGATTGGTTTGCGCAGAAGTTATAGCGTTTACAAATAGGGGATAGTTTTATAGCATTTTTATTTATTTTATATATATATATTTATATATATATATATATATAATTTTTTTTTTTACTAGTAATGGCGGCTATCGGCGATTTATTTATTGTGACTACGACATTATGGCGGACACATCGGACATTTTTGACACATTTTTGGGACCATTGTCATTTTATACAGCAATCAGTGCTATTTAAAGCGATATTCCACCCTAAAGTGGAACTTCCGCTCATCGGAACCCTCCCCCCCCCCCTCCGGTGTCACATTTGGCACCTTTCAGGGGGGTGCAGATGCCTGTCTAAGACGGGTATTTACACCCACTTCCAGGCATAGACTCCCAGGGGAGTCTATGCCTCTGCCTCTGCCTCTTCCTGCCCCGGCGTGCTGTCTGCCGGGACACACACGGGTCCCAGCAGACAGCGCGGACGATTCTTATTGCGCTGTGCGACTCGCGCATGCGCAGTAGGGAACCGGGAAGTGAAGCCGCACCACTTCACTTCCTGATTCCCTCACCGAGAATGGCATCGGCAGCAGCAGAGAGCCGAGCGATTGATCGGCCTCTGCTGCCGACATCGCTGGAACCTGTGACAGGTAAGTGTCCATTTATTAAAAGTCAGCAGCTGCAGTATTTGTAGCTGCTGGCTTTTAAAAAAAAAATGTCAGGTACTGTCCCTCTTTAAATGCACTGATTCCTGTGTAAATGACACTGGCAGTGAAGGGGTTAACCACTAGGTGGCAGTGTAGGGGTTAAGTGTTCCTAGGGGTGTGTTACTAACTGTGGGGGGGGGCGTGGCTGTGATTTAGTGAACACTGATCTCTGCTCCAATCACAGGGAGCAGAGATCAGTGTCACTAGTTGCTAGGCAGAATGGGGAGATGCTGTGTACTTCCGCATCTCCCTGTTCAGCCTTCCCGTGAGACGATCGCGGGTATCCCGGGACCCGCAACCAGACTCACGGGGGTCCTGACCGGCCCGCGATGGCACGGCGGCAATCTTAAAGGGGACATACCTCTACGCCCTTTTGACTGCCCGTGCCATTCTGCCGACGTACATCGTTGTGCGCTGGTCGGGAAGTGGTTAAAATCATTGCAGCCCTACAAGTTTTCACTGCCTATGTTGACAGGAGTAGCCATTTGCTTTTGGTATTAAGACATCTAGTGAAGTTTTGTATGACTGACACATTTCAGTATAAACTGAGAGAATAAGATGTCTTGGGGGTCTCATCATAAACGACACCTTCCTAATGCTTCCCAGTCTCTGATGTTATGGGTTTGCTTACATTGTGCTTATTAAGTGTGGAAAACCATCTTTGTATTATCCACCAACAAAACCTTAAATCCTGTAATGGTTTTCCCATTTTTCATCTGGCCAGAAGAACATAAGCTGACATTTTTGTAAGCTTTACCTTGAGTACTCTACTCTAGCACGTACATTTCACTTTCCCAACTTTTATGGTAGGAGCACCTTTTTTGTTTTTATAAAAGTTTTAAAGACACGCTCAATAATTTCACCTGTGACTGTTAGGAGACCTTGAATACATTGCTAAAGGCACCCAGAGACTGTCACTTTAAAATACAAAAAATGGCTATCCTGCCCCTCTTCTACTGTCCAGAAACGTGCCCACTCCCTGCTCCACCCTCCCCCCCCCAATTCCTATTGGGCAAATACTTTGAGCTGCCTCTTTGCCCAGTAAGAATGTGTGAGGCAAGTGAGAACTGGCAAGCGCCTTCACTACGGCCCCTTTCACACTGAGGCACTTCTAAAAAAATTTAGCGCTTTTGAAGAGCTTTCCATTCATTTCAATGGAGAGGGGTGTTTTTTTCACCGCCCTGCCAGCCCACTGCCCCAGTGTGAAAGCATTCATTGATTTTAATGGAAATAGGTTTTTGTGAGCTTTTCAGGTGCTTTTTATAGCGTGAAAGCGCCTCAGTGTGAAAGGGGTCTACCAGAAAATGCCAGAGCTTTACCTCTTCAGAATGTCGGACATTTTGGCTATGGCAGAGAGCTATAAAAGCTGCACTATTTTTGTTGCTTAAAAACTGGTTTGGGATACACTAGTGTATATAATTTGTTATTGTGTGTCATAGGCCTCGCTTACATTTTACATAGTTTCATACTTTTTTTTTTTTTTCTTTTGGTTTTCACCCATTTTTTTTTTTTTCCATCTACAGCTTCTGAATGTCACCTCGACGACGACTCCATTTTAATTCCAATCATAGTTGGTGCTGCACTTTCAGGCTTAATTGTCATTATTGTGATTGCGTACCTAATTGGCAGAAGAAAAACCTATGCGGGATATCAAACAATTTAATTGCCCCCTCCTCAGGCCTGATTTGCACTTTTCTCTTTTTTTGAAGTAGGTGCAAGTTCTGAACTATAATCTACATACATGCCTCTTCCTCTCTAATGTACCTTGGCAGTCTGGACCCCCTTGTAGAACCCCCAACTAGTATGGAGCTACAAGTCTCACTGTGATGGGCCTTGTGAACATGACTCTGCTTTGGTATTCCTCAACGGCTGGGAAGCTGCAGGTTTATTTTTTTTTCCTGCACATACTCACTATTTTTAACTGCTTATAATGCTGCTAAATCTGCAAAGAGAAGGGAATGTTTCTAGTGCATCAATGTATTTCAGACCATGTTGTTCAGTCTTGCATCTACTTCTCTATCATTCCACATGTTGAGCTATATTAAAAAAAAAAATTAAAAAATCTGCTCCAGCACTAAAATCACTCAAAGATTTTCGGGTGCATGTAATTGAAGCACCTCATTATCTTCTTTTGCTGTTTTGTTGAGCTGGACTATGTGACCGTAAAACGGCTGCCTAGTAGACAGAAATACACGGCCGTGGCTCGTAATGGCCAGAGCCCTTAATAGGAAGGGTCCTGCTTGCCCCAGCCCGTGTTTGTGCCCTGGTCATGTTAGCCTTGTGTTATGTGTCTGCAAAATGCACTGTTCACAGGACAGAAGACCATTACACTCCCAAATTAACGCTTAAAATTTTTTCCCTTTTTTGCCTGTGAGTTTCAGGGCAGAAAAATGGCATGCAATGAACACATAAGGTAGCTATGAGTTCTTGGTCCCATTGTTACCCCTTTAGGCAATACTTTCATGGCCGTTTAGCAGTCTGGCAGATTTCAGTCTTCTATTTTCTCTAGTGTTATTAGCTTATGATCGTGGTTTTCTTAAGGATCTGTACATTGTTTTACTTTATTTAATGAATGTAAAGCCCAGTGGTGTGCAGTAGCCCATAGCAACCAACTAATAGTCTTGCTGCTTGACGTTTTGGATTGGCTGCTAATGTTTACAGTGCCTGCAGCATGCTATTAGGCTGGATTCACACCTATGCATTTTTAGTGCTTTTTGCATTTTGCAGATTTGCCCTAAAGTCCATTTAACATGGTTTCTTATGGAACACGTTCTGTAGGGCAAATCTGCAAAATGCAAAAAGCGCTAAAAATGCATAGGTGTGAATCCAGCCTTACAGAAGTCTCCTCTTTTTACAAGCTGTGTACAATCCTTTTGTATTGTAATATTTCAGTATTGACCCGGATTTTACTGATTTATATAGATTTCTATTGATTGTGTATTCTCTTAAACCAAATCCTGTAGATGTGGAGAAAGAAGAAGAAATGGTAGTCCTTCACTTTGAAAGCTACCATAATTTAGAGAGATGTATTAATACACTACAAACTATCTTGAAATTTATCATTTTAAAAAACACTTTAATTTGCCATTTTAAGGCTAATGAAAGACCTATGTCTTAACAGCATAAGCTATATAAATAATAAAGCTTTATGACCACACAGCTGTAAATTTCTCTTGCTGACCATCGAGTTGTGTCTCTTGGTATTTCTGCCCCTTGAAACTGCTGTCAGGGTACAGTTGATGAGTTTTCTTCCTATCCTGTTTTTTGCAACTGGTTGTTTGGGCTAAAAATCCAGACAAGCAGGAGGAGAGTTTGCTGAAGGGCATCGTGGCTACAATTATCAAGATGGCGCATACAAAAGGGTGGTAAAGGAAAGGTGTATCTTTATGCAACAAAGGTTATAATAACAGCTCCTAGAAAAAGGAAGGATGTTCTAAGCCCCCTTTCACACTTGTGCGACTTCACCGCGATTTTGCTGTGATTCGCGGTCGCAATTTTGCTGCGATTTCAAGGAATGCCTGTGTAAGTGGCATCAAAATCGGACCAAAGTAGTGCAGGGACTACTTTGAAGTCGGAACGACTTGAAGTCGTACTAATATGAATGGCTTTCATTGGAAATCATGGGGAATGACTTGTCATGCTACTTTGCAGTCCCAAATTGTGGGACAAGTCGTATAAGTGTGAAAGGGGCCTAAATCTATTTGTTTTAGAGTTGTCTCCCAGATGTGCGCCTAAAGTAAACCTTCAAATACCTGTGCATGCCTCCAAAAGAAAAGGCCACACTGGTGATTTATGGCTATCCCTTCTCTTCACTCCTTTGTCATTCTTCCTTAGTATACTACTCCCTTCCCTCTCCTTCTGAGAAGGACAGGTGTGATGGCAACTGGAAAGTCCTTGTGTGTTTTCTGCAGCCTAGTTGTTAAAGTCCATAAATTCTTATTAAGCCTACAAAGACAGGCAAATGGCCACTGGCTAACTGGTATTGAGGGTCAGTCAGATCAATGTCACAGGTCAGAAAATCTGTCCTTGCCCATCGCAGACACACCTTTTATAGAGCACTCAGGCTGGCGGGTGGACAGATTGTCAGAAGACACTGTGAAACGGGTCAATTTAACATTTTGCTTGAAATCCTTTGTTTTGCTGTGAAAGGTTATAACTTGTGTTCTGTAAATTTGCAATTATCCTTCCACCTCCATTATTGCATCTTTCATTTTTAATATTTTTGCAATATTTGATTTCTTCAAATTAATCACTCCACAAAATTAAAAATATAAAGCCTTTGATTTTTGTGTTTTGCAATGGTATTACATCTATGATTTCTTTTGCTCCTATCTAGAATTTTTGTATGTTTTTGGTCTGATTTAAAGTAATTCAATTTATGAATACAATTCTAACCAAACTTCAATAAAATTGAGTGGAAACGCTTGTCATGGTTTTTATATTTGCTATTGCCCTAAACCTGTGCAGTTTGTTCCACTTAAAACCCTAGGATGAAATGAATTGCTTACCTAAGATCGAAGCCCCTGCAGCCGTCCTCGTACACCGCTCCAGTGGCTGACATCGCTCCCAGAGTTACTTCTGGGTATTGCGGGCTCCATCTCTGTGATTTGGCTGGAACAGTGATGATGTCACTCTCGCGCATGTGCGAGGGAGCCGCCGGTAACGGCACACTCACTGAAGCAACGGCACATACGTGCTGTTGCTTCAGTTTGCTGCAGTGCACATGTGCCGATGATGTCGGCAAATACAGGAGATATCTCCTAAACTGTTTGGGTTTAGGAGATATCTGGGGTAGCTACAGGTAAGCCTTATCGTAGGCTTACCTTGTAGCAAAAAGTGTGTTGTAAGGGTTTACAACCACTTTAACGTGCAAGTTTGTCTACATTACTTAGCAGCTATTTAATGAGCAGTGTAAAAAAAGTAATCCACCTAAAAGCTTCTTGAACAGCTGCAGCATTACTTGTCCGTGATGATTAATCTGATGTCAAGTACTGGACGTCTTAAGGTTATAATGCTGACTATTGCTTTATTATATCTCTGTGGACAGACTTGTAGCAGTTTGCCTGCAGTATTGACTGGATGGAGGTCACAAACAAGAATCCAGTTTTTATTTTAGAGTGGACACTCCCTTTTAATAAAACCATTTTCTTTTTTTCTTTTTTAATTTTTTTTTTTTTTTTTTTTTTGTGAACTAGGTACCAGTGGTTCTGTAAATATCATGTACCCATTAGCATGGGATTTTTGTGGATTTTCTACTTTGGAGGAAAGGTCTGTGACACTTTAAGGTGGATTACTAACAGAAATAAGCATGTTTTGCAAAGTGAATTTTCATTAGCTTATTTAGCACAAGGTGACGTTATGCAAACTCAATTATGCAATCAGGTTTTTCTTTGCACATGATCGGGTCTTTTTAAAATTAATTTACACATAAATTCACCTGATTCATTAAGGGGGAAACCTTTAGTGAACAAATCTATTTTTTTTTTTTTTGTATTTTTTTTAACACCAAGCCTAGCAAATCCTGTTTGCAATTTAGGGCAGAACCAGTTTGTGATGCTCTGCCCATTCTCGTCTGTTCCATATTTATGGATTCTAACCTTTTTATAAACCATCACAAACCACCCTTTGTCCCTCAAGTAGTGGAGTTAGCCATGTTTTGTGCACACCTTAGATCAGTATTAAAGAAAAGCGTGTCAAGTCCATAGTATAATAGTTGGTGAAAGTCAGCAAAGGCCAGTTGGCTATATATGGTGTTAAAAGGTTATATTAACCACTGGGTAAGTTCCTACATTTAAGGGAACAGGACATTGGTTTAGTGCCGCATACAGGGGCACAGGACATTGGTTTAGTGCCGCATACAGTAAAAGAGCGCACAGGACAGCTATGCGCAAACTTACCAAGTAGATTGGCAAGATATGGCATTATCTTGCATCTGAATATGCCAGGGCTCTGATCCAGTAATTTGCTGAACTTCCTTTTACACTTGCTGCATAAAATTCTATTGTAGCTTTTGAGAACTTTTGTTCTGTAGGGATGGAAGGTAGGTGCTGAGCATGTCTTTATAGTTATGCATATTTTGAATTTGCAATATTGCTTTTTACTAGGTACACTATGTTTCTCACATTATGTTCTGGGGTCCCGAGTGATTGCAGAGCCTGTCCTACTTAACTGTTCCACCTGCTAATCTACTTGCACTCGCATGGTCAGGAAACTATCCCTCACCATGAAGAAACTTGTGTTGGGTCTGTACTGCCGTACCCTACCTTTCAGCCTTTGTGCACTGTAAATGTTATGACCAATTCTGTTTCCGGGCCTCCGTGCTCTGCACACAGATCCTTTGAGACTGAAAGAAGTATTTAATAGGAGATGGTTAAGATTTTGAAAATTTTTATTCGGAAGTAGCGGACAATGATAATCTCTTAGACGCTCCCTTTTCCCTGGATGCTTCTCTCCTAGAGAAATGTACAGTACTGTGGCATACTGGTATGTTAATCTTTATATCCCAGGAGGCTGCAGTCCAAAATATGTCTTCAGGTTATTCAGCTTTACTAAAGCTTCATCTACACCCTGCACAGCTACATTTATCGCAGCCATGGGAAAACGCAAAACAGCGCCACGGTTTTAAGTTTTCCTATGGCTGGCAGTCAAAATGTTCCTATCCTAAACTTGATTATTCTGTGTTCAGGAGAGGGAGGTTGAGCTTAACCCAACAGCGACGGCTCCTATACTCTGCTAAAAGCCTATGCGTACATTGACGCACAGGATTTTATGGAGTTGAGTTTAGGAGCTTTTGCAAAGAAAAAAGGCAAAAGCGCCTAAACAAGTTTAGGAGCTGCTAGTGTACATGAAACCTAAAACTATAGATTGGGCTTGTCTCAAAACGATTGTCTTCCTTTGGAAATGTTTTGTGTTAAAAACTTGGACTGAAGGTTCATCTCGATATACAGGCAGTCCCCGAGTTACGAACGGGGACTTTCTATCTTCTAGATATGCAAGAAACATTTTCTTAAATACAGCAGTACTTTTTGCAAATGCTAGTGGTCCTGAAAACCCACGATCTCTAATTACAGTCAAAATTAAAGCTATATTGTCCGATGACTAAAGATTACTTTAAGAATGGAATCTGAATGGGCAAAGTGACAGATTTCTTATAAAACAGGCCCTCACCCATCAATCAACCCTTTCCCTGTTAACTGGCACTGCTATGTTTGTCTGTTGGAACCCTCCAGAAATTTTTTTTTTGCGCCTGGTGACCAAACACTTTTAATTTACTATAGAAAACTTATGAAACAATTGGGTACAGTGCTTGCAAATCATCCCTGCCACTCTGCTACAAGGCTCACACCACCAATTGAAGGAGGCGGCCTCCAAAGTGGATCATGATTCGCTAACGATGGTAGCCCAAAGAAGCAGAAAGATGGCTGCTCAATTTTCAGAAGTCCAGAATACATTTATTAATATCATCCAATACCAGGAAAAAATGTATCCTCTATTATGTATTTCACCCCATTAAGGCTATTTCCAATCTCCTGAGGAGCTGAAATAAGCTTCTGTTGAAGTTACTCTTGTAAGAGGAGCAGGTGGATTTTTTTTCTTTATCGGATGTTATGAATACATGTATTTTGGACATATGGCACTAGTCTAATTTCTTTGCAGTATTATTCTTTACTAAAGAACATTTGCACTTTAGGATCCATCATCATCCTATTTTCCTATAATTGGTGTTGTCACCTAGACTGGTGGTCTCTTTTGGCGGTAGAAAGGTTAATATTTATCGCTGAGACTTCTGATACAGTAGAGCTAAGTGTGCCAACAAGACTTTGTTTAAAGTAACGGTTACCTTAACCAAACAAAAAGCAAGCTGACGGGTGTATATTGTATACCTAGACGCCTACAATTAATGGGCTGTTAGATCAGTTAAGATTTCCATGCTTGCTCACTCCCTCCCACCCCTCTACATTGCTTTAAGCTCAATAACCAACAAAATCCTGTGCTCGAAAGTCATGTGATGGTGGTAGATCTTGCCTAGGATTTCTAAGGCTCTGGGTAAATGCACAGACCTTGCTGCTCTCCCCTGGGACACCCAATTAAAACACTGTAGAGAAAAAACAAAGAGGGTGCCTCAACCTTGCACAAGAGGTTTTTGATATAAAAAGAGAAGAAATATGCTCACAAGCAAGCAGGTCATAGAAATAGTTGAGGAAGAGATTTCCCCTTGAAACAGGTCAGCCATCTGGAAGGTTCTCCGGCGTGCTGGACATTGGTCCCGGTGACCTGGTTGCTTTGTGTCCATTGTGGACTTTAAAATGTTTTTATGCTCTACTTCTTTTGTGAGTATATTTCCTTTTTTTTATATCAATAAAAAACACTTGGGTAATGTGCAAGGTTGGTGCGCCCTCTTCGTTTTTTTTTTTTTTTTTTTTTTTTTTTCTAGTGATCACTATAAGCTCATTGCAATGGGGTAGGCAAGATTAAAAAAAAAAAAAAACGCTTTAAAGCTTTGATCAAAATGACCTGGCACATTGGTTGGACGAAAAGCCTCTGTAAGTATGTGCAGGTACCACCAGCACATTTTATATCTGCCAGCAGCTTATTTTGTTTATTTTTATTAAATGACCGTTGCTCTAAGGCAAGGGTGTTGAACTCAATTTCATCGAAGGCTGCATCAGCATTCTGGTTGCCCTCAAATCGGCGGTTGTATCTGTAAGACTATATATAAATGTACAGTGCCTTGAAAAAGTATTCACACCCCCTTGAAATTTTCCACATTTTGTCATGTTACAACCAAAAAAAAACGTAAATGTATTTTATTGGGATTTTATGTAATCGACCAACACAAAGTGACACATAATTGTGAAGTGGAAGATGATAAATGGGGTTCAATTTTTTTTTTTTTTTTTTACAAATATCTGAAGTGTGGCTTGCATTTTGTATTCAGCCCCCCAGGGTCAATAGTTTGTAGAACCACCTTTCACTGCAATTGCAGCTGAAAATCTTTTTGGGGATGTCTCTACCAGCTTTACACATCTAGAGTGACATTTTTGCCCATTTTTCTTTGCAAAATAGCACAAGCTCTGTCGGATTGGATGGAGACTGTCGGTGAACAGCAATTTTCAAGTCTTGCCACAGATTCTTAATTGGATTTAGGTCTGGACTTTGAGCCATTCTAATGCATGAATATGCTTTGGTCTAAACCATTCCATTGTAGCTTTGGCTGTATGTTTAGAGTCCACCCCAGTCTCAAGTCTTTTACAGACTGTTAACAGGTTTTCTTCTAAGATTGCCCCGTATTTGTCTCCATCCATCTTCCCATCAGTACTTACCAGCTTCCCTGTTTTTGCTGAAGAGAAGCATCCCCACAATATGATGCTGCCACCACCACGTTTCACGGTGGGGATGGTGTGTTCAGGGTAATGTGCAGTGTTAGTTTTCCGCCACACAGTTTTTTGCTTTTAGGCCAAAAAGTTAAATTTTGGTCACCTCCTGACCAGACAGAGCACCTTCTTCCACATGTTTGCTGTGTCCCCCACATGGCTTCTTGCAAACTGCAAACAGGACTTATGGATTTCTTTCAACAATGAGTGCACGACTAATAGTTGTCCTGTGGACAGATTCTCCCACCTAAGCTGTGGATCTCTGCAGCTCCTCCAGATTTACCATGGGCCTCTTGGCTGCTTTTCTGATTAATGCTCTCCTTGCTCGGCCTGTCGGTTTAGGTGGAAGGCCATGTCTTGGCAGAATTGCAGTTGTGCCATACTCGTTCCGTTTTTGGATGATGGATTGAACAGTGGTCCGTGAGATGTTCAAAGCTTAGGATATTTATTTATTTATTTTATAACCTAACCCTGCTTTAAACTTCTCCACAACTTTATCCCTGACCTGTGTTGTGTTCCTTGGCCTTCATGATGCTGTTCGTTCACTAAGGTTTTCTAACAAACTTCTGAGGGCTTCACAGAACAGCTGTATTTTATACTGTGATTAATTTGCACACAGGTGCACTCTACTGATTTAGGTGACTTCTAAAGGCAATTGGTCCCACTAGAT
Organism: Lithobates sylvaticus; assembly: GCA_028564925.1. NCBI lineage: Eukaryota > Metazoa > Chordata > Amphibia > Anura > Ranidae > Lithobates > Lithobates sylvaticus. The sequence continues at coordinate 64,398,861 of CM053033.1, read as the reverse complement.
TTTAGTTAGGGGCAACAGAGTAAAGGGGGCTGAATACAAATGCACGCCACACTTTTCAGATATTTATTTTAAAAAAATGATGAAAACCAATTCTCATTTTCCTGCCACTTTGTTGGTCTATCACATAAAATCCCAATAAATACATTTTACATTTTTTGGTTGTAACATGACAAAATGTGGAAACTTTCAAGAGGTATGACTACTTTTTCAAGGCACTGTATCTACTCTTTATCATGCATTTTGATTACTGGATTTAGTAACTTAAGACTTACACTGTGAAGGGCAGGTGCAGACTGGCACAGAGCCCACTTACACTCCTATAACAGATGATGCAAATCTGAAAAGACATGTCACACACTGCTGGTATCATCAATAAGAAACTTTATTGGAGACTTCTCGGACAACATGATTCTGCAGTGATGTTCTGTCTGAACAGCCTCCAATAAAGTTTCTTGTGCATGATGGCATTGTCGTGTGACCCTCCTTTTCAACTGGCATAGAATTGTAGTATTCTCATTAGCAGATGTCCCAGAGAACTTTCCTACAACCCCCCCCCCCACACCTACATCAGATGTCAGGAGCCAACCCCCCCACCCTTTTATGTCAGTGCGCCTCTCTTACATTGTGTTGCTGCTGGGGGCAGAGCTTGGAAGCAGAAAGTCCAGGAGCTGGAGTCGGAAGCTGGAGTTTGCTGAATGCTAAGACTGGGGAGGCAGAGATGAGAGGCTGCTGCGGCTGCATAGAGGAACAGGATCTGTAGGAGGAGTTTTTTTCCTTTCACTGCTGAGATGGGGGCAGAGACGAGCCTCTCCACAGCTGCACAAAGAATCATGGGATCTGGCGGAGGAGTTCTGTCCTCTTTGCTGCCGACTCCTGAGACAAGGTGGGGGTGGAGACGAGGAGGGTGCTGCAGGAAAGGTGCAAGGGCCACATGAAGTGGACTGTATTCAGCCAGTAAGCCTTGTGTTGTACACATGTGCTGTAAGGAAAGATTGGTGTAGAGAGGGACCATAGGACAGAGCATCGCTCTCCCAGTGCCAGTTTCTGTGAGTTGAAAGTAAACTCGGCATGAGCCTGGTAAGCTAGCTAAGCTTTCAAGTAAGTCAGTCTTGGTTACAACCCCCCCCCTATAATTTAATTTATTTTATTTATTTTTTATTTTATTTTTTTCCTCCCGTATTTTTGAAGTTTTTTATTGTTGATCATTTCTTCTATTTTATTACAAAGTTTTTCTCTATTGCTTTTATTTTTTTTTGCTATTTTTATTTTGCTTTTGTGTTTTTTGTTTTCTTTTTCTTTTTGCCTCTTTCCCACATAGCTGAAGATTGCTTTGCAGACCAGGACTTCACTGTACCGATAGTCGTGGGAGCTGCATTGGGAGTCCTGATAATCCTAGTGATGGTGGCTTATTTCATTGGTCGCAGGAAGCATCGTTCAGCTGGATATGAAAATTTTTAAAGATTTTAGGTTGGCTTAGAGCTGAAAGTATTTTGTAAAATATTAAGATTGAGCGAAACTGCCAAATGTACAGAATGCTGTGCATTGTTTATTACTGACCAGTGAACAAATCAATAGTTATCTTAAAAATGTTCAATACGCACTTTAAATGCATTTCACAGTATTCAGTGTCAATTTTGTATCGGAGTTTAAGCCTATGTACTTGATCCTTTATTGTATGCTTCCATAATGTACCAATAAAATGCCTTATCTTTCATATGAGTGTTTACATTTTTTTTTTTTTTTAATATAACCTTCTCCCAAAATGAACACATTTCATGCAAACTGTTGCACATATTGTACAAATTGTAAAAGATTCTGTGAATATTTGACACCCAATCATTTTTGATTGCTATAATGCAAGTTCAGGTGGCCATACATAGGGCAATTTTGTTTTCAATCTGGGCATCCTTCCACTTGGTTGAGCAAGGACCACGGAGTGTAGGAATTTGCTGATAAAGTGCAAAGATCTTCCATCTTTTTAAAAAAACTTTCTGCATATTTCCTGTGCTTCAAAATGCCAAATGGCTCCCTTTTTTTGCTGCTATTCACTACTTCAGTCCCAGAGCCATTTAATTCCATATTTTGCACACATATTTTAAAAAATTTAGGCCTGAAGAGTACATAAACCCCCCCCCCCCCAAGCATATATTTTCTGAAACCGGACACCCTAGAGAATAAAATGGTGGTAGTTCCAATTTTTTTTTTTTTTAGGTAAATTTAAGATGAGGTTGTAGGAGTAAATATAATACCCAACATGTCAAAGCTTTAAAATTGCATGCGCCTGTGAAACGGTAGCAAAGTTCAGTACGCTTCATTTTCCATAGGTGGCGCTTGTAAAGCCCCTACAGGTTACTCCGGAGCTCTGGTGCCAGAATTCGGTGTGTGATGTGTAGGGCAATTGCTGTTTACGTACGTAGGCACCCCGTGTGTGTGTGTGTGTATGTGTGTAATTTTATATATATATACATATATATATATATATATATATATATATATATATATATATATATATATTACACACAGTTGTGCTCATAAGTTTACATACCCTGGCACAATTTATGACTTCTTGCCCATTTTTCAGAGGCTATGAATAACACAAACTTTTCTTTCACTCACGGTTACTGTTTGGCTGAAGCCATTTATTATCAATCAACTGTGTTGACTCTTTTTAAATCGTAATGGCAACAAACTACCCAAATGACTCTGATCAAATATTTGCATACCCCATTCTTAATACCGTGTATTGCCCCCTTTAACATCAATGACAGCTTGAAGTCTTATGTGGTATTTGTGGATGAGGCTCTTTATCTTCTGAGATGGTAAAGCTGCCCATTCCTCTTGGCAAAAAGCCTCCAGTTCCTCTAAATTCTTGGGCTGTCTTGCATTAACTGCACGTTTTGGGGTCTCCCCAGAGTGGCTCAATGATATTTAGGTCAGGAGACTGAGATGGCCACTCCAGAACCTTCACAATTATTCTGCTGTAGCCAATTACAGGACGACTTGGCCTTGTGTTTTGGCTCATTGTCATGTTGGAATGTCAAAGTACGTCCCATGCGCAGCTTCCCAGCTGATGAATGCAAATGTTCCTCCAGTATTATTTTGATAACATACTGCATTTATCTTGCCAACAATTTTGACCAAATTTCCTGTGCCTTTTTGTAGATCGCACATCCCCAAAACATCAGCAATCCACCTCTGTACCTTTCATCATAGGCCTTGTTGACTCCTCTCCAAATGTAGCGTTTAAGGTTGTGGCCAAAAAGCTAAATTTTGGTCTCATCTCTCCAAATAACCTTGTGCCAGAAGGTTTGAGGCTTGTCTCTGTGCTGTTTGGCGCATTGTAAGAGGGATACTTTGTGGCATTTGCATAGTAATGGCTTTCTTCTGGCGACTTGACCATGCAGCCTGTTTTTCTGTAAGTGCCTCCTTATTGTGCATCTTGAAACAGCCACACCACATGTTTTCAGAGAGTCCTGTATTTCACCTGAAGTTATTTGTGGGCTTTTCTTTGCATCCCGAACAATTTTCCTGGCAGTTGTGGCTGAAATTTTAGTTGGTCTGCCTGACCGTGGTTTGGTTTCAACAGAACCCCTCATTTTCCACTTCCTGATTAGTTTGAACACTGCGGCTTTCCCCATGACTCAGAATCCAGAAACGCCAGTGCAGCACTGGGTGAAAGATGCAAGGGTCTGTCAGGAGTCCATAAATTCATTGACCTTTTGTGTGTGTGTGTGTATATGTATATATATATATATATATATATATATATATATATATATATATATATATATATATATATATATATATACACACACACTAATTACAAGCAAACAAATCACAGGTGAGAAATACCTTTTTTAATACCCATTCAAATTCATTTGTGTCAACTTGTGTGGTGTGCATGTTATCAGGCCAAAATCACCAGGGTGTGAACTTTTTTTTTTGATCAGGGTCATTTGGGCAGTGTCTGTTGCTATTATAATTTTAAAAAGAGCAAACGCGATTTGATAATGGCTTTAGCCAAACACTAACCATGAGTGAAAGAATTTTGTTTTTGTGTTCTCATTCATATTCTCTGAAAAAAGGCCAAGAAATCATAAATTCTGCCAGGGTATGTAAACTTATGAGCACAAGTGTGTGTGTGTGTGTGTATATATGTATGTGTTATATATATTTTATTATGGTCTTTACTTTTTTTTTTTTTTTTTTTTATGTAACTGTATTGCTATCACATATGGGAGCAATACCCCCCCAATGTGATGACATATAGGTGACGGGTTTTCTTTATGGAGACTGGGATCTATTAGACCCTGGATGTCTCCTCTGTACTTCCCTGCAGCTGGTGGAATACAGATTTTGCTCCATCAGCTACTTCCCCAGGAGGTGAACCTGGTGAATGACCGTGCCGAACCAGGAGGCGATGTCATACATGTTGCTTCCTGGTCCATTCACAGGAGAACTGATCTACAAACAGATGTTCATAGAGCTCCCAGCGAAACCCTCCATGACCGAATTGGGCCTGCAGTTGGGACAGCAGAGCCAGGTATACTTGGTGGGGCTGGCATGATGTAGCGGTTGTGAAATTGATCGGGCAGTTTCATTGCCACTTGTATCACTTCCACGTGAAAGCTGACTGTTTTCTTTAAAAATGTACAACACTCCTGGCCGGTATAGCAGCCGGAAATGTGTGTAAAACGCACCTGTTCCTAGCACTGTTTCAAAACTGCTGTGGGACTAAGGTGGTTAAGTGACTGGTTTCCATTAAAGCTGAACTCGGAGGAAAGTAAAACTGCTGTCTTAAGCCTCGTACACACGATTGGATTTTCTGCAGACAAAGCGTCAGACTTTTGTCTGAAGGGCGTTGGCCATGAACTTGTCTTGCATACAAACAGCATACAACTGTCGGCTAACAAACACGAAACGTACATGGCTTTTCAGCTCTTTAACACCACCCTTTTGGGTACCTTCTGCTAATGTTGTGTTTGGTGCGCATTGATTCCGAGCATGCGTGTTTGTACTTTGTACACAAGTCTGTCAGACAAAAGTCCAAAACAATCGGAAAAACTGAAAATTTATAAAGCCTGCCATCCAACATTTTGTCTGTGGAAAATCTGACAACAATTGTCCGATGGAGTGTACAAACGGTCTGATTTTAGGCCAACAGTCTGTCAACACACAATTCCTGTCAGAAAATCCAATCGTGTGTACGAGGCTTTACAGTGGGGTTGCCCCTGCACTACGAAAGGTTAAATGCTCATTTCTGTTTGTGAGGTTGCAACAATACTATTACTTACCTGATACTCTGCTTCTACCATCTCCCCCATGCTGCTAGACTAGTCCCAGCCGCCTCTTCTGCCCTACTGATTGCAGCAGGTTCTCTCAACATCAAGTCCAATGCAGGGTCCATAAAGCCCCGCATTGAACATGACAATGAGGAAACGGTCCACCTCTGGAGTGTAGGAGTGCAATAACTGCTGCTGGAGTGGAGATCAGGAAAGCAGCCCTGCTTTTCCTGCCCCTAGACCAATGCAACATTTACCCTTGCTGGCAGCATTTTTATGTTCCCTGGAGCTGGGCTTTAAAGGTGGAATCTAGGCAGATAGACACAAATGAATGCAGCTCCATACACCTTAATGCACGAATAACATTTTTAAACGCACATACCTGTTTTTGACTTGGTATCAAACAATTGCAGTCCTGCACAACAGAGCATAAGAAGCAGCACTGATACTGATCCATTCATGTGCTGAGGTGCATACGGATAGGCGAAAGCAAAGCGACAGATGAATTAGTCAGTGCTTCTTCTTTTTCACTGTCCAGTCACAGCCGGGTGTGTTGGAGACGTGTACTTGTTAAATATAGCAGAGAAAGACATCAGATTTTCTACCCTGGCAGATGGGACTGCAAAGCTCAGAACTGGAGGGACAAATATACAGATCCTTTGGCAGTTAAAATGTATGTATATGTGTGTGTATGTATATAATATGTAGTGGTTTGCCTGGAGTCCAGCTTTAAAAATAATACACACACCTGTTTTTGGGAACCTTAGTTTTCCTGCTTTCAAACTGTTGAGCTTTAAACCCAAGTGTCCCATTGCATTCACGTTATTGCTTTAGAAGACCTTTGCATTGGGCACCCTGGGGATGGAAGATGGATTTCACCCTTTGAGATAGCTTACTGGGTTCTCCCAGCAAACTTTCCCACATTAAGGTATGGCCTAAGGCTCCATTCACACTTGTATCACTCCAAATTCACGCGACTTTGGCTTTGACGAATGCTATTGGACAACTGTTGCATGTGCACTGCTGAAAAATTTGTTTGTTTTTAGTTTCTTAGTTTTTTGGGTTTTTTTTCTTTTTTCGGGTCATTCGTTATGATCGCAATTTGAAAATAAGAAAGAAAATTTGAAAGAATAACTAACTATTAAATTGTAGATATTGGAATTTCCTTTCAAATTTGGCTGTTGGTGAATGTAATGAATATAAATTTATCCCAAGTTACGAATTATCTGAAAAAACGAATGCCGCATCTAAACAAATGGAACGAAACTAATTAACAATAAAAAGCTTTTATTAATTTGTTACATTCCATTCGTTTAGATACGGCATTCGTAATTTCGGATAATTCGTAACTTTGGATAAATTCGTATTCGTTACGTTCACTAACAGCCAGATTTGAAAGGAAATTCCAATACCTATAATTTAATAGTTAAGTAATTTAGTTATTTCAGATTTCCGAATTTTTAAACTTATAAAAATTTTTTTTAAATTTGCGAATATTTGGAAAAATTTGTTAAACGGGTTTTCGTTAATTCGGATATTTCCGAATTAACTAATTTTGTTGAAAGTTACTAATTCAGAATTTAGAGCTAAACAAATTGCACATGTCTAGTTGCATATACAGCCATGGCCAAAAGTTTTGAGAATGACAAATATTAATTTTTCACAAAGTCGCCTGCTTCAGTGCGGTCTGGGGAGTTTCTTGGCCATGGACCCAAAATGTTGATGTTTTGTTATTACATATTTATCACTTTTGCTTTATGGCAAGGTTCTCCATCATGCTGGAAAAGGCATTGTTCATCGATAAACTGTTCTTGGATGTTTGGGAGAAGTTGCTCTCTGAGGATGTTTTTGTACTATTTCTTTTTTCATGAATATGCTGTTAGGGAAAATTGTGAGTGGGCCCACACATGAATGGTCTCAGGATGCTTTACTTTTGACATGACACAGGACTGATGGTAGCGCTCACCTTTTCTTCTCCAGACAAGGTTTTTTTTTTCCCAAAAAAACTGAGAAAAAAAAGTTGAAGAAAATTAACTAATAGGGGCCAATACCAGCACTTCATGTTCAGCCTTGTGTATAAAAGTAGAGGGGCTTCCAAGCTTGGCCTCCAATGCACATGGCTTCTATAGACCACTTATTCATGTGTGAACTCCTCAACACTTTCCTTAGGGCAATCCCTGGCTGCCATAGCACAGATCACCTGAATACTTTACATCTCCAAAGTATATATGCCAGGATGCTCCTGTGACGTGCTTGGTGTATAAAGCCAAACAGCGAAAGTGTACAAAGTGGTGGTTTTCCTCGCAGAAGGAGATATTACATTTATTGCCCTAGCTATATCTCTACTTTTAAAGTACACTGTCATGAGGGGGCAGTGAGTACTAACCTCCTTCTGGAAATAAAGCATACGGTTTTGGAAAGTCAAAAACAAAGTCATCAGTCTACATGTTCAGAGGCAGGGATTTTAGTGTGCTGAATCAATAGTCATTGTAAATGTCAGCATTTACATTTTGTTATGACGGCTGTGCTATAGACACATACCTGTTTAGGATGAATGAGCTTGCAGTCTACATAGTGGTTCTGGGGCAGTAAAGTTTCCCTGCAAGTGTGCTTTGTGAATCCTTAGAATACAAAAAATATTTTCTTATTTATGTGCAGCAGGCCAGCTTCTAATAATTGTATGAAAGTGGATCTGTTTACAGGAGACGTCCAGAATATTCTTCTCAGGCAAGTGGAATTTGGCCCTGGTGGAAAGATCAGTCATTGTGGAGGAGTCTGTTCTTGTTCCAGGACCTTTAAAAAGAGCTGAGCTGTTGCATATCCCTGTCCTGTGCCCATTTCCAACCACTGCAACCTGTAACTCGGCTATTTATATTTCCACTAAACATGTCAAAATCGGTCTGTTTTTCAAGTTTAAATCATAGAAGTTTTTTTGCTAATAGTGCAGTTCAGCTAGTGCCATGAAAAAACAGCACAACGGAGAGCGGTACATATCCCTTGATTTTCTCATCTGTTCTTCATTGACATTAATATACTAAAACTAAAGCCATATCTTTTACAGAATGGTGTGTTGAATGTGCATGCACAGTCTGAGCTCCTCCTCTTTCCAACTCCTGTGCAAGTTTGTCCCATTACTAGTACACTGGTTGCATTGGTGCTCCTGCCTCAAGATTTCTAACAAGCTTTTCTACCTAATGGGTCCCAGGCCTGGAACAAGAATGCGGTCAATAAAATCTGAACTCCTGTACTGCAGACTTGTCTAGGTCAGTGACCCACTTGTTGTTGATGCCAGAATCAGCATGACAGTTCGGGAACCTTTCCAAACCAGTCAGTAATGGCAGCTCCCCTATTTCTATCCTTGCAGGATCCTTTTAAACCTTATATTTATTCTTTGCACATGACCACTATAGTACCTGCTAAGGATTGCACCCAGTCCTCATCTCCCTACAGCTAATTCCGACCACAAAAGCCGTTTTTTTCCGACGGATTTTGTCCAGCACTGGTGTTGCATACACACGGTCGGACAAAGTTGTCGGAAAATCCGATCATTCTGAACGTGGTGACGTTCGTTGTGTACGACGGAACTACGTAGAGGCTAGTAGCCAATAGCTTTGGTCTCATAATTTGATCTGAGCATGCGTGCCACTTTGTCCGTCGGAATTCTCTACACTCGATCGGAAAAAGTCCGATTGGACTTTGTTGTCGGAAAATTTGAGAGCAGGATCTCAATTTTTTTCCGTCGGATTTTCCGACGGAAAAAGTCCGACGGAGCCCACACACGGCCGGATTTTCCGACAACATAGTCCGAACGGACATTTTCCGTCGGAATTTCCGACCGTGTGTACGGGGCATTAGGCACATCTGATAGTATAGAATGTACCAATATATTTTGTGGTTCATCTATGGATTTTTTTTTTTTTTTTTATACTGGTTTGGACAGATGTCCACAGGCAGTGGCTTTTATTTATTTTTAATTTTTTTACTAGTAGCATGCTTTGAACAGTGTGAAGAGTGAATGCATGTTATAAACTATTTATATACTTTAAGGGGGCATTCACACTTGTCCATTCTTGTGCATTGCATTATGAATTGATGAGTGTCGCATTGAAGCAGCCTATTCATTTTGAATTGGCCGCCAACACACAGGAATGGACATCCAACATCCATTTTGATGCAGTGCACTGTACCATAATGCTTTGTGATACGCTTCAACACTTGTGCGTCAGAGCTGCAAAATGAATAGCACGCTAATGCACATAACATTTCAACAATGTGAGTCTACTGAGTATAAAGGACAATGCAATCCCTGTATGGCTGGTATCTTATCTCAGCAGTTAACCACTTAAGCCCCGGACCATTTTGCTGGCCAAAGACCAGAGCACTTTTTGCGATTCGGGCACTGCGTCGCTTAAACTGACAATTGCGCGGTCTTGCGACGTGGCTCCCAAACAAAATTTACATCCTTTTTTTCCCACAAATAGAGCTTTCTTTTGGTGGTATTTGATCACCTCTGTGGTTTTTTTTATTTTTTGCGCTATAAACAAAAAAATTGCGACAATTTTGAAAAAAACACATTTTTTTTTTGCTACAATAAATATCCCCAAAAAATATATAAACTTCAGTTTAGGCAGATACGTATTCTTCTACATAGTTTTGGTAAAACAAAATAGCAATAAGCGTTTATTGATTGGTTTGCGCAAAAGTTATAGCGTCTACAAAATAGGGGTTAGTTTTATGGCATTTTTTTATTAATAATTATTTTTTTTTTACTAGTAATGGCGGCGATTATCGATTTTTATCGTGACTGCAACATTATGGCGGACGGATCGGCCAATTTTGACACATTTTTGGGACCATTGGCATTAATACAGCGATCAATGCTAAAAAAATTGCATTGATTACTGTAAAAATGTCACTGGCAGTGAAGGGGTTAGGTGTGTGCTAGGGAGTGATTCTAACTGCGGGGGGGAGGGGCTGTGTGTGACACATCATTGATTACTGCTCCCGATTACAGGGAGCTGTGATCAGTGAGTGTGTCATTAGGCAGAACGGGGAGATGCTTGTTTACATTAGCATCTCCCCGTTCTTCCTCACCGTGAGGCGATCGCGGGTATCCCCGCAGGCATCGAGTCTGCGGGACCTGCGATCCCACCCGCAAGCCGCCTCTTAAAGGGCAATGTATAGGTACGTTAATCTGTCTGTACATGCCCTTCTGCTGCAGTATATCTGCATGAGGCGGTCGGGAAGCGGTTAAAGATGTATCTGTTTATCAAGTGCAAGTAGTGCTTGGTACCATTCCAATCTGTCATGTGGCTGCTGAGAAGTGTAATTGGACAACTCCTCCCTTCCTCTGCCACCAATTTTCAACCCTACTGCTAGGAAGCAGGCAAATGCTTTGATAAGGGCTGATTGACAGAGCTCATTCCTGGAAGCAGGCACATGCTGGAGACCAGCGCTTATATTCAGCACAGTAGGGGACAGGGTCAGCTTCATTCATAACAAGTGCTGACTGTTCAATTCACAAAAATAAAGGCTGAACGTACACACGATACAAAAATTGGATGGAAAAATTTGTGCGACGAGCTGTCTGACGATTTTCAGATCGTTAGTACGGTGCTTTCGACAGCAGATTTCACTTTTTCGTCAGACAAAAGCTGGATGTGCAGACTGTAAAATTTTTGTCAGATGTGAACAACGTCCGATTTTTTTGTTTCATTAGTAAGTTTTTTGTACGAAAAAAATTGTAAGAGCAAGACTACGCATGCTCAGAAACGAAAGAATACATACAAAACTATTAAACACATCACGTCACATCTGATGTTGTGTTCTGTTGTATGAAAATGTTCGTATTGTGAGTAACCTCTTCACTTTCCACATGAGACTAGAGTGCCACAAAAAACGGACGTTCGGTTGTCCGAAAATCTAAGCGTGTGTACGAGGCTTAAAAGATCATTCAGTGTTGTGGAGCTGTGTGAGCTATATGTCAGCACAGTGGATGTTAACTACCTGATAGATTGCACAGCCCCATAGTGCTGGCAGATTGTTTACTATTGTGAATGGGAAGTCAGCACTGCGGGGCTGTGTGAACTATCTGCTGATTGCTAGTATATGTCGCACTGGCAGAAAGCTCACACAGCCCTGCCAGCACTCATTCACAATAGTAAACGGTCAGTCAGTGTTGCAGGGCTGTGTGACCTATCTGCCGTGTTATGTCAAAATAGCCAATTCATCAAGATCTCCAATTACGTCACTTCCGGTCACTTTAAACTGTCAATAATTGGAGATAAAGCATCAGTAACTGGAGATTTAGATTAATTGCTGTTTTTGCACAAAACCAGGAAGCGTGTACACTCCGGTACACAATATTATGAGCGGACATTGTTAGTCCGCTCCTATACTAACCAGCAACATGGCGCTGACAACGTTTTCCTCCTCTGCCGCTGTTCTGTCAAAACACCAAACTGTTCATGTACCGGAGTGTACACGATTCCCGGTGTTGTGTCAAAACAGCAATTAATCAAAATCTCCAATTAGTGATGGTTTACAATAACCAGAAGTGACGTATTTGAAGATTTTGATGAATTGGCTATATTGACGGAACACCGGTTGATAGAAAACATCCACTGCCCTGGCAGATAGCTCATGTAGCGCTGATTGATCTTTTACTATTGTGAGTAAACAGTCAGGCCTGGCAGGGTTCTGAATAGACAGAATCTACACAAAGGGTGAAGAGGGGGTGGGGCCTATTGCTGTAATGTAGCACCCCCAGGGAGTGACGGCTCCATTCAGCAGCTAATCTACAAATCTTGATATTTAATAGAACAAAATTTTTTTTTTAAAAGTAGCAAACCGATAAACTGTATGTGTTATGAAAATGTATTTAAGATAAACACTGCAATAATGATTTAAAATGTGTGCTCATTAGAAATTCTATCTGTTTTTAATGGCAGGTTGATGCATAGTTCGGCTCTCACTCTGTGCTCCTCTTTTTCTCAACAGCTGAAGAATGCTTTGCTGACTCTGATCTGAGCTTTCTCATTCCAATTGCGGTTGGGGCTGTGCTTGTCTTTCTCATAATCCTGGTCTTTATCTCTTACCTTATTGGAAGAAGAAAAAGCCGTACAGGCTATCAGTCTGTATAATCAAAGCTCTTTCCTGTCTTCTTTCTGTACCTTTTACCTAAATAATTTATTCTTGTACATTGCTAAACTCTCTCTATGCATAGTGGAATATACAGTTGTTTAACTCCCTGCATTACTACTTTGGACTTTGGTGAAGGTTTGCATAATAATGTTAAATCACTGCTGTATCTTTTTTTTGAACACTAAGCATTATTCTCATGTAATGCAAAGTATATGAAAATCCATCTTGTTCCATGAGCCATTTCTATAGAAAATATAAAAAAATACTTAATAGGATGAAATGTAGCACAAATAATTTACCATAATCATGTAATCTCTCATCATACATCACAAAACTTGCCTACCACCAACATAAGGAAGACTACAGCACTTCCTATTTTGGTAGCATTTATCTGCTTTCTTATATTTTATGTTTATTTTAATATAATATATACATACTAGTTTTGTATTAACGTGATAGCTGCAAATCCTTCCTCCCAGGTTGTTATTGCCTGTCTCTCTGGGTGTCACTTTCAGGCTGATGTGAAACCATTACATCCAAAAGTAAGTGGGGAGAACTGGTTCACTCCAACAAAAAAATTAAGTGACCTACTCAGCAGGTAGGTTATGCTTCCTTTTTTGCACCTAAAGGTTTAATGTTAAACTTTGACTAGAGAATACCTATACATTCAAGGCTATGCTAAAGTAACAGGGACACCAATAAATTTATAGAACAAGTGTATCAATAAGACAAAAGGTCTGTGGCTTTGACCATATACATCACCATACTGAAAAATTGAGTTGTCACTGCTACTGGTTTCCTTTTGGGTCTGCTAAAAGAACAAAAGTGTGATAAAGGATATAATATGCAACAGGATACTTGTGAAGGATGTGCCTATCTGAGATCAGCCTTTCTGTGGTCATCTTTATATTACCGATACTTCCACAGTCATTGGAGGAGGATAGATTCCAGTGCAAGGCCAACAGGTCTCCTCATCAAGGTAGAGGGAGAGAAAACCCCACTTAAAGCACACCGCAAAGTCCTCACTTTTTCTGTGGGGAGTTATAGGACAGGACACATTGGTAATGAAGAACGAGCAAAAAAATGTACGCAAACAAAACATTATTGATACTATTAATATTAAAACAGGACAATAGTGTCCTTTGGAGACAGTTGACGTACATGGGTGGAGATAAGCAACTTTAAAAATGTGTGGCTTTGTGCTATACCCCAGCGATAAGCCACCGGTCTGTGGTCTACAGCGGTCAGCAATATAAAAGTAGACGTTTGACTGCCTGCATGGGTGATCTAGTACTGTGTCCATTTTGCACAACGTTATTAAATACAATTTTCCTACGATCAACTTTACTGTTATATAAATGGAAAATAATGTAAATAAAACATTTTCTTTTGATTTGTACAGACTCTTAGGTACTTTCTTTTGAATGTGTTAATACAGGTTTTTCAGTCTTATTATATAAATAGCAAACATTTAGCCTAAAAACTGTACTCCAGTCAGGAATAAAAACATTATTTAGGCCAGGGGTCCCTAACCCCGGTCTGTGGACCAGTAACGGTCCATAGCCTGTTGATGACTGGGCCGCACATTGGGAGGTGAGCATTGACCACAGTCTTCGCTCACCTATCGCTGTGCGGCCATGCCTTTGTCTCTTTTCCTGGCTTTCCCACCCCGCCGACTATGTCATCCTATCAGCAGTGCAGGGGGTGGAAGGAGCTGGAGATCTGCACAGAGAGCGGTAGTCTTCTCATATTAACAAGTGGGTAATCACCCGCTTGTTAATATGATAATTTGGGCATCTCCCACCCTCCCTCCAGATCAGCAGCTCCTCCCGCCCCTGTCCTGCTAATAGGATGACATTGTCGGCGGGGTGGGAGAGCTGGGAGAGGACACACAGGCTGAATCCTGCCTCTGCCCTGTCAAAGGTAGGACTGTGCAGGGGAGGCAGAGAGTGAAAGAGAGCACTGTGATTAGAGAAAGGAGGGGGGACTGTAATCATTGCAGTGCCCATTTACAGTGCAGTCCCCTTTATATCACAGTGCCCCTTTACATTATTTATTTTATTATTTATTTATTACAGGATTTATATAGCGCCAACAGTTTACGCAGCGCTTTACAATATAAAAAGGGAGACAATACAGTTATAATACAATAAAATACAAGAGGATTAAGGGGGTCCTGCTCAGAAGAGCTTACAATCTAATTGCCTGCCCCTTCACATCACAGCCCCCTTACATTAATGTAAAGGGGACTGAACTGTAAAGGGGCACTATGTAAAAGGGGGCTGTGATGTGAAGGGGAACTGAGGACACTGTGGGACTGCTTTAAAGCGGGAACTGTGCTGTAAAGGGGCACTGTGCTATAAAGAGGGGTTGTGGTGTGAAGGGGAGCTGAGAACCAACTCTGAGAATATCCCATCACCACCCACCCCCGCACCTCCCCCAATCTCTGGAAAAATTGGCTGTGATGAAACCGGACCCTGGTGCAAAAAAGGTTGGGGACTGTTGATTTAGACTATTCAGTAACAAAAATAAAAGTGTATATGCAAATTTGCTATGATTTATATATTTTACTTGTCCAAATAGTCTTCCCCTGCAAATATGTTGGGTTATGTTTTTTCCTGTGAGGAGGCCTGAATCTGTTTCTTTGCTGTGACCGTGCTACCACTGGGAACCACTAGAGGGTACAGTTTGGACACCAGAGACGACCTGGTCATGATGACGAGCCCGTATTTAAAAGCAACTTTTTCAGAGTACACCAGGACACAATGGCAGGGTCTTGCAGGTGGAAAGGAAGCTAATCTTCAGGAAAGATACCTTATATATTTGTATGGACAAGCTGATTAGTTCAAATTGAAACTGTAGTTATAGTATAATATTGTTTCTTTCTTGTTCATTGAGGGGCACAGGGTTCAGAGATAATTGGGTTATACAGTAGGATTTGGACACTGGTGCACAAAAAACAAAAAAACTGTGACCAGCCTGATATAACCTCTCCTACTTCCAGCATGCCTCCGTTTTTTTGCTGGTGTCCAAAGAAGGATGGACCCCTTTTCTCTACTAAGAAAAATCTAACCACTTTTTTTTTTTTTTTTAAGTTAATAGTGCTGTGACCCTGAGGTTTGATTAAATGATGGTTTTGTATTGTTGTTGCTGTCCAACAGTATGATGATAGTATTACTATGGGGCATATAAATATTAGCTAGGCAGCTTCTGCACATCAAATCATTAACACCATCACTTTCACTTGTGATGAGGATTTACAATTGAAGTGCCACACCATAATATTCAAGTCCAAAAGTAGGCTTATTCCAAACACAAACTGTATATAAGAAGCCAACATGTTCCAGGACTGTACACCACCCCCTTTATCAGGGTTTTAGGAAACGTAGCTAGAATTTTTTGACTGTGTCTGTATTAGCACAGAAATTGTCAGTGGTTGGTCCCCATCTGTTTATCATGGAAAGGTTTAATGCTGGGGAATGAAGCACTGACATGTTCCCTTAGGTGGAGTGTCATTGACCATAAGGTAACACATTCCCACCACTACCCCTTATTGCAAATGACATTAAAGCGGTGGTTAAGTAAAAAAAAATAAAAATTTTGCTCTGCAAGGCAATTTTATAATGTGGTAGTATGCATTGCATACTAGTACATTATGTAAAACTTACCTTAACCGCTTGCCGACTGTCTCAAACAGATATACGTTGGCAGACTGGCACTCCTGCGCAAACTAATGTTCCTGTACGTCAGTCCGCAAAAGCAAGATAGCAGGCGTGCGCCCGCCGGTTCCGTGGACTCGATGCCCACCGGTGGCCCACGATCTCGGCGTGGAGACAAAACATTTCCCTGTTCTGCCTAGTGACATGACAGGGATCTACTTCTCCCAGTGATCAGGAGCAGTGATCTCTGTCATGTCAGTGGTAGCCCATCCCCCTACAGTTAGAACCGGCTGAGGGAACACACTTAACACCTTGATCGTTCCCTAGTGTTTAACCCCTTTCCTGCCAGTGACATTTATACAGTAATCAGTGGCTATTTTTAGCTCTGATCGCTGTATGTGTCAGTGGTCCCACAATAGTGTCAAAAGTGTCCGATCTGTCCGCCGCAATGTCGCAGTCCCGATAAAAATTGCAGATAACCGCCATTAATAATAAAAAAAAAATTAAAATAAAAATGCCATAAATCCTATCCCCTATTTTGTAGACTCTATAACTTTTGCGCAAACCAATCAATATACGCTTATTGCTAATTTTTTTTTACCAAGAACATGTAGAATACATATCGGCCTAAACTGAGAAGGAAATTCGTTTTTTTTTTATATATATTTTTTGGGGATATTTATTATAGAAAAAAGTAAAAATATACCTTTTCTTCAAAAATTGTCAGTCTTTTTTTGTTTATGGTGCAAAAAATAGAAGCAGCAGAGGTGATCAAATACCACCAAAAGAAAGCTCTATTAGTGAGAAAAAAAGGACGTAAATTTTGTTTGGGTACAGCGTCGCATGACCTCGCAATTGTCAGTTAAAGCGACGCAGTGCCGTATAGCAAAAAATGCTCTGGTCATTAAGGGGGTAAAATCTTCCGGGGGTTAAGTGGTTAAATCAAAGCCCTCCAGCGGTGCGCTGTCACTGCTGACAGGGCTTCCATCTTCACCCGGTCTTCCTTCTGGGTTTGCGGGCTCCTGTCGTTTGCATGCGTACGGGATTCACTGTTTGCGGTACAGGGCTCTGAAGGAATGGCACGGGTATGCCGTTGCTTCAGAGCACATGTGCCGATGATGTCACCGGCGGCTTCACAAGTAAATATCTCCTAAACAGCGCATGTTAAGTAGATATTTACATCACCAAAGCCCTTTACTACCACTTTAAGTTGTTCAGGTGGCTCTTTGAGCTGCAGGTAGCTCAAAGTTCTGTTGTTATTCCGTGGGATTAAAAGTGTTTTGTTGGATGTCCCAGTTGTCTCTGAATCCTGTGAACCCCAATGACTTAAAGACAAAATTCGATTTTTGTACTTACTGTAAAATCCATTTGTTGGAGTTCATTAAGGGACACAGATCCCACTCTCTGTGTCTATGATCATGCTGTTAATATTGCTTTTCTGTTTTACTCGTTTTTAATAAGTTTAATAAATACATTTTTACAAACATTCATCTGTCAGTCTTTTATTTATGACACTTCATTAGCAAAATATGAGTATGGAATAGGTATATTTAGCTGAGCATCATAAGCAGTCAATTCTAGATTCAGCACGTAGGGTCCAAATCTCAGCACAACTGCTGGTTGCCCTGGCAGTAGAAGTTAGGCCAAAGCAGGCTGGATGTAATGGATCTGCTCCAGACTTGAAGTCCCAAACACTGATATTTTCAGAGCCATAGGAGTCATTAATTATCCTAAACAGATAGATCCAAACAAATGAGGCAGCATTATTAAAAGGGGAAACCGGAAAATGAAAGAAACAGAAAAGGAAAAAAAGGAAATACCAGCTATCCTAGGAACCATGCCACCACAATCCCCTCCCAACCCTATAGTGTAACCATAGGTTTTGGACCCTCTCTAACCTCTCCTCTTTGTCCCTTAAAATGCTTACCAGTTTTTCAATGAGCATAATCCAGGAAATAATTTTTCTGCCAGCTTAAAAGATAGGTGTCTGGGAATTTATACAACTGGTTAATTCAAGAGGGCTCTGCAAGCAGTCTTGATGTTGATATTTGTAATGGAAAAGATCGTGGGGAGATAAGCTGGGGTGACATCAGATTAGATTTTGGCAATCCTATTTTAGAAGGTACCATGTATCAGCAGGAGGGGACTTTGTAGTTAACTTCTAAGCTATATTAAGATATCCCTTATGTAGTCTGGTAGTCCATGTTGTCCAGTCCTCATTGCTCTCTGACTTTGAGTCTGTCTCCCAGGCTAGCTTGTAGGGTATCTTGAAATGGTGGAGATCAACTGGTAGAATACCAATTTGCCACCTCTCTGACTGGCCCTTGCCATGCATCGGTAATCAGAGACAGTTTTTACGGTGATATCTTCAGCCTCTTTTTGATGGTATTTAAGAAATGTAGAATTTGATGCATGTGGAAGATATACAGTGGTGTGAAAAAGTGTTTGCCCCCTTCCTCATTTCCTGTTCCTTTGCATATTTGTCACACTTAAGTGTTTCGGAACATCAAACCAATTTAAACAATAGTCAAGGACAACACAAGTAAACACAAAATGCAATTTGTAAATGAAGGTGTTTATTATTAAAGGTGAAAAAAAATCCAAACCATCATGGCCCTGTGTGAAAAAGTGATTGCCCCCTAAACCTAATAACTGGTTGGGCCACCCTTAGCAGCAACAACTGCAACCAAGCGTTTGCGATAACGTGCAATGAGGCTTTTACAGCGTCCTGGAGGAATTTTGGCCTACTCATCTTTGCAGAATTGTCCTAATTCAGTTACATTAGAGGGTTTTCGAGCATGAACGGCCTTTTTAAGGTCATACCACAACATCTCAATAGGATTCAGGTCAGGACTTTGGCTAGGCCACTCCAAAGTCTTCATTTTGTTTTTCTTCAGCCATTCGGTGGTGGACTTGCTGGTGTGTTTAGGATCATTGTCCTGCTGCAGAACCCAAGTTCGTTTCAGCTTGAGTACACGAACAGATGGTCGGACATTCTCCTTCAGGATCTCTTGGTAGACAGCAGAATTCATAGTTCCTTTTATCACGGCAAGTCTTCCAGGTCCTGAAGCAGCAAAACAGCCCCAGACCATCACACTACCACCTCTATATTTTACTGTTGGTATAATGTTCTTTTTCTGAAATGCAGTGTTCCTTCTACGCCAGATATACTTGGACACATACCTTCCAAAGAGTTCCACTTTTGTCTCATCGGTCCACAGAATGTTGTCCCAAAAGTCTTGGGGATCATCAAGATGTGTTGTGGAGAAATTGAGACGAGCTTTGATGTTCTTTTTGCTCAGCAGTGGTTTTCTCCTTGGAACTCTGCCATGCAGGCCATTTTTGCCCAGTCTTTTCCTGATGGTGGAGGCATGAACGCTGACCTTAACTGAGGCAAGTGAGGCCTGCAGTTCCTTGGACGTTGTTGTGGGGTCTTTTGTGACCTCTTGGATGAGTCGTCGCTGCGCTCTTGGGGTAATTTTGGGCGGCCGGCCACTCCTGGGAAGGTTCACAACTGTTCCATGTCTTCGCCATTTGTGGATAATGGCTCTCACTGTGGTTCGCTGGATTCCCAAAGCTTTGGAAATGGCTTTATAACCCTTTCCAGACTGATAGATCTCAATTACTTTCTTTCTCAATTGTTCCTGAATTTCTTTGGGTCTCGGCATGATGTGTAGCTTTTAAGGATCTTCTGGTGGACCTTACTGTGTCAAGCAGCTCCTATTTAAGTGATGCCTTGATTGTGAACAGGTGTGGCAATAATCAGGCCTGGGTGTGGCTAGAGAAATTGAACTCAGGTGTGGACAACCACAGTTATAGTATGTTTTAACAAGGGGGGCAATCACTTTTTCACACAGGGCCATGATGGTTTGGATTTTTTTTCACCTTTAATAATAAACACCTTCATTTACAAATTGCATTTTGTGTTTACTTGTGTTGTCCTTGACTATTGTTTAAATTGGTTTGATGTTCCGAAACACTTAAGTGTGACAAACATGCAAAGGAACAGGAAATGAGGAAGGGGGCAAACACTTTTTCACACCACTGTATGAGGATGAGGGCATTTTAAGCACTTTGATAAAATAATCTGGTATCCAAACTCTTCTGTGGCCAAGAAAGTATGCTATGGAGTGTAGACCATTATCTACCCATCACTTAACCTTAAACTCTGCTGAACCAGCTGAGATTAGAACCCTCTATGCCCAACCTAACAGGATACTTCAAGGGGCTTGACACTACTACAAAGCCTTTGCTAGAGAGTTAGGCTGGCCATAGACGGGTCGAATCTTCGTCAGGAATCGACCAAGAATCTAATTGCGTGTGGCCAGACTTAATTGATCGATCAACTTGGGTACAACCAGCCTGCTGAATTCAATTGCGATTATCGTTAGCGTCTGCTATAGCCGCGAGCAATAATCACTGTCTTCTCCTGGCAGGGATGGCTTCCCCCGACCCGTGGTTGTAGGAAAGAAATTTGCACGGTCTATGGCCTGCCTTAGCTTTAAATCTAGCTTTATGGTGAATTATGCATTTTGGGACAAGACAGTGATAACACCTACTCTACAACTTCTATTTACACATAATCTTTATTATTCTTTGTGCTTCTTTGTAAAACATTTTTTAATGAACTACAGCAACAATGGTTATACAGTATATATGTTTTTTGCCTCAGAATGCATGCAGATACAACTGCCATACTTGCCAATACTGCGGTATTGTATACATCTCTCTGCCAGCTTCTGGATCCATATTCTGAACCCTGCGCAGTTCAGCCCATAGACCATACATCTAGGTAATTATAGTGATTTGTAGAGATTTTGGGGTGTGGGCTAGAACAACTTAAGGAGATGGGGTAAAAATGTAAAGGGCTACTTGAACACCTCTGTCCCACATGCAAACTATAGTATGCATCATTTATCTCCATGGACATGGACCAGTTCCTATGATTTGCCTATAGTTTTTTTAACAAATCTATTTAAGCCTGTGACTCAGAAGTAATGCTTGAACATTAGGGTGTAATGTACAGAATGTTATTTATGGAGGAAAGGTTTAAGGATGAGAGTCCAAGAGTGCCTTTCAAAACAATAAAAACATTTTATGTCAGTCTTATGAAAACTTACATTTTTGTAAAGTAGCATGTGTCCATAGGCAAAGGAAACTGTATTTCAAATTGCAAAAAATAAACATTTATGTAATTCTGAAACAATAGTGGAACAATAAAGTATTTGGAAAAAAAAAAATTTTTGCTTGGTATTTGTCTGCCTTTTTTTAATACTATGAACATCTAACATTTAGTTTCTGTAACTTCATGGCTACATATGTTATAAGAATGAAATATATTTGAGATAACGCCAAGGACACATAATCAAAGGATATAGCTAGCTAAGTAACTTTTAAGTAAACTTGTCGATGTAATGTGGATATGTTCATGCAACTATTAATAGCTACAGTGCCTTGCAAAAGTATTCACCCTCTTGGCTTTTTACCTGATTTGTTACATTACAACCTTTAGTTCACTGTTTTTTAATCTAAATGATATGTGATGGATCAGAACACAATAGTCTAAGTTGGTGAAGTAAAATTAGAAAAATATATACATAAAACAATTTTTCAGAAGTAAACTGATAATTGGCATGTGCGTTTGTATTCACCCCCTTTGTTATGAAGCCCATAAAAAGCTCTGGTGCAACCAATTACCTTCATAAGTTACAAAATTTACCTCAGGATGATGTCATTGGCTCCTCCTGACACGTTGCGTCACATGTCACGGGACTTTATCAAGGGTAGCAAGGAATATCTGAAGTATTGTGTGTAGTGATCTAATCTATAATCGTTCCTTCCTCGTAGATGGTATATGGTTATTAAAAGTATTGTCCGCAGCAAAACCCGATTCTCCCAGAGAGAGATTTTATTGACTTCCAAAACAGAACATTCTTACAGACGATAAAAATCCAACAGAGCACATGACAAAGAATATCTTCTCCCAGACCCGTCTTTCTCTCTAGAAGCTGACAACCTGCCTGTCTTCTCATATACTGATCTGACACTGGGGGGGGGGTCAACCAAATGTTTACCATGAATACCCCCCTCAATTCTAATTACCATCAGTAAATACTAGATTAAAAGGCTATCCCTCACACACACAACTTGCATAAGATTTACACATCAAAGGGTAACAGGTAACATTGTCTTTGATGTGTGCGACTACTGATTAGATTAAGAGATGACACCTGGACACCCTTTTGAGGTGTAGAATAGACTTGAATCCCCAATCTATATTCTTGCATAATGAATTTGTCTTAGAATGCCTAAATAGAATGTCTATACGAACTACATAAAAAACACTACATATATATATATAAATATGTATATATATAATATATATATATATGTATACATATATATATATATTAGATATAATATACTACATATACCCCCACTTGGGTCGTTCTAACTACTAGAACTGACCCATAAATCAAGCAACAAACATAGCATTACCGACTTGAGGTATTGGATGCTTCACAATGGCTCATATGAAATATAAAGTTGAAACTGGTTACATCTCTCTTCACCAGCCTCTAAAATATCCCCATGAAACAGTCATTAGATACTATAGCTTTAGACCATGACTGGAAAAGGATTCGGTAAACATCCTTATTATATCACATCAAGATCTTGAATATTGCACAAAAACGAGCGGATGTCGCAGTTCATTCTTCAATTTTCAACTTCATCATAACTCTCATTGAAAGTAGACTTGGTGTGCTGGGAGCTCCGATCCACATAACTCCAGGATTCCTCTCCAGGCTCAAGGTTTTCATTTTCTTAAAGATGCTTTTGCACAAACACCAGCAAATCCCGAAATTCTACTTCCATCTTTATAGTAAGAAGAACCATCCATGTACCAGCACTCCCTTTCAAGTTCAAAAGGCTGAAAAAAACTGCTATTGCTGTACTTTGTAATTTGCTGTAGGCCGACTCCTCATTTCCATCCTTAACCACTTGCCGACCGCCCCATGTAGATATACGTCGGCAGAATGGCACGTACAGGCAGAACCACGTACCTGTACGTGCCATTCTTTAGGCGGTTGGGGGGTCCGATCGGACCCCCCTCCGCCGGCGGGGACGGTCGGCATCGCTTCAGGAGCGATCCGGGACGAGGGGACGGCCAGTGGTTTCTGGCCACCCCCTCGCGATCGCTCCTGGCGAATGAAAAGCTTCCCCTTCCTGTCTATTGTATAGACAGGAAGGCGGAAGTGATGTCACGCTCGGTGCGCCGGTCTATGTGACCGGAGACGCCGAGCGGCGAACATGTTAAGGTTAGTGCACAACAGTACACTGACACCAGTACAGTTAGGCACACAAAACACCCCCCTGTCACCCCCTGATCACCCCCCAGATCACCCCCTCCCCCCCCAGTCACAGTGTCACTAATTGCAGTGATCATTTATTTACTGATCACTGCATTTAGTGTCAGTGTGACTGTAATAACTGTCAGGGCAGTTAGTTTTAGGTCCTAGGTAGCCCCCTACCCCCCCCTAATAAAGGTTTAACCCCCTGATTGCCCCTAGTTAACCCCTTCACCCCCTTTTGCCAGTGTCACTAAGCGATCGTTTTTCTGATCGCTGCATTGTGTCGCTAGGTAACCATTTTTTTTTTTATTTTAACCGCCATGTTTTATATAGGTTCATAAATAGTTTTATAGGTCAGGTACCCCCATATTACAACCTAAATAAAGGTTTTAACCCCCTGATTGCCCCTAGAGTTAACCCTTTCACCAGTAATCACCGTATAACTGTCACTGGTGACGCTGGTTAGCCAGTTAGTTATTTCGTTATTTAGGTTCCCCGTCAGGTTTTTATATAGCGTCAGGTACCCCCATATATTACCTAATAAAGGTTTAACCCCCTGATTGCCCCTAGTTAACCCTTTCACCCCCTTTTGCCAGTGTCACTAAGCGATCGTTTTTCTGATCGCTGCATTAGTGTCGCTAGGTAACCAGTTTTTTTTTAGGTTAACCGCCATGTTTATATAGGTTCATAAATAGGTTTATAGGTCAGGTACCCCCATATTACAACCTAAATAAAGGTTTTAACCCCCTGATTGCCCCTAGAGTTAACCCTTTCACCAGTGATCACTGTATAACTGTCACTGGTGACGCTGGTTAGTCAGTTAGTTATTTCGTTATTTAGGTTCCCCGTCAGGTTTTTATATAGCGTCAGGTACCCCCATATATTACCTAATAAAGGTTTAACCCCCTGATTGCCCCTAGTTAACCCTTTCACCCCCTTTTGCCAGTGTCACTAAGCGATCGTTTTTCTGATCCCTGCATTAGTGTCGCTAGGTAACCAGTTTTTTTTTTGTATTACTGTTACGGGTGACGCTGGTTAGTTAGCTTGTTTTTTATACTGTCAGGGCACCCGCCATTTATTACCCAATAACGGTTTAACCCCCTGATCGCCCGGCGGGTGATATCAATTAGGTTTTAGGGTCAAATAAGGTCTGCGTCGCCCCAGGTTAGTGCCAGTACCGCAAACACCCACGCGCAAAGCATACACCTCCCTTAGTGGTATAGTATCTGAACAGATCAATATCTGATCTGATCAGATCTATACTAGCGTCCCAGCAGTTTAGGGTTCCAAAAAAACGCATTGTTAGCGGGATCAGCCCAGATACCTGCTAGCACCTGCGTTTTCCCCCTCCGCCCAGCCCAGCCCACCCAAGTGCAGTATCGATCGATCACTGTCACTTACAAAACACTAAGCACACATAACTGCAGTGTTCGCAGAGTCAGGCCTGATCCCTGCGATCGCTAACATTTTTTTTGTGGTAGCGTTTTGATTCAGTCGCTAACAGTCAGGAGCTTTTTTACCTGTGAATCTCAAAAAAATAAAAAAAACAAAAATAGTTGTCGTTTTATTGTTCTCTCTCTCTCTCTATTGTTGCTCTTTTTTTACTCCATTCTATTCTGCAATGTTTTATTATGTTTTATCATGTTTTATCATGCTTGCTTTTCAGGTATGTAATTTTGTTTACTGTGTTTTAGTGTTGAGCATTTTTTTGTTTTCAGGTGCGCCATTCAGTTGCAGCGCGGATTTATTTATCTTGACAGCAACAGCGTTTGCTCCCACGATACATAAAGCCGCGACTCCAACGCTGTAGGAGGTGATTTCACCACCACAGTTAAAAAAAAGAGCATATGTGCCGAAGCATGGGGGCAGCAGGGGGGGCGGAGGAGCGATTGGCTCCTAATGCCACGTACATACGGTCGAAATTCCGACCGTGTGTACACGGCATAACTTTTGCGGGAGGATGCCCCCATGCATCGGCATATATAAATGGTGCATGTATGCCCATCATTAGAAGTGGGTGGATGAAGGGAGGTATTCTAATGGTGGGCATACCCACCAATCAATCTCTTTTTTTCGTTCAGCCAAGAGGCTGCATGAAAAAAAAAAAGATTACAATATATGTCCAGTATGTTGTTGGACTTTGAATGGTTATACCAGAATGATGCCTACAGGTTTAGGTATCATCTTGGTATCATTCTTTTCAGCCAGTGATCGGCTTTCATGTAAAAGCAATTCTAGCGGGTAATTAGCCTCTAGACTGCTTTTACAAGCAGTAGGAGGGAATGTCCCCCCTCCCGGATATAAACCGCGCCATTGGGAAATTGGGAAAGCATTTTATCACACCAATCTTGGTGTGGTCAGATGCTTTGAGGGCAGAGGAAAGATCTAGGGTCTAATAGACCCCAATTTTTTCAAAAAAAGAGTACCTGTCACTGCCTATTGCTATCATAGGGGATATTTACATTCCCTGAGATAACAATAAAAATCATAACAAAGAAAAAAAATGGAAGGAACAGTTTAAAAATAGAATAAAAAAGCTAAATAAATAAAAAAAAAACTAAAAAAAAAAAAAAAAAGCACCCCTGCCCCCCCTTCTCTTGCGCAAAGGCGTACACAAGCGTTGGTCTGGCGTCATATGTAAACAGCAATTGCAGCATGCATGTGAGGTATCACCGCGAAGGTCAGATCGAGGGCAGTAATTTTAGCAGTAGACCTCCTCCGTGAATCTAATGTGGTATCATGTAAAGGCTTTTAAAGGCTTTTAAAAATGTATGTAGTTTGTCGCCACTGCGTGTTTGTGCGCAATTTTAAAGCATGTCGTGTTTGGTATCCATGTACTCGGCCTAAGATCATATTTTTTATTTCATCA
Source organism: Lithobates sylvaticus (assembly GCA_028564925.1). Classification (NCBI taxonomy): domain Eukaryota; kingdom Metazoa; phylum Chordata; class Amphibia; order Anura; family Ranidae; genus Lithobates; species Lithobates sylvaticus. The sequence goes on along the minus strand of CM053033.1, from coordinate 64,372,556 downwards.
AAAATTTGAGCAATATAGTGTGTTTTAGTGCATTAAAATAAAAAAAAGTGTATTTTTTCCACAAAAAATGCGTTTGAAAAATCGCTGCGCAAATACTGTGTGGAAAAAAAAAATGCAACACCCACCATTTTAATCTGTAGGGCCTTTGCTTTAACAATATATATAGTGTTTGGGGGTTCAACGTAATTTTCTTGCAAAAAAAAAATATGTTTTCATGTAAACAAAAAGTGTCAGAAAGGGCTTTGTCTTCAAGTGGTTAGAAGAGTGGGTGACGTGTGACATAGGCTTCTAAATGTTGTGCATAAAATGCCAGGACAGTTCAAACCCCCCCAAATGACCCCATTTTGGAAAGTAGACACCCCAAGCTATTTGCTGAGAGCAATGTTGAGCCCATTAAATATTTTTTTTTTTTGTCCCAAGAGATTGAATAATGAAAAAAAAAAAATATATATATTTTTTTTACAAAAAGTTGTCACTAAATGATATATTGCTCAAACATGTCATGGGCATATGTGGAAATACACCCCAAAATACATTCTGTTGCTTCTCCTGAGTACGGGGATACCACATGTGTGGGACTTTTTGGGAGCCTAGCTGCGTACGGAACCCCAAAAACCAAGCACCGCCTTCAGGCTTTCTAAGGGAGTAATTTTTTTATTTCACTTCTCACTGCCAATCACAGTTTCGGAGGCCATGGAATGCCCAGATGGCATAAAACCCCCCAAAATGACCCCATTTTGGAAAGTAGACACCCCAAGCTATTTGCTGAGAGGTATTGTGAGTATTTTGCAGATGTCGCTTTTTGTCACAAAGTTTTGAAAATTGAAAAAAAAAAAAAAAAAAAATTTTTTTTCTTTACTTTCTTCATTTTCAAAAACAAATGAGAGCTGTAAAATACTCACCATGCCTCTCAACAAATAGCTTGGGGTGTCTACTTTCCAAAATGGGGTCATTTGGGGGGGTTTTGTGCTATTTTGGCATTTTATGGCCTTCGAAACTGTGATAGGTAGTGAGGAGTGAAATCAAAAATTTGCACCCTTAGAAATCCTGAAGGCGGTGCTTGGGTTTCGGGGCCCCGTACGCGGCTAGGCTCCCAAAAAGTCCCACACATGTGGTATCCCCATACTCAGGAGAAGCAGCAAAATGTATTTTGGGGTGCAATTCCACATATAACTATGGCATGTGTGAGCAATATATCATTTAGTGACAACTTTTTGAAGAAAAAAAAAATTATTTTTTATTTTTGTCTTTATTCAATCACTTGGGACTAAAAAAAAAAATATTCAATGGGCTCAACATGCCTCTCAGCAAATAGCTTGGGGTGTCTACTTTCCAAAATGGGGTCATTTGGGGGGGTTTTGTACTTCTCTGCCATTTTAGCACCTCAAGAAATGAAATAGGCAGTCATAAATTAAAAGCGGTGTAAATTCCAGAAAATGTACTCTAGTTTGTAGACGCTATAACTTTTGCGCAAACCAATAAATAAACGCTTATTGGCATTTTTTTTACTAAAGACATGTGGCTGAATACATTTTGGCCCAAATGTTTGACTAAAATTGAGTTTATTAGATTTTTTTTATAACAAAAAGTAGAAAATCTCTTTTTTTTTCAAAATTTTCGCTCTTTTTCCGTTTATATCGCAAAAAATAAAAAATCACAGAGGCAATCAAATACCATCAAAAGAAAGCTCTATTTGTGGGAAGAAAAGGACGCAAATTTCGTTTCGTTACAAAATTGCATGACCGCGCAATTACCAGTTAAAGTAGTGCAGTGCGAAATTGAAAAAAGACCTCTGGTCCTTAAGCTGACAATTGGTCCGGGGCTGAAGTGGTTAATAGAGCAGTTGCTTGAATCATTCAGTCCATAATTCCACCTGAATGGTATACCAATCTATATACCAATCTATAATTCATATATCCATATAATCCATATATAATCCCCCACTTTCAGATAGAATCAGCTTGACATCAGCGTTTATCAGATCTTCTATCCAGACAAAGCAGCAGTGGAAAATCTTGCCAGTAAAGTTAGGTCTTTTTTCATCCATATGTCAATAATATTAATGACTGATTCAACAAAGTTTCAAATCATGACTGGAGTGATGAATTTCACTCACCCCTCTCATAAATTTAGGAAAACCACCCAACATACTATAATTTATGCTATGCCAAGCCATTGTGCAGCATCTCACCTTAGATGTCAAATATATAGACCAATATGCAATATAACATGAAAATTATTTTCGGTTTAAATGTTTCGCTCTGGTTTTAAGATAAAGTTCAAGAAATAAAACATAATAAAATAAAAAAAAAAATAAAAAATAAAAATAAAAATAAAAATGGAAAATCCGGGTCACGGCACCAATGTAGTGATCTAATCTATAATCGTTCCTTCCCCGTAGATGGTATATAGTTATTAAAAGTATTGTCTCCGCAGCAAAACCCGATTCTCCCAGAGAGAGATTTTATTGACTTCCAAAACTGAACAGTCTTACAGATGACAAAAATCCAACAGAGTTCATATCACGACATTGCTAGTAATATTTAGAGCCCCATGGAAACATGTGACTCTTGGGTGCCTTCGTAAGAACACACACTTCTAAACAGATTGAACGTCCTGTTATATCCCCCCCACACACACTGAATGTCTGAGCAATTTGATTGGGCGTTTCCATTAAATGCTTTGATCTGCCCCGGTCTTTCAGAGTGACAGATAACGCCAAGCCCCAATTTACATTCTTGCATATTCCCCCTTTGACATGTGTGAATACTGATTAGATTAAGATAATCATTATCTGTTCCCTTTCATATGTGGAGTGAGTCTGGTCTGGCCATTTGTCCTTTGACCAACAAACCCTCTTTTAACATGCGCAATTAAATCAACAGCTACCAAAGTGGCATGCCTAGAATAAACTTGTCTTTAGAATGCCTAAATAAAAACACTACATATAATAAATATGTATATATATATAATATATATATATATATATGTATGCATATATATATATATTAGATATAATATACTACATATACCCCCACTTGGGTCGTTCTAACTACTAGAACTGACCCATAAATCAAGCAACAAACATCAAATATATAGACCAATATGCAATATGTAATATGCAACATGTAATGTAACATGAAAATTATTTTCGGTTTAAATGTTTCGCTCTGGTTTTAAGATAAAGTTCAAGAAATAAAACATAATAAAATAAAAAATAAAAAAAATAAAAATAAAAATGGAAAAGGGTGAAAAATAAAAATAAAAAATAGGGCTTGATGAATAAAAATGGGAAAGGGTGAAAAATAAAAAAAATAAAATATAGGGAAAAGTCCATTGTCCAAGTCAAAAAGTCAAAAAAAAAAAAATCAATTGCTTGATGAATATTGAGAGAGTCCATGATATTGTTTATTCAGTGTTTCTCCCCCACTAGCCAGAAATTTCAGCTTGCAGTTCACATGCTATGCGGATGCAGTATCTTCAATATCTGAAAGACAAAAAACTCTCCAACAAAACTAATTAGCAAGATCCTTAAACATTCTTTGAAGTTAAAACAAAGGACTATTTACACATCCACAGGTTGAAACTAATCCACCCCCACTGCTAGAGAAATGTCACTTGTATTCAAAAACAGATCTGGATAATGTAATCTGTTTAGCTGTCCCAGCAATGTGTAATGTTCCATTTTCATTTTATCATACTCAATCTTCAAGTGGTCATATTTCTGTTTTAACTGAGAAAATGGTATCCAAGCCTTCGATACCTTTTTATTATGATTTTGGTCAGCTCTGCTTTTCATATTAATATCACCTATATTTGACCTGGTGTCTCCTCTTTGATTGTTATCATAAGACATTATCTTTTGATCTTTATGTTCAGTATTTGTCCTAAACAATGTGGCTAAATCAATCTTGACAGCTTGCTCATTTGACTTTCTCCATAAATTGTCTGCTTTCAACAATACATCTTTTAAATCATGGGGATTTGGGGTAACTAGTAAAATATTTTGTCTAATCTCTTCGTTCAAAGCATGTAGAAATATACTCATATGTAACAAGCCACCATGCTCAAATGCAAGATTATTACTGACCAATATTTCCATAATAGATTTTATCCTTCCTGACAACTCGTAGGGAGATTCATTTTTCATTTGTTTGATCTTCCCATGAACAGTAACATCAGAACGTACACCATACAAAACACATAACAATTCCATCAATATGTCCCTTGTCCTCATTGGTTGAGTACAGATCTGCTTAATTCTCACCCAAAGACTATTTCCTATAGAATGTTGCATAACTCTGTCTAAATCAGATGGGTTGAGATTGTACATATCTCTGACATTCTGCAAGTCACAAAACCATTTTAAAAATCTGTTTAAATCATGGCAGGGAATCATTCCTATTTCTTTAAGAATTGCATCTAATTCTTTTGGTTTCAAAGGCTTCATTACAAGCTGAACTTCACCTGCATTATTATTATTGTTATAAACTGTGGTGGTCACAGTGGGTGCGGCTGGCAATGAATTATCAGATTTAATATGAGGTTCTGTTTCATTTGATAGAATGTTTGTATTTGCATTTTGCTGCAGATTGCTGAATCCACGATTCGATGCATATCTGCATTCCTGAGATCTCTTCTCTAATTCCATAATTCTTAATTTCAATCTCTCATTTTCCTCTGATAATTCATTACAACGTTTAGACTTCTCAAGCAGAGCTTCCCCAATGGTGACTGCATGCAATTTTAAATTTACAGTCTCAGATTCTGATTGGTTTTGTAACCTCTGACAAACCTTGTTGCTATTATCAACTGCACTCTGTAACTGGGTAATTTCCTCAACCTTATCCTTCAACGAACTTTCCATTGTTAAACAGCAAGATAACAAGCCCTGTACAATACAACCTTTTCTTTTACTTTCTGAAATTTTGCTCTCAAAAACAGTTTTTTTTTTCTAAAAATTCATTCATCATAGTCCATGTCTGCTTATATTTTTCTGGCACTTCATAAGGACCGCCATGACGCTTAATACATTTTAACACCCATCTGTTAACTTTATCAGAACTGACACTAGCTTCACACTGAGTAAGCATTTTTACTATATTATTAATAATTTAAAAAGAGAGAAATATTTTACTCACCGCATTAATTACTCCTTCAGCTTCCAGCTCAGGTCTTCTGGTACACGATACAGTCCTTTTCTTCGTTTCCAGTCTCCAGAGAATAATTCTGGGGTTCCAAACTTGTTTGATTTTGTAGATCAGACTCTCTTATGTCACAACCAGACGTTAGAGTCACAGCACAGGTCTTGGGTCTCCATCAGACTTCTGTCCAACTCACGGATTGTTATCACCACGATTTCTAATATAAAGTCCTGAAAATGCTCTTCTGGTCGCTTGAACGGCACCAATGTAGTGATCTAATCTATAATCGTTCCTTCCTCGTAGATGGTATATGGTTATTAAAAGTATTGTCCGCAGCAAAACCCGATTCTCCCAGAGAGAGATTTTATTGACTTCCAAAACAGAACATTCTTACAGACGATAAAAATCCAACAGAGCACATGACAAAGAATATCTTCTCCCAGACCCGTCTTTCTCTCTAGAAGCTGACAACCTGCCTGTCTTCTCATATACTGATCTGACACTGGGGGGGGGGGGTCAACCAAATGTTTACCATGAATACCCCCCTCAATTCTAATTACCATCAGTAAATACTAGATTAAAAGGCTATCCCTCACACACACAACTTGCATAAGATTTACACATCAAAGGGTAACAGGTAACATTGTCTTTGATGTGTGCGACTACTGATTAGATTAAGAGATGACACCTGGACACCCTTTTGAGGTGTAGAATAGACTTGAATCCCCAATCTATATTCTTGCATAATGAATTTGTCTTAGAATGCCTAAATAGAATGTCTATACGAACTACATAAAAAACACTACATATATATATATAAATATGTATATATATAATATATATATATATGTATACATATATATATATATTAGATATAATATACTACATTGTGGATATTGTTTTCATTTGAAGAGAAGAGCTACATCTGTGGAAACAGTGTAATACTGGGACTAATGAGAACTTGTTCATTTATTTATTTATTTTTCTTGGAGCCTGTGAAGGTGCATGTGGGAATTTTTATTATTATTATTTTTTTCCTATGAATAGCACTCAGCACTTTATTTCATAATTTTGCACTTTACTTCATAATTTGCACTTTATTTCATATTTTGCACTTAATTGTGGTATGATATACATTTAGTACATATCATTGTGTATACCTCTTTCAATGCATTTTATCCATCAGTTGTGTGCACTTTAAATAGGAAGTTGATTATAGCGCACTATTACCAGTTATATATATTTGATTTAGGGTGTCAGAACACTATGCAAATGGTTGCAGCTTAATCATTTAGGTTTTTTCTATTTTTTATTTCTCAATATTTATTGTCGCATCAGCGCTTGGGTACCCACCTTTGTATGTAATCAAATAAATAGTGATAAATCCAGTAATATGTTCCTATACCAAGCACATTACCACCCTTAAATATTTGTAACATATATACCTCTTATCCCATGTGAGAATACATTCAAGTGCAAAATCAGAAAACCAAAAAATCCTTTAAACAATGCTGTATTGATATACAATGGCTGAATTCAGTCCTTCAATAAATCAAAAGAATTCAAGTTCCAAAAGTTTATAGGTGACAATAGTGTAGCCAACTACCTTTAAGAAATCTCGGTTGGAAAACCACAGCTCCTTGCAGGCCACACTCTAAGACTCGAGGTAAACTCAGGCTTCCTACTCATGGATTGTTTGGTGTTAAAAGTGATAGAGAGGACTCATAGCTCATTACCATTAAAACCAAATGTTTAATATAAAACGTTTTGCACTTACAGAATAATCTCTTGTAAATAAGCAGAGAATTTTGTATCAGAACGGACGCCTGCAGCACGGTCCGTGCTCTCTGACGTCACACACTTTTCCTAAGAATTTTTGGTTCAAAATTCTCCATCTATGGCCAGCTTTAGTTTTTAGACTTTAGAAGGGCTATAGGTTTGGGAAACAGCTTGATTTTAATTAAATGAGGATGTGACCAAACAATATTTTCAGTGTTGAGTTTAGGGGAGGGTATTTCATAATAAAATACTGTAACTTTTCTTTTAACCCTCACATATATATGTAATTTTTATTGAATGTTCCAAGTCATCACACACAAGAGAAACTAGGCAGGTCTCGTTTACAGTGAAGGGAATTCACAAGTTTAGGGAAAGAAAATTTTAAACAATATGAATAGGTTTGGCATAATTCTGTGACAGCCTTGAAGGTCATTGGCTACTAATGTTCACAGTTCTGAGGAGACCCGCATCCAACAAAACAGAAAGCAGGTTGTTTGGACAGGTTACAGTGATTCCTCATTGTTTTCTGGTGGCAGAGCACAAATAAGATAGCGCTGACCTTCTGTTCCTTTGAAGAGGATGTCATTCATGCACTTAGAAGATCCTTTTCCCAGCCAACATTCACATCTATTATGAGTGTCTGATTATTTGACAAAATTGCAGATATAACTAACTTTCTATCATGAAAGACATAATGCAAGTGTTGATTAATGTTAACTGGAAATTCAACTTTATTTTGACTCTTTTGTATCTGTTTTCGAAGTGCACCACTGTTGGTGAATTAAATTCCAACATAAGACCAGACTGTTTTTTTTTTTTAAATACACTAAGTAAAAATCAAAGCATCTCTTGTGTTTTTATAGCTGTCGGTGTCTTTATTAGGGAGATTTTCCCTCACTTCTTGTCTATTTGAAGGATGTCACAAGAGACAGGAACTTACAACTATTAATTTAGCGCATGGGTCTTTAAACTATGGCCCTCCAGTTGTTCAGGAACTACAATTCCCATCATGCCTAGTCATGTCTGTGAATGTCAGAGTTTTACAATGCCTCATGGGATGTGTAGTTTCACAACAGCTGGAGGGCCGTAGTTTGAGGATCCCTGATTTAGCAAATAGGGAAGGCGTAGAACCCCTCTACATTTTTTGTTGATGGGTTTTGGATAGAAAAGGAAGTAAAAAAAATCCTCTAAAAGGGCCACAGGGAGCAGGTAAAATCCAACCGATATTTTAGCCTTTCCCTTTCTAGCCTAAAAAAGATAGCCAGAGTTGAACTTTAACTTGCCTCTCCTTTTGAAAACAGTCAGGATTTGCTATTGGTTAGCCCTATGGTTGGAAATGCACTTTTCTTCATTAGTGCTCAATCAATTACTATATACCCAGCTCCACACACCTGTCAATTACTCTTGTTATACTTACTATAACACACTGTAACACTTTAACAGAGAGAAAGTTGGGTGGCTGCATTAAGACAATACACTTTATGGAAGCAAAAGGAAGAAGTGAGCTACCAAGAAATCAAATGGCATGTTGCCTGTTGATTTTGACCACTGGTTTGGAGCACTTCATCATTCTGAAGTATATGATGCACCGAAATGGCAGGTAAAAATATTTCATCCTACTATCATTCGATGTAATCTCTGTTCATCTCTAGTATTGTTTTGAAACATTCAGCATGTCACAATCCATGTAGGCAAAACATCGAAATGATCTCGAGCTGTTTCTTTTTTGTGACAGGTAAATGTAAATTTATTGTGTGCTGTATATGGTTATGACATCATCAAGGCCATGTGGTGCTGTTTAGGTCAGTACTTAGGTTAAGACAAATGTATGTTTAGGACCAGGATTTGTGACCCCTGCACCACCACAAGGCTTCTAACAATCAACCTGTGAATCTAGAGGTTTGACAAGCAGGTATATTGTCGATGTTTACTTTAAATATGTGTAGAGACTGATCTGGCTGCCAAGACCATTACTGAAGTTGCCGGAAAGAGATATCAGTTGGAGAAAGATCATCGGATATTCATTGTGAACACTATTCTGCCCAGAAAGCGGTCAGTTTTATGATCATTAATAATGTCTTGTCCGTGTATTTTGCATTGTATGGTGACGTCTGTATTCTTTGCCAATTCTGTGAAATGGATGGCGACTAGAGGTGATGTATAATTTACCTATAGAAAGAAAACAACACTAAATATAATTCTCACGTCTCCAATGATTTAGGCATACAAAACACAAACACATTATAAATCAATTACTGGATTTTCAGCCAGCTTTGGATTCTAACCATAAGGTTTGAGACATTATTTTGACAAGCAAAATACTAATACATTGAGGATGGCAGGGGTCCCTTTTTCAAGGTGAAACTATATCCTTCATGTGAATTTGAATGCAGGGATCATATGTAATGGTAAATTTACCAGGAAATGTGTGTCAGCCTATGATAAAACCACTTCTTTGAATGTTTTCCATTTGTGCTGTTACTGCAGAGAACACCAGATACCGCAACGAAGATCTAGGACAAGGACTGTTTGTGACACTGGTCAGCCATATACACTGGTTTTAAGGGTGCATATAGGGTGGCAAACTAATGTACAGTGGGGCAAAAAAGTATTTAGTCAGCCACCAATTGTTCAAGTTCTCCCACTTAAAAAGACAAGAGAGGCCTGTAATTGTCATCATAGGTATACCTCAACTATGAGAGACAAAATGTGGAAACAAATCCAAACAATCACATTGTCTGATTTTCTTAACCACTTGCCGACCGGCGCACACAGATGTACGTCGACAGAATGGCACGTACAGGCAGGAGGGCGTATATATAAGTCCCTCCTTTCTGCCTGTACGTGCCATCTGGAGCGCGCCGGGAGCGGCGCGCTCCCGCGCCGGTCGGGACCCCCGTGAGTCCGATCGCGGTCCCCGTGGACTCGATCGCCGCGGGGACATCCGCGATCGTCTCACGGGACGGCTGAACGGGGAGATGCCGAGATAAACAGCATCTCCCCTTTCTGCCTAGCAACTAGTGACGCCGATCTCTGCTCCCTGTGATTGGAGCAGAGATCAGCATTCACTAGCTGACAGCCACGCCCCCCCCAAAGTAAGAAACACACCCCTAGGCCTACTTAACCCCTACACTGCCCCCTTGTGGTTAACCCCTTCACTGCCAGTGTCATTTTTACAGGAATCAATGCATTTAAATAGCATTAATTGCTGTAAAAATGACAATGGTCCCAAAAATGTGTCAAAAATGTCCGATGTGTCCGCCATAATGTCGCAGTCACAAAAAAAAATCGCAGATCTCCGCCATTACTAAAAAAAAAAATATTAATAAAAATGCTATAAAACTATCCCCTATCTTGTAAACGCTATAACTTCTGCGCAAACCAATCAATAATCGCTTATTGCGATTTTTTTACCAAAAATATGTAGAAGAATACGTATCGGCCTAAACTGAGGAAAAAAAATGTTTTTTAATATATTTTTTGGGGATATTTATTATAGCAAAAAGTAAAAAATAATGCATTTTTTTCAAAATTGTTGCTCTATTTTTGTTTATAGCGCAAAAAAAATAAAAACCGCAGGGGCGATCAAATACCACCAAAAGAAAGCTCTATTTGTGGGAAAAAAGGGACGTCAATTTTGTTTGGGAGCCACATCGCAAGACCGCGCAATTGTCAGTTAAAGCGACGCAGTGCCGAATCGCAAAAAGGGGCCTGGTCCTTTGGCTGCAAATTGGTCCGGTCTGAAAGTGGTTAAAGAATTTATTTGCAAATTATGGTGAAAAATAAGTATTGGGTCACCTACAAACAAGCAAGATTTCTGGCTCTCACAGACCTGTATCTTCTTCTTTAAGAGGCTCCTCTGTCCTCCACTCATTACCTGTATTAATGTCACCTGTTTGAACTTGTTATCAGTATAAAAGACACCTGTCCACAACCTCAAACAATCACACTCCAAACTCTATTATGGTGAAGACCAAAGAGCTGTCGAAGGACACCAGACACAAAATTGTAGACCTGCACCAGGCTGGGAAGACTGAATCTGCAATAGGCAAGCAGCTTGGTGTGAAGAAATCAACTGTGGGAGCAATCATTAGAAAATGGAAGACATACAAGACCACTGATAATCTCCCTTGATCTGGGGCTCCACGCAAGATCTCACCCTATGGGGTCAAAATGATCACAAGGACGGTGAGCAAAAATCCCAGAACCACACAGGGGGACCTAGTGAATGACCTGCAGAGAGCTGGGACCAACATAACAAAGGCTACCATCAGTAACGCACTATGCCGCCAGGGACCCAGATCCTGCAGTGCCAGACGTGTCCCCCTGCTTAAGCCAATACATGTCCGGGCCCGTCTGATGTTTGCTAGAGAGCATTTGGATGATCCAGAAGAGGATTGGGAGAATGTCTTATGGTCAGATGAAACCAAAGTAGAACTGTTTGGTAGAAACACAACTCGTCATGTTTGAAGGAGAGAGAATGCTGAGTTGCAACCAAAGAACACCGTACCTACTGTGAAGCATGGGGGTGGCAACATCATGCTTTGGGGCTGTTTCTCTGCAAAGGGAACAGGACAACTGATCCGTGCACATGAAAGAATGAATGGGGCCATTTATGGTGAGATTTTGAGTGCAAACCTCCTCCCATCAGCAAGGGCATTGAAGATGAAACGTGGCTGGGTCTTTCAGCATGACAATGATCCCAAACAAACCGCCCAAGCAATGAAGGAGTGGCTTCATAAGAAGCATTTCAAGGTCCTGGAGTGGCCTAGCCAGTCTCCAGATCTCAACCCCAAAAAAAACTTTTTGAGGGTGTTGAAAGTCCATGTTGCCCAGCGACAGCCCCAAAACATCACTGCTCTAGAGGAGATCTGCATGGAGGAATGGGCCAACATACCAGCAACAGTGTGTGACAACCTTGTGAACACTTACAGAAAACGTTTGACCGCTGTCATTGCCAACAAAGGATATATAACAAAGTATTGAGATGAACTTTTGATATTGACAAAATACTTATTTTCCACCATAATTTGCAAATAAATTCTTTCAAAAATCAGACAATGTGAGTTTTTGGATTTGTTTCCACATTATGACTCTCATAGTTGAGGTATACCTATGATGACAATTACAGGCCTCTCTTGTCTTTTTAAGTGGGAGAACTTGCACAATTGGTGGCTGACTAAATACCTTTTTTGCCCCACTGTATTTGATGTTTACTTTAGTAGGTCAAAGGGATTTTTAACACGTCTGAGGATTTAGAGTGCCTTGAAATAGTAATCAAACCCCTTGGGATTTTATGTGATAGACCAACACAAAGTGGCACACAATTGTGAAGTGGAAGGAAAATGATAAATGGTTTTCAACATTTTGTACAAATAAATATCTGAAAAGTGTGACGTGCATTTGTATACAGCCTCCTTTACTCTGATACCCCTAACTAAAATCTAGTGGAACCAATTGCCTTCAGAAGTCACCCAATTAGTAAATAGAGTCCACCTGTGTGTAATTTTTTTCTCAGTGAATGAATGACTTGTATAGCGCTACCTATGCGAACTGAATCGCCTCTGGGCGCTTTTTGCCACTGGTGTCCATCTGTGGTATAGTGCGGTCCCTGTGGGGTCCCGACACGCTTACAAACACATACACATACACGGCCAATTTTTTATTGACAGGATCTAATTAACCTACCAGCATGTCTTTGGAGTGTGGGAGGAAACCGGAGTACCCAGAGGAAACCCACGCAGGCACAGGGAGAACATGCAAACTCCAGCCAGAAGGTGTCGTGGTCGGGATTTGAACCAGCGACCCTATTACTGCTAGGTGAAAGTGCTAACCACTACACCACTGAGCTGTGCTCCTGTATAACTACAGCTGTTCTGTGAAGCCCACAGAGTTTAGTTACAGAACCTTAGTGAACAAACAGCATCATGAAGGCCAAAAAATACAGCAGACAGGACAGGGATAAAGTTGTGGAGAAGTTTAAAGCAGGGTTAGGTTATAAAAAAATTGCAAACCTACCAATACATGGCCGTCCACCTTAACTGACAGGCTTGACAAGGAGAGCATTAATAAGAGAAGCAGCCAAGAGGCCCATGGTAACTCTGGAGGAGCTTCAGAGATCCACAGGTGGAATAATCTGTCCACAGGACAACTATTAGTCGTGCACTCCACAAATCTGCCCTTTATGGAAGAGTGGCAAGAAGAAAGCCATTGTTGAAAGAAGGCCATAAGAAATCCAGTTTGCAGTTTGTGAAAAGCCATGTGGGGGACACAGCAAACATGTGGAAGAAAGTGCTCTGGTCAGAGGAGACCAAAATTTATTTTTTTGGCCCAAGAGCAAAACGCCATGTGTTGCTGAAAACTAACACTGCGCATCACCCTGAACCATCCCCACCGTGAAACATGGTGGTGGCAGCATCATGTTTTGGGGATGCTTTTCTTCAGCAGGGACAGGGAAACTGGTCAGAGTTGATAAGATGGATGGAGACAAATACAGGGCAATCTTAGAAGAAAACCTGTTATAGTCTACAAAAGACTTGATACTGGGGCAGAGGGTTTACCTTTCAGCAGGACAACGACCCTAAACATACAGCCAGAGCTACAATTGAATGGTTTAGATCAACGCATATTCATATGTTAGAATAGCCCAGTCAAAGTCGAGACCTAAATTCAATTGAGAATCTGTGGCAAGACTTGAAGATTGCAGTTCACAGATGCTCTCCATCCAATCTGACGAAGCTTGAGCTATGTTGTAAAGAAGAATGGGCAAAAATGTCACTCTCTAGATATGCAAAGCTGGTATAGACATTTGTGTAAATTTGTAAAAAATTTTGAAAACCATTTATCATTTTCCTTCCACTTCAAAATGATGTGTAACTTGGTGCTGGTCTATCACATTTAAATCCCAATAAAATACATTTACGTTTTTGATTGTAACATGACAAAATGTGGAAACTTTCAAGGGGTATGAATACTTTTTCAAGGCACTGTATACTTTAAATCTTTGTGACCTTTTTTCAGCAGTATGCTTGCTTAAGTCAACTAAAGCTGGCCATACACCTATAGATTATCTGCAGATTTTCTATGCTTAGATGGAAAAAGTGGGAGATTCCTCCATCCACACAGTTTAGCGAACATGGAGAAATCTGTTGCACTTTTTCCATCTAACCATAGAAAATATAGGTGTATGGCCAGCCTAAAGCTACTGCCTGCAATGTCAGCCAATCCAGAATCACATCTGACAAAGCTTTGCTAAAAAACTAGTAAGAGGAAAGAAAACACTGTCTCAAAAACAATTTTTAGCAAACATATAAGGTTTTGCAAATTTTGCAAATATTAAACATCTGACAGTCCAAGCAAAAAGAGACTACATGCAAAATCGAAAATCGAAATAAACTTACATGGGTAAGCTTGCCATAGTATGGAAAATACATAAGATCAAAGTAATTCACTGGATAGAAGCCAACTTCTCCTGTTAGACTGTGATTGCCTCTCTACAATAGAAAATATGCAATATTAAACTAGGAAGGAAAGCACAATGATGCTAATGATATGTTGTACAAATAAATGATACAAACAACAAGAAGTAAGGCCACTGAGTGACATTTTAGAAGGGGAGGTTGAAATACACATATATTGCATTTTAATCACAGTAGTAGTACAGAATAAAGAAATACAACCTGCATTCCACATGTTCAGAAATGAACATATAACACATCTGAGAGGGTGGAAAACCTCATCCATTTAGTATTAAACCTTTATATTAATTTTGGAGCCAAAAAGGTTCATTGCATCATAAAAAGGATTATACATAGTGTGGAGAATAAAAGGGGGTAGTATATGAGGGACAAGAAGAGAAAAAAAAAGGGGGGGGGGGGTAAAGGGTAAGGGAGTGCAGCCCAATCTTTTGCTCCGGACCCCCCACTTCTACAGGGAGGCGTGTTCCCAAATCCTCTCATGTCGAGGGGGGTGCGGATCAACTGACATCGCTGACCATAGTAGTGATCCACTACAGTTTCCGCAATTATTGTAAGCAGGGGTTGTTTTAAAATGGGCCAGACAGTACCATGTAGTAGTACATTTTGTAAGTCTGTCCTGAGAAATGTAGATAAGCTCTTCAATCTCCTCTATTCGATTGATTCTTTGGAACCATTCCCTTACTGTTGGAGTTCGGTCTGATTGGCAAGGACAAGGTATACACTGTCTGGCAGCATTAACCATATAACATAGCAAGTGACTTGGAGTACATTCTTTTTGGGAGAGACTTATGATGCAGCAGGTATTGTGCTGGAGAGTAGTCCAGGTTGTCAATAGTAACTGCAACAATGATCTTGTGCACCTTTTTATAGAAGGGTTAAAGCTTGGAGCATACCTTTCAGATGTGCAACATTGTGACTTACTCAATATTCCACCTCCAACACAAGTTTGAGAGTGAAGGAGTGAACTTGTGTAGTGAAGAATGGGTTCTGTACCATCAGAGAAAGATTTTATAACCATTTTCCTGGGTCAATATGTTAAGAGAATGTCAGAAACCATGAGTCAAACAGACAGAAAATGCAGTAAAAATCACACCTTTTAATATAATGGTAAAAATGGTACAGATCAGTAAACGTAGTCAAAACATAGCCAGGGATCGAGAGCCAAAGTGGATAGTCCAACAAGCCAGTAATTTAGAAAACCAGAGATCAGCGTAGTCGAAGGCAACAGAACAGGATCAGGAACCAGAAGGGAGGTCAGTCGGGCAAAGCCTTTAATAGTATCACAGCAGAGAATCTCCAGATATGTTTGACTAAGGTGAAGGCACGAAAGGAATGAACAAGACAGTTTAAATAGCCAGAAGGGGCTGGCTGTAGGCTGGACTGACGAGCAGGAAATGATCACCAGGTGAGCCACTGTGGAACGATGAGTGCTGACAATTATCTGACAGCTGAGCAGCCTGAGCACAGAGAAGGGAGCTGCTGAATAACAATTACAAAATAAGTGGAGGGCCAGGACATCTTTGTAAGGCCATATCTTCTGCAAGAAAGTTTTGGCCATCCCGAGCTCGAAGTCCAGGTTAAGACATAATGGCATCAGAGGATGGCATAGGAGTATCCAATTCAGGTGCATAAGCTTGTTGAAGGACTACCAACAGAGGATTTTGTTCCTTATAGGTTTGGTGAAATACCCTGTAGGTGCCAAGCTACAGCGTGTAGGGGTTGAAATTAGAGATTTTTCGAGTGAAACACATTCTTTAATTTTCTCATGCACAGACCACCCTACAGTTCTAGTCAGCAGGCTTGCCCAGTAATATTTACGAAGGTCCGGTAAACCAATACCACCTTTGTGCTTAGGGAGGGTAAGATAGGCAAATTTAATTCTAGGGTGCGAACCTTTCCAGAAAAAAGTGGTAGTCACACCTTAACCACTTGCCGACCGGCTCACGCCGATATATGTCGCAGAATGGCACCCCTGCTCAAACTGACGTACCTGTACGTCAGTTTGCAACAGCAGGATAGTGGGCGCACGTACGCACCGCGGGAGTGTGCCTGTGGGTCCCGCATACTCGATGTCTGCCAGCGGCTCGCGATCACGGCGAGGAGAGGCAGAATGGGGAACTGCCTATGTAAACAAGGCATTTCCCTGTTCTGCCTAGTAACATGACAGAGATCTTCTCTGTCATTGGGAACATCAATCTCTGTTATGTCAGTGGTAGCCCATCCCCCTACAGTTAGAACACGCTGAGGGAACACGCTTAACCCCTTGATTGCCCCCTAGTGTTTAACCCTTTACTTGCCAGTGACATTTATAGAGTAATCAGTGGCTATTTTTAGCTCTGATCACTGTATAAATGTCAATGGTCCCAAAATAGTGTCGAAAGTGTCCGATCTATCCACCGTAAAAAATCGCAGATCACCGCCATTACTAATAAAAAAAAAATGATAATAAAAATGCCATAAATCTATCCCCTATTTTGTAGACGCTATAACTTTTGCGCAAACCAATCAATGTGCACTTATCGCGATTTTTTTTTTACCACAAATATGTAGAAGAATACATATCAGCCTAAACTAAGGAAGAAATTAGTTTTTTTATATATTTTCTGTGGATATTTATTATAGCAGAAAGTAAACAAAATAGTTTTTTTTTTTTAAATTGTCAGTCTTTTTTTTTGTTTATAGTGCAAAAAAAAAAAAAAAAAAACGCAGAGGTAATCAAATACCACCAAAAGAAAGCTCTATTTGTGGGAAAAAAAGGACACAAATTTTGTTTGGGTACAGCGTCGCACGACCGCGCAATTGTCAGGAAGGGGGTAAAATCTTCAGGGGCTGAAGAGGTTAAAAACATGAAGAAAGCCACGGGAATCTTTATTGGGACTGTTTGAATAACATAGAGAATTTTGGGCAGTATGGTTATTTTGATTAAGGCTACCCTGCTGAACCAGGATAAGTTGAGCTCTGTCCAGTTCCTAAAGCCACAACGTGTGGACTTCAAGGCTGCGAGGTGCATTCTCAAGTACAATTCATACAGTTTTACTTGGAGTTTTATGCCAAGATAATTGATAGCTTCAGGGTTTTACACGAAAGGGAAGTTAGTCTTACACAGAGCTACCTCAACATCTGGGATGAATACAATCAGTGCCTGACACTTTGAATGGTTCACTTTCAAGTTAGATAGCACTTGGAAATAGTTTAGGCCATGAAGAAGATTGGCTAGTAAAACATGGGGTTCTGTAAGAAAGAGCAATATATCATCTGCAAAGGCAGCCAATTTATATATCATGTTGTGAACTGGTATATCCTTAATATTGGGGTTAGAGCGCAATCTATTAAAAAAGGGTTCTAGGGCGAGTACAAAAAGCAAGGGGGACAATGGGCACCCCTGCCTAGTCCGGTTTTGCAAATGGAAGACGCTCGACAAGTTTCTGTTCACTCGTACTTGGGCCATAGAGTTTGAGTATGAAGCTAGAATGCTTGCGCACATGTGGAGTAGCAAACCTATTGGTCTAAGAACCACCACCATGTAATCCCAGGCCACTCTGTCGAAGGCCTTTTCAGTGTCAAGAGAGGGAAAGAAACCCTGCTGGCCTTGGGAAGTCAACCAGTAATTTATAATTAGTGCCTTTGCTATATTGTCCTGTGCTTCTCTACCTCACAAGACCAGTGAGGGTAACAACAGGAGTAAACAATTTGCCAGGATTTTGGCATATAGCTTGACACTGACATTGAGTATAGGTATGGGTTGATATTTATAAACTTGTGAGTCCTTCCCTTCTCTTGGGATTACGGTTATATGGGCTTTGAGAAACTGGCCAGGATAAGGGGGCTGCTTTAAAAAGGATCTGAGAGCCGACAAAAATCTACAAAAGTCATACCATCAGGACCTGGGCTCTTGCCTGGTTTCATTTATTTAAGTGCCTTATAAAATTCATCCACTGTGTTTCCTCTAGTTATCCACAGTCCCTTTCGAAATGGGAGTAGGGCCATAGTTACGTAAAAACTCTGCAATAAGGGTTGTTCGATGACCTGCAGTCTTAGGACTAGAAGCTTACGGTAGTATACCTCAAATTGCTTTGCAATATCTTCATTCTTGGAATAAATAATGCCTAGAGAATTTCTAATGTGGTGGATCATAAGCAAGGCTTG
This sequence comes from Lithobates sylvaticus, assembly GCA_028564925.1. Lineage (NCBI taxonomy): Eukaryota > Metazoa > Chordata > Amphibia > Anura > Ranidae > Lithobates > Lithobates sylvaticus. The sequence goes on along the minus strand of CM053033.1, from coordinate 64,354,009 downwards.
TTCCATTTGTACCTCTTTAGCTAAAAGCCTCCCACATTTATTGCTCTGGCTGAGGAGGTACTGCCTTTTGGATGTCTTCCCCAATTCCTCAAGTATAGACACTCTAGCACTTGGAAGGTATGAGTGGCTCTAGGGTGCTTGTGTGCTTTTTCCAGCCACTTAATAATGAAAATAAGGGAAGAAACCTTGGCTTGATGCAGCGTTTTGGCTTTAGCCAACAGAGTTAGAAATTCCCCCCAAACTTCTCTTTTGGGCACTAAGAGACAGCGTCTTAGCAATTTAGTTATGCATGAAAACTGATGCAAGTTATAATATGGTGTACATTGACTATGTTTGACGAGTGAGGCGTTAAGACTCTAGATCAGAACAGCGTGGCTGTGATGGAGTTATGATCGAAAAGAAACATGGCTCTATGGAGGCCTTTGCCATTTTTTTTATCCCTTTCTGTGTCACTATTGGGGAGATTTTCTGTCTCCTGACAATGTTTTTATGGCTGTTCACACCTTCCTGTCCCTGGTAAAACCATACCTCCTATTTCCTGTATAGGTATCAGAGGGACAGGAAGTGAAGGAAAAGCTCCCCAATGGGATCACAGACAGAGCTAAAACCTGGATAAGAAATTGTGAAAACCTCTTGAACAAATGTATTTTTATTTACAGGGAGAATAACTATAATATTATAATTGCTATACGGTGGGGATTCTTAGCCTGTAATATCAACTAGTAAAAAGAATATATTCTAGAAGGCTTGTAGAATACAACCACATAATCTTTGTTTCTATAATGCAAAAGAAACTTCTACATATCCTTTGCAAAATGGGAATATATATTGTCTGGTTGAATTTTATAAGTCTTCTTGAAAATGTTCTTTGTGCTAGAGGTAAAACCTGTCATAAGTTTTAACTTTTCTCTACTCCAATATAAAAATTTCTATTTTTACAATAGTATAATCTGCAGACAGAATGTTTCCTCTAATATATATTTGTATCTAGATTTACCCAGTCTGTAATAGGATATACATATAGATGAGAATCTTTACTTTTACTGGTTACTACATTTACCAGAACAAACCGATATATAAAGTGCTACTAATAAATATTACTTACATAAGTGTCACAGGTCACAGTTATCGGTGTTCCAGAGCCGGCCTTGAACCCAACAATCTAGTGGAAATAAGAGAGTTTGCAAGTTTTACATAGTAATTACATTATTCTTTATAGATATGACTGCAACTCATTTCCCCAACTCTTGTACAGAATGCCCTGTGAATGGAGTATTGTGTCTGTTTTCTGGCCTGTCAGAAGAGCTAGTAATACCATGCATACGCCTTATTGCTTGGATGTTAACCTCTATGCTGTCATATTATTGCAAACAATTGCAGAAGTGGTTGAATCGATCCTAAATATTTGACTGTGTATTTGATGTCTTAAACAGTCCCCAGGACAATAGATCATCCCTTCACGGGACAAGGAATAGGGCGCTCACCTTTTCTTTTACTTTTTTTTTTACTTGGCAGCCAATATCCCTTATATATGAGGGAACCATCCAAAAACATTTTTGTAAATATATCAGTTTTCCATTACCAATTTTCCATTATATATATGCTCACCGACCACTTAATTAGGTACACCTTGCTAGTACTGGTTTGGTCCCCCTTTTGCCTTCAGAACTGCCTTAATTCTTCGTGGCATAGATTCAACAAGGTGTTGGAAACGATCCTCAGAGATTTTGGTTCCTAGTGACATGATAGCATTACGCAATTGCTGCAGATTTGTCGGCTGCACATCCATGATGCAAATCTTACATTCCACCACATCCCAAAGGTGCTCTATTGTATTGAGATCTGGTGACTGTGGAGGCCATTGGAGTACAGTAAACTCATTGTCATGTTCAAGAAACCAGTTTGAGATGATTTGAGCTTTGTGACATGGTGCATTACCCTGCTGGAAGTAGCCATCAGAAGATGGGTACACTGTAGTCATAAAGGGATGGACATGGTAAGCAACAGTACTTAGGAGGGCCGTGGTGTTTTTATGATGCTCAATTGGTACTAAGGAGTCCAAAGTATGCCAAGAAAATATCCCCCACACCATTACACCACCACCACCACCAGCCTGAACCGTTGATACGAGGCAAGATGGATCCATGCTTTCGTGTTGCTTATGACATATTCTCACCCTACCATCTGAATGTCGCAGCTGAAATTGAGACTCATCAGACCAGGCAATGTTTTTCCAATCTATCGTCCAAATTTGGGTGGCACCCGGTGTGGTCTTCTGCTGCTGTAGCACATCTGCTTCAAGTTTCGATGTGTTGTGCATTCAGAGATGGTATTCTGCATACCTTTGTTGTCTGAGTGCTTATTTGAGTTACTGTTGCCTTTCTATCACCTCAAACCAGTCTGTCCATTTTCCTCTGACCTCTGAGATCAACAAGGCATCTTTGTTTGAGACTCACAATGACGGGGGCCTTTAGCGCGATACTGGAGATGCTGAAGTGAGCGGAGAGAGATTACAGAATCTAACGAGATGGTTTGAAGAGTAGTGGTTCTGCTTGTTGCGCTTTGGAGACTGTATCATTCCCATAGGAGGTTGGAAGATCAGCGGCCTTGCTTGGTGTGTTCCGGAGATTGCACCATTACTACAGGCTTTTCCTGATCCTCTGTAACGGGGATCATGGGTTTCTGGTAAGAAGTAACTCTTTCTGTATAGCGGTGGTGGATTCAGCACAGCCTTTTTCATACCAGTATTCACATCAACATTTGAAGATTCATCTTAATTATGGATGGACTTTATTTTATTTAAGTTGTGCATGGGTGGATGCCATACATACTTGAATTGTATATATGATTGGACTTGGCCCATTGTTTCACATATATTTTTCACTCATATTTGTCACATATATTTGAGCTATATAGTTTTGCTGAAATTTGTGCCTTTACCATTTGATGGTTCACAATCTTTTTCCATTTATGTTTTTTTCACTTATGTTTTGTTTGTGTTTCTGTGATTTATGGTTTTACAACATAACACATATGCACTGTTATGCCCCGTATACACGGTCGGAAATTGCGACGGAAAATGTCTGATCGGACCATGTTGTCGGAAAATCCGCCCGTGTGTGGGCTCCATCGGACTTTTTCTGACGGAATTTCCAACGGAAAAAATTTGAGATCCTGCTCTCAAATTTTCCGACAACAAAATCTGTGTGTAGAGAATCCCGACGGACAAAGTGCCACGCATGCTCAGATCAAATTACGAGACCAAAGCTATTGGCTAAAAGCCTCTACGTAGTTACGTCGTACACAACGAACGTCACCACGGTCAGAATGATCGGATTTTCCGACAACTTTGTCCGGCCGTGTGTATGCAACACCAGTGTCAGTGTCATGAAGATCCTGCCAGAAATCTAAACCCGGGCCGTCCTGGCCCTCAGATTCCATTGCGCATGCGCATGCGCGCCCGGGCGCGGGCACGTGCACAACCGCGCACAGGGAGACGGGCGCGCGCCCTAGTTAGCACTAGCCGGCCTATTTAAGCCTGACTTGAGCAGACGGTCTTTGCTGTCTGCTCTACAGCGTTGTGGTGTAGTAAAGTGAAACCTGATCCTGTTATACCTGTCTCTTTGACCCGGCTTGCCATTAAGACTATCCTGCTTTCTGCCTGTACCCGACCCCGGCTTCCAGTGACCATCCTCCTGCCTGATCCATTGTACCCTGCCCTGGTTCAGATCTATTACCTGACTTTTGATGAACTTTGGTTCCTTGTTCAGCCTTGTCCAGTCTGCAGTCTGACCCTCTGTAACGAGCCTGTTCACCTGTTGGTTCCAGTCCAGTCCGTGGTTCCGTTTCCTGTGTCCAGTTCCTGTCAGCTCTGCTATCCAAGCTTACCTGTGAACCTGTCTGCCAAGCCATTGTCCAGTTCCTGTCAGCTCTGCTATCCAAGCTTACCTGTGAACCTGTTTGCCAAGCCATTGTCCAGTTCCTGTCAGCTCTGCTATCCAAGCTTACCTGTGAACCTGTCTGCCAAGCCATTGTCCAGTTCCTGTCAGCTCTGCTATCCTAGCTTACCTGTGAACTTGTTGCCAAGCCGTTGTCCGGTTCCTGTCAGCTCTGCTATCCAGTTTACCTGTGAGCCTGATTCCTGTGATCCTGCCAGCTCTGCTATCCAGTTTACCCGTGAGCCTGCTTCCTGTGATCCTGCCAGCTCTGCTATCCGGTTTACCTGTGAGCCTGCTTCCTGTGATCCTGCCAGCTCTGCTATCCAGTTTACCTGTGAGCCTGCTTCCTGTGATCCTGCCAGCTCCGCTATCCAGTTTACCTGTGAGCCTGCTTCCTGTGATCCTGCCAGCTCCGCTATCCGGTTTACCTGTGAGCCTGCTTTCTGTGATCCTGCCAGCTCCGCTATCCAGTTTACCTGTGAGCCTGCTTCCTGTGATCCTGCCAGCTCTGCTATCCGGTTTACCTGTGAGCCTGCTTCCTGTGATCCTGCCAGCTCTGCTATCCGGTTTACCTGTGAGCCTGCTTCCTGTGATCCTGCCAGCTCTGCTATCCAGTTTACCTGTGAGCCTGCTTCCTGTGATCCTGCCAGCTCCGCTATCCAGTTTACCTGTGAGCCTGCTTCCTGTGATCCTGCCAGCTCCGCTATCCGGTTTACCTGTGAGCCTGCTTCCTGTGATCCTGCCAGCTCCGCTATCCAGTTTACCTGTGAGCCTGCTTCCTGTGATCCTGCCAGCTCTGCTATCCAGTTTACCTGTGAGCCTGCTTCCTGTGATCCTGCCAGCTCTGCTATCCAGTTTACCTGTGAACCTGCTTCTCAGAGATCCTGCCTGCTCAGCTAACCTGTTTCCTTCCCACCGGTCTGTTGATCCTGCCAGGCACCCGTGCTCCTCCTCACTCCTGTCTCCCCTGTTCCCACACCAGGGGACCAGGAGTGGGAGACGCAAGGGAGGCCTCTCCCTGCAATCTCGGGCTCGCACCACCAGGTACGTGACAGTAGCAGACAGCCATGTCTGAGCCCGAGCAGGGAGCCCCCGCCATGGAGGGGCTATGCCAACACCTGGCAGGTCTGACCGAAGCGGTGAAGAACCTCCAGCAGGGTTACACCCGGCTGGAGGAACGGGTACTGGCCCTGTCTGGTCCATCTAGTACCCAAGGAACTCCTCACCCAACAATACCCCCAACGGGGCCTGCACCTACCCAGACTATAGTGATGCTACCACCTGAGCCCAAGGTACCTACCCCAGAGAAATTTACGGGTGCCCGTGGTAGCTTCAGAACTTTCCGTAACTCTTGTGAACTCCATTTTGCCCTGCAACCCAGGACTTTCTCTTTAGAGACCACCAAGGTGGGTTTTGTGATAGCCCTATTGACTGGGGATCCCCAAATCTGGGCCCACCGTCTCGTGGAACAAAAGGATGCAGCATTGACCAGTCTCTCCACCTTTTTTGATGCCATGGCGCAGCTTTATGAGGACCCCCAACTCTCAACCACTGCGGAGGCCGCCTTACGTTCTCTCCAACAGGGTCGAAGACCAGCAGAGGACTATGTGGCTGAGTTCAGGCGTTGGGGTGCCGACACCGACTGGAACGATGCTGCCCTCCGCCACCAATTCCGCATGGGCCTCTCAGACGCACTCAAAGACGAGCTCGCCAGAGTGGGGGTACCCCAGACCCTGAATTCCCTCATAGACCTAAGCATCCAAATTGACCGGCGCCTATGGGAGCGTAGGGCCGAACGAACTTTGGGGTCCCCAAAACCTACCTGGATGCTCCCCAGGGGTCCAAGTCATTTCCGCACTGTTCCCCCTGTTAAACCTGCTCATTCCTCTTCAGCATCAGAACCCATGCAACTTGGACTCCTGCGGCCTTCTCTCACCCCAGCAGAACGCCAGAGACGCCGCAGCAACAATCTGTGCCTGTATTGCGGAGAGCCTGGTCATTATGTCCGGAACTGCCCGGCTAAACTCCGTAAGTTCCCTACTATCCTCTCCAGTTATGTGGATCCTGTGACCGGGGTTTCATCTCATCTTGCCCTTTCTGTCTCCTTCCAGTTCTCAGGAAGGACCCTACAAACCACAGCTATCATTGACTCTGGTGCCTGTAGTTGCTTTATGGACTCTGCTTTTGCTGCCCGGCATCGAATTCCTCTCCGTCTGAGAAAACAAGGCCTGTCTGTCCACCTGGCAGATGGATCTACCATCAAATCTGGCCCAGTGACTCAGGAGACTGCCCCGCTGCACACAGTGATCTCAGAGTCACATCAAGAACTGTTATGTTTGGACATAATTTCTTCCCCCTTGTTTCCAGTCATTCTAGGGATCCCCTGGCTGCAAGCACACAACCCGGTCATCAACTGGTCCACAGGAGAGGTGGCCTTTTCTTCTCCCTACTGCCAAAGGTCCTGCGGCTTCTTGGTCCCCGCAGGACCCTCTGCTCTGCTCTGCCTCGAAAACGAGGCAGGTCTACGCCAGTCCATCCCTGAAGTCTACCATGCTTACCTGGATGTGTTTAGCAAACAAAGGGCAGATGTGCTGCCACCCCATAGGCCTTATGACTGTCCCATTGAACTTCTTCCCGGGGCCAAGATTCCTTTCGGTAGGGTCTTTCCATTAACAGAGGTGGAGCAGGGAAAACTAAAGGACTATATAGATGACAACCTGAAAAAAGGGTTTATCCGCCCGTCTACGTCTCCTGCAGGTGCAGGAATATTTTTTGTAGAGAAGAAGGACCATTCTCTCAGACCCTGTGTGGACTACCGTGCCCTAAACGAGGTCACAGTTAAAAATCGCTACCCGCTTCCCCTGGTACCTGAACTGTTTCAGAGGCTTGGCACGGCCTCCATCTTTTCTAAACTGGACCTCAGAGGGGCATACAATTTAATACGTATAAAGGATGGGGACGAATGGAAGACGGCATTTCGGTCTCGATTTGGGCACTTCGAGTACCTGGTGATGCCGTTTGGACTCTGTAACGCCCCCGCTACCTTCCAGTCCTTTATAAATGATGTGCTTCGGGACTTCCTTGATGTTTTTGCTGTTGTTTATCTTGATGACATACTAATTTTCTCTTCCTCCCTAGAGCTGCATCGTGGACATGTTAAAAGTGTGTTGGGCCGCCTTCGGCAACATGGCCTTTATGCCAAGGCAGAAAAGTGTCTCTTTGAGGTAGAAAGCATACCCTTCCTAGGTCTGATCATCTCCAGTAGAGGCATTCGGATGGATCCCCAGAAAATCTCAGCCATCCTGGACTGGCCAGTTCCTGCAGATAAAAAGGGGATCCAGCGATTCATTGGCTTCGCCAATTTTTATCGCAAATTCATTAAGGGATTCTCGGCCATAGTGACGCCCATTACTCAACTCACCAAGCAAGGTACCCGTTTTCATTGGTCCCCTGAGGCCCAAGGGGCCTTCGAGGCCCTCAAGGGGCTCTTTACCTCAGCTCCTATCCTGAAGCATCCAGATCCTTCTCTGCCCTTTGTCCTCGAGGTGGATGCTTCAGAGATAGCTGTAGGGGCCATCTTGTCCCAGAGACAGGGCATCAAAGCCCTGCTACACCCCGTGGCATTCTTCTCACGGAAATTGTCCCCAGCCGAGAAGAACTACGATGTGGGGGATCGGGAATTATTGGCCATAAAGACCGCCCTCGAGGAGTGGCGTTACCTGCTAGAAGGGGCTATTCACCCAATCCTGATCTTCACAGATCACAAGAATCTAGAGTACTTAAAAACTGCCAAGAGGTTAAAACCTAGACAGGCCCGTTGGGCCTTATTTTTCTCTCGTTTTACTTTTCACGTGACATATCGTCCGGGTTCCAAAAATGCGAAGCCGGACGCTCTGTCTCGTATGTATCACAAATCCCAGGATGGTTCCCCTCCAGACACTATCCTTGCCCCTGGAAACTTTCTCCTGCTACAGGAAGACCTACGGTCCCAGCTCAGGCGGGCTTCCAGTGGCCTCTTACCCACTCCCGGTCCTGGGTTGCAGGCCAAGGATGGGCTATTGTGGCATGGGGATAAAATTTTCATTCCCGAGGGTCTGCGGGTAACCGTCCTGGAATTGTGCCATGATCACAAGCTTGCTGGACACTTTGGTGTCACCAAGACCACTGAATTGGTACAACGTACCTTCTGGTGGCCCCAGCTAAGGGAAGACTGCAGGAAATTTGTGGAAACATGTACTGTGTGTATTCGGAGCAAAAGTCACAGAACCAAAGCCTGGGGCTTACTCAAGCCATTACCAGTCCCAGATCGTCCCTGGAAAATGCTGTCCATAGATTTCATTGTGGAACTGCCCCCAGCAGAGGACCACACTACGATCTTCGTGATAGTTGATCGTCTGTCAAAAATGGCACACTTTGTTCCCATGAAGGGTACCCCTTCTGCCTCAGAAACTGCACAAGTGTTCATCCGAGAAATTATCAGACTCCATGGGGTACCAGCCAACATAGTGTCCGACCGAGGGGTACAGTTCACCTCTCGGTTCTGGAAATCACTCTGCAAGGCCCTCAACATTGAGCTATCGTTTTCTTCCGCTTATCACCCTCAAACCAATGGGCAGACCGAAAGAACCAATCAGACTCTGGAACAATATCTTCGATGCTTTTCTTCCTTCTCCCAAGACGATTGGATCTCTCTGTTACCGGTTGCCGAGTTTGCATATAACAATGCTATCCACTCGGCCACCCAACAGACACCTTTCTTCGCCAACTATGGCTTTCACCCCTCATTCCTGCCCAATTCTCTTCCTGAATGCACTGTGCCCGCAGTCCAGGAGAAGATTGACTTCTTTGCTTCCAATAACCAACTCCTGCAGGATACCATGGCTCGGACCCAGGAACATAACAAAACAGTCTTTGACCGAAAGAGGCGTGGAGAATTGATACTGGCACCAGGTGACACAGTGTGGCTCTCCACCTTGAACCTGAAGTTGGCTTGTCCCTCAAAGAAACTGGGCCCTAAGTTCTTGGGTCCCTTTCCAGTCAAACGAAAGATTAATGAAGTAGCCTATGAGTTGGAACTTCCTGATTCCCTCAAGGTCCATCCAGTCTTTCATGTTTCCCTGTTAAAACCTTCCACTTCCAACCCCTTTCCCAACAGAAGGACGGTACCCCCAGATCCAGTCTTGGTAGATGGCGAGGAAGAATATGAGGTAGAGGCCATACTAAATGTTAGAAAAAGGAGAAATCAGAACCAGTTCTTAATCAAATGGAAAGGATATGGTCCTGAAGAGAATTCCTGGGAGCCCGAGTGTAATATCCATGCTAAGAGTCTAGTTCAAGCCTTCAAAAGAGCTCATCCTGAGAGATTTGCCCAGAGGGGCACCCGGAGGTTGCCCCTAGGAGGGGGGCAATGTCATGAAGATCCTGCCAGAAATCTAAACCCGGGCCGTCCTGGCCCTCAGATTCCATTGCGCATGCGCGCCCGGGCGCGGGCACGTGCACAACCGCGCACAGGGAGACGGGCGCGCGCCCTAGTTAGCACTAGCCGGCCTATTTAAGCCTGACTTGAGCAGACGGTCTTTGCTGTCTGCTCTACAGCGTTGTGGTGTAGTAAAGTAAAACCTGATCCTGTTATACCTGTCTCTTTGACCCGGCTTGCCATTAAGACTATCCTGCTTTCTGCCTGTACCCGACCCCGGCTTCCAGTGACCATCCTCCTGCCTGATCCATTGTACCCTGCCCTGGTTCAGATCTATTACCTGACTTTTGATGAACTTTGGTTCCTTGTTCAGCCTTGTCCAGTCTGCAGTCTGACCCTCTGTAACGAGCCTGTTCACCTGTTGGTTCCAGTCCAGTCCGTGGTTCAGTTTCCTGTGTCCAGTTCCTGTCAGCTCTGCTATCCAAGCTTACCTGTGAACCTGTCTGCCAAGCCATTGTCCAGTTCCTGTCAGCTCTGCTATCCAAGCTTACCTGTGAACCTGTTTGCCAAGCCATTGTCCAGTTCCTGTCAGCTCTGCTATCCAAGCTTACCTGTGAACCTGTCTGCCAAGCCATTGTCCAGTTCCTGTCAGCTCTGCTATCCTAGCTTACCTGTGAACTTGTTGCCAAGCCGTTGTCCGGTTCCTGTCAGCTCTGCTATCCAGTTTACCTGTGAGCCTGATTCCTGTGATCCTGCCAGCTCTGCTATCCAGTTTACCCGTGAGCCTGCTTCCTGTGATCCTGCCAGCTCTGCTATCCGGTTTACCTGTGAGCCTGCTTCCTGTGATCCTGCCAGCTCTGCTATCCAGTTTACCTGTGAGCCTGCTTCCTGTGATCCTGCCAGCTCCGCTATCCAGTTTACCTGTGAGCCTGCTTCCTGTGATCCTGCCAGCTCCGCTATCCGGTTTACCTGTGAGCCTGCTTCCTGTGATCCTGCCAGCTCCGCTATCCAGTTTACCTGTGAGCCTGCTTCCTGTGATCCTGCCAGCTCTGCTATCCGGTTTACCTGTGAGCCTGCTTCCTGTGATCCTGCCAGCTCTGCTATCCGGTTTACCTGTGAGCCTGCTTCCTGTGATCCTGCCAGCTCTGCTATCCAGTTTACCTGTGAGCCTGCTTCCTGTGATCCTGCCAGCTCCGCTATCCAGTTTACCTGTGAGCCTGCTTCCTGTGATCCTGCCAGCTCCGCTATCCGGTTTACCTGTGAGCCTGCTTCCTGTGATCCTGCCAGCTCCGCTATCCAGTTTACCTGTGAGCCTGCTTCCTGTGATCCTACCAGCTCTGCTATCCAGTTTACCTGTGAGCCTGCTTCCTGTGATCCTGCCAGCTCTGCTATCCAGTTTACCTGTGAACCTGCTTCTCAGAGATCCTGCCTGCTCAGCTAACCTGTTTCCTTCCCACCGGTCTGTTGATCCTGCCAGGCACCCGTGCTCCTCCTCACTCCTGTCTCCCCTGTTCCCACACCAGGGGACCAGGAGTGGGAGACGCAAGGGAGGCCTCTCCCTGCAATCTCGGGCTCGCACCACCAGGTACGTGACAGTCAGACAAATCCGACAGATTTTGTGGTCGGAATTTCCGACCGTGTGTACGGGGCATTATACTTGCTTTTGATTCACGCTGATTCTGGGTAGTTCCATGATCAGTGTGTTTCAAATTTTTTCTTGAGGTTTATACTTATCCTAGTTTTACAGGTTTAGCGTAATTCTATTTTTCTTTTCATTTTTGTCCACACAACTGGATATTTTCTCTTTTTGGACTATTTTCTGCAAAACCCTTGAGATGGATGTGCCTGAAAATTCCAGTAGTTTTTGAAATACTCAGACCAGCCCGTCTGGCACCACCAACCATGCCACGTTCAAAGTCACTTAAATCCCCTTTCTTTCCTATTCTGATGCTCGGCTTGAACTTCAGCAAGTCATCTTCACCACATCTGAATACCTAAATGCATTGAGTTGCTGCCATGTTATTGGCTGATTAGCAATTTGTGTTACCAAGCAATTGAACAGGTGTACCTAATAAAGTGGCCAGTGAGTGAACTTTGTTATGTACATTTATCAGTGGAGCACATGCAGGATTCACCAGCGGATATAAAGTATTGATCAAGACCAGATTGTCCGGATCCTACTATATCAATGCAAGGTGTTGCTGTTGGTAACCCTGGTTAGGAAGGCAGCATTTCTTGGATGTGTTGTAGTTGTGTGCACAATCTGTAAGTTTACCTCTTCATATATTACATTGTTCTTCAGAAAATCTGTTTTAAATATTCATTGCTGCTTTCTTTGCACACTGATCAGACTACTTACTACATTTTTTAAATACATTGCTGAGAAGGTTTATGGCTATTTTAATGATTCTGTAAGTATTTGGTTTTACCCGATTCATCTTCAGTATGATACATGGCTTCCCTTGGGAAAAGCCAAATGATGGGTCTTCTATACCAGAGCAGTTCTGTAACATTGAGCGGCGGAACTGACAAGCCTTCTTTTCCTCATGTTCCTCTCCTTCCTGGATAAAATACTGTCCTTGTGTACACACCACATTGTTGGCTATTTGCTTTTCATCATCATAGGCTAGAAATGAAGTGAAATATTTTTCTGATTAATTATTCATACTTTATTGACGCTCTCTTAATTGCACCTGGATTGGTGGATAGCAGTAACCTAGGCCTTGTGGGTAATTATGCCCTACATTTAGACCTTGCACCCTATTTTTTTTCCTATTATCTGTTGCAGTGTTAGCAATTACGGTATTATGTTTTTTGTATGTACTTCAACTTTATTTTTAGTGTTTCTGTGGGTGGGGCTTATTAATGAACTACACTATATTGTCAAAAGTATTGGGGGAACCTGTCTTTACACGCACATGAACTTTAATGTCATTGCAGTCTTAGTCCATAGGGTTCAATATTGAGTTGGCCCAACCTTTGCAGCTATAACAGTTTCAACTCTTCTGGGAAGGCTGTCCACAAGATTTAGGAGTGTGTCTATGGGAATGTTTGACCATTCTTCCAGAAGTGCATTTGTGAGGTCAGGCACTGATGTTGGGCAAGAAGGCCTAGCTCACAGTCTCCGTTCTAATTCATTTCAAAGGTGTTCTATCGGGGTGAGTTGTAGGCTAGTCGAGTTCCTCCACCCCAAACTCACTCATCCATGTATTTATGGACCTTGCTTTGTGCACTGCACTGGTCCAAATCATTTGGTGGAGGTGGATTATGGTATGGGGTTGTTTTTAAGGGGTTGGGCTTGGCCCCTTGGTTCCAGTGAAGGGAACTCTTAAGGCATCAGAATACCAAGTCATTTTGGACAATTTCATGCTCCCAACATGACTTCGCACCAGTGCACAAAGCAAGGTCAATAAAGACATGGATGAGGGAGTTTGGGGTAGAGGAACTATATAGTGTAACCCTAACTACTGTGGACATTACAATAACATTTCATGATAGTGCTGTATTATTTCTTGTTTTACATAATGGAGAATGTAACTCCCTCGCTTGGCTTTGTGTTCTGTTAGCCCTGAGCTACAGTACCTAAGTATTTCCACTAACACTGACACTTACACTGACTGGTAGCTAGCGCATCAGAAATGAATCAGTGCATCAACCTCAGCTTCTACAAAGAATTAAAAACCTTTTCAGTTTTGGGTGTATTTTACATAGTTGGTAAGGTTGAAAAAAGATACCAGTCCATTTAGTTCAACCTGTGAACTATTTAATCTTGATATGTAGCCAATGCTGAGGAAAAAACAAAAAGAAAAAAGAGAAAATGGACCTTTGAGGCTGCCACTATAATCCCAAAAAGGAAAGAAAAATTAGGTCTTCACATTATAGAAAAAATATCAAAATGTATTATATCACATAAAAACATAATAAAAGAAGTACATAATTGGTACACTGTCCCATTTGTGTGAATACAGAGGCTGAACAAGAGAAACCACATGGATGGCCCATGTGATGGTATGAACAGGTCCAAGAAGATCCCTTCTGGCTGAAGGCCAAGCATACAGAATGACATTGTCAGCGCCAATGGATAGCTACGCGTTTTGCCAATTCTTCAGGGATCCTATTGGTATTATTGGTACATTATAACTCACATTAGGTTACTGTATTTGATATTGTGGTCATAATTATTTGTTATACATTGTGAGAAACCATTATCTGAACAGTAAATATAGCACATTCTAACATTTTATACATGATTGAGAAATAGCGTTATATGTAGTACTTTAAAAAAGAGAAAAGTATATTTACACAAGAGAGAAAAAAAAGAAGAGAAATACATATATGATGTTATCCAAATATATACCAAAATTGCTAGTGTACATACCGTCATAAGACAAAATATCCGAGAGACGCAGGGAGGTCAGTTCATGGAACAGTGCATCATCACAAAAGAAAATATCAAAAAGAGGAAAAGGAAACTGGGAACAAGAGCAGGAAAAAACTTTGAGCTCCATGAACTGACCTCCCTGTGTCTCTCGGATGTTTTGTCTAGTCACGGTATGTACACTAGCAATTTTGGTATCTATTTGGATAACATCATATATGTATTGCTCTTCTTTTTTTCTCTCTTGTGTAAATTTTTGAAAGTACTACGCATAACGCTATTTCTCAATCATGTATAAAATGTTAGAATGTGCTATATTTACTGTTCAGATAATGGTTTCTAACAATGTATAACAAATAATTATGTCCACATATATCAAGTACATGAACCTAATATGATCTATAATGTACCCGCTAGTACCATTAGGATCCCTGAAGAAGCTATTGTTGTAGCCATCCATTGGTGCTGACATTGTCATTCTGTATGCTTGGCCTTCAGCCAGAAGGAATCTTCTTGGACCTGTTCATACCATCACATGGGCCATCCATGCGGTTTCTCTTGTTCAGCCTCGGTATTCACACAAATGGGACAGTGTACCAATTATGTACTTCTTTTATTATGTTTTTATGTGATACAATACATTTTTATATTTTTTCTATAGTGTGACGACCCCATTTTTCTTTGCTATTTGGGATTATAGTGGCAGCCTCAAAAGTCAATTTTCTCTTCTTTCTTTTTGTTTTTTTTCCCCACACAATATTGGATGTGGTACCACGCTTTGTAGTATTTGTCTTAAACTTTTTTCATAAATTTAGCCAATGCTACCTTAGTAAACTGGTACTAAAATGAATCTGCATGTAAAGTCAGCTCCGCAAGCCCAAAACCTATAGTGCTCTGTAATTATGTAAATTGAATCCTCAAACACGAATTTAGCACTTTGGTCTATGCTGTCTCACATCCTGTAACTCACTACTGGAAATGAGAGGCATGAAGAGGAGGGCCAGACCCACAGTTCACAGCAAAAGTTGGTATTTGCATCATGAAGCTCCCTAAGTATCAAAGCTCTTCGCATGTGATGTAAAAAAGCTGAATTAAAAAACATGAACATGTGGCAACATGAACGGTTCCAGTTTAATAAGGTAATGTTGGCTACAAATTTACTTGAATGCAAATACATCAGAAACCTGTGCAAGTTAGTCCAAACATATGATAAAAAACGCATAAGCCAAGGTTAGGTCAGTAAAAACTGCATGTCAAAAATAATTAGATCCAAACATATAGGTGGCTGAAGATACATGCAAATCTTGAAATCTTCCAATGGGGACACTAGTTTTGGTGACACACCAGGATTTCCTCACTTTGGAGGGATTTCCTCTCACTTCCTGTTCTGGCTATGGGACAGGAAGTGAAAGGAAATCTCCCCAGTTGGCCATTGTTTTTTTGCCATCTGATGGGGGTTATAACCCTCCTTTACTCCATCCAAAATTAAAAAAAAACCTTTTGCCTTTAGTTACACTTTGGCTTTCTGCTTTATGTACTTCTCAGGCAGCCTCTGATTATGTATTTACTTATTTATATATATATATATATATATATATATATATATATATATATATATATATATATATATATATATATATATATATATATATATAGTATATAGTTAAGATAAGTTTGTTTTAACTATTTGCCCCAATTGGATGTACCTTTAGCTGCAGTCATGACCCTGGTATCTTTGTTTTTAGTGCTGACGATACTCTATTATGTAAAGTGATCCGATTTGCTATTCTGCCGCTGGACCTTTTTTTGCATGTGATTGAATCTGGTCCCCCAGGCCACGTTCCCGGGCTCTCCTGTTCCACTAGGTAGCCTGGGACTGAAACCAGTGTCTGGGGTGGCAAACCATAGAGATGAATGCGAAAAATTCCATTCCCTGAGCATCTCTATGGTCTATGAAACCAGTAGTGACATGGATTTTGTCACTTTTAGTTCCAGTTTGTTATTTACAAGCCGTTACTGGCTTGTAGAGCATCTGATCAAACGGATCTTGGTTTAATCAGATGCTTTTGACGGCAGAGGAGAGATCTGGAGTCTAATAGACCCCAGATATCTCAGTAAAGAGCACCTGTCACTGCCCCGGTTATCACAAAGGATGTTGTTCATCCCTTGTGATAGCAAGAAAGTTTATCAAAAAATGAAAGGGACAGTGTAAAAATAAATTTAACCACTTCATCCCCAGGACCAATTGGCAGCCAAAGGACCAGGCCCCTTTTTGCGATTCGGCACTGTGTCGCTTTAACTGACAATTGCGCGGTCGTGCGACGTGGCTCCCAAACAAAATTGGCGTCCTTTTTTCCCCACAAATAGAGCTTTCTTTTGGTGGTATTTGATCGCCCCTGCGGTTTTTATTTTTTGCGCTATAAGCAAAAATAGAGCGATGATTTTGAAAAAAATGCAATATTTTTTACTTTTTGCTATAATAAATATCCCCAAAAAATATATATATAATTTTTTTTTCCTCAGTTTAGGCCGATACGTATTCTTCTACATATTTTTGGTAAAAAAAATCACAATTAGCGATTATTGATTGGTTTGCGCAAAAGTTATAGCGTTTACAAAATAGGGGATAGTTTTATAGCATTTTTATTAATATTTTTTTTTTTACTAGTAATGGCGGCAATCAGCGATTTTTATTGTGACTGCGACATTATGGCAGACACATCGGACATTTTTGACACATTTTTGGGACCATTGTCATTTATACAGAAATCAGTGCTATTTAAATAGCACTGATTCCTATGTAAATTACAGTGGCAGTGAAGGAGTTAACCACTAGGGGGCGGAGTCAGTGTGACATGTTGTGTTTTTTTTTACAGTAGGGGGTGTGGCTGACGTCTGACATCACTGATCGGCTGTTCCCGATGACAGGGAACAGCAGATCAGTGACAGGCAGTGTAGGAATCACGGGGAGAGGTTTGTTTACACAGACCTCTCCCCGTTCTTCAGCTATGTGACCCGATCGCGGGAAACCAGCGGCGAATGGGTCTGCTGGTCCCGCGGCCGTGGTCACGGAGCTCCTGACCGGTTCGCGAGCGTGCCGCCGGCGGCGCGCCCACGACCCCACGGCTAGACAATTAAAGGGGACGTACCTGTACGTGCTTTTGCCTAGCTGTGCCATTCTGCCAACGTATATTTGCAGGAGGCGGTCGGGAATCGGTTAAATAAAATAAATAGGTATCCCTCCCCATGCTCACGCGCAATTGTGAACTTGTACGTCAGTCCCGCACATATATGTAAACGGCGATCACACCACACATGTGTGGTATCGCTGCGAACATCAGAGTGAGTTCAATAATTTTAGCACCCCACTTGCTGTGTGACTGTAAACTGGTAACCTGTAAAGGCCTTTAAAGTACCGTAGTTTGTCAGCCTTCCACGGGCGTGCATGTTAGGTATTAATTTACTTTGTGTAACATCATCTTTTATATTCTACCAAACAATAGGGTAATAAATTGTGTGCATTAAATGCATTAAATTATTTTTTTCCCAAACAATTTGCATTTGACAAACTGCTGTGCAAATATTGCGTGACATAAAAAAACTGCAACAACCAACATTTTTTTCTCCAGGGCTTTTCCTTCCAAAATATATAATGCCTGGGGGTTCTAAGTTATTATCTAGTAAAAAAATGAATCAAAATGTAGATTTTTAAATACTGTATATGTGAGACATGTCCTGGGGTTCAAGTGGTTAAAGTGTCTGCTTTTTTGTGATAAGGGCATATATACATCTAACTACTAGAGTTTTAGTTAAGGTGATTGTAGCCGTATTAGTGCACTTGCTACAGAAACAATTGAGTACTGTCTGTAATACTATTTTTTATCTGCATTACCATACAGAGTTTTAGTTGTAATACATGTATAAATGTTTGTTAAATAAAAAAGTACCTTCGATAAACTTTTGTAGACTTTCTGAATACTCTGACCACGTATTTTTTTCTGAAGGGTTAAAGGAATAATGCAAACCAGATACATGTGGTCTGATTGCTACACCTGTAAAACAAATAAAAACAGATTCCTGTTACTTTTTTTGATTGTCTGCTAAATGAAACATTACTTTCATTACCTGAAAGTGCAATATTCAGTGCCTTGAAAAAGTATTCACACCCCTTGACATTTTCCACATTTTGTCATGTTACAACTAAAAACTTAAATTGATTTTATTGAGATTTTATATGATAGACCAACACAAAGTGGCACATAATTGTGAAGTGGAAGGAAAATGATAAATGGTTTTCAATTTTTTTTACAAATACATATCTGAAAAGTCTGGTGTGCATTTGTATTCAGCCCCCCTGAGTCAATACTTTGTAGAACCACCTTTTTCTGCAATTACAGCTGCAAGTCTTTTTGGGGATGTCTCTACCAGCTTTGCACATCTAGAGAGTGTCATTTTTCCCCATTCTTCTTTGCAAAATAGCTCAAGCTCTGTAAGATTGGATGGAGAGCATCTATGAACAGCAATCTTCAAGTCTTGCCACGGATTCTCAATTGGATTTAGGCCTGGGCTTTGACTGGGCCATTCTAACACATGAATATGATTTGATCTAAACCATTCCATTGTAGCTTTAGCTGTATATTTAGGGTCTTGTCCTGCTGGAAGGTGAACCTCCGCCACAGTCTCAAGTCTTTTGCAGACTCTAACAGGTTTTCTTTTAAGATTGCCCTGTATTTGGCTCCATCCATCTTCCCATCAACTCTGGCCAGCTTCGCTGTCCCTGCTGAATAAAAGCAACCCTACAACATGATGCTGCCACCACCATGTTTCACGGTGGGGATGGTGTGTTCAGGGTGATATGCATTGTTAGTTTTCAGCCACACATAGTGTTTTGCTTTTATGCCACAAAGCTCAATTTTGCTCTCATCTGACCAAAAGCACCTTCTTCCACATGTTTGCTGTGTCCCCCACATGGCTTCTCGCAGACTGCAAACGGAACTTCATCTTATGGCTTTCTTTCAACAGTGGCTTTCTTCTTGCCACTCTTCCTTAAAGGCCAGATTTGTGGAATGCACAATTAATAGCTGTCCTGTGGACAGATTCTCCCACCTGAGCTGTGGATTTCTGCAGCTCCTCCAGAGTTACCATGGACCTCTTGGCTGCTTCTCTCATTAATGCTCTCCGTTCCAGGCCTGTCAGTTTAGGTTGGACAGCCATGTACAATACTCTTTCCATTTTCAGATGATGGATTGAACAGTGCTCTGCGAGATGTTCAAAGCTTGGGATATTTTTTATAACCTAACCCTGCTTTAAACTTCTCCACAACTTTATCCCTGACTTGTCTGGTGTGTTCCTTGGCCTTCATGATGTTGTTCACTAAGGTTCTTTAACAAACCTCTGAGGGCTTCACAGAACAGCTGTATTTATGCTGAGATTAAATTACACACAGGTGGACTCTATTTACTAATTAGGTGACTTCTGAAGGCAATTGGTTCCACTAGATTTTAGTTAGTGGCATCAGAGTAAAGCGGGCTGAATACAAATGCACGCCACACTTTTTAGATATTTATTTGTAAAAAATGTTGAAAACGAAAAAACGAGAAATGCTATAGGTGATGCTACACTAAGCAAAATTCTGACCATTTGTGCAAAAGTGAGCATTACAGTACACTGTTTTTAATACACTGTTGGTTGATTTACTGTAAGTGATACACGAGATACAATCTCTGGTAGATGATCAGTCCAAACATTAAAAAAAGTCTCACACATGTGGAATCCCCATACTCGGATAGGAGTAGCAGAATATGTTTTTGGGTGAAACTCTAAGTATGCCCATGCTGTGTGTTAGAAATATCTTATTAAATTGACAACTTTGTGTAAAACAAATTATATTTTTATTTTCTTTGTACATTTTCCAAAAAGTTTGGCAAGAAATAAAATTTCCAAAAGACTCTCTATGCCTCCTAAAAAATGCTTTGGGGTGTTTACACACCAAAATGTGTTTTGTGGGTGTTTCTACTGTCCTGGTGCTCCAGGGCCTCCAAAATGTGATAGGTAGTCAGGACATTTACCAACAGAAGGTCTATACGTTTTTCTCCTGTCCTGGCACTTTAGTTCAAGTCAAGAAACATGATAAGTAGTCAGGAAATCAGAAAATGTATACCCCTTGAAAGCCTGAAGGTGTTCAGTGGATTTTGGGCCCCTCTATGCATCTTGGCAGCAAAAAAAGTCTCACACGTGGTATCCTCATACTTGTGAGGAGTTGAAGAGTGTGTTTTGGGATGCAATTGTTAAGTATGCCCATGCTGTGTGTGAGAAGTAAATTAGGATATGTTTACCTTTAAAAAAGGTAAAAAAAATGTACACTTATTTTTTTCGTAGGAGCCTGGAAAGCATTGCACCTGCGGGTACAATGCAGGGCTATTGCAGACTGTCAGGGAAAACTGTCTGCTCATACCTCATACGGGAAGGCAGTTACACGACAGGAAGAATCAATGAACTACCTACAGCGCTAAATAGCACCCTGGTAGTTCATTGAGAACTTCAAGCTGTCAGCTGCAAAAAATGTCGGTACTTGTAGTTCATTTATTCACAGAACTCAGAATGAATGAAGCGGTCAAGTGGGCCAGGAAAATTCTCCTCGCACCCACTGTCACTATTTGAAAAGAACGCGGCCGTGGGGGGGGGGGGGGATCGGGGAGCGGTTGCAGGAACTGGAACATATTACATGTTCCACTCTAAAGATATGTAACATGTTCCCAAAGGGGAACCTATCCTTAAAAACAAAAACTTTATTTACTTTCTTTCCTTTGCAAAAAATTGTGGCGAAAAGTGACAACTTAAAAAAACGTTATCCTCTTACCAAGTGCCTTGGATTATCTACTTTCCAAAAAGGGTCATTTTGGGGTTATTTGTACTGTCCTGGCATTTTAGAGCCGAATATATTTTGGCTTAAACTTATAAAGAAAGAATATTTATTTGCAAACTTTTATCATAACAAACTAAGAGAAACAGTTTTTTTTTGTGCTTTGTTTTTTTAAATGTTGGTCTTTATTTCTTTATACAGTAAAGAAAAATGAAAAAAAAAAAAAAAAAACAGAGGGGAATAAATACCCACTAAAAAAAAGCTCTGTCTCAAGAAAATAGATAAATTATTTTGGGTACTGTGTTGCATGGCCAAGAATTTCTTAGTCAAAGTATCACAGCGCTAAAAACGGACTGGACATGCCGGTCTTCAAGTGGTTAAGGGGACACATTGATGATATATTACAAGCGTATTAAATAACAAATGTTTTGCTTACCGTATATACTCGAGTATAAGCCGAGTTTTTCAGCACATTTTTTTGTGCTGAAAATGCCCCCCCCCCCCTCGGCTTATACTCGAGTCAAGCACTTTCTGCAGCAGAGAATGACATTTTCCAACCTGAATTTGGGGATTCAGATACGGGGCCACTTGGTGCTAGGAATCCCATCTTTGGATATGTTCCAATGGGTTTGCACACCAAATTTGGGGTTCCTAGCGCCAAGTAACCCCAAGGTACTGGGCCCAAAAGTCGGTCAACTGTGTCCATCTGCAGCAATGTCATTTTGGGACCCTTTGGGTCCAGAGACCCCAAATTTTGGCTGCAGCTAGGGGGCATTTAGGAACCCTTAACACTACCAAGTTTGAAGTTCAGGGGACCTATGGCTGCAAATGGGCACAGTGAGGCTGCAAATGGGCATTGTTGACCCTCTTTTCCACTTACAGTAGCTGCGCATTTCTCACCCTAGGCTTATACTGGAGTCAATAAGTTTTCCCAGTTCTTTGTGGTAAAATTAGGTGCCTTGGCTTTTATTCGGGACGGCTTATACTCGAGTATATACGGTATATCCAACTATGTATTGGACGTGCCACACATTTTGTACCGCAATGCAGCACAATGCACTATGGCTTTTATGGCATACTGTTTCTATGTCCAAGACATGGTGAACGATAGTAATTCAGATTACTAATGTTACTGAAGCCAGAACTGTAAAAGATGAATTCTTCGATGTTTGCAATGGGTTAGTATACTTTACCTCTTGCTCGCTATCTTACTGAATATGTCTAAATATGTTGTACAGGCTCTTGGCATTTGGGGCCAATCTTTAAGAGCCAAAAGAAAATGAAAGAGGAGGAAATATTTCAAGCTACGGTTATATGTAAAGAAATCAATTACTTACCCGGTGGGAAAACTCTGTCTCTGTATGTAGGTACGTATGGGCTTATTGTTGCAAGCAATCCATACATACATAAGGCAAACATCCCAGTTAAAAATAAATACAGTAAAAGGTAAAAAAGCAAAATAAGACCTGAAATGATAAAAAATGAGCTCATTAGTAAATAGAAATTTTAAATAAATTTATACAATTAATTGTTTTGTACATAATTATCCAAAATATGTCATCATAACAGAGTGATGAGTACTTTTGCATCACAAAAATTAACAACTAATTAATTAAAAAACAGAATACAATAAAAGCTTGGTTTGAGAGTAACTTGGTTTGAGAGCATTTTGCAAGACAAACAAAGTGTTTAAATAAGTTTCGACTTGATATACAAGCGATGTCTTGATATACAAGTAGCGTCATATCACAACTGTGTATAAAAGAGAAGAGAGTCGCCTGTATGTAGCAATATGGTTACATTTAATGAAGGTACAACATTTAGCAACTCGCATGGTTGATGATTAAAAGAGGCACATCTAAGTATGCAGGAATCCGGGGTAAAGCTGTCCACATAGACCATCCTCCCCACCGCCATCAACGGCATCCCTCCCACTCTGTGCTCCACGAGCGGTTCATGCCACACTTTCAGATCGCTCTACTGCAGTGTAGTCTTCCTGGTCACAATTGCAGACTGATAGAGGTGAGAGATGGCGGTGCGGAAGACGGTCTACGTGGACAGCTTTACCCCGGATGCCTGCATACTTAGATGTGCCTCTTTTAACCACTAGCCGACCAACCGCTGCAGTTATATTGCGGCAGGTTGGCAGGGCTGCGCAAATCGCCGTAGCTGTACGTCGCTCCTTAAAGACGTCCCAGCAGGCGTGCACTCGCCGCCACGTGTCCCTGGAGCCGATGCGCATGCCCGGTAGGACTCGGGAGCGATCGTGACAGAGCTAGAACCAGGATCTGTGTGTGTAAACACACAAATCCCGGTTCTCTTAGTGGAGAGGAGACCGATCGTGTGTTCATACTAAGTATGAACACTGATCGGTCTCCTACCCTAGTCAGTCCCATCCCCCCTACAGTTAGAACACACCTAGGGAACACAGTTAACTCCATGATCGCCCCCTAGTGTTAACCCCTTCCCTGCCAGTGACATTTATACAGTAATCAATGGCTATTTTTAGCTCTGATCACTATATAACTGTCAATGGTCCCAAAATAGTGTCAAAAGTGTCTAATCTGTCTGCCACAATGTTGCATGTTGAACTTCCAGTAAACAGTATGAGAGAGTGAGAGCGATAACACCAAATTTACAGACTTGTTCCCCATTCACACCTAAGACCATGTAACACTAATGAGTCACATGACAGCGGGAAGGGAAAATGGCTAATTTGGACATTTTCACTTAGGGGTGTACTCACTTTTGTTGCCAGCGGTTTAGACATTAATGGCTGTGTGTTGAGTTATTTTGAGGGGAGAGCAAATTTACACTGTTATACAAGCTGTACACTCACTACTTTACATTGTAGCAAAGTGTAATTTCTTCAGTGTTGTCACATGAAAAGATAGAATAAAATATTTACAAAAATGTGAGGGGTGTACTCACTTTTGTGATATACTGTATAAATATATCTATATATACAGTGCTGTGAAAAAGTATTTGCCCCCTTCCTGATAATTTTTTTTCAAATTTCTCACACTTAAATGATTCAAATCATCAAACAAATTTTAATATTACACAAAGATAACCCGAGTAAATCTAAGATGCAGTTTTTAAAATATTATTTAATTTATTAAGGGAAAAAAACTGTTCAAACCTGTCTGGCCCTATGTGAAAAAGTAATTCCCCCCCCCCCCCCCCCCCATGCTAAATCATGAATGAACTGTGATTAACCGCAATTTTTTGGAAAGCGGAGTTAAATTTCACTTGCCACACCCAGGTCCGATTACTGCCGGACCTGTTGAATCAAGAAATCACATAAATAGAAGCTGTCTGACAAAGTGAAGCATGCTAACAGATCACAAAAAGCCAAACATCATGCCACAATCTAAAAAAATTCAAGAACAGATTAGAAGCAAAGTAATGTACATGTATCGATCTAGGAAGGGTTTCAATATATTAAGGGTATAACCCCACCTCTCAAAAAGATCAGTGGCTGACCTTCGTGACCTACTATATCCCCCGACACCTGTACCCTTGTGTTTTCCTCACATTCCTCTAGGTCACTGACCTTCCCGAGAGCAGATTGTGTTAATCCTGTTTTTTCTCCTCTTCTAAGCTTGGGAACGCTAGTGGTCTGTGACCGCGTTCCCAATTTTATACACTCCAACTAATGCTGGTGACCATTTGTCCCTTATACCTATCCTGCCATCTGATTGTTATTAGCATACACGCAATGTACATTCCGTTGAACTTAGGTGTGTAGGGCCGTTTGCCCAACTCTTTTTGGTTTCATATTTAAAGGTATTTGTTATGAATCTTATCGTGTTATATGTCTCGTCTAATGCATCCATTCTAGCACTCTATTACGAGACTGCTTTATGAGTTGTATCTACATCATTTTCCTGCCGTACATGTATGCTACGTGCTGTTGTTTTGATATGCTGTTATATATATTTCACTTTTGAATTTCAATAAACCTTATCTTGGAAAAAAAAAAAAAAGGAAGGGTTTCAAAGCCATTTCTAAGGCTTTGGAACTCCCGATAACCACGGGGAGAGCCATTATCCACAAATGGAGATAACTTGGAAAAGTGATGAACCTTCCTAGGAGTGGCTGGCCTACAAAAATTACTCAAGAGCATGATGACGACTCCAGGAGGTCATGAAAGAACCCAGAACAACATCTAAAGAACTGCAGGCCTCACTTACCTCAGGTAAGATCAGTGTTCATGATTCAAAAATAAGACCCCTTTTACACTGGCCTGCCCCATTGCCAGCGGTATGGTGGCACTGCCCCATTGTTTTCAATAGGCAGGAGTGGTGGAGGAGCAGTTTATTCACCGTTCCTACACTGCTGCAAAGAAGCTGCTGGCAGGACTTTTTGTGACGCCCTGCCAGCGCAGCGCCCTAGGCTTTCACACTGGGTTTGCAGCTGAGGATTTTTTCAGGCACTATGCAGGCGCTATTTTTAGCGATGTAGCGCCTGAAAAACGCCTCCGGTGTGAAAGGGGTCTTAGATAGAGACAGGGCAGAAATGGCATTCATTGGAGAGTTCCAAGCCAAAAGCCACTGCTGACCAAAAAGAACACAAAGGCTCATCTTACATTTACCAAAAAACATCTTGATTATCCCCAAGACTTTTAGGCAAATATTCTGTGGACTGATGAGACACAAATTTTACTTTTTGGAAGATGTGCATCCGGTTACATCTGGCATAAAATGAATACAGCATTTCATAACAAGAACATCATACCAACAGTCAGACATTGTGGTGGTAGTGTGATGGTCTGGCGCTGCTTTGCAGCTTTAGGACCTGGACGACTTACCATAATTGATGGAACCATGAATTTTGAGCTATACCAAAAAATCCTAAAGGAGAATATCCGGCCATCAGTTTGTGACCTGAAGCTCAAGCACACCTGGGTTATGCAGCAGGACAATGATCTGAAACACAACAGCAAATCTACATCCAAATGGTCCAAACAAAGCAACATTTAGGTTTTGGAGTGGCCTAGTCAAAGCCTGGACTTAAATCCAATTGAGATGCTGTATCATGACCTTACACAGGCCGTTCATTCTGGAAAACCCTCCAATGTGGCTGAATTTCAAACAATTCTGCAAAGAAGAGTGGGCCAAAATTGCTCAACAGCAATGTGAAAGACTCATTGCCAATTATCGCAAATGCTTGATTGCAGTTGTTGCCACCAAGGGTGGCACAACCAGTTGTTAGGTTTAGGGGGCAAATACTTTTCACATAAAGCCAGGCAGGTTTGGACAGCTTTTGTTGCCTTAATAAATGAAACCATCATTTAAAAACTGCATTTTGTATTTACTCGGGTTATCTTTGTGTAATGATAAAATCAGAAAGGGACAAAAAATTTTTTTCACAGCATTGTATATAGTTTTATATATATATATATATATATATATATATATATATATATATATATATATATATATATATATATATATATATATATATATGTATGTGTATATATATATATATATATATATATATATATATATATATATATATATATATATATATATACACACTGTATATAGCCATATGGTACAAATTTGCATACTTTGCTTTTATTGTTCATTATGATTTAAAAAATTGTTTAAAGAGACAAATATTACCTCAAATGGTGCTGCTGGCACTCATATTTCTGTGCCCTGTCATGTATAGCACTCTGGAATTATCCTATTTAGAATTACTGATAGAGCTCTATTACTCTATTGACATGTTATAAATGTTCCTCCTGCTGAATCTCTTCTTCATATGCAGATGGTATTATCTATTTTCACCCTACGCGTTCTCACATAAAATCTGGAATGCTCTAACTGGTTTCTCTTTCGAAGGTTGCACCTGCTAAGCTGTTCCCATATTGTGTTTCATAAAGCATATACCATTTAGCATAAAAAAGGGTAAAAATCCCTGTCAGTTTCTTTTTTGACATCTGTGTCCAACTGGGGAGATTTACCTTCACTTCCATACTGTTCCATAGCCAATACAGGAAGTGAGAGGAAATCCCTTCAAAGTGAGGGAATCTCTGGTTGCCATCAGGGTCACCATATCTAGTGTCCCAAAAAAAATATTTCCCTTCCATTCCTGTTGACAACCCAAAATGTGGAATTTTCTTTTACTTTCAGTCTTGATGATAATGGTAAACAGGACAAGCAGAGAGGGTGCATTTCCTTAATGTAAACACAAACAGCAAAACAAAGAGAAAAAAATAGCCAATATCTGAGTTTTTAGCAGATATTTGATTGGTTTCTTATATCCCCCTAATATTTTCTTTATTTTACATCAGAGTACAGCAGCTGGTTGAGTATAAATCATTTGCATCTGATACACACATCGTAACACAGGTTATTAGTTGGAAGAATTTTGGCACATTTTACTTCATTATTGGATTTATCATGTACTGAGTGTAAGGGTCGGGAGTAGAAAAATATACAACAAAATGTTTATATAGCAGGGGTTAGGAGTGCAGGAGTCAGTAGTGGGTAATGCAGTTTGTAAACAGAGTTCTGAAACACACAGAGTGCAGGGGTCATGTATGTGTACTGCAGTGTGGGGGTCAGGACTATGTACACTACAGAGTGCAGGGGTCAAGAGTAAGAAACACAAAGAGTGAAGGGATCGGGAGTACACAATGCATAGTGTGCAGGGGTCTGGAGAAGGTAACACACAGAGTGAACATGTCAGGAGTATGTAATGCAAGGAGTTCAGTAATCATGCGTATGTCCTGCAGAGAGAGTAAAGGGTTCAGGAGTATGTAAGGCACAAAGTGCAGAGGTCAGCAGTGTGTATCACATAGAGTACAGGGGTCAGTAGTGCTTAGCGCTCAGAGTGCAGGGATCAGGAATACATAGCACACAGAGTGTAGGTCTTCCCCCTCCAACCCACCCCTGTACACATGCAGAGAACATGAATCAGAAGTATGTAAAACACAATTTGCAGGGCTCATGCGTGTGTGCTGCAGAGAGTCATGAGTGTGGGGGTCAGACATATGTAACATAGAGTGTAGAGGTCGGAGATATGTATCACTCAGTACAGTGGTCAGTAGAGCTTAATCTCAGAGTGCAGGGGTCAGATGTGCATAGCACACAGAGTACAGGTCTCCCCCCATCCAACCCACCCCAGGATACATCTCCCCCCTTCAACTCCCCAATACACATTTCTCTCCCCTCCAACCAGCCTACTGCACCTCTTTCCCCTTCAACACCCCCAGTGCACATCGCCCCCCTCTCCAGTACACATGTCTGCTCCATCCAACTCCCCAGTACACATCTCTATCTCCTCTAGTACACCTCTTTGCCCCCTCCAAACCCCCCCAGTATACATCTCTCTCCTCTATAGTACATATCTCTCCCCCGCCTACGTCTCTCCCCTCCAACCCCCCCCCCCCAGTGCACATCTCTACCCTCTTCAGTTCGCATCCCACCACCCTTCAACACCCCAATACCCATTTCTCCCCTCCAATCCTGCTGGTGCACGTCTCCCCCTCCAGTACAAATATCTGCTCCCTCTAACTTCCCAGCACACATTTCTGCCCCTTTCAATACACATATCTACCCCCTCCAACCCCCCCCCAGTACACATCTTTGACCCCTCTAGTAAACATATATGCCTCCCAATACAAATCTCTGCCCTCCCTGACACGCCCCCCCCCCCTGCACGTCTCTCCCCTTTCCAGTACACATCTCTGTTCTCTCTAATCCCCCCAGTACACATCCCTGCCCTCTCTAGTACACATCTCTGCCTCCTCTAATACATTCCTCTAGCCCCTCTAGTACACATTTCTGCCCCTCCAAGCCTCCGGTACACATCTCTCCTCTTCAACCTCCTAACCTAAGTACACATCTCTGCTCTCTCCAACTCCCCCAGTATGCATCCCTCTCCTCCAACCCCCTCCCCCTCAGTGCACATCTCACCCCCCTCCAGGATACATCTCTCCTACCTCCAACTCCCCAGTACACATCTCTCCATCCTCACAGTACTTGTATCCTGACCCCTTTAATCCCCTGGTACACATTTCTGCCCTTTTCAACCCCCAGTACAAAATTGTTCCCTCTACCCCTCTAGTGCACATTTCTCCCTCTCCGGTACACATCTGTGCCTTGTTCAACCCCGACTTCCCCAGTACACATCACTTCCCCCTCCAGTACATATCTGTGTCCTCCAACCCCCCAGTACACATTTATTCTCTCCAGCCCCATAGTGAACACCTCTCTGAGCACAGAACACATCTCTTTCTCATTCTGACCCCCCACCATTCCCCAGTGCACATCTCTGCCCCCTCCAGTATACATTTTTGAACCCTACAACCCCACAATACACAACTCTGCCCCCTCCAGTACACAACACTGACCCCTTCAGTACACATATCTGCCCCCTACAACCCCCCAAGTACGTATATCAGCAGATCAGAGGGGAAGTCCTTCCCTCAACTGTGTCACACATTAGAGCCAATGAGCAGTCTTATTTCACAAGTAGTGGGGCTCATTCCCTACCTTCTACCACAAAATATATAGATGGAGGTTACAATAAATAACAAATCTTGTGTGGCCTATTTTATTTCTGAACAATGTATAGGTCTTTACCAAATTATTTGCTGAATGAGACTTTCTGCTTCCTTTGATCATACAATCAGTCCCAATGTTGTAAAAAGCAACATCTGCATCTTACCATCTCTTCAAATGTGTATGCCCTTGGCAAGTATTTCAGAAAAAATGAAATAATAATTGCATCAAACCAATTGCATTGCCTGAAAAGT
Source organism: Lithobates sylvaticus (assembly GCA_028564925.1). Lineage (NCBI taxonomy): Eukaryota > Metazoa > Chordata > Amphibia > Anura > Ranidae > Lithobates > Lithobates sylvaticus. The sequence goes on along the minus strand of CM053033.1, from coordinate 64,324,642 downwards.
TTCCTCAAGCCCTGTGCAACAGTGGCAGTGAGCCAATAATAGAATCGAGAAATAGATTGTAAGCTCTAACAAACAGGGCCCTCTGATTCCTCCTGTATTCAATTGTATTTGTACTGTCTGCCCTCATGTTGTAAAGTGGTGCGCAAACTGTTGGCGCCATATAAATCCTGTATAATATTAATAATACATATCTGGAAGCATTATGTAAAAAATAGTGTATGGGACACCCCAGTATTCCCCCTGTTTACCATTGTTTGATTCATTTTCTTGCTGCTGCAAGTTAGAATGCAGAGGTCATTTTTATTAATATTTAAGTCCCTTTCTGCCTATTGTTTTGTTTTATTGTGTTGGACCATAAACTTTTGGATGGTTTTGCCTACTACATGTCCCTAGAAGCAAAGAACTCTTTTCCTTGGTCCCTGTATCATCTGTCCAAGGGCCAGGGAGGCATGATCTGAGAGGGCGCTGTGCATATCTGCCTACAGACCCAGGGCACCCTCTTGGATCACATATCTGATCGACTTAGGATGTGGGGAGGGGTGCTGGTTATAAGCAGTGACAATGCTAACCCTTTTTATGCATAAGGAAAAAACTTTACAGCAGGGATGCCCAACCTTTTGAAGAGCAAGGGCCACTTAAGCGGATTGGTAACTGGTCGTGGGCCACAATGAGCGGAGCAGGAGGAGGACAGGTCCGTGTCCACGGACACAGCCCCCTCTACTTTATGGACCTTCTGATCCAATCCGATTCGCCCAGACGGAAGGGGCAGATCCCTTTCTATTTTTTTTAGGTAGGCAGGTGTAAACAGACACAAGTCCGTTTACATCTGCTGCTCCATAGAGGTGAATAGTAAGTCTGATTGGGTCGGACCAATCATGTGAAAGGGGCCCAAGGCTGCTTTCACACTGATTTGCCCAAACCACGGGTGCAGCGCAGTGAACCTGTGGATTTTCTGCGGGTTAGCTGCACTTGCCGTAAACTTCTATTATATCCTTCAGGTGTGGCGCACTTTCTGAAGGGGCAACAAACCCGCAGGTAATAACAGAAGTCTATGGCTCAATGCAGGTAACCCGCACTGTACTGCACCTGCGGATCAATTGAAAGCAGCCCAGTAACCACTGCAAAACAGATATATCCATATATACTGTGAATTTAGTAGTAAACTTACCTTTAATAACCGTTTTCCATTCTGGTATTGCTGGCTGTTGCTGTCCTAGGCGGGCACTATTCAGGAAGCATTTGCTTATGTGGCTCTGCTCCGCAGCCGCTTGCTTCCACTACCAGCGGCTTCATTCACAAAACTGCTGCTCTGGGATGGCGGGTCGGCAACCCGTGATCTGGGCTTGCCAACCTGCCATCTTAGAGCAGGAGGTCGAGGTCCACATCAGAGGGCCCCCGGGCCACTGGTTGGGCACCCCTGCTTTACAGGGTAACAACACTCCAGTGAATTCACTACAGGGCATTTAGTATGGTCACCTTGCAGAAGAAAAGCCATTCAACTGGCAGGATCACCATGTATTATTAAGAGAAAATAAAATGTAGGAGGTAAGTGAAAAATGGACTTCTGTTTACATTTAACCGCTTGCCAACCAGCTGCCGCAGTTTTACTGCGGCAAAATGGCACGACTGGACGAAATGACGTTAACTTAAGTCACTTTGCCCTTTGGCCCTTTGCCTTTTGGCCACTAGCGTGTGTCGGAGCCGATGCGAGTGCCCCGCGGGTGCGATGATCGCCAGGCTCCCGCAATCGTTCGTGACAGAGCGAGAACCGGGATCTGTGTGTGTAAACACACAAATCCCAGTTCTCTCAGGGGAGTAGAGAAAAAAAAGTAAAAGATAGTGTGTTTTTTTCAAAATTGTTGGTCTTCTTTTGTTTATAGCGCAAAAAATAGAAAACCGCAGAGGCGATCAAATACCACCAAAGGAAAGCTCTATTTGTGGGAAAAAAAAGACATCAACTTTGTTTGGGTACAGCGGCACACGACCGCGCAATTGTTAGTTAAAGCGACACAGTGCCAAATCGCAAAAAATGGCCTGGTCGTTGAGCAGCCAAATCACCCGAGGGGCTGAAGTGGTTAATATAATCTCCAGTCCAGACTTCTGCATTTAGATTTTTGTGCATAGTTGTATCTTAAATTACAAAATTACTTGTATAGTAATTTGTTAATATCAGTATTTTGCAGCGAATGTGGAGTTTTTCAGGATGTACAATTCTGATAGCGCTAATATTACCTTTGTTTTTAGATTATGAACTATAGGCATATATACATACAGGCATACCCCACTTTTATGTACACAATGGGGTTTATTTACTAAAGCTGGAAAGTGCAAAATCAGGCTCACTTCTGCATAGAAACCAATGAGCTTCCAGGTTTTATTACCAAAGCTTAATTAAACAAGCTGGGGTTAGAAGCTTGTTGGTTTCTATGCAGAAGTGAGCCTGACTTTGCACTTTCCAGCTTTAGTAAATAAACCCCATTGTGTACTTAAAATGGGGTATGCCTGTAGTTGGTAAGGTTGAAAAAATTCCATCAAGTCCAACCTGTGTGTGTGTGCTTTTATGTCAATATTACATATATATGTAATTATATCTCTGTATGTTGTGGTCATTTAGGTGCCTATCTAATAGTTTTTTGAAAAGATCTATGCTCCCTGCTAAAACCACTGCTTGTGGAAGAGAATTCCACATTCTTACCTCTCTTACCATAAAGAACCCTCTACGCAGTTTCCGGTTAAATCGCTTTTCCTACACAGGTACTCACATACACAGGTACTCACAGCACCCATGCACTCGGGTACTCACAGCACTCCACTTGTGTACTCACAATACTTAGGTACTCACAATTACTCAGGTACTCACAATACGCACAATACACAGGTATTTACAATACACAGTCAGTCAAAAATTATTATTTTTTTTGTCTCTCTGCTCAGCTGCCCCTTGTAATCTGACACTAGCAGCAGTCAGTCAAATAAAAAATAAAAAAATACCTTAAAAAAGTATTCATACCCCTTGAAATGTTCCACATGTTGTCATGTTACAACCAAAAACATAAATGTATTTTATTTGCACATAATTGTGAAGTGAAAGAAAAATGATAAATGGTTTTCCAAATTTTTTACAAATAAATATGTGAAAAGTCAATACTTTGTAGAACCACCTTTCACTGCAATTACAGCTGCAAATCTTTTTGGGGATGTCTCTACCAGCTTTGCACATCTAGAGGGTGACATTTTTGCCCATTCTTCTTAGCAAAATAGCTCAAGCTCTGTCAGATTGGATGGAGAGAGTCTGTGAACAGCAATTTTCAAGTCTCGCCACAGATTCTTAATTGGATTTAGGTCTGGACTTTGACTGGGCCATTCTTATGCCGCCGGAAAAACCATCCAAGATTTTTCGGACGCAAATTTCGCTCATGTGGATGCAGCATAATACATGAATATGCATTGCTCTAAACCATTCCATTGTATCGCTGGCTGTATGTTTTTATTGTCGTCCTGCTGGAAGGTGAACCTCCGCCCCAGTCTCAAGTCTTTTGCAGACTCTAATGCCGCGTACACACAAGCGGAATTTCCGTCTGAAAAATTTTGGATGGTTTTTCCGACGGAATTCCACTCAAGCTTGGCTTGCATACACATGGTCACACAAAAGTTCTCTGAACTTTCGACCGGCAAGAACGCGGTGACGTACAACACTACGACGAGCCAATAAAAAAATTAAGTTCAATGCTTCCGAGCATGCGCCGAATTGCATACAGCGGATAGGAACTTTTCCCGACCGAAAAATAGAGAACATGCTCTCAATCTTTTGCTGGCTGGAATTCCGCCAGCAAAAGACCGATGGAGCATACACATGGTCGTATTTTCCGACAAAAAGCTCTCATCTGAATTTTTGCTGGTGGCATAAGAGGTTTTCTTCTAAGATTGCCCTGTATTTGGCTCTATCCATCTTCCCATCAACTTTGACTAGCTTCCCAGTCCCTGCTGAAGAAAAGCATCCCTACAACATGATGCTGCCACCACCATGTTTCACGGTGGGGATGGTGTGTTCAGGGTGATGCGCAGTGTTTGTTTTCCACCACACATAGCGTTTTGCTTTTAGACCAAAAAGTTCCCTTTTGGTCTCATCTGACCAAAGCACCTTCTCCCACATGCTTGCTGTGTCCCCCACATGGCTTCTCGCAAACTACAAATGGGACTTCTTATGGCTTTCTTTCAACAGTGACTTTCTTCTTGCCACTCTTCTATAAAGGCCAGATTTGTGGAGTGCACGACTAATAGTTGTCCTGTGGACAGATTCTCCCACCTGAGCTGTGGATCCCTGCAAGTCCTCCAGAGTAACCATGGGCCTCTTGGCTGCTTCTCTGATTAATGCTCTCCTTGCCCGGCCTGTCAGTTTAGGTGGACGGCCATGTCTTGGTAGGTTTGCAGTTGTGCCATACTCTTTCCATTTTTGGATGATGGATTTAACAGTGCTCTGGGAGATGTTCAAAGCTTGGGATATTTTTTAATTAACCTGACCCTGCTTTAAACTTCTCCCTGGTCTGTCCGGTGTGTTCCTTGCCCTTCATGATGCTGTTTGTTCACTAAGGTTTTCTAACAAACCTCTGAGGGCTTCACAGAACAGCTGTATTTATACTAAGATTAAATTATACACAGGTGGACTCTATTTACTAATTAAGTGACTTCTGAAGGCAATTGATTCCACTAGATTCTAGTTAGGCATATCAGAGTAAAGGGGGCTGAATACAAATGCACGACACACTTTTCAGATATTTCTTTGTAAAAAAAAATTGAAAACCATTTATCATTTTTCTTCCACTTCACAATTATGTGCCACTTTGTGTTGGTCTATCACTTAAAATCCTAATAAAATACATTTACGTTTTTGGTTGTAACATGACAAAATGTGGAAAATATCAAGGGGTGTGAATACTTTTTCAAGGCACTGTACATTGCTAATAGAGCTAAGGTTCATTATAACTGCTTTTTTAACATGTATAACATGTATAACATATCAACAGCAGTTAAATGCAAGTATCCAATAAAAAAAACATGCAGCTTCGATTGAAGCTAGGAAACACAGATGTTCTCAGCTGTATTCCCAGAGCGCAGTGTAGCAGTGTTGCGTTGGGAATACACAGTCATGGAAACTTTATCAAGCTGAACTTCCCCCCACCATGAGCGGTTTGCAAAAAAAATATTGACTGAGGCCAAAAATTTGACACATGGAGCTTATATCTCAAAATAAAATTATTATGTTAAAGAAATAACATGATATAAATAACAATATAAATAATAATAATAATAAATAAAAAAAATGAAATAATAGATAAAAATGATAACACCCATAGCTCTCAGGTTCTGTCTGATAAGCACTAGGACATAGTAAATTAATAAATGGTTGCATAAAACACATGACTAGCTCTCCTCCAATCAAGTTCCCCAGAAGATCCATATCAGACCCACTGAGTCTGATATAGATAATAAGGGGGACTTCACACGAAAAAAAAAAAGAAAATTGTGGGGATCCCCTAAAACTCCATACCAGATCCTTGTTCTGGGCATGCAGCCTGGCTGGCCATCAAAGGAAGGGGACAAGCGTGTACCCATTCCTTAACAAGTCCAGGCCACATGCCCACAACATGGGGGGGTACTTTGCCAGGGGGTGTCACGTACCTTAAGGCAGAGCCCGTGTTGCAGGGAGCGGCCACTCGTAAACCCCTGGTTCAAGAACCCCTGATAGGGAAGACAGGAGCTCGAGAGCACAGGGGAGCACAAGTGCCTGGCTGGTAAGCTGGGTAGAGGGCCGGAGATCTGTGCGGACGGGAACCAGGAGGTGACCTGTAGTCCAGCGGCAGGAAGCAAGCAGGTGATGTGCAGCAGACACAAGGAGGTGTCCTGTAGTCCAGCAGCAGGAAGCAAACAGGTAATGTGCAGCAGACACAAGGAGGTGTCCTGTAGTCCAGCAGCAGGAAGCAAACAGGTAATGTGCAGCAGACACAAGGAGGTGTCCTGTAGTCCAGCAGCAGGAAGCAAACAGGTAATGTGCAGCAGACACAAGGAGGTGTCCTGTAGTCCAGTAGCAGGAAGCAAACAGGTAATGTGCAGCAGACACAAGGAGGTGTCCTGTAGTCCAGCAGCAGGAAGCAAACAGGTAATGTGCAGCAGACACAAGGAGGTGTCCTGTAGTCCAGCAGCAGGAAGCAAACAGGTAATGTGCAGCAGACACAAGGAGGTGTCCTGTAGTCCAGTAGCAGGAAGCAAACAGGTAATGTGCAGCAGACACAAGGAGGTGTCCTGTAGTCCAGCAGCAGGAAGCAAACAGGTAATGTGCAGCAGACACAAGGAGGTGTCCTGTAGTCCAGCAGCAGGAAGCAAACAGGTAATGTGCAGCAGACACAAGGAGGTGTCCTGTAGTCCAGCAGCAGGAAGCAAACAGGTAATGTGCAGCAGACACAAGGAGGTGTCCTGTAGTCCAGCAGCAGGAAGCAAACAGGTAATGTGCAGGCGGGTCTCGAACAGGCAGGGTCAAACACAGATGGGCAGATCAGGTACAAGGGAGCATCCAAAGGGGTAGTCAAAGTCCAGAACCGAGATCGGGGCAGGCAGAGGTCAGAAGAGTCAGAGACAAGCCAGGTTTCAGCAGGGATCAGATAAATCAGGTTTTGCAGGTTGACCAAGCACATACAGGAAACACTGTTGATCGGGCAGCAAGGCAACAGGGATTGGGTTGGGCTTAAATAGCGCTCTTGGCGCCAAACAGCGTCAAGGAAGCCGCGCGTGCACGCGCGCGCCCCCGCGCGCTCCCGCGCGCGCCCGCGCGCGCCCGCGCGCGCCCGCGCGCACCAACAGCCGCGCTATTGCGCATGTGTGGGCGCAGCAGGCCCATTCTGAGCCGGGGAGTCCTTCTCCTCCTGGGGATGTTGGGACGTCTGCTGGAGGGACTTTCCTGACATTGCCCCCCTCCAATGGGCAGCCTCCGGATGCCCAACTGGGCCCACTTACTTGGATTGGCTCTCCTGAAGGCCGAAATTAGCCTCTGGGCATGGATGTTGGCCTCTGGCTCCCAAGAATTCTCTTCCGGCCCATAGCCCTTCCACTTTACAAGGTATTGAACTTGGCCATATCTCTTCCTGCAGTCCACAATAGTTTCCACTTCAAATTCCTCCTCACCATCGATAAGCACAGGTTCAGGAGGGCCGGTGTTCCGGCCAGCAAAGGGATCCGGAGTTGACGGTTTTAGGAGGGCAACGTGAAAGACTGGGTGGATTCTGAATGAGTCGGGCAGTTTTAACTCGTAAGCCACGTTATTGATTTTTCTAGTTATAGGGAAAGGACCCACAAACTTTGGCCCCAATTTCCTGGAAGGACACGCCAATTTCAAGTTCTGGGTGGACAGCCAAACCAAGTCTCCCGGCTTCAGGTTGAGGTCCCCTCTCCTCCTCTTGTCAAATGTCGCCTTGTTTCGTTCCTGGGTCTTCAGTATCGTCTCCTGAAGTAACTTGTTATTGGTGCTGAAAAAATTCAGGGTTTCCTGGGCTGCCGGCACGGGGCACTCTGGGATGCTGTTGGACAAGAACAGGGGATGAAACCCGTAATTCGAAAAAAATGGAGACTGGTTGGTTGCAGAATGAACGGAGTTATTGTATGCAAACTCGGCAAGAGGTAGGAGGGGGACCCAGTTATCTTGAGAAAAACAAGAGTAGCAACGCAGGTACTGTTCCAAGGTCTGGTTGGTACGTTCAGTTTGACCGTTGGTCTGAGGATGGTAGGCAGAGGAGAATAGGAGGTTGATCTTCAGGGCCGCACATAATGCCCTCCAGAACCTGGACGTAAATTGCACCCCTCGGTCAGATACGATATTGGCGGGGATTCCGTGAAGCCTCACAATCTCCTTGATGAAGACTCTTGCGGTCTCAGGGGCTGAGGGGGTGCCTTTCATAGGTAAGAAATGGGCCATCTTGGAGAACCTGTCTACTACGACAAAAATGGTTGTGAAGTCTTCAGAAGGGGGCAATTCGACAATGAAGTCCATGGAGATCATCCTCCATGGCTTCTCCGGGACTGGAAGGGGGTTCAGCAAGCCCCAGGCTCTCGTCTTGCTGCCCTTGTTCTGGTTGCATGTGGTACATGACTCGACGTATGCCCTGCAGTCCTTTAGAAGGTTGGGCCACCAAAAGGTGCGCAGGAGAAGATCAGCGGTCTTGCGAGCACCAAAGTGGCCGGCCAATTCGTGGTCGTGGCAGGATTTCAGGGCGGCCATCCGTGACTGTTGGGGGACAAAGATCTTCTCCTCATGCCACAGTAGACCGTCTCTAGGCTGCAAGGAACTGCCCGGCTGGTGAGGGATCGAGGCAGAGGTTTGTTTAATTTCGGATAGCAGGTCCTCATGCAGAAGAAGGAAGTTACCTGGGGTAAGTATGGTGTCTGGAGGTGGCGGAACTGTGGGCTCACTGAACATTCGTGATAGAGCATCAGGTTTAGTATTCTTGGATCCGGGCCTGAAGGTGATGTGAAATGAAAATCTGGTGAAGAAGAGTGCCCATCTAGCCTGGCGGGGTCTCAACCTCTTGGCTACTTTTAAATATTCCAGGTTCTTATGGTCCGTGTAGACCAGGATAGGATGGGCGGCTCCTTCCAGAAGATAACGCCACTCCTCGAGCGCGGCCTTGATGGCCAGTAGCTCTCTATCCCCGACATCGTAATTCCTCTCTGCTTCGGACAGCTTACGGGAGAAAAAGGCCACTGGGTGGAGGAGTGCCTTAGGGCCTTGTCTCTGGGAGAGAACTGCCCCTACCGCCACTTCAGAGGCGTCGACCTCCAAGATGTAAGGGAGTGCAGGATCCGGGTGTTTTAAGACAGAGGCCGACACGAACTGGTTCTTTAATGTTGAAAAGGCAGACTGAGCTTCAGGAGACCACTGGAACTTGGTACCTTGCTTGGTCAGCCTCGTAATGGGAGCAATGATGTTGGAAAACCCCTTAATAAATTTGCGATAGAAATTCGCGAATCCTACGAATCGCTGAATTCCCTTTTTGTCCGTGGGGGCAGGCCAATCCAAGATGGCAGACACCTTTTGCGGATCCATCTTAATCCCATCTACCGAGATAACCAAACCTAGGAACTGGATACTTTGACGTTCGAACTCGCATTTTTCAGGCTTCGCATATAGACCGTGCTGGCGCAGACGGGTCAGGACCTTCTTGACGTGTTCCCTGTGAGTGGTCAGAGAGGGGGAGAAAATCAAGATGTCATCCAAGTAGACAATAACAAATAAATCAAGATAGTCTCTAAAAATGTCATTTACAAAGTGTTGAAATGTCGCAGGGGCGTTGCAGAGCCCAAATGGCATCACCAGGTATTCATAGTGTCCGAAGCGGGTGCGAAAGGCAGTCTTCCATTCGTCCCCGCTTCGGATACGGACCAGGTTATATGCCCCACGGAGATCTAATTTGGTAAATACCACAGCGGTACCAAGCCTCTGAAATAGTTCCGGTACCAGGGGCAGAGGGTACCGATTCTTAATTGTAATTTTGTTCAAGTCCCGGTAATCTACGCAGGGGCGTAGAGAGTGGTCTTTCTTTTCTACAAAGAAAATCCCTGCCCCGGCCGGGGAGGTGGAAGGTTGTATAAACCCTTTTCGCAGGTTATCATCAATGTATGCTTTGAGGGTCTCCAACTCCAGTCCTGTTAAAGGGAAGATCCTCCCGAAGGGAATTTCTGCACCTGGTAAGAGTTCAATTGGGCAGTCATAAGGCCTGTGTGGAGGGAGTGTCTCTGCCCCCTTTTGACTGAAAACGTCCAAGAAACTGTGGTATTCCTCCGGGACGGCCCTACGGGCCTCAACATCAACCTCTAGACAGAGCAGAGAGGGTGAGACATTGGTGGTCTCTTGCAGGCAGTGCTGACAGCAGTAAGGAGAGAGGAAACTGATGCTCCCCGTGGGCCAGTCGATTTGAGGATTATGGGCCTTGAGCCAGGGCATGCCCAGGATAACAGGAAACAGGGGGGACTCAATGATGTCCAGGCAGAGTAGCTCACTGTGGTTACCCGCAATGGTAGCGTGTAGGGGAGCCGTCTCTTGGGTCACAGGTCCAGATCTGATAGCCGACCCATCGGCTAAATGTACCGACAGTCCTCTGGCTCGGGGACGTAAAGGAACTCGAAATTTGCGGGCAAAAGTCTGGTCCATGAACCCACTACAGGCTCCAGAGTCAATTATGGCGGGGACCATAGTATTCCCTCCTGGGAGCTGTAGGGAAAGGGAAACAGTCAGGTGAGATGCATTATTAAGTACTGCGGGCAAAACAGTGGAACACAGAGAAGAGTGCTTACAGGATTTCACGGGGCAGATCCTCACATAATGTCCGGGTTCCCCACAGTAGAGGCAAAGGTTCTGGACTCGCCTGCGTTGTCGCTCCTCTGGGGTCAAAGAAGGGCGGAGCACGCCTAGTTGCATGGGCTCAGAAGGTGCCGTTGTGGTGCGGCCAGAGGGGTAAGGTACCCGGGGTAGCATCCATACCGGACGGGACGAACCGGTCGTACGCTCAGTCCTACGCTCCCTCAGACGCCTGTCTATCTGAGTGGACAGGTTAATTAAGTCTTCGAGAGTATCAGGGATGCCCACTCTGGCCAACTCGTCCTTCAAAGACTCGGAGAGGCCCATACGAAATTGATGACGCAGAGCTGCGTCATTCCAACTCGTATCGGCGCTCCAGCGCCTAAACTCGGATGCATAGTCCTCTGCCGCCCTACGGCCCTGTTGTAGGGAGAATAGAGCTGCTTCGGCCGTCGCTGCCTGTTGGGGGTCTTCGTAGAGGATGCCCATGGCTTGGAAGAAGGTGTTCAGATTGCTAAGGCATTCGTGTTTCTGTTCCACCAGGCGGTGGGCCCAGGCCTGGGGCTCCCCTTGTAGCAGGGAGACCACAAACCCCACCTTGGTGGACTCGAGGGAAAAGGTTCGGGGTTGGAGTACAAAAAAGAGTTCACAGGCGTTGCGGAATGCCCTATATCTGTTCCGGGCCCCGGAGAATCTATCCGGAGTAGGGACCTTGGGCTCCGGAGGCAGCATAACCACCGAGGGTGTAGGTGATGCGCTGAGCGCTGTTGGGCCTGAGGTGGCTAGAGTCTGCACGCGTTCCTCTAGGCGGGAGTACCCCTCTTGTAGGGAGTTGACGGCCTGTGTCAGTCCGGCCAGGTGACGGCATAAGTCCTCCCTAGCCGTGGCTCCCTGCATAGGCTCAGTCATGGCTGCCCGATACTGTCACGTACCTTAAGGCAGAGCCCGTGTTGCAGGGAGCGGCCACTCGTAAACCCCTGGTTCAAGAACCCCTGATAGGGAAGACAGGAGCTCGAGAGCACAGGGGAGCACAAGTGCCTGGCTGGTAAGCTGGGTAGAGGGCCGGAGATCTGTGCGGACGGGAACCAGGAGGTGACCTGTAGTCCAGCGGCAGGAAGCAAGCAGGTGATGTGCAGCAGACACAAGGAGGTGTCCTGTAGTCCAGCAGCAGGAAGCAAACAGGTAATGTGCAGCAGACACAAGGAGGTGTCCTGTAGTCCAGCAGCAGGAAGCAAACAGGTAATGTGCAGCAGACACAAGGAGGTGTCCTGTAGTCCAGCAGCAGGAAGCAAACAGGTAATGTGCAGCAGACACAAGGAGGTGTCCTGTAGTCCAGTAGCAGGAAGCAAACAGGTAATGTGCAGCAGACACAAGGAGGTGTCCTGTAGTCCAGCAGCAGGAAGCAAACAGGTAATGTGCAGCAGACACAAGGAGGTGTCCTGTAGTCCAGCAGCAGGAAGCAAACAGGTAATGTGCAGCAGACACAAGGAGGTGTCCTGTAGTCCAGTAGCAGGAAGCAAACAGGTAATGTGCAGCAGACACAAGGAGGTGTCCTGTAGTCCAGCAGCAGGAAGCAAACAGGTAATGTGCAGCAGACACAAGGAGGTGTCCTGTAGTCCAGCAGCAGGAAGCAAACAGGTAATGTGCAGCAGACACAAGGAGGTGTCCTGTAGTCCAGCAGCAGGAAGCAAACAGGTAATGTGCAGCAGACACAAGGAGGTGTCCTGTAGTCCAGCAGCAGGAAGCAAACAGGTAATGTGCAGGCGGGTCTCGAACAGGCAGGGTCAAACACAGATGGGCAGATCAGGTACAAGGGAGCATCCAAAGGGGTAGTCAAAGTCCAGAACCGAGATCGGGGCAGGCAGAGGTCAGAAGAGTCAGAGACAAGCCAGGTTTCAGCAGGGATCAGATAAATCAGGTTTTGCAGGTTGACCAAGCACATACAGGAAACACTGTTGATCGGGCAGCAAGGCAACAGGGATTGGGTTGGGCTTAAATAGCGCTCTTGGCGCCAAACAGCGTCAAGGAAGCCGCGCGTGCACGCGCGCGCCCCCGCGCGCTCCCCGCGCGCCCGCGCGCGCCCGCGCGCGCCCGCGCGCACCAACAGCCGCGCTATTGCGCATGTGTGGGCGCAGCAGGCCCGTTCTGAGCCGGGGAGTCCTTCTCCTCCTGGGGATGTTGGGACGTCTGCTGGAGGGACTTTCCTGACAGGGGGGATCGGAATCTGGAAGCCCGAGCAGGAACCGCTGTTTCTAGGGTCCCCGGTTCCTGTGCGCAAAACACTGCAAATAGCACTGCACACTGACACACCTGGCTGGGTGAGAAATATTTAATAAAACAGTAGGAGTAATAGGTGAACAGTAAAAAATAAAAAAAATACTTAAAGAAACACTCAATTAGTGTAGAGAGCAACTCCTGTTAAACCCTATACTGGGAGCAGTCCTAACTAGGGAGTACTACACCGCCACGACAGTTCAGCAGTCTATAATATAATTCCTCCTTCTTCTGCTGGCCAGCCTATTGGGGCCCAACTCTTACATTGAAGCACTCAGGTTAATGTCCCTTTAAGAACTGATGCAGGCACTGCCTTTGTGTTACTTGCAGACAACCCTGTCGCTCTTGAATCAAAGTGTAATGTGGTTTTGGCCAGTGGCCTCTCACCAACTCCCATGTCAGCAGATGACCTCTCTCTGTTCACTGTGTGAAATGCAGTTGGTCAGTGTCCATGGTGTTTTTTCCCCCCTTGGTTTGGCAGTGGGCTCCACCAACATCCATGGCTCTCTCCAATGTCCAAAGATGTCTGTCGCTGTGCCTCTCTCCCTCTCAGGTGCAGCAGTGAGCAGTCTGCAGCCAAATGTGCACACAGTTTTCTCAGAATAGTATCCACACTTGTCCACACACTTCTCCTCAGCCTTGGAAAACAGTAGGGAGCCGCCTCGCCTCTTGCCCCAGTGCATTGTGGGATCTGCAGTCAAGCAGGCTCAGTCTATCAGAACTACACCTCCCACAATCCTTGCAGTCCACATCCTGTGTGCCTTCCTGTTTGGTAGAGAGTGGGCTCAATGATGGCTGTACACTGCTTTGCAATAAGAGTCTCCTCCTGTAGCTGTGCACGTGTAAAAGTCTCCACTGTTGCCATACACAGAATCCTTTTCCTGACAGTGCTGCATACTGGGCTACACAAACAAACACACTGTCTATTTTATACACTGTAGCACTTGGCATAAATAGAACAATGAATTCATCATCTGTGCCTACCACAATTGTGAAATAAATAAATAAATCTAATATTAATATAGACTAACATGAACAATAAATATGTGATCCAAAGAAAGTCTTTTCAACAAAACTGGAGTCTGTTTATCAAAAAATTTGCGTAATTTGGTCTTAAGAGAAAATAGCCTATAGAAAATATTATCACAAGAGTTTAAGAACATTTGACCAATAGAGAAAATAACCTAACATTATTGGTTAGGGACATTCGACCAGAAGACGAAATAATATGAGGGAGACTTCTGCACTCTAAACTAAGTAGTGTATTTATATGTCCAGAGAAACTGCATGTACATTCATTTGGGGAAATAAGTGAAAAAAAAACAAGCTATTGGGTTATTATCCATGATTTTATCCAAAATCTTGCTTTTATTCAGAAAATCACAGTGCAAAAATGCAGATACAGCCAGCCGACACGTTTCAGCCTACAAGACCTTAGTCATAATTAGGCTAATATCCCCCAGTGTGAATATTTTTCATTTGTAAGAGGAGAGTAAATCCGGAAAATACTGCATTATGACCACTAGATGGAGCAGAGGCTCATAGTAAATAAATATTTAAAGCGGAAGTAAAGACTAATACAATTCAGGTTAAAGATTGTCGCGTTCCCCTCCTCAAACCGATGTTGCATCGCGTTTGTTAAATAACTGGTAAATAACTTTTTTGTGTGCCGTGCTGTTATATGATTGCTAAGCTGTGGCTCCCCTGTGTCAGCAAGCGGCTTGACCACAGGGCTGAATTTGTTGAGGTATGTCACCTACTGGCTTCCATTGCCCCCCACTGTATGCAATTGTTCTCATGCAGCTAGATAAGCTTCTTATATACAACTCTCCACCAATTATACATCAGCTGTATAAAATGAAACAGAGTGTAAAATCCCCAAATGTAATAAACCATAAATATTAACCATATGGCATGGGTGATTAAGTGATTGTTTTATGTATGCTCAGTGCTACAACATCAAGTGTCTTCTGAAATGGTAGACTTAAAGTGATTGTAAAAGCTATTTTTTTCCCTATAAAAATAACAAACGTGTTATACTTACCTGCTCTGTTGCAGTGGATTTTCACAGAGCACCCCGGATCCTCCTCTTCTTGGGTTTCTCTTCTGTGATCCTAGTCCCTCCCTCCTGTTCAGTGCCCCCACAGCAAGCAGCTTGCTATGGGGGCACCTAAGCTGAGTCACAGCTCCCTGTGTCCATTCAGACACAAAGCCCCGACCTGGCCCTGCTACCTCTCTCCCCTGATTGGCTAGCTGACTTTGATTGACAGCAGCATGAGTCAATAGCACCGCTAGGAACCTCAGGTAAGTGTTAGGGGGGCTGACTGGGGCTGCTGCTCACAGAAGGATTTTTATCCTAATACATAGAATGCATTAAGATAAAAAACCTTGTGCCTTTACAACCCCTTTAAAGTGTTACTAAACCCAGGAGCCTGCATTCACTATATCTGGTCTCCCTCGGCACATAGAACATGGAAATGCAATTATGTTAGTAAATATAAACTGCAAAATACATTTTATCAATCATCAGCAGTATATAGCAGTCTTGTGTAATGTAAAGGGGTACAGAGGTGCAGGGGGGTCTGTGTAATGTAAAGGGGTCCATAGGTGCAGGGTGCTGTGTAATGTAAAGGGGTTCAGAGGTGCAGGGTGCTGTGTAATGTAAAGGGGTCCAGAAGTGCAGGGTGCTGTGTAATGTAAAGGGGTCCAGAGGTACAGGGTGCTGTGTATTGTAAAGGGGTGCAGGGTGATGTGTATTGTAAAGGGGTGCAGGGTGCTGTGTAATGTAAAGGGGTCCAGAGGTGATGTGTAATGTAAAGGGGTGCAGGGTGCTGTGTAATGTAAAGGGGTCCAGAGGTGCAAGGGCTGTGTAATGTAAAGGGGTTCAGAGGTGCAGGGTGCTGTGTAATGTAAAGGGGTCCAGAGGTGCAGGGTGCTGTGTAATGTAAAGGGGTCCAGAGGTGCCGGGTGCTGTGTAATGTAAAAGGGGTCCAGAGGTGCCAGGTGCTGTGTAATGTAAAGGGGTCCAGAGGTGCCGGGTGCTGTGTAATGTAAAGGGGTCCAGAGGTACAGGGTGCTGTGTAATGTAAAGGGGCGCAGGGTGCTGTGCAATGTAAAGGGGTCCAGAGGTGCAAGGGCTGTGTAATGTAAAGGGGTACAGAGGTGCAGGGGGGTCTGTGTAATGTAAAGGGGTCCATAGGTGCAGGGTGCTGTGTAATGTAAAGGGGTTCAGAGGTGCAGGGTGCTGTGTAATGTAAAGGGGTCCAGAAGTGCAGGGTGCTGTGTAAATGTAAAGGGGTCCAGAGGTGCAGGGTGCTGTATATTGTAAAGGGGTGCAGGGTGCTGTTTATTGTAAAGGGGTGCAGGGTGCTGTGTATTGTAAAGGGGTGCAGGGTGCTGTGTAATATAAAGCGGTCCAGGGTGCTGTGTAATATAAAGCGGTCCAGAGGTGATGTGTAATGTAAAGAGGTGCAGGGTGCTGTGTAATGTAAAGGGGTCCAGAGGTGCAAGGGCTGTGTAATGTAAAGGGGTTCAGAGGTGCAGGGTGCTGTGTAATGTAAAGGGGTCCAGAGGTGCAGGGTGCTGTGTAATGTAAAGGGGTCCAGAGGTACAGGGTGCTGTGTATTGTAAAGGGGTGCAGGGTGATGTGTATTGTAAAGGGGTGCAGGGTGCTGTGTAATGTAAAGGGGTCCAGAGGTGATGTGTAATGTAAAGGGGCGCAGGGTGCTGTGTAATGTAAAGGGGTCCAGAGGTGCAAGGGCTGTGTAATGTAAAGGGGTTCAGAGGTGCAGGGTGCTGTGCAATGTAAAGGGGTCCAGAGGTGCAGGGTGCTGTGTAATGTAAAGGGGTCCAGAGGTGCCGGGTGCTGTGTAATGTAAAAGGGGTCCAGAGGTGCCAGGTGCTGTGTAATGTAAAGGGGTCCAGAGGTACAGGGTGCTGTGTAATGTAAAGGGGCGCAGGGTGCTGTGCAATGTAAAGGGGTCCAGAGGTGCAAGGGGTACAGAGGTGCAGGGGGGTCTGTGTAATGTAAAGGGGTCCATAGGTGCAGGGTGCTGTGTAATGTAAAGGGGTTCAGAGGTGCAGGGTGCTGTGTAATGTAAAGGGGTCCAGAAGTGCAGGGTGCTGTGTAATGTAAAGGGGTCCAGAGGTGCAGGGTGCTGTGTATTGTAAAGGGGTGCAGGGTGCTGTTTATTGTAAAGGGGTGCAGGGTGCTGTGTATTGTAAAGGGGTGCAGGGTGCTGTGTATTGTAAAGGGGTGCAGGGTGCTGTGTAATATAAAGCGGTCCAGGGTGCTGTGTAATATAAAGCGGTCCAGAGGTGATGTGTAATTTAAAGGGGTGCAGGGTGCTGTGTAATGTAAAGGGGTCCAGAGGTGCAAGGGCTGTGTAATGTAAAGGGGTTCAGAGGTGCAGGGTGCTGTGTAATGTAAAGGGGTCCAGAGGTGCAGGGTGCTGTGTAATGTAAAGGGGTCCAGAGGTGCCGGGTGCTGTGTAATGTAAAGGGGTCCAGAGGTGTCGGGTGCTGTGTAATGTAAAGGGGTCCAGAGGTGCCGGGTGCTGTGTAATGTAAAGGGGTCCAGAGGTACAGGGTGCTGTGTATTGTAAAGGGGTGCAGGGTGCTGTGTAATGTAAAGGGGTCCAGAGGTGATGTGTAATGTACACAGTAGTGACAAAGAGATATTTAAGGATGCAGAGGGGTGCCAGATATAGGATCCGCCCCGGGTGCCAAATGCACTAGGTACGCCCCTGGGCCTCTCCCATTTACAATCTACACCTCCTCCCTGGGTCAGCTGAAAGCCTCCCATGGCTTCAAATACCATCTCTGTGCTGACGACACCCAAATCTATTTCTCTACCCCTCAACTCATTCCCTCAGTCTCCTCACGTATCACGAATTTACTATCAGTCTGGATGTCACTCCACTTCCTCAAACTCAATCTATCCAAAACCGAACTTATAATTTTTCCTCCACCACGTGTCTCTTCCCCTGATCTCTCTGTCAAAATCGATGGCACAACTATCAGCCCATCCCCGCATGCCAAGGTACTAGGTGTAGTCCTGGACTCTGAACTCTCTTTTTAGCCCCACGTGCAATCACTGTCCAAATCTTACCGCCTCAACATCTTCAAAATACTTCCCTTTCTAACCAATGACACAACAAAGCTCTTAATTCACTCCCTGGTCATCTCTCGCCTCGACTACTGCAACTCCCTTCTCCTTGGCTTACGTCTACATAGTCTGACAACCCTTCAGTCAATCATGAATGTGTTTGCCAGACTCATCCATCTTACCAACCGCTCTGTGTCTGCTACTCCTCTCTGCCAATCCCTCCACTGGCTTCCACTCAGCCAATTAATTAAATTCAAAATACTAACAATAACTTACAAAGCCATCCACAATTTAGCCCCCAGCTACATCACTAGCCTAGTCTCAAAATACCAACCTAATCGTTCTCTTCGTTTCTCCCAAGACCTCCTACTCTATAGCTCACTCATGACCTCCTCCTTTGCTTGCCTCCAGGACTTTTCCAGAGCCTCTCCAATCCTATGTAACTCCTTACCCCAATCTGTCCGATTATCTCCTACTCTATTAGCTTTTAGGCTGGATTCACACCTATGCATTTTTAGTGCTTTTTGCATTTTGCAGATTTGCTCTACAGAACGTGTTCCATAAGAAACAATGTTAAATGGACTGTAGTGAAAATCTGCAAAATGCAAAAAGCACTAAAACTGCATAGATGTGAATCCAGCCTCATACAATCCCTGAAATCCCTCCTCTTCAGAGAAGCATATCCTACCCACACCTAATAACTGTATTTTCATTTTCTCCATCAGTTAATCCCCCACAGTCATTACCTTTTGCTTCACTTGACCCCCCTTCTAGATTGTAAGCTCTAACAAGCAGGGCCCTCTGATTCTGCCTGTATTAAATTGTATTGTAACTGTACTGTCTGCCTTCATGTTGTAAAGCGCTGCACAAACTGAAAGTGCTATATAAATCTTAAAGTGGTTGTAAACCCATACAAACCACTTTGACCTACAGGTAAGCCTAGATTAAGGCTTACCTGTAGGTCCAATAAATATCTCCTAAACCTACATGGTTTAGGAGATATTTAGAAAAGAAAAGGCATCGCTGTCTTTGGCGCATGCGCCGTAGACAGCGGCGCGCAGGCGCACTGCGCATGCCGGGTTCACGGCGATATGCCGCTTTCCTGCACATGCGCGGGAGTGACGTCATCGCCGCTCCAGCGAATGACAGCGCTGGAGTGGCGAGACCCGGAAGTCACTCCGGGTTTGATGGTGACGCAGAAGATCGTGGATGAGGACCGCTTCTGGGGCTTCGTTTTCAGGTAAGTCATTCATAATGAGCTAGTATGCTATGCATACTAGCTCATTATGCCTTTGCCTTGCAGGGTGTCTTTTTTTTTTTTTTAAGAGGCTTTACTTCCTCTTTAAATAATAATAATAATAGGACTATATTGACAGAATATGCTGTTTGTGGGTATATGCTTGTGCGTGCCTACGGGCAGAATTTCATGAATTTGGCAGCTAATACCGTCATATTTTATGCCAGTATTTACATCTGTTTGCATGAGCCCTATATGTAGAAGCTGCTCTAATGCTGCTGTCACACTGGAGCGGGTGGGCGTTGAAGGTAAAACGCTGCTAGTTTTACTGTCATTTTAGCAGGGCCATTCGACTGCTAGCAGGGCACTTTTAACCCCCGCTAGTGGCCGATGAAGGGGTTAAATGCCCCGCGTAGCTGCGCTGCCGAAGCGCTTTGCAGGCGCTTCAGCTGCGGTGCCCATTCATTTCAATGGGCAGAAGCGGTGCGCATCACCTCAGTGTGAAACCCCTCTGGCTTTCAGACTGAGACTGCAGGGGAGGTGTTTTTCAGGCGCTTTACAGGTGCTATTTTTAGCCCAAAAGTGAAATGGGTCTGAAGGATTTTGTTGACACAAATTAGCGCAGAGGTCACACAGTTAAAAAATAAACACTGGTTAGCTCATATACTATTTTAAGAAGTTTAAGAATTCTTATAGCCACATTTTTTTTAATGATTTGCATAGGGTAGGGAAGTAATAGAACCACTGGCGGGTTTTCCGGCTGTTCAGGGCTCAGTAAGATACAGTGGTGTGAAAAAGTGTTTGCCCCCTTCCTCATTTCCTGTTCCTTTGCATGTTTGTCACACTTAAGTGTTTCGGAACATCAAACCTATTTAAACAATAGTCAAGGACAACACAAGTAAACACAAAATGCAATTTGTAAATGAAGGTGTTTATTATTAAAGGTGAAAAAAAATCCAAACCATCATGGCCCTGTGTGAAAAAGTGATTGCCCCCCTTGTTAAAACATACTATAACTGTGGTTGTCCACACCTGAGTTCAATTTCTCTAGCCACACCCAGGCCTGATTATTGCCACACCTGTTCACAATCAAGGCATCACTTAAATAGGAGCTGCTTGACACAGTAAGGTCCACCAGAAGATCCTTAAAAGCTACACATCATGTCGAGACCCAAAGAAATTCAGGAACAATTGTGAAAGAAAGTAATTGAGATCTATCAGTCTGGAAAGGGTTATAAAGCCATTTCCAAAGCTTTGGGAATCCAGCGAACCACAGTGAGAGCCATTATCCACAAATGGCGAAGACATGGAACAGTGGTGAACCTTCCCAGGAGTGGCCGGCCGCCCAAAATTACCCCAAGAGCGCAGCGACGACTCATCCAAGAGGTCACAAAAGACCCCACAACAACGTCCAAGGAACTGCAGGCCTCACTTGCCTCAGTTAAGGTCAGTGTTCATGCCTCCACCATCAGGAAAAGACTGGGCAAAAATGGCCTGCATGGCAGAGTTCCAAGGAGAAAACCACTGCTGAGCAAAAAGAACATCATAGCTCGTCTCAATTTCTCCACAACACATCTTGATGATCCCCAAGACTTTTGGGACAACATTCTGTGGACCGATGAGACAAAAGTGGAACACTTTGGAAGGTGTGTGTCCAAGTATATCTGGCGTAGAAGGAACACTGCATTTCAGAAAGAGAACATTATACCAACAGTAAAATATGGTGGTGGTAGTGTGATGGTCTGGGGCTGTTTTGCTGCTTCAGGACCTGGAAGACTTGCCGTGATAAAAGGAACTATGAATTCTGCTGTCTACCAAGAGATCCTGAAGGAGAATGTCCGACCATCTGTTCGTGTACTCAAGCTGAAACGAACTTGGGTTCTGCAGCAGGACAATGATCCTAAACACACCAGCAAGTCCACCACCGAATGGCTGAAGAAAAACAAAATGAAGACTTTGGAGTGGCCTAGCCAAAGTCCTGACCTGAATCCTATTGAGATGTTGTGGTATGACCTTAAAAAGGCCGTTCATGCTCGAAAACCCTCTAATGTAACTGAATTAGGACAATTCTGCAAAGATGAGTGGGCCAAAATTCCTCCAGGACGCTGTAAAAGCCGCATTGCACGTTATCGCAAACGCTTGGTTGCAGTTGTTGCTGCTAAGGGTGGCCCAACCAGTTATTAGGTTTAGGGGGCAATCACTTTTTCACACAGGGCCATGATGGTTTGGATTTTTTTTCACCTTTAATAATAAACACCTTCATTTACAAATTGCATTTTGTGTTTACTTGTGTTGTCCTTGACTATTGTTTAAATTGGTTTGATGTTCCGAAACACTTAAGTGTGACAAACATGCAAAGGAACAGGAAATGAGGAAGGGGGCAAACACTTTTTCACACCACTGTAGATCTCCCCTTACTTTCTGTCCTGGGATTAACCTTTCACCAGACAGAAAAGATGGCAACTCACCAACAGCAACAAAGACAGACGTAAAAATGCCCTTTTTTCAATGAGAACGCTCTACCCAAATGACATTTTTAATCATTTTGTTCACACAAATAGAGCTTTATTTTGGTGGTATTTGTTCACTACTTCGTTTTTATTTTGTTTTTGTTTTTTTGCGATATAAGCGAAAAAAGAGCGAATTTTTTTTAAAAAAACAATATTTTCTACTTTCTATTTTAAAAGAAATCCAATAAAATCAAATTTTGTTATAATTTAACCACTTTCAGACCGGACCATTTTGCTGGCTTAAGACCAGACCACTTTTTGCGATTCGGCACTGCGTCGCTTTAACTGACGATTGCGCGGTCGTGCCACGTGGCTCCCAAACAAAATGTATGTCCTTTTTTTCCCCACAAATAGAGCTTTTTTTTTGGTGGTATTTGATCGCCCCTGCGGTTTTTATTTTTTGCGCTATAAACAAAAAAAGAGCAACAATTTTGAAAAAAACGCATTATTTTTTACTTTTTGCTATAATAAATATCCACCAAAAATATATAAAAAAAAAATATATATTTTCCTCAGTTTAGGCCGATACGTATTCTTCTACCTATTTTTGGTAAAAAAAAAAAACGCAATAGGCGATTATTGATTGGTTTGCGCAAAAGTTATAGCGTTTACAAAATAGGGGATAGTTTTATATAAAAAGCATTTTTATTAATATTTTTTTTTTTACTAGTAATAGCGGTGATCAGCGATTTTTATTGTGACTGCGACCTTATGGCGGACACATCGGACATTTTTGACACATTTTTGGGACCATTGTCATTTATACAGCAATCAGTGCTATTTAAATGCACTGATTCCTGTGTAAATGACACTGGCAGTGAAGGGGTTAACCCCTAGGTGGCAGTGTAGTGGATATATGTTCCTAGAGGAGTGTTTCTAACTGTGGGGGGGGGGCGTGGCTGTGAGCTAGTGAATGCTGATCTCGGCTCCAATCACAGGGAGCAGAGATCTGCGTCACTAGTTGCTAGGCAGAACGGGGAGATGCTGTTTATTTCCGCATCTCCCCCATTCAGCCTTCCCGTGAGACAATCGCGGGTATCCCCGCGGCGATCGAGTTTGCGGGACCCGCGACCGGACTCACGGGGTCCCGACCAGCGCGCACTCGATGGCACGGCAGCATCTTAAAGGGGACGTACCTGTACGCCCTTATGCCTGTCCGTGCCATTCTGTCGGTGTACATCGTCGTGCGCCGGTCGGGAAGCGGTTAAGCTAAAATGTATCCTGCTACATATATTTGGTAAACAAAATACTGATAAGTGTATAACAATTGGTTTGTGTGATCACGGACAGATGAACTCAGATGATCAGGTACAGATGTGCGCAGATAATCACAGACATATATGTGCAGATGATCATTGGGACATATGATTTTACTGGGACATATGTGGGTGCAGGTGTTTTTACTGTGTGGGGACATGTGTGCATTGCATACTAGCTCATTATGAAATACTTACTTTAGAATGAAGCCTCCAGCAGCGCTCGCACACCGCTGAGATGGCTGACATCTTTCCCGGCGTTTCTTCCGGGTTCGCGGGCTCCGGCGCTGTGATTGGCCAGAGCCGCAATGATGTCACTTCAGCGCTTGCGCGGGTGCTGCCGATCACACTCAGGCTCTGAAGAAACGGCATGAGCAGGCATAATCGGCGGCTTATTAGGTAAATATCTACTGAACTGTGCAAGTTTAGGAGATATTTACAGTACAGATAGGTAAGCCTTATTATAGGCTTACCTATAGGTACATACAATACAGGGAGATTTACTTCTGCTTTAAGCCACAAAGATGCACCATGACTGAACCTTTTATGAAAGCATATAAACTTTACTTTGGCTAAAAGATTGGTGATCAACATGAGACCTGGGCTCCTCACATTTGTTGTGCAAGATGTGCTGTCAATCTTAGATCTTGGCTCAGAGAAACTTGGAAGTCATTGCCGTTTGCTGTCCCAATGAAATGGCGAGAACATAATCATCGTATGACAGACTGTTACTTCTGACTAATGTCACTTGTTTCTCTGCTAAAAATTGGAAATCAATTGACTACCCCAATCTGCTGTCAGCCATGAGACCAATGCCATATGACGACAATCTGCCAGTACTGAAGCAACCAGAGAAAAGGAGCTTATAAGAAACAGGCGAAGATGCTGCAAATCGCCAGCCAAGCATAGAAGTGACTGATCAGGATTCTGAACTGTGTGTATCTGGTGAACTTCATCACAAAACACAATCAGAATTAAACAACCTGGTCAGGGACTTATGCCTGGTACACAGTATGTTTTTTTCATGAATGGAAAAAACCTGAGGAGCTCGCTGTACTAAATATGCAATGTTAGCACAGCGATCTCCCTGATGTGCTATTGGAGGGAGGGATCACCCCCCTGCCAGAACACACCAGTCAGTGGCAATTGGCTGTCAACGCTGATCAGATGCCGATTGATTGCTGGTTCTCCAGCATGCTCGTTCGACAGAAGCTGGTTGTGAGATCGGCTTCTGCTGGACAAGGACTACTGTACTAAATAAAAAGAATAAGCTATAGCGCTGACTGGAATCCAACCGCCATTGAGCCCACGTTCAGATTGGGCCAATTTGGAATGCGATTTGACATGTCAAATCGCATGCCAAATCAGAGCTTATTGCCTGCAATTGAACCGCCCGAATCGGTGCGATGCTGACTTTGTGGCGCCGCATGATTCCCAAAAGTTAATAATTTCTGCACTACTTTTGCCGACTTCGGTGGCAATTTCAATAGACATCTGTGCATGAACCCGCACAGATGTCTGTTAAATCGAAGTCAGACTGAAATGCCGGTTTGAAATTGGTTCAGCTGAACTCGCCTGATTTCAAACCCGCCCTCTGTGAATGTGGGCTAAACAGGGCACATGAGAGGGCCAGGAGAGTGGTAGGGAACACCAGGTAAAGTAGATGCAGCTCCTCTCAGATTCGGTCTTGTGATCCTAATGCACATATAAAAAACAAACACAAGAGGGCTCCTCCATCTAGGTGTAGCCATTTATTTGAAAAAGTATAAAAGACTATAAAAATGCACTCACTAGATAAAAGTGGATCAAGGCTTATCATAGACCCATATAGATCTCCATAGGATCACCGTGAGACTGCAGAGCTCAGCAGGCATGTGGCTAGTTGAAGTAGAGTTTTTTTATGGAAGTGCAGCTGTCAGGCTTCAGGCTGGAACATAACCATCAGCAGCTTTCAGAAGTAACAAGATGGCTGTGGCTCCAAAACAGCACTTCTCTCAGCTGGGTGATGACAGGAAGCGGATGTGGCTACATGTTTCAGGGGTAGACAGGAGGCCTCTTTTATCAAACAATAGCTCACGGTGATCCTATGGAGGTCTATATGGGTCTATGACAAGCCTTGATCCACTTTTATCTAGTGAGTGCATTTTTATTGTCTTTTATACTTTTTAAAATAAATCACTACACCTAGATGGAGGTGCCCTCTTGGGTTTGGTTTCTACTGTGTCGGCTGATATCGGCCAAAATTCAGCTCTGTGTATGGGGCTTTCAAAATCAAAGATGGAACTGTTGGTTTCAAGACTGCAAGAATGTTATTTGCTGTCACTAGTTACAGAAGTTTCTATTTTTGGAACCCGCCAAGATGATTTAACAAATTTATTTGCACAGATTGACAACCTCATTTTCTGTACCGACTGTTCATAGCTTTGGGTTATGAGCGTGAACCACTAGAATGGAGACTCTTTATTGATTCATCAGTGTCATACCTGGTTCACACTGATGTGTTCCAGAAACAGAGACAGAGGGTTTGCAGCTGTATTGAAATTGAATGAAAAATGCATCAGAATCGCATCTGAACTGCATCAACTGACACTGCAGCTGCTCCTTGAATTCACACTGCAAAATGGATTTAAATCGCAAACACATCAGTGTTAAAGTGATTGTAAAGTCTTGGTTTTTTTTTTCTATACAAATAACAAACATGTTCTACTTACCTGCTCTGTGCAGTGGGTTTGCACAGGGCAGCCCTGAACCTCCTCTTCTCGGGTCCCTTTTCAGCTCTCCTAGCCCCTCCCTCCTGTCAAGTGCCCCCACAGCAAGCAGATTGCTATGGGGGCACCCGAGCCGAGCCGCAGCTCTGTGTGTCCATTCAGACACGAAGCCCTGGTTTTGCCCCACCCCCTCTTTCTCCTGATTGGCTAACTGACTTTGATTGACAGCAGCCGGAGCCAATGGCGCCACTGCTGTGTCTCAGCCAATTAGGACGGAGAGTCATGGATGGCTGAGACACTCGTTGACATCGCTGGATAGAGAGGGGGCTCAGGTCAGTATTAGGGGGTGCTGCACACAGAAGGTTTTTTATCTTAATGCATAGAATGCATTAAGATAAAAAAAACCTTCTGCCTTTACAATCACTTTAAGCCTCAAGGCTGTCTTGTTACACAATGCCAATGTGCACCCTTCAATAACTAGTGCCCATGTGGCACACATGAAAAAAACATGAAAACGTGGATCTGTTGTTGAAGCACATCCAGTAAACTAAGTACAACTGGAATGGAAGTAAGTGTGCCGGTTTTTAGGCCCCCAAACTCATGGGGTTGTTTCTATGTTCCCATTTTCCCCTCTAGTCAGCTAGGCAGGTGGGTAGAGTCAAAATAGAGTTAGGGTGAATCAGCTGTTAGGAAGGTCAATAGGTCAGCTGCCTTGTAGGGAACATTCCAGAAGGTCAGTCACATGACCCGATGGAATTTTCTAGAAGGAGTCTGAACCCCTATATAAGGCAGCTTCAAGGGCTCTGCTCTGCCAGTCCTCAGAGACCTTTTGCCTGCGAGCTCCCCTCCCTCCCTGTCGCGGCCTAGAGATATTATGTGGTATGGTCACCTTTCATGGTTAGAAAGCGGGACGGTTAATAAAATGGTTTGATATTATGACAACATGAGCCGTAGTGGCTGTGTTGTTTTCACTGGTATGTTTGAGCGAGTTTTTGTTATTATCTACTATAACATTTAAATGTATTCCTTGATATGTATTAAACTTTATACCAATAATAAAGAGGCCCCGGCCCTTTGAAACTCCACCTTTTTTGGTTCCTATTTTTATTCTGTGCTCCTTTGCTGTCTACAGTCCCAAGTACTGTTACATATGCAAAACGGACAGCCATGCAAGATTGTCACATTACATTAAAAAGAAATGGTAACTCCAAAACAATTTGGAGACAGAAAAATATTGCACATGAACCACTTGTTGACCCGACAAATATATTTTTTTCTCCACTTCACATAAAACTTGGACGGATGAAAAATTTCCTCAAAGCAAAGAACACGGAAGATGCAGGTTTTCGTTATTTTAGACAGAAGTTTCCATGAGTTATGCCACGTACACATGATCCGATTTTCCGCCAGCAAAAGTCCGATGTGAGCTTTTGGTCGGAAAATCTGATCGCGTGTACGCGGCATTAATGATGTAGAGTTTAGGGAGGGCATTTTTGTCATCAATGGCAAGTGGTTTGAAGATCTGTAAGGCCCCTTTCACACTGGGGCGGTGGGGGCGTCGGCGATAAAGCAGCGCTATATTTAGCGCTGCTTTATCGTCGTTTTAGCCGCGGTATTCGGACGGTTTTAACCCCCGCTAGCGGCCGATAAAGGGTTAAAACCCCCCGCAAACCCCCTGCTGTCCCATTGATTTCAATGGGTAGGAGCGGTAAAGGAGCGGTGAATACACCGCTCCTTCACTGCTCCAAAGATGCTGCTAGCAGGACTTTTTTTTACCGTCCTGCTAGCGCCCTCTGGCTTTCACACTGGAGTGAAAGGACCCTGAAAAAACGCTTAGGTGTGAAAGGGGCCTTAGTGGGGCCAGAGAAAATCACCTGGAAAGCATTCAAGGATGTCATTGTGAATTTTCTTGGCAACCACAGAGCAACAAACTACATTCAGCTTGTTAACAAACTTTTTACAGCATACAAGACCATGAAATGAAACTTGTCACTGAAGATTCACTTTAAGCATTCACACTTATGCCGCGTACACACGAGCGGATTTTCCGTCTGAAAAATCTTGGATGGTTTTTCTGACGGAATTCCGCTCAAGCTTGGCTTGCATACACACGGTCACACAAAAGTTTGCTGAACTTTTTCGACCATCAAGAACGCTGTGACGTACAACACTAGGGCTAGCTGAGAAAATGAAGTTCAATGCTTCCGAGCATGCGTCGAATTGTTTCCGAGCATGCTTAGGAATTTTGCGTGTCGGAATTGGTACAGACGATCGGAATTTTTGATCTGAACTCCGAAAAAATTGAGAACCTGCTCTCAATCTTTTGCTGGCGGAAATTCGGCCAGCAAAAGTCTGATGGAGCATACACACGGTCGCATTTTCCGACCAAAAGCTCTCATCATTTTTTTGATGGACAATAGACTTATTTCCCCAAAATCAAGCTGCAGTCCTAGTGAAAGGTTTTACCAGGGCATTACCACAATGGAAAAAACGATATTAGGACAACTGAAATCCATCAGTACTGACTGACTATTGTTGAAAACTGCAGCAAGATACACCGGACATGAGTACAAATGAAAACCAGCAGGAAACAATATACCGTGGAATACATTATATTCATTAAAAGTTTATTTCACACTTCTCAAGAATCCTACATGATACAGTCTATCTTAAATTATATTTGTGTTCAGATTGAAAGGTCTATTATAAGCCCCAAATGTTTTTCAGTACGCAAAACTTTTGACCCGCTTCCTGATTGGCTGGGAGGAGAATCAGGAAAACAATAGCGAATACTAATTTGCTATTGTCACACAACTGGGTGGGCTCAGGGTGCAGTTCTCTGCGCCCCCCGAGCCCACCCTTTTTTTGAAGCCAACTAGAGGCTCAGGCTCTAATCATGTGCTGAAAAAAAAAAACCCCACTGGAATCTATGCATCCTGCATGTAGATTAGGAGCCGGGTGCATGGATTAAGGGGGTGGCACACCACACCCTTTATGGACGGGCTGCCACTGATCAGCCGTCTGTTAAAACTAGACATTGGCCCCGGAAAGTTCCAGACACATTAGCACAAAAAAATGGGGCACATGGCATTTGTAAGATATCAATTGCTGCCTTTAAGGGTGGATGTGGATGTGATTGCGGTGCAGTGAAGAGGGATTTCAGTGTGAAATTCCATGGATTATTAACAGCTAGGTCCATGGGAAACCTAAGGCTCTTATGCCGCATACACACGGTCAGAATTTTCGACGGAGAAAGCCTACACACGGTCACACCAAATTCCGACGGTCAATAACACCACGACATACAACACGTTCGACAGCACTATAAAAGTTCAATGCTTCCGAGCATGCGTCGAATTGTTTCCGAGCATGCGTCGGAATTTTGTGTGTTGGAATTGCATACACACGATCGAAAAATCCAATAGAAAGGTTTTCCGTCGGAAAAATTAAGAACAGGCTCTCAATCCAAAGTCCGTCAGAAATGCAGACAGAAAAAGTCCGTAAGGCATACACACGGTCGGAAAATCAGATGAAAAGCTCCCATCGGACTGTTTCCATCGGAAATTCCGACCGTGTATACCGGGCATTAGTCACTCAGCTTAATAATTTTTTCCCCCTATATAACAGAATAGCCATTATGAAAAAGGGGCATTGAATGTGATCATTTTGAATCAAAAATCTAAAATTCAAAAGCACCTCAGCAATGGGAGTACTGCTGTTCCATTCCAAAGAAAATATTCCATACATTTCTCATGTTTACCACTTAAGCAGTGACATATCCTCTAGGTGTGCAATGTGTGCTGATCACACGGGGGCCCAAGAGGGATAGGGCCCACAGTACTCTCGCACACTGCACAACATATGTTGGCTTTTCTCCCAACAGTATTTTGTGGGTCTATCCCAGGATTGTAACAAAATCCCAGCGTCTCATGGATTCGGCTGTGACCCGCTACAAGCTGGGTGCCTGAAATCTTTTCACTATTCCTCTAGCAACTGTTCACTATACCTCCAGTTCTCATTGAACTGACCCTATTTCACTTTTCACTGGCTGACAGTCTTGACACCTTGTCTTGGCTGTTAAGTGGCTCAAAATGTGTTGCTGTCACTCACACAACATATCTGGTGCTATCTCTGCCCTCTGTCTCTGTGCCCTCTGCCCTCTGTTCTCTCCCAGCCTTTTGCAGCTGATTGAGGCAGCCCCACCCACTCATCATCCTCATTCGCTGTGGCATGCCCACTTCCACTTGTACTCCTGTCAATCACTGGGAAAATGCCTGGCCCCTTCCTCAGATTCATTGGCTTCAGTGTGTTGAGTGACTGTGATTGTGGACTGTGGACATGGAGGTGATTTCCTGCATTTCAGTGGTGGAACGAGTCTGTAAGGAGATGAGGTGCTCCCAGAAATATTACATTGTCAAGATTGACATGTCTCCTGGTATATGCCTTGAAAAAGTATTCATACCTTTTGGCATTTTCCACATTTTGTCATGTTACAACCAAAAACAAAAATGTATTTTATTTGATAGACCAGGGGTGCCCAACCAGTGGCCCGGGGGCCACACGTGGCCCGCGGAGCTCTATAATGTGGCCCGTGACCTCCTGCGCTGGGATAGAATAGAAAGAATACAGTTATTAAAGGTCAGTTTATTACTAAAATCACAGTGTATATATGGGCATATCTTTTCTGCAGTGGTTACTGGGCTGCTTTCAAACTGATCCGCAGGTGCAGAGCAGTTTACCTGCACTGAGCCATAGACTTCTATTATTACCTGTGAGTTTGGTGAGCTTTCTGAAAGTGCACCAAACCTGCAGAATATAATAGAAGTCTATTGCAAACTCCAGGAAAGCCAAAGGTACACTACGTTGCACACGTGGTGCGGGTAAACAGCAGCACATCAGTGTGAAAGCAGCCTTGGACCCCTTTCACACGGTCAGTCCGACAGTCCGACCAATTGAACCCTCCATTCACCTCTAAGTAGTAGCAGACATAAACCGACTTGAGTTCTACCTCCAATACGATCCGCTAAAAAGTATCATGGGCTGCGTCCGTGTACGCTCTGCATATGCAGAGTGGACACGGACATGTCATACACACACTCCGCTCATTGTGGCCCGCGACCGGTTACCAAGTTGCTTAAGTGGCCCTCGCTCTTCAAAAGGTTGGGCACCCCTGTGATAGACCAACACAAAGTGGCACATAATTGTTAAGTAGAAGGCACATTTTAGCAAAATTTATGTTTTTGGTTGTAATATGACAACATTTCAAGGGGTATGAATACTTTTTCAAGACACTGTATGTCTGTATGTGTAGATATTGTGACAACGTGCAGTGGCCAAATGTAGTACACACCTTATTTTGACCATGAAGACATTGCTCCACTTGATGCCCTGACAGAAGCAATGCGTGAAGTCGGGAAGTAGTGACTGTGCTGAGATTGGCAAGTTTACTAACTGCAGTTGCTGATTCTTGCTACCAATGTCCACGTGCACCACCCACCATACAGCCAGAAAAAAGTTTAGCAGAGTGGTTACAAGGCTGTAGAAACTGCAAGTCTCTGAGAATGACTGGACTTTTCTGGAAACTCATTTAGAAATATTTCTTGTGTCTGAAAATTTTGGAAAAGCAGGATTCACTTCTGCTCACTCTGTTATCCCAGCCACTATAGGTGTCTATTCCACACCGCCTCATTCTGTACTATGCAAGTCATTTCACACTCTATTTAACCACACCCCTTTAGGCCACACCCAATATTCAGCGCAATGAAAACTACACCTACATCTTTTTCTCATGGGGCCAATTTATAACCTTGCACACACGCACACAAGCCCACTGCATTCAGAAAAACCTTTATTTTTGTTCCATCCCAAATGCTCTGCAGCTCTGGTAAAATCTGACTGGCACATTGGTTGGAACCCGGGGCTGTCAGTAAAGGAATACAGCACTAAGGTCAGGAGCTGAAATTTTGGGCTGGGCTTTTGGTCTTGCTACACAGCAATGTTACAACGCTTCTTAGTACGGATTCTCAGGCAGTGCTGAAATGTATACAGGCATACCCCACTTTTAAGTACACATTGGGGTTTATTTACTAAAGCTGGAAAGTGCATGTGACAGACCTAGCCGGAACAGAGGCTGTTGGAGGGGACTGAATACGAGCCTATTGCCTTATGATTACGGGCCCTGGCATTTGGGGGAACGGTGCTCTTTGTGAGCTGTATGCCTGGGGACCGCTGAGCTGGTTTTACTTGGATTTAGGTCCATGCTGGCCCCCCCAAGACACAGACTGTGGATATGTATATGCTGTATATATGTATATATAATGTGTGTTGTCCCCATGCTGTTGGGACACACACTGTCAGATGCTAATGTCGTCAACTCCAGCCAGCCTGTCTGTCTGTTGTCTTGTGTAATGTAGATGAGGCTGGTCTGGCTTGACACAGATTCTAAAGAATATTTCACCTATTGTTGTATGTGCTAATTAACCCTGCAATTGAATGAAGGAGTCCAGTGTTGATTAAGATAATTAGCTCATGCTAATTAGGTTAGGTTTTAGTCATCTGGCTGTATATATGTGTGTGACATGTCAAATAAAGTTAATTCCTGATGTACTCCAAGACTAGTGTTGTCTAGTTATTGGGGGTTCCTATAACCAGATCCATTGGACTCATGTTCCAGGACTTAGGAAGCATTTACGGCGGACACCTTGAGTACAGGATCCGTCACAGTGCAAAATCAGGCTCACTTCTGATAGAAACCAATGAGCTTCCAGGACTTATTACCAAAGCTTAATTAAACAAGCTGGGGTTATAAGCTCGTTGGATTCTATGTAGAAGTGAGCCTGATTTTGCACTTTCCAGCTTTAGTAAATAAACCCCATTGTGTACTTAAAAGTGGGTTATGCCTGTATATATATATTATACACCATATTACCAAAAGTATTGGGGCGCCTGCCTTTATATGCACATGAACGTTAATAGCAACTTTAATGGCATTCCAGTCTTTGTCCATAGGGTTCAATATTGAGTTGGCCCACCCTTTGCAGCTATAACAGCTTCAACTCTTCGAGGAAGGCTGTCCACAAGGTTTAGGAGTGTGTCTATGGGAATGTTTGACCATTCTTCCAGAAGCACATTTGTGAGGTCAGGCACTGGTGTGGACAAGAAAGCCCGGCTCGCAGTCTCCACTTTAATTCATCCCAAAGGTGTTCTATGGGGTGGAAGTCAGGACTTTGTGCAAGCCAGTCAAGTTCCTCCACCCCAAACTTGCTCATCCATGTCTTTATGGACCTTGTTTATGCACTGGTGCGAAGTCATGTTGGAACAGGAAGGGGCCAAACTGTTCCTACAAAGTTGGGAGCATAAAATTGTCTAAAATATCTTGGTATAGGGACGTCCTAACAGTTCCCTTCACTGGAACTAAGGGGCCAAACCCAACCCCCTGAAAAACAACCCCACATCATAATCCCCCCTCCACCAAATGATTTGGACCAGTGCCCAAAGCAATGTAGCGTTAAAAGGGGAATAAAATTGGCATAAAGTAAAATGCAATACTTTATGTTACACAGAAATCACACTTATGTGAAACCTTTTTAATCAGCAGATGGTTATATTCTGGGATGTATATCTGGTGCTATGCTAATTATTGCATTGGAAAGTATTAAAGGAAAATACAATCTCAAGTGGTTAATACCAATATTTATTTTTGTCTGTAGCCAGCAACTATGGAAAGCCTTTTGCAGTGAATGGAAACTTTTGAACTTGGGAATATAACCTTGCTTCCTAAGGAAGAATAAGGAAGGGCTGAATTTACTCCGAAATACACAATACAGAAGATTTATCCCTGTATTAAAAAAAGGTTGCTAAAAAAAAAATGTAATGTATTTTAGTCATGCTGCAACCATCAAGAGCTTTGCTGATAAACCACAATATGCATTTTCCCACCATTTAGTCCATATTAAAATCAGTTTATGTTAGTTTTTTTATAGAGTGGGAAGTGTATAAAACCCATGTCATGTTCTTTTGCTGTGTGTGACCCTCCCCCCCCACACTTCCTGTCTGGATGACAACATTGTTATCAGGACAGGAAGTGTGGGGAAATGTTACTAAGAGGGACATCGTGACAATACATAATAAATGTCAGTAAAAAAACGAATTTATAGATGTTTTGGGAAGTCTAAAACCTCTGTTAACTTTGTATGTCAGCTTTCTTATCATTTTCTGCCACAGCCACAATGTTGTCACCAGAGCAGAAAGAAAGGAGAGACCTGCATAACAGGAAAACTACAATAAAATGTTTGGCTAGAGATATACTTTAAAGGCTCAATAATTTTTTTTTTTAAGTAACAAATATGCTATACTTACATGCTCTATGTCATGGTTTTGCACAGAGCAACCAGATCCTCCTCTTCTGGGGTCCCCTGCAGGTGCTCCTGGCTCCTCCCCTCCCGCCAAGTGTCCCCATAGCAAGCCACTTGTTTTGGGGGCACTCGTTCGTGCTCATTCCTGAGCTGGCTCTGTGTGTCCGTAAACGGCTCAACTCCGTTCCCTGCTCATTGACTGTGATTGACAATGCCAATTGCTCCCGCTGCTGTACCTGAGCCAACGAGGAGAGAAAAAGCTGGGAGAGCCTTTGCTCTCATGCACATTGTTGGATCGAGACTGGACTCAGGTAAGTATTTGGGGGGGGGAGGGGCAATAGGTTAAACAAACATTTAGCCTTTTAGAACAATCATATACTTTAACACAATGCCTGGAGTGTTAATAAAATATGTTGTCAAGCCCTATTTAATAAGGCAAAAATCTATCCACTATTCTTTGCACCATCTTACAGAATAAGCCTATCTGAGCAAATGCATGTTATGCCTTGATCTGCCAACTGTTCGAGGCACAAGGTGCACACATACACACTGCGATGATTTATATAGATTTGTGCCTAAACATTGTTCACTCCATGAGCTGTTTATTGCTATGGGACATTGTGAGTTGTATACATCATGTATTCTTCATATACAGAACAGAGCTGCATCTGTTCTTGAGGGTATGTTGCTTTCTCTAAATGTGCAATGTATCACAACACAAATGTTTGACACTAGTTTCCCTTTAGCCCATTCTCTGAAAAGAGACCCACAGTGGGTTGCTCTTTAAAGGGCAGCTAAGCAGTAGCTGTCTGGCATTCAGGAAACGATCCTGCGGCCTCCTGAATGCCTGTATGTTTTTTTTCCTTTGCCAAATGGCAATTTACAATGGTGCTAATGTGCCACAAATGCAAACCAAGTGTTTGGCTCTAGGTTGTGGTTTGGCTCCATTGAATCGAATAGGTGAGTCTGACAGGCAGTGCTGTCTGTTAACTTGGCATGCTGCAGTACATTTTCCATGGCCACAACACAACGCATCATGGCCATGGCATGTGATCAGGCTCCTCCAGCTGTATTGTACAATTTAGGTGGGTAGCTGTAAAGCCGCAGTTCAGCTGCCTGTTTTTACCCCCACTTGACCACCCGTGTGATAAAGGTCTTTAAAAATTATTACATCTAAAAAAATAAGTGTATACATGGAGCAACAAAGAATACATTCTAACAAACAAAGCATAATGCCCTGTACACACGATAGGATTTTCCGATGGAAAATGTGTGATAGGGCTTTGTTGTCGGAAATTCCGACCGTGTGCATCACACATTTTCCATAGGAATTTCCATCACACAAAATTTTAGATCTGGTTCTCAAATTTTCCGACAACAAAATCCGTTGTCGGAGATTCCACATGTGTGTACACAATTCCGACGCACAAAGTGCCACGCATGCTCAGAATCAAGCAGAAGAGCAGCACTGGCTATTGAACTTCATTTTTCTCGGCTCGTCGTACGTGTTGTACGTCACCGCGTTCTTGACGTTCTGAATTTCCGACCAACTTTGTGTGACCGTGTGTATGCAAGACAAGTTTGAGCCAACATCCGTCTGAAAAAATCCCATTTGTTGGAAAATCCTATCGTGTGTACAGGGCATAACAATTGCATAACTTAGCCATTAAAACAAAGTTTTTGCTGTTAGTATTCTATACTGTAATAAACAGTGCAATAATAATTATTATTACATTAATTATTCACTTTCTCTTTAAAAAATTATTTTCACCAAATGAAAATACCATTGGATATCATATAAGTTAAGATTAATGCAGGAATGGAATTTTAGAGAAACATGATGCCATAGGGTTAACATACATTTAGCGCCTACAATTACAGTCAAGATAAGATAAACCTTGAGGAGTTTTTAAGTCAATGAATACATTTCCACATTAACTAAGATGTTGAACACAGGGATAGTGATAATTGTATGATGTGTGGAGGAGATAACATTGTTAAGTTCTATTTCATAAAGCAAGTAATTGTGGTTACTAACACATCTATTTCATAATACAAGTAATGTAATTGTGGTTACTCACCCCAGCTTTTCGCATTTCTTCCTAATACTTCCTTTTTTTCTGGGTTCCATAAATAACGTTTAAAGTCTTGAGCCCATTCTGCCCAGGTTCTCTTCTGCTCCATTTGGTTCTGTCTCTCAGACTGTGCACATACTACATCCCGATTGTCCTGAAACAGCGAGAAAGAGAGTTCCTCCCATCAGCACAATGTTTATTACCATGGAAATGCTAAAATAACATCCTACTGTGGGGATAAGTCAGTGAAGACACACAGTCAATTTTGAAAAAAGAAGATGCCGCGCTAATATAGTCCGATTTGTAAACATTTGATTGTAGAAATGAACATCATCTCTCTATTGGCAAAAAATTGTGGAATAATAAACCAGATTCTTCTAGTATTAACACCACAGTGAGTTCATTCAGCAAAGTGTGCCACCACCTTTAGAAAAACTCGCTTACCAGATGGCAAGCTAAACCAGGCACGTGGCTATAGCCCAGCCAAGGCCTTTGCTTGCACAGAAGATCATAGGTATAAGCTCTGGATGGATGGCTGCATAGATATATCCAAACACTGATAACACCACTCAATCCAGGACCATTAGTTCCACAACCCACTCAGCAGTAAAACCAGAAAGAGTGAACCACCATAGTGTAATATTGCCTAACTGGCAAATTAACAGCACCTCCTCTGGAAAGAGGGCAGAGCGACGCACTGACGTCACCTCATGTGTACCCAAAAGAACGGGCTTGTCTGAGAGTGTGCCGCAGTGTTGCCAACCTATCCGATTGAAATTTACTGACACGACACCCAAAATTTACTGGCACAGCCAAGTTTTTACTGGCATTTCCAAAAGTTTAAAAATTACTGTTTTAAATGCAAATTTAAGTATTTAGGCTACAAACAAGTACAATATGCAACTAGCAATGTGATTGAAGGTAGATAATAAGGCAAAAAAACATATTTATTTTATTTTCGATATACTAAGTAAGTAGCTCAAGGACAGGAGGGCAAAAATTAGAATGGGTCAGGCGCACACATGAAATTTTACTCTCAAAGTGACACTGACAGCAGTGAGCAGCAGTACAGATGATGATGACAGCTCACTGACACATGTCCCCTCCTGAGTTACAGTGACAGTCTTTCTCCAAGCCAGGTGGTCCCTTCAGTCCACTACAGTCTAAACAGCACTGACGGTCCCGCACACGAGGCTCTGGCTGCTCTGTTTGGCTCCCTTGCACTATGACATCACACGACATGCTCAGGTACCGCCTCCACCTGAACTGTAGCAGGCACTTGGATGGTCTCGGCCGGCTCCAGACCGAGCCGAGTGTCACAGTTATATTTTTTACTGGCAACTTTTTTCTTTTACTGGCATTTACTGACAGGATAAATTTGCCTCTTTTTTACTGGCTGCCAGTAAAAATACTGACGGTTGGCAACACTGGTGTGCCGGCCGGCGCACCAGACTTCAGGCGTTTTTACTGATACAACATTGTAAGTGTGATGCTTTGTATTACTTGTTTTAACAAATCTAAAGGTTTTACACTATTGGAGCATTTATATATTTTTACATGCCACGCACACCCACTCATGGGCTTTTGCAGGGGTTTTGCTTGGTGC
Source organism: Lithobates sylvaticus (assembly GCA_028564925.1). Taxonomy (NCBI): domain Eukaryota; kingdom Metazoa; phylum Chordata; class Amphibia; order Anura; family Ranidae; genus Lithobates; species Lithobates sylvaticus. Next base: position 64,287,173 of record CM053033.1, on the reverse strand, counting down.
GCCCTGGAGATTGTATCATTACTACAGGCTTCCCCTGATCCTCTGTAACGGGGGATCATGGGTCTCTGGTAAGAAGTAACTCTATATATAGCGGTGGTGGACTCAGCACAGTCTTCTTTATACCAGCATTTGAAGATTCAACTTACTTGTGGATGGACTCTATTTTATTTTAGTTTTGCACGGGTGGATGACACATATATTTAAATTTTGCATGTATGATTGGACTTTGTATATTATTTTTCACTTATATATGTCACATATATTTAAAGTGGTGTTGCCACCAACAAAGAAAAATTTGCCTTAAAAATCATAAAAAAAATTAAAAATAAATAATTGGAAAAAAAAAATGTTTTACTCACCTCTAAATGCCTGTTGCTAGGGGGTCCCTCGTAGTCTGCCACCTTCATTGCCCGGGCAATGACGTCACTTCCCCTAGGCGCCGCACAGTCATCTGGGACCTGTCATGTGTCCCAGATGACAGGCGCCGCTCGCGCATGCGCAGTGGGTGCCCGGCTGTGGCCACATTAAGAATGCCGGCGCCGCGAGTGGAGCGGGGAACGAGGGGGGGTTTCGTTCCCCTGCATCGCTGGACCCTGGGACAGGTAAGTGTCCGATTATTAAAAGTCAGCAGCTGCAGTATTTGTAGCTGCTGACTTTTAATTTTTTTTTTTTTGTGGGCCCTCCACTTTAAGTTATATAGTATAGCTGAAATTTGAGTATTTACCATTTGATGGTTCTTAAACCCTTCTTTCATTTATGTTTTTTCATTTATGGTTTATTTATGTTTTTGAGATTAATGGTTCAAGAATATAACACATATGCACTGGTATGTTTGACTTTGATTCACGCCGAATTTTGGATCGTTCCATGATCGGTGTGTTTTTACTATTTGGTTGTGATTCATATTCACTTTAAACTTACAGGTTTAGTGCGATTCTATTTTTTCTTTTTACATGCCTGGTTTTGCTTGCCATCTGGTAAGCGAGTTTTTCTAAAGGTGGTGACACACTTTGTTGAATGAACTCACTTTGATGTTAATACTAGAAGAATCTGGTTTATTATTCCACATTTTTTTCCAAATAGAGAGATGATGTTCATCATTTCTACAATAAAATGTTTACAAATTGGACTATATTAGTGCGGCTTCTTCTTTTTTCTATGTTTATTTGTGTATATCTCACATTAAGCTGCTGCTCTTGGATTAGAATTTTTTATCTACTAATTAATTTTTAACTGATACATTAGCGCATATTTTTTTTCCCCTTTACACAGTAAATTTTGTTACTTCAAAACAGAACAAAAAAATCAAGATTATAGTACATATATATGTATAACTAAAGGCTCCTGTATGACAGTCTAAAAAAGTCCAAAATCTATGTGATGCACAAGCGTGACCATCATTAGAAATCATGGAGCTATGAGTGGTGGATGTCACACTAATAGACCATGATAATGACCTTAACTTTGTAATATAATATTTCCTCTGTCTGTGTCACTTCTGTTCAAGCTTATTGGAATATGATCCAAGATATGCACTGTGGAATATCTTTTATAGATTGTTGATGTCTGCTGAACGTTGTTCTCCTTCTTACTGTGAATTGTCTACTGATCCATTTCTGGGTACTTTAAAACTTGAGTTTATATATAGAACACAGGGGTCAAAAGTTGGTAACATACAGAGTGCGGGGGTCAGAAGTATTTAACATACAAAATGCAAGTGTCAGGTATATCTTATGTACAGAGTGCAGGGGTCAAGAATATATAAAGTACACAGTCCAGGTGTCAGAAGTATGTACCCCTACAGTGTGCAGGAATCAGGGGTGGATAACATACGTACATAGTATAGTGGTCAGGAATGTGTAATGTATAGAGTGCAGGGGTCAGGCGTAAGTAACAAACATAGTACAGTGGTGAGAGGTGTTTAATGAACAGAGTGTAGTTGTCAGGCGTGGGTAATGTACATAGTTCAGGGACCTAGAGTGGGTAAAACATAGCGATTAGGGGATAGAAGTGTGTAATGTATGTATTATAATACTTTTTTTTTTTAACTCTTAATTTTTTATTTTTATTTTGATTTGTAAAACATTTACAAGCAAACGTTGAAACACGCATGATCCATAAAAAAGATAGTGGTAAATAATTAATAATAATAATACAGGTTTGATACAAAAAAGTCACTTCGTGTTACCTAATCGAGACCTCCCCTCCCTTGTCCCTCCCATAATCCCCCCCCCCCCTGTACACACACTACTGGTTCCCAGGTTCGAAAAAGTCGGCAGGATGGGCGCGCGGGCCGAGGGAAGGAGGGGGCCCCCGGGCCCGCTCCATGGTCAGGATAGCCATGGTGATCCCTAGGGAATTTATGGGTGTGGGGGCGCCGGGGGGGAAGATCTATCCCCCCCGTCGCCACCCACCCCTGGCATGCAGCCCAACTCACACAGCCAGGGGCTCCATATACGGGCAAATTTCTTAAGGTTATTCTGCCGAATAAACATTGCCCTCTCGCACCATATCATAGAGTTAATCGCCTCAGTCCAGTTCGCCGAGGAAGGAGGCGTCCTGGCTTGCCAGTTCAACGCGATTAGGCGCCTTGCCTGATACAGGCATCTCAGCAATGCAACTTTGGTGGGGGATGATGCATTGCCATCCTCAAAGATTCCCAGAAGGCAGGTCCTAGCCTCTGGTTCCAGGGTGGTCCCAAAGATTCTATTCAAGCCATCCACTACTTCTACCCAGTACCTGAATAGCTTTGGGCACTTCCATACCATATGGAGAAGATCGCCCGGGGCCTTGCATCTTGGGCATTCGTCTCTGGGCTTTCTACCGAATTTAAACAGTTTTTGGGGGGTATAGTAGGCTCGGTAAATTAAGAACAGGTGGGAAACCCTTTGCGAGGGGGATATTGATACCAAGCCACCCTGTTTGAGGACCCGATCCCATTGTTCCGAAGTAATTGGTCCTAAGTCTTTTTCCCATCCCTTTCTACTACTATCAGGACCCTTAGTACTCATAGCTCTGTTACCCAGGGTATCATATATCCTGGAAATCAGGCCCCTCATTGATCTCGGTTTCGTTATTTCCTCAAATAGGGGGGTCTTGACCCAGTTAATAGTCGAGGATCTAAACTGGGCCTGGATACCGTGTCTGACCTGTAGGTATTTGTAAAAAGACCTATTTGGGATATTGAATTGTCGTCTCAGGTCCTCGAATGATTTCAAGTGGTTTCCCTCGTATAGCTGAATTAACCGGCTAATACCCTGCCTTTCCCACTCTGGGGGTCTCTCTATGCCCTTTATTTCCCCTAGATTCTTATTATACCATAGCGGGGTGTACTCGTTCAACCCATTGTATCCCATTATTGATTTTACTGCCTTCCATACTCTGGTCATCAAGTCGCTCGTCGGACACCTATGGGTGAACGAGTCTGCCTCCAATGCCTCAATTAATGAATTATGGGGAGCGCCTAGTATCGCCATTCTATTGCCACCGCACCCACTTGCCAGGAGCCCGCCATTTGCCATTTGCTGGAGTTGAGCCGACAAAAAGTATAGCCGCGGGTGGGGAGTCGCCGTCCCCCCCCTCCCAACAGGGAGCTGCAATGTTTGTAGACCAATCCGAGCTTGACACTTTTTCCAGATTAAGTCCCTAAACAGGGATTCAATCTTCTTAAACCATTTCTGGCTAATCCAGACTGGAGAGTTATGGAGAATATAAAGAACTTGCGGAAGCCAGATCATCTTAATTAGGTTGCAACGCCCTGCTATAGATAGGGGGAGGCGACTCCAAATCTCCACCTTTTGTTTTAGTTTAATCAATAGCGGAGCTAGATTATCACTGATGTAATGGTTTGTGTCGCTAGAAATCCACACCCCCAAGTATTTAAGCTTGGTCACCACGTCCAGGGCAGGGGTTATAATGGGAGTCTGTTCGCCGCACCGAACCAACGGTAGCAGGGCTGACTTACTCCAATTGATGGCTAAGCCGGAGTGTTGCCGAAATTCCTCCATCATGCGCATCACTACCTCGAGTGAAAGGTTGATATCGCCGATAAAAAATAAAACGTCGTCGGCAAATAATGCGATTCTTTCCTCCCCGGACTGGCGCCGGAATCCCTGGAGATCCGGACTCGTTCTTGTCAGGATCGCCAGGGGTTCCATTGCCAGTACAAAAAGGAGGGGAGACAGGGGGCATCCCTGCCTCGTCCCCCTTTCCAACTGAAACACCTCGGAGTAGTCTCCGCCCACCCTAACTTTAGCTCTAGGCTCATTGTATAAAAGTTTGATCCATTTAATGAAAGTAGGCCCGAAACCAAATCGCTCCAGGACCAGCCATAAATAGTCCCATTCCAGGCTGTCAAATGCTTTAACAGCGTCCAAGGCCAAAATGGCCTTAGGACTTGTATTGTCCATTGGAGTTTGCATGTTAAGGAAGACTCTTCTAATATTGGTGCTGGTTGACCTGCCTGGAATGAAACCTGACTGGTCCGGGTGGATTAGCTTGTGTATGCATTTGTTTAGTCGAATCGCCAAAACCTTCGCCAAGATCTTAATATCGGAGCATAGCAGCGATATTGGGCGATACGAGGTAACTTCCTGCTGGTCCTTCCCCTCTTTAAGTATCAAAATAATATTGGCCTCGAGCATCGAGGAGGGCAGTCTGCCCCCATCCAACGCCCATCTCAAAGTTTCCAACAATTCGGGCAACAGTACCTCGCCATACCGCTTGTAGAGCTCTATTGGCAGCCCGTCGGGGCCCGGGGATTTTTGATTGGGCATTGCTGCCACTGCACATCTCAATTCCTCAATAGTTACTGGCGCCTCCAGTTCCGTTTTGTCATTGTCTGATAGGTTTGGGAATGTTATCTGCTGCAGAAACTCAGATACTGCTATCTCGCTCCCTTTTCTAGAGGATTTGTAGAGGGTTTTGTAGTAGTTGCCAATAAGATTCGTTATCTCCAATGGGTCGGTAACCAAATCTCCATTTGCCCCCCTGATTGCTGGGATTGTTGAGGAGGAACTATTGGTTTTGACCAGGAGAGAGAGGGTATGGCCTACCCTCTCGCCCTCGCCAAAATAATATTGCCGCTGGAAAATTCGCCTATTCTCCATTTTCTTGATAAGTAGCATTTTATAGGTTTGTTGTTTGTTAAGCCATTCCCCCCTGCTAATTGGGGTCGGGTTTTCTACATAGCGACGTTCTGCTAGGGTTACCTCGCTACTAGCTTCCCTTTCTTGCTCTCTCGACCGCCGCTTAATTGCTGCCATCTTCTGGATTAACAGTCCTCTTGTATAGGCTTTTAAGGAGTCCCAAATCACCCCGGGCGACGCTGAACCCGCGTTTATTTGTAAAAACTCCCTTATGCTAATGGTCAGATCGCAGGGATTGTCAATCAATTCAAGCCAACAGGGATTGATCGTCCATTCCCTATGGCTGGCTCTACCCCCAGTACTTATGTTGAGCGTCAGCGGGGAGTGATCGGAGACCCCTCTCAGGCCATACTCTACATCTCTCACCAACAAATTCACCTCGTCGTTCCCCAGGGCCATATCAATTCTAGAGAGGGTATGGTAAGAATCTGAAAAACAGGAGTACTGCCTATTGTGTGGGTGCCGCGTACGCCATATATCGCTTAGCCCTATTTCCCTCAAAAAACGTGACAGGCGGTTCCCCCCTCCCGCCCTAGGTCTGGTGGGTACAGGGAATCTGTCTAGTCCCGTATCCAACACCTCATTGTAATCCCCTAGGGCTATCATTGGAATGCCTGGTTTATCCAAAGCAAACTCAAGTAGTTTATACAGAACCTCAAGCTTAAAAGGGGGAGGTATATAGATATTTGCTATAATGTAGGGCTGACTACCAATCAGACAGGACAGGAATATATAGCGCCCCTGTTCGTCAATGGAGATTGCATTACAAGAGAAAGGTACTCCTCTCCCTACCAAGATGCTCACTCCCCTTGAATAAGAGGAGTGAAATGAGTGGTATTGGACCGAGAACTTGCGACTAGATAGCTGAAAAACTGTATCGGGAGTAAGATGTGTTTCCTGCAGCAGCAATATTCCGGGTCCCTTCCCGTCCAGTGCCGACAGGACTAATGCGCGTTTATTCAAGCTACCCAGACCCCGGGTGTTCCACGAGACCAGGTTTACCCCGTCACCCTCCATGATAGGTTAAATCGCAGGACGCAGGGGGGGGGGAGGCAGGGGGGGGGAAGGGGGGGCCAACCACAACAGGCGAGCCCACCCATCTCCCCCCCCACCCCCCCCAGCTCCCCCGCCACCCCCGCCCACGCACCGGCCCCCACCGACCTCATAGGGACCAGCAGTGTGTGTTACCCCAATCCTCCCCAACCCTACCCACCCCCTCTCCCAGTCCCCCCCCCCGCCCCCCCCCTCCCACCCCCCCCCCCCCACCCCCCATGCCCAACTGGGCCACCACTACAAGCCCTGTGCGCGACCCAACCATACACCTCCCGCCCAGCAGCGCAGGTGTCCCGTCCCAATCATAATACTGTATTAAGTGAACAGTCCCAATCCAACCCTTTCCCAGTGGTATCAGCATTGATATGATAATGTGCGGACAGAGTAACCTACCCCCTCAAACAGGGTGAAAGAAAAAAAAGGGGGGGGAAGGGGGGACAAAGAACCCCCCCCCCAACAACCACCGTGATCCCACCCCATTGTGCAATTGACAACGTGTTAACCATTAAGGTAGACGAGAGAGAGGGATAGAGGCCCCCCGCGTCGCGGAAGCCCCATCCCTGCCACTCGATCCTAGTCCAATGTCAGTGAAAAAAAAAAAAAAAAAACTGTGTATAAACCATCGGATGGACAAGGGGAGGAGCGGGGGCGTCTATAGAAGTCCCCACCTCTAACCCCCAGTCCTAATCAAATGTCAGTGCAACAGTGTAGAAAGAAAACATTATTAATATAATAATGATAATGATAATGGTAATATTATGAGAGGTATTCCCCTCAACCCCCCCCCCCCAACCCCCAAAAAAGTATATAATCGACCTGGGCCCACCCTCAGCCCCCCCCCCCCATAATAAATGTCTCTGGCACTCTCAAAGATCTTCTCTATGTTCCTCCAACCATCTCTCGACTTCAACGGGTGTGTTGAAATACAAGGTCGAGCCCATAGCAGTCACCCGCAGACGGGCGGGGTACAACAGGGCATATGCGATTTTATGTCGCTGAAGAATGCGCTTAACTGGGATGAATTCTGATCTGAGTTTCTGGAGGTCCGGGGAAAAATCTGGGTAAAAGGAGACCCTAGCCTCCTTGAAAAAAATGTCCCCCAGTTCTCTAGCCTTGCGGAGTAAAATCGCACGGTCATTGTAGTTTACAAATTTCAGTAGTAGTGGGCGAGCCCGCTCGTCATTTTGTCGGGGTCTGGTAGGAACTCGATGGGCTCTCTCGATCGCAAATAGCGGGGTAAAAGAGGAATCCCCAAAGATTTCCTTGAGCCAAGTTTCCAGGAAGACTACGGGATTGGGACCCTCACTCCTCTCAGGTAAGCCTATTAGGCGCACATTGCTTCTGCGACTTCTATTTTCTAGATCGTCGAGCTTAGCGGCCTGTTTGGCCATTTGCTTCTGTAGGCCTATGATTTTTTCCTGTAGTGGGGAGAGTTCATCATCGATCGTACTTAACCTCACTTCAAGCGCCGTAGTCCTTTCCACTGTGCTACACAGTAGCTGGCCCATTGCAGTTAGCTCAGTTTTTATGCCACTCAATTGGCTATCCAGGCCAGATATAGAGTCCTTACAAGCGTTAACGGCATCAAATATGGCCCGAAGAGTGGGTTCCTCCTGGCCCCCTATAATAGAGCCCGCCAATGAACTTGCTGCAGCCTGTACCGCCTTACCCTCCCCAGGGTCTTTATTGTTTGTGGCTCCTCCGGTGGGTAGAGTGGTGGTGTTCGATGATAATTGACTAGAATTTCTTCTATCAGATACCACCCCCTGGGTCTTTGCGTGTGTCGCTGATAGTTGGTGCCCCCCCTTGCTTGGTGATTGGGCGGGAGCATGGGCATGGGCATGGGCGAAGCGCTCAAGTTTTGCTGCGGCAGCGGCAGCGGACACCTGGTTTGCTTTCTCCTTAGCGGAGCGCGTTTTTTGGCCCCCTTCCAAGTGCACCGTCTCATCGGCGGCGCGTTTGCTCAGCATGGTAAAATTTTCCACCAAAAAGTAAGGTAAAAAAAAAAAAAAAAAAAAAGGAAGAGAGCTCTCCCCCTCCTTACGCCTTCACTCCCTCCCACCCAGTGGTGGTTCAAATTAATCAGTAATTTTTGGAAGCCTAATGGTCTTACAGCACAAGCCTGGTACGTTTTTAGGTGAATGTCGATGAGAGGCCGATGAGCACCAAAAAAAAAAAAAAAACACCAAAAAAAACACCAAAAAAAAAAAAAAAAAGGATGGGGGGAGTAAGAGAGCACGGTTTAACAGTCCAGTACCACTGGGGGGCCCTTCCTCGGTTCCTTCTCCCAGCAAAGCAGCTATGTAATGGTATAGACAGCAATGGTCACTCTTGGGGGACTCCAAACGCTCAAATGTACCCCAAATTCTCGTCTCGCCTCAACCGGGCAACACACAGACAGTTCACTCAAACCAGGAGGGCAATTTTAGACATTTTAGACATTTAACATATTCACCCCGTTACCTCAATCCCATGTACCATCCTTCGCCCAATGCTCAGATGATATAAAAAGCAAGCAATCCTGGGGGGGTACTGCAAAGGCACTGTCAGTTCAAGTCTTTTACTCACGGCTCCACACACAGGCCCATGGAGGGATCCAGCACTCAGGAGGGGTAGGAGAGGCGGAGCACGTCGGCGCGATCCCCTGCAGGTCCCGCACGGTCTCACAGCATCCACGCAGGTACACGGGATTCCGGCAGTCAGCGGGGGGGGGTTGGAGAGGATCAGAGAGGGCTGAGGAGGCTGTCCGCTACGGGTCCCGCCACAACGCCCGCCTGGCAGGCATCAGCGGGAGAAGGGGGAAAGGAAGAGGCAGGCGAAGCAGGCGGAGCGAACGCTCGGGTCAAGCACAGGGATACTCAGGTGCCAGCAGCAGCAACTCATCCAGCGGGACGCTCAGCGTGGTGAGGTTCTCTCTCAGGTAGCATCCAGCAAGCTGGGAGGGCGGTTTTGAGGAGCGGAGGTGGGACGGAACACCTGAGCTGCATGCTCACTCGCTCACACACTCACAGCTGCGCCCATCCCCCGCTGCGTGTATTATAATACTAGTAGTGAGTGTGGGGAAACAATCTAATGTAAATCCTGCATAGAAATGTTCCCCAGGGCATCACCCCATGAAGTCAATAAAAAAATACCTCAAGTACCGGGACTTTAAATGGCATGCCACTGGTGGAACATACATAATGAAACAAAGAACTATTTTTTTTTTCTTTAAAAAAAAAAAAAAAAAGAACACAATTCCTATTTGAAAAAAAATGGGACCCTTGGATACTTTATCTTTCAGCAAAACATTGAACAGAATAACTGACTGGCCTCCTGGAATGGAGACAGAGATGGGATACATCTCCTGTCTTTTTTTCCCCCTCTCTCTTCTTGTCTTTCCCCTAATTTCCTCTTTATGTTTAAGGTGTCTGCCCATACGGGCACCAACACCATCATGGCTGTCATGAGCCCTTTTTGGATACAGGGATTCCAATTTTGTAACTTTTTATCCCATTTTGCTGTTCCATTTTATCTCAGGGTCATGAGAAATGGTTTGTTAACCACTTTCAGACCGGACCAATTTGCAGCCAAAGGACCAGGCCCCTTTTTGCGATTCGGCACTGCGTCGCTTTAACTGACAATTGCGCGGTCGTGCGACGTGGCTCCCAAACAAAATTGACGTCCTTTTTTTCCCACAAATAGAGCTTTCTTTTGGTGGTATTTGATCACCCCTGCGGTTTTTATTTTTTGCGCTATAAACAAAAATAGAGCGACAATTTTGAAAAAAATGCATTATTTTTTACATTTTGCTATAATAAATATCCCCAAAAAATATATAAAAAAACATTTTTTTTCCTCAGTTTAGGCCGATACGTTTTCTTCTACAAATTTTTGGTAAAAAAAATCGCAATAAGTGATTATTGATCGGTTTGCGCAGAAGTTATAGCGTTTACAAGATAGGGGATAGTTTTATAGCATTTTTATTAATAATTTTTTTTTATTAGTAATGGCGGAGATCTGATTTTTTTGTGACTGCGACATTATGGCGGACACATCGAACATTTTTGACACATTTTTGGGACCATTGTCATTTTTACAGCAATTAATGCTATTTAAATGCATTAATTCCTGTATAAATGACACTGGCAGTGAAGGGGTTAACCACAAGGGGGCAGTGTATGGGTTAATTATGCCTAGGGGTGTGTTTCTTACTGTGGGGGGGCGTGGCTGTCAGCTAGTGAATGCTGATCTCTGCTCCAATCACAGGGAGCAGAGATCGGCGTCACTAGTTGCTAGGCAGAACGGGGAGATGCTGTTTATCTCAGCATCTCCCCGTTCAGCCTTCCCGTGAGACGATCGCGGGGGTCCCCGTGGCGATCGAGTCCGCGGGGACCGCGATCGGACTCACGGGGGTCCCGACCGGCTCGGCAGCGCGCCGCTCCCGGCGCGCTCCCGATGGCACGGACAGGCAGAAAGGAGGGACTTATATATACGCCCTCCTGCCTGTACGTGCCATTCTGCCGACGTATATCTGTGTGCGCCGGTCAGGAATTGGTTAATATATGTTGAAAAAGAGAAAAAAACACAATTCCTTTTACTGTATAGTTTAAAAAATTTGCATATATGCATATATGCCAAATGGCATTTATTTCTCTACGATAAAGACAAAACATCAATCAATATAAACAAGGGATCAAATTGAATAAATCAAAGAATGACATCAAAGCTTACAAAATACTGTCTAAGCATAACAAGGAGAAAGAAAAAAAAAGCACACAAACTCACCCCAAGCCCTGATCCAAAATGTTGGTACCTAAAGAGCTAGCAAAAAAAAGGAAGAGGAATATGTTGTGCCAGTCGCCTGTGGGTGAGCTCTCTAATGAACAAAATCAATCTCTTTTTCAATAAGTCCTGTTTTTTTAATATTTACATGTAGCGCACCCCCTTAAGGGCCACAGATGAAATGGCATCCCCTACCCTGCACAGCCAGGCACACCTAATCTTCACAGGCACTTCAGAGTCAGAGAACAGTTTGTGACTTTTCTTTTTTTTTTATTGAGGGTAATAACTTAGGGATGGGAAGTTATGGGATGCCCACTTGACGACAACAACAACTTCAGGGACAAGTCTTCCATTATACAATCTCTATATACAGCTCCTCTTCTTCCTCCAGCACTCCCTTGCTTGCAGAAATCAACTGGAATCCTGTGAATATCTGACAGGCTCTCAGTCAGATTTTAAGCATTGGCCCATTACAAGGAGGAACCCAAGGCCCCTTGTATGTGTTTGCAAAGAGAACATTGTCCAGCTTGTATCACTCCTGTGGCTACTGATCCCGGTACCACCTTCTCAGGCACTGCCAACCCACCTGGCTGCAGCTACCCCTTTCAGTAGCCCTCCAGGCTAACTTCTCCCCACAGTCCTTCAGACTGACACTCCCCAGCCCATCTGGCTGACTCTCAGGAGATCTCCCAGATGTGCTGACGTCCTCTCTCCTTGCTTCCGTGCCTCCAAGAAGGGCTTCCTCTGTGTGTTTTGGCAGGATCCTTCCAGCACCCGAGCCCTGGCCCAAGGTCACCCCCCTAGACTAGGGGACACCCTCAAGGGCCACCGACAGCCTCCTTAGCATCTCCCACCCAACTGCCCCCTGCTGACATGACCCATGCCTATTTATGAAGTGGCCTGACCCCTGCCAGCCCTTTACTGGGGACTGGCTAAGGTCCTCATAAATATTCCAAGCAGCTCCTCCTAGCCTCCACCCACTATTTCCAGAACATTCTCCAATGTCCCAGAAAAAGGGAGATGCACTAGAGAGGCTGTTAGGATGAGTCATCCAGCCCTGAGTAACTGAACCCTGACCCAGATTCAGGCTTAGCTGAACTAAATTTTCCTACTCTAACAAACCTACAATACCTAGCACACACTAGAGGGTGCTACATACATTTTAGCTGTTACTGCATATGTTTTGGAATTGGCTGGTTATCCCCTTTTTTGTGCATTAGAGAGATCTCCCACTGGCTGGCTGGCAGACCATATTCATCTTCTTCTCTTTCTTTGGTAGCTCTGTAAGCACCAAGATCATGTCTTGGGGTGAGTTTATATGCTTTTTTTTTCTCTTTCCCTTTGTTATGTTTGGACAGCATTTTGTTAGCTTTGTCATTGTTTGATGTATACACTTTGATCCCTTGTTTATATTGATGTTTGTTATTGTAGAGGAATAAATACTGCAACTTTTATGTCGATAAACCAGCCTCAGAGTTCTTAAGGAAGCAGTTGAAAAAAACTTGAAATGCATAGACTAGTTCAAGCTAATACATGTCCTGAACCCTTGTTATCTCTGTCTTGAAATGTTTTTAATTTGCCATTTTTGCATAACCTTTAAATTGTCCTACAATAAAAGAAATTTTGTTTTTTCTAACAACCTTTTTTTGATCCATTACGTATGTTTCACCAGTGGCATACTATTATACTATACTATTAAAGTCCCTGTACTTGAGGTATTTTTTGAGTGTGCAATGTACATACTTCAGGGGTCAGGAGTGGTTAATGGTAAGAGTATAGAGGTCAGGAGTAGGTAATGTACATAGTTCATGGGTCAGGTGTGGGTAATGCATAGAATGCAGGGGTCAGGAGTGTGTGACGCACATAGTTCATGAGTCAGGAGTGAGTAATTTATAGAGCTCATGGTTCAGGAGTATGTACTGTACAGTGTGCAGGATTGGGTAATGTACATAGTTCAGGGGTCAGGAGTTGGTAACGCATAGAGTGCAAGGGTCAGGCCAGGCCATCTGCTTGTTACCAGAAAGGTGATCCTTATCAGTGATCCATTCCTAGCTCTCCTGATAACTTTGCATAGACAGGTCATGCACTCCAGCAGAAGGGGACTATTGATTGATTTTCGAGTGACAGTGGAGTAATTCTTATGCAATGGTTGATGACAATTAAATGAAAGTTCCAGCCTGAAAAGGCAGATTGATATAGAAGAAAGCCAGAACTTTTTGGATTTCTATTCTGTTTTACTTTCTTTTTTGTTATTTGATAAAAAATAAACTACTAATTCTTAATTTACAGCATTTTTTCACACCTGCCTAAAACGTTTGCACATATATATATATATATATATATATATATATACATACACACACACACATACATACACACACACACACACACACATATACAGTGGTGTGAAAAAGTGTTTGCCCCCTTCCTCATTTCCTGTTCCTTTGCATGTTTGTCACACTTAAGTGTTTCGGAACATCAAACCAATTTAAACAATAGTCAAGGACAACACAAGTAAACACAAAATGCAATTTGTAAATGAAGGTGTTTATTATTAAAGGTGAAAAAAAATCCAAACCATCATGGCCCTGTGTGAAAAAGAGATTGCCCCCTAAACCTAATAACTGGTTGGGTCACCCTTAGCAGCAGCAACTGCAACCAAGCATTTGCGATAACGTGCAATGAGGCTTTTACAGCGTCCTGGAGGAATTTTGGCCCACTCATCTTTGCAGAATTGTCCTAATTCAGTTACATTAGAGGGCTTTCGAGCATGAACTGCCTTTTTAAGGTCATACCACAACATCTCAATAGGATTCAGGTCAGGACTTTGGCTAGGCCACTCCAAAGTCTTCATTTTGTTTTTCTTCAGCCATTCGGTGGTGGACTTGCTGGTGTGTTTAGGATCATTGTCCTGCTGCAGAACCCAAGTTCGTTTCAGCTTGAGTACACGAACAGATGGTCGGACATTCTCCTTCAGGATCTCTTGGTAGACAGCAGAATTCATAGTTCCTTTTATCACGGCAAGTCTTCCAGGTCCTGAAGCAGCAAAACAGCCCCAGACCATCACACTACCACCACCATATTTTACTGTTGGTATAATGTTCTTTTTCTGAAATGCAGTGTTCCTTCTACGCCAGATATACTTGGACACACACCTTCCAAAGAGTTCCACTTTTGTCTCATCGGTCCACAGAATGTTGTCCCAAAAGTCTTGGGGATCATCAAGATGTGTTGTGGAGAAATTGAGACGAGCTTTGATGTTCTTTTTGCTCAGCAGTTGTTTTCTCCTTGGAACTCTGCCATGCAGGCCATTTTTGCCCAGTCTTTTCCTGATGGAGGCATGAACGCTGACCTTAACTGAGGCAAGTGAGGCCTGCAGTTCCTTGGACGTTGTTGTGGGGTCTTTTGTGACCTCTTGGATGAGTCGTCGCTGCGCTCTTGGGGTAATTTTGGGCGGCCGGCCACTCCTGGGAAGGTTCACCACTGTTCCATGTCTTCGCCATTTGTGGATAATGGCTCTCACTGTGGTTCGCTGGATACCCAAAGCTTTGGAAATGGCTTTATAACCCTTTCCAGACTGATAGATCTCAATTACTTTCTTTCTCAATTGTTCCTGAATTTCTTTGGGTCTCGGCATGATGTGTAGCTTTTAAGGATCTTCTGGTGGACCTTACTGTGTCAAGCAGCTCCTATTTAAGTGATGCCTTGATTGTGAACAGGTGTGGCAATAATCAGGCCTGGGTGTGGCTAGAGAAATTGAATTCAGGTGTGGACAACCACAGTTATAGTATGTTTTAACAAGGGGGGAAATCACTTTTTCACACAGGGCCATGATGGTTTGGATTTTTTTTCACCTTTAATAATAAACACCTTCATTTACAAATTGCATTTTGTGTTTACTTGTGTTGTCCTTGACTATTGTTTAAATTGGTTTGATGTTCCGAAACACTTAAGTGTGACAAACATGCAAAGGAACAGGAAATGAGGAAGGGGGCAAACACTTTTTCACACCACTGTATATATATATATATATATATATACAGTAAATATTCCGAGAGTTAAAATAAGGAATGGCACCTTGTCCCATTTAAACGAAGTATAAATTTTCTTCAAATTCTTTTTCTAAAATTTTCTATTTTATTATTTTACATTTTAACCACTTCCCTACCCACCTATAGTCATATGACGCCCACAAGGTGGATCTCCCATTCTGGGTGGGCGTCATATGACGTCCTCCCATTCCTGGCCGCCTGGGGGGCGCGCGCGCGCCATCGGCGTCGCTCGGGACCCAGTGCGAGTGCCCGGCGGCCGCGATGTCCGCCGGGCACCCGCGATTGCCCGTTAAAACAACGGGACCGTGCGGGACCGTGGAGCTGTGTGTGTAAACACACAGCGCCACGTCCTGTCAGCGGAGAGGAGACCGATCATGTGATCCCAGTACGGAGGAACACATGATCGGTCTCCTCCCCTTGAGTCCCCTCCCCCCACAGTTAGAATCACTCCTATAGGGAACACATTAACCCCTGCAGCGCCCCTAGTGTTAACCCCTTCCCTGCCAGTCACATTTACACAGTAATCAATGCAATTTTATAGCAACGATCGCTGTGTAAATGTGAATGGTTCCAAAAATGTGTCAAAAGTGTCCGAAGTGTCCGCCGCAATGTCACAGTCACGAAAACAAAAATCGCAGATCGCCACCATTACTAGTAAAAAAAAAAAAAAAAAAAAAGAAATAAATCTATCCCCTATTTTGTAGACGCTATAACTTTTGCGCAAACCGATCAATATATGCTTATTACGATTTTTTTACCAAAAATATGTAGAAGAATACGTATCGGCCTAAACTGAGTAAAAAAATAGTTTTTTTTTTAAAAATGGGATATTTATTATAGCAAAAAAGTAAAAAATATTGTGTTTTTTTTTCAAAATTGACGCTCTTCTTTTGTTTATAGCGCAAAAAATAAAAAACGCAGGGGCGATCAAATACCACCAAAAGAAAGCTCTATTTGTGGGAAACAAAGGACATCAATTTTGTTTGGGTGTAACGTCGCACGACCGCGCAATTGTTAGTTAAAGCGACGCAGTGCCGAATCACAAAAAGTGGTATGGTAAGGAAGGGTGTAAAATGGCCCGGTGGTTAATGTAAGCTTGCCATTTTTCACCCAAACCGAACATTTGGTTATTTGTTCTATTTGCTATAAATTAAATCAAGGGTGCTGACTTTACAGGTCTGGCATTTCTTCACTCTATCTATATTTTATAAAACAAAAACTGGTCCAAAAAGATCCGTACACCCACTCTTCAAGTACCCCCACTGTGCCAAAAGTAACCTAAATGTGTAACAGTGCTACTCTAAATAAAATAAATATAAATAAACATTTACAGTAAGTAAATAGTAGCGTTAAACAGTATAAATAAATAAACCCAGTGACAGGTTATAGTAATCAACACTAATACATAAATAAACAATTAATAATAAAGTTTGTGCAAAAATAGTCCATACATGAGACTGGATTGTCTCAAACAAATAAGGCTGAATATATCCTGATGTGAAATCTTCAAAACTTTCACCACATCACGTGCACTCCCCTTTGGTTAAACACTCATCGAATGGCGATACCTTGCACTCTCATGCTTGGCAAAACAGCATCAACCCTTACAGGGTTAAATATCCACCGATATCCAGATGTTTCATAGTTAGTAAGGTTGAATAAAGACACCAGTCCATCCAGTTCAACCTGAGCGAGTGTCTACAACTGTCTCTATCCCTGTACATTGCACACTCACTTCGGTCCCTACCCTCAAGGAGTCCACAAACCATGGTCCCCATTCATATACTAGGGCCAATTTTTTGGACAGAAGCCAATTAACCTACCTGCATGTCTTTGGATTATAACACACGATATCACAGACTTACCATGAGTAAGTCGTTATGACGAAACGTCGGGGCGTGGCTGTACGGCAACCCGTTTTTTACGCTTGACGCTATACCGGAAGTGACGCTGGTGAGATTCAATTTACCTATGCTGTTTCCGCTGAGACCACATTACACCAGTACTTGCTGCTGCAAGTGGATGCCTCTAGGGTTCATTGATTTGAGCTTATGTGAGTGCAATATTTGAAGCTGTTTTAATAGAATAAACTTTTTACAACGATACTGCACTATTGGAGCATTTTGTTTCATTATATATGGTAAGTCCATGATATCGCGTGTCACGTCTGGATATCGTGGATATTTAACCCTGTAAAGCCCCATACACACGGTCGGATTTTCCGATGGATTCTGTCCTATCAGACAATGTTGTCGGAAATTCCAACCGTGTGTAGGCACCATCAGACAGTTTCCATCGGATTGTCCGACGGACAAAGTCCTATCTCCTGCTGGATAGATTTTTTGACAACAAAGTCCGATCACACCAAATCCGATCGTGTGTATCGAATTCCGACGGACAAAGTGCTACGCATGCTCAGATCACATTACAAGACCAAAGCTATTGGCTACTAGCCTCTACGTAGTCCCGTCGTAGGCAACAAACGTCACCACGTTCAGAATGATCGGATTTTCCGACAACTTTGTCCGACCGCGTGTACGCAAAACCAACATCGGACAAAGTACGACGGACATGATCCGACAGACCTGGTCCTCGGATAATCCGAGCGTGGGTATGGGGCTTAAGGGTTGATGCTGTTTTGCCGAACAGAGTGCAAGGCATCGCCATTCGGCAAAAGTTTTAAAGATTTCACATCAGGATATATTCAGCTTTATTTGTTTGAGACAATCCAGTCTCATGTATGGACTGTTTTGCACAAACTTTATTATTAATTGTTTATGTATTAGTGTTGATCACTATCACCTGTCACTGGGTTTATTTATTTATACTGTTTAGCGCTACTATTTACTTTAGTTTATACTGTAAATGCTTATTTATATCTATATTTTATACTGTGTATATCTATATTAAAATATGTGTGTATAGTTCAGAATAAGGGTGAGGTGCACTGGGAAATTTATACGCATGTGTATGTATTCTAACTCATGTAGTTGTTATAATTATTTCACAAGACTCTTTTTTAATATACTTTGACCACCTGTGCCCAATCTACAAAGTGAATAACTTGTTTGATTAGTTGGAGCTAGAGAAATGATACCGCCTAGTTAGCTATCTGGGTACTGGCCTGAAGACAAAACCTGTCTCCACTGTATTAAGGGTGATGCAGCTGGCACCTATGCAGTGGGTGTAGCCTGGACAAAATCCACTGACCGGAGGGACTTGAAGGTGAAGGCACAACCTGTGCAGTGAGTGGCGCTGTTCCTTGTAGAAATCGCGGGTCATTTAACTTGCTTTATCTGTCTTTCTCTTGGATAGGAATCATTACTTCTCTGCTTTCATAAAACCACTAGCAACCCCCACCCCCTGGCCAACCTCATTTGCATTAAAAAATAAAATAATCTGAAAAAAAAATAAAAAATAAAAAAGATGAAACAAAAAAAACACAAAAAAATCCCAGTACACTGGGTTTCAGAATGTTACACTTGAGTAGTAAATAAAAAAGGGTCAGATCCAATATCACACACGTAGTGACTTGTGTGGAGCAGGTGTTAGAGTGTCAGTCATTGACCTCAGGGTCCTTGAGTTCCAGACCTGTGCTAGTTTATATCTGGATCTCTCTGGTTTTACAATACAGGAGTAGCTCTTCACACAAAACCAGATGATTCTGTATGCTGCAAAGTCCATTGTTTATTATATATTTATAATTTTTACCTCTTGCTACTAATCTGAGAGCACTGCACTGCTGAGAAAATGTGACTAAAGTGACAACAGAGGTAATCCTTTGGCTAGACTGTTTTTCCACACATATTGCAGCAGTTGCCCTCATTGTAGGTTCTTGCTCCTGAACCTCTAGGTTTAGGAAATGAAAACATAAGTGGGGCAGCTTTTGCTCTTTTTTCCCTAATTATTTGATAAATGAATAATGCTTTGAGAACATACTAAGACTTCATGTCTGTACATATGGCTTGTGACCTTTGCCATGAGACCATATGTGTTATACAGTCTGGGATTGGGAATAGTGAAATAGTGTATGCTGTCTTTCACAAGAGGCTACTACTGACTTCTTCAACCTCAGGAATGTTTCCCCGTGTGAGTCTGGGGCTAGGTTAGAAGTAAGTTGATCCATTTGCTTCTGCTTAAGCCAAGACATCTTATTTACATAGTTAGGTTGATAAAACACATGTCCATTGAGATAAAAAAAATAAAAAATACAACTTGGATTCTCAGAATCCAAAACCTAGAGGAAGGCAAAAGCTCTACAAGGCTAAGTCCAATTTGTACTAACAAGAAAAATAAGCCCCAAACCCCAAATGCAGTTTAGCTGTTTAGACCAACTCTCTTTAATGCCCAGTACACACGATCGGACTATCCGGCGGATTTGTCTAGAGTTAGCCGGACAATCCGACGGTGTGTGGGCTCCGGTGGACATTTTCTTCCCAAAAGTCCGGCGGACTTAGAAAGAAGTTTTGAGTTTCGGCAGTCCGGTGGACAATCCGGCTGTCTGTGTGCTAGTCCGCGGGACTTTTGAAATGAACAGACTTGCCGACACGCTAGTAAAAGAGCTGCAAGAAGGAGGCCCGGCAAGAAGAACAGAAGAGCGGGACAAGACCCCCTAAGTCGTAACAAGACCCCCAAACGGCGGCGGCGACTAAGGAGAAAGCCGGGCTCCTCCGCTAGTAAAAGAGCTAGCAGAAGATAGCGGAGGAGTCCGGCGAGAAGACCCCCCAAGGCGGAAGAAGACCCCCGGAGCTGTCTAATAAAGTATTTTAAAAACTTGTGTTGTGTTTTTTATTTACACTTTTGGGTAGGGGTACATCGTACCCCATACTCATTCACATAGGGTGGGGGGCCCTTATTAAAGGGGGCTCCTGGATTCCGATAAGCCCCCGCCCGCAGACCCCGACAACCAATGGCCAGGGTTGTCGGGAAGAGGCCCTTGTCCTCATCAACATGGGGACAAGGTGCTTTGGGGTGGGGGGGCCGCAGGGCCCCCCTTTCCCCAAAGCACCCCCCATGTTGAGGGCACGCGGCCCTTGTAGGGCTCAGGAGGGGGGGCGCTCCCTCGTCCCCACCCCCTTTCCTGACCGGCCGGGCTGCATGCTCGGATAAGAGTCTGATATGGATTCAGGGGGGGACCCCCACGCTGTTTTTTCGGCGTAGGGATTCTCCTTTAAATCCATACCAGGCGACGGGGGTAGCGAGGTGTCAATCTCGCCGATCGAGGCGGCAGCATTGACTTCCTTCGCTAGTCCCGTCTACCTGGAGTCACGTTATAAATAAACGGACTTTACTCCGTGTAAATGTCTGGCGGACCTCTGCCGGAAAAGTCCGGGTGTGTTGGCAAGTCCGCCGGATAGTCCGGCCAAAAAGTCTGATCGTGTGTACGTGGCATAATGCTATTACTTATAATACTAGTAGCCATCCAGTTAAAAACACATGCAGTCCTCTTCCAACTATTTCTCTATATAGTGGTAGAACATATATGGCAAAGAATATCTTTGTCTCTCTTTCTGTCATCGTAAGTAATTCAGTTCGCACACCTGTGTACCCTTTATGGAATAGAGCAATTTTACATTGATGTTAATGTGCTTAATAATTTTGCAAATACTTTATGTCCTAAAAAAACAAAGTATTACATATTTTTAATATAAAGGGCTTTCTTTTGGCAATATTGTCTTGCTATAGGCAAAAAGACATAACACAATAATAAACACTTTTTTCCGGTTTGACCTGTGTTAGATTGAACCACTTGCCAACCGCCTGCCTTCATGCAGTGCACTGTAGGCGTGCAGCAGTTGTAGGCAAAGCGTAGTACCTGTAGGTTGCTGCCTACTTCCAGGTTTAGGGCGCACACATGCGCAACCCACGCCCAGCTCCCGTTGTGATTGTACACAGCCAAAGCCTATCAGCAAGTACCGGACAATGATTCATGGCTGGGAGTTGCTGATCAGCTGTGTGAAATCACAGCCCAGAGCTCTGTGTCGGTAAACAATATAGAGCTCAGGTAGGATGGGGTGCGTCGGTGCACAGCCATTTTCAGATCTCTCCAGAGATGTTTAATCTGGTTCAAGTCTGGGCTCTGGATGGGCCACTCAAGGACATTCACCGAGTTGTCCCGTAGCCACTCCTTTGTTATCTTGGATGTGTGCTTAGGGTCTTTGTCCTGTTGGAAGATGAACCTTCGCCCTAGTCTGAGGTCCAGAGCGCTCTGGAGAAGGTTTTCATCAAGGATGTCTCTGTACATTGCTGCATTCATCTTTCCCTCGATTCTAACTATTCTCCCAGTTCCTGCCGCTGAAAAACATCTCCAAACCGTGATGCTGCCACCACCATGCTTCACTGTAGGGATGGTATTGGCCAGGTGATGAGTGGTGCCTCGTTTCCTCCAGACATGACGCTTGCCATTCAGGCCAAAGAGTTCAATCTTTGTTTCATCAGACCAGAGAATTTTGTTTCTCATGGTCTGAGAGTCCTTCAGGTGCCTTTTAGCAAACTCCAGGCAGACTGTCATGTGCGTTTTACTTAAGAGTGGCTTCTGTCTGGCCACTCTACCATACAGGCCTGATTAGTGGAGTGCTACAGAGATGGTTGTTCTTCTGGAAAGTTCTCCTCTCTACACAGAGGAACACTGGAGCTGTGTCAGAGTGACCATCGGGTTCTTTGTCACCTCTCTGACTAAGGCCCTTCTCCCCGGATTACCCAGTTTGGCAGGGCGGTCTGCTCTAGGACGAGTCCTGGTGGTTCCAAACTTCTTCAATTTTTGGATGATGGAGGCCACTGTGCTGATTGGGACCTTCAATGCTGCAGACATTTTTCTGTACCCTTCCCCAGATCTGTGCCTTGCTACAATCCTGTCTCACAACAATCTCTTGTCTACAAACAATTCATTGAACTTCATAGCTTGGTTTGTGCTCTGACATGCACTGTTAATTGTGGGACCATATAGACAGGTGTGTGCCTTTCCAAATCATTAGCTTAATTTTGAGTGTCATGGCAAAGGATGTGAATTATTATGTAGATGTGATTTTTTTGTTTTTTATTTTTAGTAAATTTGCAAAGATGTCAAACAAACTTCTTTCACATTGTCATTTTGGGGTTGAATTAATTTTGGATTAGGGCTGTAACATAACAAAATGTGGAAAAAGTGAAGCTGTGAATACTTTCTGCATGCACTGTACACTTATTGGGATTATTTCAATCAAAAACATGTAGCAGAATACATTTTGGCCAAAATTTATGAAGAATTTTTTTTATAGCAGAAAATAAAAAATATTTTTTTTCAAAATTTTTCTAATAAGCAGGACATCACAGGACAGACCAAGCGCCTTGAGTCGATTCAGTTTGCATTGCAGCGCTATACAAATCATTCATTCATTCATTCAAAATTTTTGGTATTTTTTTGTTCACAATCGCAAAAAATAAAAAACTCATTGATGATCAAATATCACCAAAGAAAGCTCTATTTGTGTGGAAAAATTATATAAATTTTGTTTGGGTACAGCATTGCATGACTGCACAATTACCAGTTAAAGTAGCGCGGTGCAGAATGGCAAAATGGCCTGGTATGAAGGGGGTAAAATAATCCAGAGCTGAAGTGGTTAAAACAAGTACAGTTAATTTACATAAAAACAGTACATTTTATCTTCTACTCTGTCCTATTTACTATAACACTAAAGTTATATGTCAGGTACAAAGCATTGCAAAGTTTGTTACAAGTGAAATAAAGGCATTGTTTTTCAAATTTTCTAAAAATAATTTATGTGACAATACAGAAACTAAAACAAAGTTTTTAAAAAAAATAAATAAATATGAAATTTAAAGAAATGTAAAAAAATTAGGGCTGTTACTGATTAAAATTTTCTCGTTCGATTAATCGTTTTTTTTAAATCAATTAATCGACTAATTTCGATTAATTATAACGGACATACAGATCCAACTACTTTTAGCTGATCTCCTTGCATTGCAACTCTGCATTAGTCAGTGGTAAATGTGGTATACACTATATACAATCACCCGACACTAGTTAGTTTCCACAACCCATGACTTAACTTCACAGTTCAAACAAATACGCGATACGTTCAATCAGAACTTTGATGTCACTGGACTCCTACCCCTTCCCTTCGTTAGCAGACAAAGGCACTTGGGAAGGGGGGAGGAGTCCGGTGGCGTTGATGTCTGTGACGTCACCGGATCTCTGATGGAACTCCCTGAAGACCCAGAGAGGCGGAGAGGTAAGTACCAATCAAAATAATTTTAATTGATCAAAAAAAAATTTACGATTAATCGAGGAATTAATCTTTAATTTCCACAGCCCTAAAAAAAATATAAAAAAAAATAGCAGAAAAATAAAAGCTAGAGAATGAGTTGATTAGGGCTGCCTAGGGTTTAAGAAGGGTCAAGAACAGTTTAAGTAGGAACACTTGTTATAAAAAGAAAAGTTTTAGTTACAAAGTTAATTTAACTGAGATCATTCCTTTGATCTGCAGATTAATGAATACAATGTATTAATGTTGTTATACTCAATTTTTTCAAAGACAATTGCAGATACTTTCTGTAAGTGCGAATTTACACAAGAGCTGCTACAGCCACAGGGAAGTGTGTACAAGTTACGCTCATTAACGTGATTGTAAAGTCTTGTTTTTTTATTTTTTTTTAAATAACAAACATGTTATACTTACCTCCTCAGTGGAGTTGGTTTTGCACTATTTTCATATTACTGGGTTTATTAACACTTTAACACAGATTTTTTTTGTTTTTTAGAGTATATCTCCTATGGCCCAGGTTAAAGCAAAACTACTTGAGTTAAAAAGGAGAAGTACAGTCAAAACGAATTTGGCTATAGTTCTGTGGATCACAGGAGTGCAGTTTGTTGTGCACTCATGTGACCCATTTTTAGCTGAAGTCCGCTGTCAGCTGATGTCACAGAGCCGTTCCAGGCTGGGGAAAGGTCACGCCCATATGGTTGGGATTCGTCCAGAACCCTGGATCGGTACCTGGCTCAGCCCCTGAGGGCCTGAGCCAGCCTCCTCCACAGCCCAGCGCTTCAATCACCAGCTCTCTGCTAACGGAACACTGAGAACCAAGTGATCAGCGGTGTTTGATCACTCAGTTCTTAGCCTTAAAGCTGGCGGGGGACCACCTAGGTAAGTATGATTTCTAAAAAAATAAAAAACAAATAAAAAAATAAATCCATACTTTTCTTTTAGGATATGGGACATTTATGTATTTACACTACAAACTTAGGTATATTATTCCACCACTGCCTTGGAATAAGCTGTGAAACCCACTCAATATATAACATACATGTATAAAAAAGGAATGATATCTGGGATCACAGCAAAAATACATATAAAATATCACTTAAAATCTATTGTAAACATTTAACAAATCACAAAAATGAAAAAAAATATATATTTTGGGGCTCCAGCAGGCCCCAAGTTGGGCGTTAGGTCTGGAGCCTGCCTCTCATGTCTATGAGCTTCTATTTTTTGGTCCAACAGCGAGTTAATGAGAGACAGGAGTGCTGGGCCAAACTGCACTCCAAACTGTTGGTGCTATAAAAATAGTACATAATAATAAAATTTGTGATTATATAAAAAGGCACTTCTTAGGTTTTGGGGTTTCTCTTAAAAAAAAAACAAAAAACCTTCAGGTATGTGTAGGTGTCTAGGGTTCCCGCTTTTAAATTTGTACTACCAATTTACCCAGCTGTAGCAAGTGTTTAAGTTACAATTCATTCATTTAAATGCTACCAAGCTAAACAGTTTGTCTACCTTCAGTGATACCAGCTGCTTTTTAGGAGGACCTAAATGATGGCTAATGACATTCCAGCATAGTAAAAAAAAAGTCACAGCTGAGTCCTTGCACCGTGCCAAGTAAGAAATGAAAGCAAACAATGTCCCAGGAGTGAATCCAACACCGCAAATATGTCCTGGTATTGCTGGCTGTGATACTGACCTGCTAGAACTGGCTGTAGCCTGTGATACTGTGTAGCAGCAAGCAATTCTGGAACAGGTAATCAGCTGTGTATAAAATTACATCACACCGCCCAATGATGGAACAAATATATATTTTCCATTTTATGACTCTAATCTATTCTAATCTGGAACTATGGGCAAAATAGAACGTGACACATAAGATGCAAGCTGTCGTTTTATTACCTGTTGATTCTAGTCTGTTATTTTTCAACTTCCTTTAACATATCGAGCTGTCCAGTAAAGATGGCAGTTAAAGGGTTAAGATTTACTATATAACACTGGCTTGCAATGGTCAGCTTGTATTCATTTAGTTAAAGTGGTTATAAAGGCTTTTATGCATTCCCTGCATTAAAGTGATTGTAAACCATCACTTTGTAAAACAATCTATTCAGTTTAAAATATAAATGAAAGGGAAAACATTTGTGTATAGATTTGTTCAAAAATAAGCTTTGCTCAAATTGCACAACATATAAACAAATGTAACAAAATGAATAAACCAAAAGAAAGATGATCTAATAACTATGGATGTGCCAATAGCCAATTAAGATCAAACCAGTGAGAATAAGGGCTCTTTCACACAGGGCGGATCAGTGCTGATCCGCCCCGTGGATATCCGATTGCTCAGCGGGGATCGCCGGAGCGATCTCCGCTGAGCAGGAAGATGACAGGTCCGTCTCTGCACACTGCGCAGGGACGGACCTGTCAGAGCGCCGCTCTCCCCTATGGGAGATCGGGTGACGATGGACCGTAGAGTCTGTCGTCATCCGATCCGCTCTGCAGATGGATGAAAAAATAGGGTTTTCCTCCGTCTGCAGAAACGGAGCATAACGGACACGGACGAGATCGGGTGTCAGCGGATGCTCATCCGTTGACACCCGCTATCCCATAGGGATACATGTATGTCCATTTTTCATCCGAAAACGGAAGGATGAAAAACGGACATACGGTCCGCATGTGTGAAAGGGGCCTAAGTCCAGTAACATAAATAATCCAATAAAAGCCTTTGGTGGTGGTGTTAAGTCACAAGATCACTTTCCAAGGTGTTGGATAGTGGTAAAGATCCATCAGAATTACTGAGCACTTTTATTGGATTATTTAGGTTACTGGACTTATTCTCACTGGTTTGATCTAAATTGTCTAATGGCACATCCATAGTTATTAGATCATCTTTCTTTGGTTTATTCATTTTGTTATATGTGTTTATATGTTATGCAATTTGAGTGCAGCTTATTTTTGAACAAGTTTTTAGGACTGTGTTAGTATCTCACTGAAAAGCTACTGCTGGGCCATGGTTTAGGATATTAGCCAGGGGCGGACTGACCATTCGGCCACTCAGGCACTTCCCGAGGGCCCCGGGCCACTAGGGGGCCCCATCAGGGTTGCCAGCCTCAGTAAAACCAGGGACAGTATGTAAAAATCTGTGGATTTTTTTTACATCTGTTTCTGAAATGTCCCTTACCGACATCCTTTTGGTCTAAAAATCCAGAGATTATAGCTGCCCCACCTCTCTAGTACCTTCTCAGCCAATAGAAACATGTCTGTGTATACTGTGTGTACATGTATGTGTATACTGTGTGATTGTATACTGTGTGGCCCCATAATCTCAGATTGCCCGGTGGCCCCATAATCTCAGATTGCCCGGGGGCCCCATGAGTTTTCAGTCCGCCCCTGATATTAGCGCAGTTATTTTAGGTTTACATTTACGTATATATATTAAAAAAACATTATCAATACCTTTTTTCCCCCCTTTTTTTATAAGTGATCACATTCCCTCTGTTCTCCTTTGCATAAAAGCTAGGGGGAGGAGAAGCAGCAGCAGACTGATCTTCCCAGTGAAAGGCTGTGCAGGGTCTGACCATTGAAGGAGAGCACACTGAGTTCCCAGCATACCTAGAGAACTGACTACCCTGTGGTCTCCTGCTTAGGGTCAGTTTTTAATAGGAAAGCAGATGTACCAGCAGGAACAACAGGGATTTCAAATAAAGGGAGCAATACAAAAAGAACAGGATACTTTCTCTTACACGTACATGGTACAGCAGGCACCATATATCAGGAATACAAAATGTTGGGGTAACAAACACTTTAAAGTAAAAAAAAGTCTAATGCCCCGTACACACAGTCGGACATTCTGACCACAAAATCCGTCTGATTTTTTTAGACGGATTTTGTCAGAAACTTGTGTTGCACACACACGGTCGGACAAAGTTGTCGGAAAATCCGATTGTTTCGAACGAGGTGACGTACAAAACGTACGACGGGACTATGTAGAGGCCGGTAGTCAATAGCTTTCGTCTCCAATTTTCTTCTGAGCATGCGTGGCACTTTGTGCGTCGGAATTCTCTACACACGATCGGAAAAAATCCGGAAAATTTTAGAACTTGCGCTCAAATTTTTTCTGCCGGAAATTCCGACGGAAAAAGCCCGCTAGAGCCCACACACGATTTTCCGACAACATAATCCGATCGTTCTTTTTCCATCGGAATATCCGACCGTGTGTAAAGGGCATAAGAATGTTCACAGCCCAGCTCAGCAGCGAGTCCGCACGAGTGCCACCAAAGCACATGGCCTGCTATGGGGACACTTGCAAGGAAAAGCAGCAGACAGCACTGGCTGGGGTACAACACCATTGTACAAAACAGGTAAGTATAAAAAATTGTATTTTAATAAAAAAAAATTGTAACTTTATTATCACTTTAAAGCAGAGTTCCACCCATATAGAAGTCAGCAGCTACCAAAAGTGTAGCTGCTGACTTTGTATAATTGGACACTCGCCTGTCCTACGGTCCAGCGATGCGGGCGGACATAGCCCTGCTCCTCTCCCTCTGCTCTCTGTGGCACGGCATTCTGACTGTGGGCGCCGGCTGTGGCTTCACAGCCGGGTACGCACTGCACATGCACAAGCTGCTTTGCGCGAGCCGCGCGGCATGCTGTGATTGGCCGGGCAATCTTCTGGAACCTGTGACGTGTCCCAGAAGATTTCACAGAGGGAGGGGGAGAGGTGAACTTCTGGTGCCGCGGAGCCCTGGGAGGAAGTGGTAGCTGGGTGCCTCTAAGAGGGTATCCGCCCCCCCCCCCCCCCCCAAAAAAAATGCCAAATGGCATGTCAGGGGGTCACCTTCACTTAAAGCGGAAGTTCCATTTTTGGGTGGAACGCCACTTTAAAACATTTATCCCAAAAAGGAAAAAGCACTATTTTTCTAGCTGCTAAATAATGTTATCTTAAATTAGACTTTCGTTTATTAGTCACTTATGTGAAGTCCATCTGACAATGCTGCTGTCCAAGTGTGTCTAGGGTGCTCATCCATAGATACAGGCAAGAAGTGAGTGTAACCACCTGCACCGCAAGCTGAAAAAAAAAAAGAGAAAAAAAAACAAATGCAGCCACCCATCTAATGATTGGTAAGCTGAAATTTAATTTTTGTTTTTGGGTTAATAACTTTAACCACTTCACATCCTGCCGTAGCCGAATGACGGCCTCGGCGCAGATGTCAATTCCCGGGAGGCCGTCATATGACGGCCTCCCCTTTTCTCGTTCCCTGTGCGCGCTCACGAGCGCGCAGCAGGGAAATTCTGTGTTGGCCGTGTCCCTCGGACACAGCCAATCACAGATCGCTGTAAACGGACAATCACAGCGGCCGTTTACAGCGTGATCGGCGTGTCCAAAAAAATGTAAACATATGAGATCATCTCTCAGCGCCGCTCCCCCTCCACACACAGAGACAGCGTGTGAGGAGGGGGAGATGAATGCAGCGCCGTAAGTGTGAAAAAACTAAAAATAAATGTGCCATCTGCCATCTGTTTCCCCAATGCCATCTGCCAGTGCAATCTGTCCCCAATGCCATCTGCCAGTGCAATCTGTCCACAATGCCATCTGCCAGTGCCATCTTTCAGTGCCATCTGTAGTCAGTGCCATCTGTCAGTGCCATCTGTGGTCAGTGCCATCTGTCAGTGCCATCTGTAGTCAGTGCCACATGTCATCAGTGCCACATAGTGCCACATGTCATCAGTGCCACATAGTGCCATCTGTCATCAGAGCCCCTAATAAGACAAGGAACCAGGGATTAGTGCCATCTGTCATCAGTGCCACCTGTCAGTGTCACGTGCCATCTGTCATCAGTGTCACGTGTCATCAATCATCAGCGTCACGTGTCATCAGTGCCACGTATTAGTGCCGTCTGTCATCAGTGCCACGTATTAGTGCCATCTCTCAGTGCCACATATTAGTGCCACATCAGTGCCACGTATAAGTGCCATCTCTCATCTGTGTCACGTGTCATCAGTGCCCCGTATTAGTACCATCTGTCATCAGTGCCATCTGAGTGCCATCTGTCAGTGCCACATGTCATCAGTGCCACATGTCATCAGTGCCACATGTCATCAGTGCCACATAGTGCATCTGTCATCAGTGCCAAAGCGCCACATATTAGTGCCATCTTTCAGTGTCACGTATTAGTGCCATTTGTCATCAGTGCCACCTGTCAGTGTCACGTGCCATCTGTCATCAGTGTCACGTGTCATCAATGCCACGTAAAATAAAAAATAAAAAAATAATTCATTTTGCAAAGAATTGTGGGAAAAAATGACAACATCAAAAAGCTCACCATGCCTCTTACTAAATACCTTGGAATGTCTACTTTCAAAAAAGGGGTCATTTGGGGGGTATTTGTATATCTGGCTGTTTTTTTATGTATATTTTTATATTTGATATATAGCAAAAAGTATAAATTTTTACCAAAATTTTCGGTCTTTTTTCATTTTTTTTATACCACCAAAAGAAAGCTATTTGTGGGAAAAAAAGGACAAAAAATTCATTTGGGTACAATGTTGCATGACTGAGTAATTGTCAGTCAAAGCGTGAGAGCACCGAAAGCTGAAAATTGGTCTGGATAGGAGGGGGGTTTAAGTGCCTGGTAAGCAAGTGATTAAAGATGTTAAAAAGTCTGTTTTACAGTAGCTGCTCTTTTACTGCATTATGTCTGATTATATGGTGGCATCTGTATGTGGCAGAGCCCCTAATAAGACAAGGAACCAGGGAATGGAGAAGGGGGGACAAAAGAAATCAACACTTCTGGAGGTGTTAGTTCTGAAGACACTTCAGTAGGCTCTACATCAAAGCGATGTTTGGCAGAGTGGCATAAGAAGAGGTATATATTTTATTTTATATATATATTTTACAGGTACAACAGTAGTAATTTTAACTTAAAATTTTGTGACAAAGTTATTTTACTGCTTAGTTAAGATAACCTTTTGGATACCGGTTACTGTATGTCAATGTAAAATCTAAACTATATACCCAAAACATGCTAGTTATTCATTCTATGATTCCCTGCCTTATTACAGGACAACAATATACCTTATTCATCATTATATATGGTTATCAATATAGTGCAATACAAGCAAGGTCTCCAGCCCTTTTCAGATTGAGTAGTTATTTATATACTCACCACTGGATGAAGACAGATAGCATGTTGGTCTGAGGAATTCTTTGTCATACTACAATGAAACAAATACAAGAAGGAAAATGGAATATGATCAGACACTGGAAGCATAATAAAGAAATCTCTGTTTATATTCTGCTATACATTCCTTGCATACATATGTTTACATTTCTTTTTTTTTTTTAAATATACATTTTTATTAAATAGTTTGCAAGGTTACATTCAATAAGCCAATAGCCTGGACAGGGCCGATCCTAGGGTCACCGACGCCTGGGTGCAGAAATATTTCTGGTGCCCCCACATGGGCGTGGTCATCTTACTAACTCCTCCCCATTACAAATGTTTCTATGTCAATGACTCGAACACAGAGATGCTCCCCTAAGGAGTCTTCGTTACCCTGGGATCCTCCCATGTTCTCTCAACAATAAAAAAATTACAGGAAGAGAGTACATTAATGGGACTGGGGGGGGGGGGGGGTCTCTCTGATGGACACAGGGCTTCTGTTAGAGAGTCTGGTAGAAAGAGCCCCCAGATATACTACAGACATAGTACAGGAGACGGTCAGAGACTGCAGACATGATGATACAAAAGAGATGGACAGAGGCTGCAGACATGATGATACAAGAGATGGTCAGAGACTGCAGACATGATACAAGAGATGATCAGACAGCAGACATAGTACAGGAGATGGTCAGAGACTGCAGACATGATACAAGAGATAGTCAGAGACTGCATAAATGATACAAGAGATGGTCAGAGACTTCAAACATAACCCATTACTTTTTTTCTTCTCTGAGAATAGGTGCAGGTACTCACCCCCCATATTGCACAGAGTACAGGGTTCAGGAGTGTGCAACACACAGGGCTTAGGAGTATGCATTGCACAGGCGGCAGAGCACAGGAGTGCGTATCGCACAGAGCACAGAAGTGTGTATCGCACAGAGCACAGGAGTGTGTATCGCACAGAGCACAGGAGTGTGTATCACACACAACACAGGAGTGAGTATCACACAGAGCACAGTAGTGTGTGTTACACAGAGCATAGGGATAAGGAGTGCATACTGCACAGAGCACAAAGCACAGGAGTGCGATCCATACAGACAGCACAGGAGTGCGATACCCACAGACGGCACAGGAGTGCGATACCCACAGATGGCACAGGAGTGCAATACTCACAGACGGCACAGGAGTGCGATACGCACAGATGGCACAGGAGTGCAATACTCACAGACGGCACAGGAGTGAGATACGCACAGACGGCACAGGAGTGCAATACGTACAGACGGCACAGGAGTGTGATACGCACAGACGGCACAGGAGTGCGATATGCACAGACGGCACAGGAGTGCGATACACACAGAAGGCACGGGAGTGCGATACGCACAGACGGCACAGGAGTACGATCCTCACAGATGGCAGAGGAGTGCGATCCGCACAGATGGCACAAAAGTGCGATACTCACAAATGGCACAGGAGTGCGATACGCCCATTCCCAGTACAGACTATCCCCTTAAATTACCCTAATAGAGACTTTTCTCTACTCCTGGCTCTCCCTCAAGTCTGTGGAGATGGTATAGCATGCTGTGTGTGACTTACTTCTTGCACTGTCTGTGAGGGGGAGTGTCAGGTGGACAAGCTGAGTGACTTGTCAGCCTACTGCTCACCCCTAACAGCCTTCTACATTAATGGTAAGGGTGGCCAAGTCAGGGGGAAGACAGTGAGGAGCTCAGGTACGTTCACTCTCCTTCTCCTCCCTTCATTCCTGGGCTGTTCTGAGCAGCCTGCAATGTACACAGACATTCTGTCCTGCTGCTGGCTGCTACTAACTGATAAAGTAATAGGCTCACTCACCTGCCCCTCCCCTTGCACATACCTGCAATCACTGGGCACAGCAGAGGAAGCCTTCCTTTACACTTTACAGACTTCTTTGCAGATCTTCCAGGACTACATGTCCCATAATGCACTGCTAGCATCTTCTGATTGACCCTCCACTGTGGCCAATGGGGATGTAAGAAAATCGGGCACCAAGCTGGGCAGCTAACAAGATGAGAGCCATGCTCTGCTGACAGAAGAAGGGGGGGCAAGCGCTCGCCTCCGCCTTGTTCACAGCATGGCCGCTTGTGTTTACTGGCAGACTACACCGTGGCCACCTTCCCCATAGTGATGGTACTTCACAGAACAAGGAGGGGAGCACTCTGATACTTCAGCGCCCCCCCTTCTGCAGCGCCCGGGTGCAGAGCACCCCGCGCACCCGCCCAGGATCGGCCCTGAGTCTGGATCACCTTGATCCCATATATCATTAGTGAAGCTTGAGAAGGACAATCCTTTCTAATATTTTGAAGATCAATATAAATATGTCTTATCACCTATTCAACAAAAATGTTTACATTTCTTAAAGTTTATCTTTAGACAAGACCTTTTTTAGTTTAAAATAGAGTGGGGAGAGGGTAAGACACTCTGTTAAGCTTCCTATGCTTGCTGAGTCCCCATTTTGAGATTTAAATTGGTAACCAGTGTTACTCAAACAAAGGATTTTCAAAATTTCCTTAAAATAAGAGTTGAGGGGGAATCTTCCTATGGGGACACATGTTCCAAGGCCAACTGTCTGAGAGAGCCATTCTCTTTATTTTGGGAGATTTTCACTAACTTATTGTTGTATCTCAGTGACAGAAAGTAAAGGGAAATTTCACAGACAGAAAAAAAAAGAGAAAAAAATGGTAGGCGTTTTAACCCTTCCCTGCTCTATCCAAAACTAAAATAAAATTGTTGGCTTTCCATAAGCAGTCAAAAGTAATAGTGAAACAATACAGCAGATCCTGAAAGATATCTGTTCCAGTGGCTGCCCATCCATACGGAATGCAGGGGCGCTGCCCCCCTAATCTACAGTAATGGCGACGGACGCATGGATTTCAATGTTTTTTTTTTCCAAAGCACGTGAAAAAGGACTCGGGTCGCAGAGCACTGAGCCCCAATCCAACCAACTGTGACAATAGCAAATTAATATTCGCTATTGTCTTCCTGATTCTCCTCCCGGCCAATCAGGAAGCGAGTCCTGAGACCTGACTGGCCCAAAGGAGAAGCACAGGCTTCCATTCTCCTGCCTCCCATCCAGCTTGTTGCTGCACATCATCCAGACGCACCTGACATTTTGGTTCAGCTCGGCACCCCTGGTCTTCGGTCCCACTTCCCTGTTGGCTTCCCTTCATGATTGGCAGGCACACCGGACCCTTTGACTTGGTCCAGGGCGTTTACACATCTTCCTGCATTCCGCGGCATCACATCTCACCAGATACAGCTAGCTGTGTCCTTCACTTCAGGGGTAAGTGCAGGGCTGGTGGGCGGACGGACGAGCAAGTGATGGGAGAGCATTAGCCGCCACTAATCTGTTCCTACCTTAACAATGCCTATGGTGTAATCCATTAATGAATTACATTGTATTTTGACAGTGGAGGAGTCCTCAGTGTCAGAACACAATAAGACAGCAGGGAAGATTCCTTTATCCACCTCGATTGTGTAGATGAGGGAATCCATTTGTTTTTCCATTCAGTCCGCCGACTAAACGGAAAAAACTAAGAGCGTATACCCAGCTTTAGTGTAAGGCCGTGTTCACATATGTGCAGCCGCGGGTTTGTACCTGGGGTCTGGTGTGTTCCTGTGCACCGGTTCAGGTGCAATTCAGGTCCAAATCTTTGCCTGAATTTGCATCTGAATCAGATGCACAATACCCTTTTTGAATGGGGACCGTGGCTGCCCCGGACCTCCATTGAGCCGGTCACACTCACCTGTCATGCAAATTGGCATATGTGTGAACCCAGCCTAAAACTTACCCATAGTGACCAATCAGGGTTCATATTTGTTTTCATATACAGTATATCTTCATGATTATTAAATTAATCAAGAAGTCTAATTGATCGCCATGGACAATTTTTGTGGTGACCTTTCTGGACCTTCTAGGAATAGGTCACTTTGTATGAAGTGTTACAGCAGTAAATGCCAGTAATGTAACTGCTGTGATAATAAATTACTGGAATTGAAATTGGCAATAGCTGTGTATCCAGTAGTATATTTAAACACCCTAATGAGATGTTCAGAAGGAATTAATGCTAGCCATCATTTAGGCATAAAGCATGACATTACAGAAAAGCTGGTCACCTGTCTTTATCTTCTCTACTTTGTAATCTTTACTAGTGCAACATGGTTATGGTAAAGCATACAGTATAAGAATAAAATTGATAAAATAAATAATAGCCCATATCTGGGCAGAAGCTTGACGTACAAGCAGCAGTCCATCACTGCTTACCAGTAGATTGTATAGGCTGTTAATAAAGACTAATTGGTTCCCCAGATGTTAACATTGGATAATATGAAAGTAAGTTCATAGCAGGTCCCTTGGGAATAGTAAAAGCAAGAATCAATACCATATGTGTTATCTTTCTTCATGCTCAAAATACACAATGTTAAATATACAGAATACAAGGCAAATGACAAACATTACCCCAAAACACAGATATGTACATGCAAACTATGATTCACAATTTAGCACACTGAATTTAGCGCAATTTAGCATTGTATAGAAAAGCACCCGCCGATTGATTATGTTCCTATAAATTGCTAATTTACAGTATTTTAAATAAAATAAACAGTGGCAAAAAGTTGGAGCCTGTGCTTGGTATATTTATATTCCTTCACTAAATACAGTACAATATAATTTAATTCCATTAAAGCAGCCCTTTTCAAACTTTTTACCTTAAAATATTTTACAGGAACCCCTCATAACTTATATAATGCCACCAATTTGCGGTATATTAGCATAATCACTAAATTGTAGAACATTTTCTATATAAGAATGAATAACATAACATACCTAGCATATTTGATACACAATTGGGTTGATTTCTTAAACTGGAGTGCAAAATCTGGTGCAGCTGTGCATGGTAGCCAATCAGCTTTTAACTTCAGCTTGTTCAAATACGCGTTGACAAAAGAAAAGAAAAACTGCGCCAGGTAAAGGTAGCTGAATATCCCATATGATGGTACTGTCACTACCTAATATATACCTAATAAAGTAAATGACCAATATATATGTTAAATGTATATATGGATTTAGGTTATGACACTAAAATCCTATACTGATCGTGGGTGTCTGGAGAGATATATACCATAAGAAAACACAATAAAAAATTTTGCCTATACTTAAGCGTTGATAAAAACTGGAAGCTGATTGGTTTCTATGCAGAATTACACCAGAATTTCCACTCCCCAATTTTACTAAATCAATCCCAATGTTTACAACCTTCACTATACAAGAATATATGCAGTAATAATCTATTAATGAAATGAATAATAATAACAGAAAAGAGATGCAGACAGCAAAAAATGTGACGTCCCCTGATATTAGATGTCAGTGTAAATATGCTCTCTTGTATTGCTGGCTAGTATATGAAGGAGATTCATTCAACATTGCTCATTGTTCAAGGAATCTCCTTGCATCCTCCAGAGGAACCCTGGTTGAGAAATTCTGTAATAAAGTGATGTTAATATTACTAGCATATGTTCTAAGAAATAGTTGAAAAAGTTATAATGATATAAATTCTGCACATTAGGCACATAATTGTTACCTTATACTGTGTTATTGACAGAGGCTGGAATAGTGAATTTGAATGTTGTGTCAAATGGCAAGAGCAAATCTCATATCTTTTCTAACATCAATCTGGAATGAAGAGCTTCAAAGGAGAAGAACACAATCCGAATCTTGTAGACAGAGACTGTGAAATGGACATTCATCTAGAAGACCTGATCCTGGAGAACATGCAACATGTTCCTGTCAATCAAAGGGTCCCACGCTGGCAGTCAGTTCAAAAATTGTCACTATTTTTATCTCAACACATCCACCCTTGACAGAAGAAGACTTGTTTGCCCGGTCATTTCCCAGACAGAAATGAATTACCTAGACTGGCACTGATATTGCTGTATTAGGATGAGAGTGGGACAGAAATGTCAACTTATACTAGCTAGTACAGGTCTAATCAGGATTAAAAACTCTGCTTGGTAAAGGTTACACATGATATGGAAGGGCACTTTGAATGCCCTATGTCATCACACCTCTCAAATTTCTGACATGAGAAAGAGGGACAAATTTCAGCACAAAGTACGGTATGTGGGCAGAGGACATATTCTTGTCACACTCCTGTTATGCTGACCACAAAAAAGCAGTGTGCCAAAAATAATTGGTTAAATCCACAAATACTATTTTTTTAATTGCCTATTTTTTTCTTTATACCTTCTTTTTAAAACAACAAGCACAATCATTTAGAAGATTGAAAGGTTTATCAAACACTTTATACAAATTATAAGTAACATACTTTATGTTTTTATGTATTTTTATATTTATCAAACAAAAAAAGGGCAAAATGACATGAGAATTTGATTCCGTTCGAGGAACAAAAAGATTAAGATTTGGGAGTTATACTGCTAATGCAATAAGCATTATTTTTTAACTGTGCCGTAGGCAACCACCCACTATATATATATATATATATATACAGTGGTGTGAAAAAGTTTGCCCCCTTCCTCATTTCCTGTTCCTTTGCATGTTTGTCACACTTAAGTGTTTCGGAACATCAAACCAATTTAAACAATAGTCAAGGACAACACAAGTAAACACAAAATGCAATTTGTAAATGAAGGTGTTTATTATTAAAGGTGAAAAAAAATTCAAACCATCATGGCCCTGTGTGAAAAAGTGATTGCCCCCCTTGTTAAA
The DNA here is from genome assembly GCA_028564925.1 of Lithobates sylvaticus. Taxonomy (NCBI): domain Eukaryota; kingdom Metazoa; phylum Chordata; class Amphibia; order Anura; family Ranidae; genus Lithobates; species Lithobates sylvaticus. Next base: position 64,249,979 of record CM053033.1, on the reverse strand, counting down.
ACATACTATAACTGTGGTTGTCCACACCTGAGTTCAATTTCTCTAGCCACACCCAGGCCTGATTATTGCCACACCTGTTCACAATCAAGGCATCACTTAAATAGGAGCTGCTTGACACAGTAAGGTCCACCAGAAGATCCTTAAAAGCTACACATCATGCCGAGACCCAAAGAAATTCAGGAACAATTGAGAAAGAAAGTAATTGAGATCTATCAGTCTGGAAAGGGTTATAAAGCCATTTCCAAAGCTTTGGGAATCCAGCGAACCACAGTGAGAGCCATTATCCACAAATGGCGAAGACATGGAACAGTGGTGAACCTTCCCAGGAGTGGCCGGCCGCCCAAAATTACCCCAAGAGCGCAGCGACGACTCATCCAAGAGGTCACAAAAGACCCCACAACAACGTCCAAGGAACTGCAGGCCTCACTTGCCTCAGTTAAGGTCAGCGTTCATGCCTCCACCATCAGGAAAAGACTGGGCAAAAATGGCCTGCATGGCAGAGTTCCAAGGAGAAAACCACTGCTGAGCAAAAAGAACCTCAAAGCTCGTCTCAATTTCTCCACAACACATCTTGATGATCCCAAGACTTTTGGGACAACATTCTGTGGACCGATGAGACAAAAGTGGAACTCTTTGGAAGGTGTGTGTCCAAGTATATCTGGCGTAGAAGGAACACTGCATTTCAGAAAAAGAACATTATACCAACAGTAAAATATGGTGGTGGTAGTGTGATGGTCTGGGGCTGTTTTGCTGCTTCAGGACCTGGAAGACTTGCCGTGATAAAAGGAACTATGAATTCTGCTGTCTACCAAGAGATCCTGAAGGAGAATATCCGACCATCTGTTCGTGTACTCAAGCTGAAACGAACTTGGGTTCTGCAGCAGGACAATGATCCTAAACACACCAGCAAGTCCACCACCGAATGGCTGAAGAAAAACAAAATGAAGACTTTGGAGTGGCCTAGCCAAAGTCCTAAACTGAATCCTATTGAGATGTTGTGGTATGACCTTAAAAAGGCCGTTCATGCTCGAAAACCCTCTAATGTAACTGAATTATGACAATTCTGCAAAGATGAGTGGGCCAAAATTCCTCCAGGACGCTGTAAAAGCCTCATTGCACGTTATCGCAAACGCTTGGTTGCAGTTGTTGCTGCTAAGGGTGGCCCAACCAGTTATTAGGTTTAGGGGGCAATCACTTTTTCACACAGGGCCATGATGGTTTGGATTTTTTTTCACCTTTAATAATAAACACCTTCATTTACAAATTGCATTTTGTGTTTACTTGTGTTGTCCTTGACTATTGTTTAAATTGGTTTGATGTTCCGAAACACTTAAGTGTGACAAACATGCAAAGGAACAGGAAATGAGGAAGGGGGCAAAAACTTTTTCACACCACTGTATATATATATATATATATATATATATATATTTATATACATTTATATATCGCCATATTTTTTTTAAACAGTGGGCGATCCCCTTTAACATAAAAGTGGTCCAGGCAGCAGTTTGGCTGCAGGATCACTTTTATGGGTAGCGGGAGAGGTGCCCCCTTTCACATAATATATATATACGTCTTTACTTTGACGTTTTATACAGTGGTTATGGCACCAGCTAGCTGCCAAAACCCCCAATATTTTTTTTAAACAGTGGGTGATCCCCTTTAACTTAAAAGTGGTCCAGGCAGCGGTTTGGCTGCAGGATCACTTTTATGGGTAGCGGGAGAGGTGCCCCCCCCCCGCATCATTTCCCCCACTTACCGGAGCCGTCAGTAGCGGCGGAAAAGATACGATCCCTTGGAGCAATGGGAAAGAAGTCGAATGAGGGCAAGATGGCCCCCACTCGACTATATGCCCTTGGAGCGAGGTTTGACGTAATTTCCGGCCTTAAAGGGACACTTTTTTTATTAGAAAATGTAAAATTACATTTTCTTTTTTGCTTTTAAGTGTAAATGGGATATCTGAGGTCTTTTTGACCCCACAATAAAGAGGACCTGTCATGCTTATTTCTATTACAAGGGATGTTTACATTCTGTGTAATAAGAATAAAAGTGATCAATTTTTTTTTTTTTTTTTTAAAAGGACAGTGTAAAAATAAAACATAAAAAAGTAAAATAAGTAAGAAAAGAGAAAGTGTGTCACCATTCCATGAGCATGCACAATTTTGAAGTATGACATAGGTATCTATTTACTCGGCATAACATCATCTTTCACATTAGACAAAAAAATTGGGCTAACTTTACTGTTTTTTTTTTTTTTTAAATGAATGAAAGTGTATTTTTTTTCCAAAAAATTGCATTTGAAACACTGCTGCGCAAATACAGTGTGACATAAAATATTGTAATGACTTCCATTTTATTCTCTATGGTCTTTGCTAAAAAAATATATATAATGTTTGGGGGTTCTAAGCAGTGACGGCTGGTGTTTTTTTTGGGGGGGGGCAGCAAACAACCACCCTCCGTCCGGGTGTCCAATAGGATCACCTGTCCTTTCAGCCAATCGGGTGAAGGGTCTCACGACCCACTTCCTGATTGGACGGGAGGAGGATTAGTGTGAGAAAAGCAAATATTCATTTGCTATTCTCACACAACTGGGTGGGCTCGGAGCACAGTGCTCTGCGTCCCGACCCTTTTTTGAAGCCTGTTAAATCCTCTGGCTCTAAACACATGCTTAAAAAAAAAACACCCCCCCATTGGAATTCATGGTCCGGCGCCCTGTATGTAGATCAGGGGGCCGGACGCATTGATAGGGGGAGCGGCGCCCCTAATGGACAGGTCACCACTGGTTCTAAGTAAAAAATACTAATTTAAACTTGTAAACAACAAATGTCAGAAAAAGGCCTGGTCCTTAACTGGTTAAAGAAACTAAATGTATCTGAGCGCCAAAAATTTAAAGGGCTATTTAATTCATTTTTAATATTCACAGCAGACTTGCCCATCCATCCATGTTTCCATGCATTATTTGCTTGAGAAATCACTTTAAAAAACACCCCTTTAACATATCTAGCTGTGGCCATCTTGAGTAAAGGCAGATGATTCATGTAGCAAGTAAGTCGCTCCTATTCTCCTCCCAGAAAGAAAGAAAAAATGCCCTTGAAGACTCATGGGATGTATGACTTAAAGTGTAAATAAACCCTTCTATCGTTTTCAGCCAAGGAAGCTTCCATCTTTGCCTCTGTTTAATCTACAACTGCCATGATGCTGCACATGTGATCAGTTATGACACCAGCCATTAGATGGTTTGGTTGAGAGCACAACAAATGGGAGTGGTACATTTCTGGCACGTGCCAGAATTAATGAAACTGTTTTATGGATGGGTTTACTTCCGCTTTAATGGCCTAGGCCAGAAACTAGGAAACAACAAAAGATATGTTAGAAAAGGTTAAAACAAGAAATTATATTATACTTAACAATCTATTTACTAATGCTTACAGCATAAGGAGTACAAATAGTTTATGCTGACTGAGAGAGTTTAGTTCTGCTTTAGTCTTTGTTCACACTGAATGCAACTTTCGAAGAAAGGATCCACAAAGAAATCGAATAAGCCAGAAATACAAATAGTGGTTTTCAGTGTCTTAGTGTCCGTGTAGCCACGCCCTTGACATGTCCCTTTGGACAATCCCTTTGGAAGAAGTCTTGATAACGTAACATGTCAAGGGTGTGGCTACACGGACACTAAGACACTAAAAAACACTATTTGTATTTCTGGCTTATTCGATTTGTTTGTGGATCCTTTCTTCGTTCACCGCTCTGCAACCTCACTATCAGTGACTCTTGGATAAAAACCCACACCAGGAGCAGTGCTGTGGGAGGCGGTGAGATTTGTTGCTATTAAGTTTGATATTCATTGGTGATCATATGTGCGCTCTGCCAGCTCATCTGTCATCTCAACCTGTGGTGGATTGTTTGCTGTATTGTACTGATTTTCACTGGTTTACATGTGAGTTGAAACATTGAAGTGTGAGTGTGGCTGATTTTTGAAATAAATAGTTTTATCACAGAGTTACGCTATGTGGAGCAATATTTATTTTATATTTTCACATATGGAGAGACAAATTTTGGATTGATCGTACTATTAACCCAGGTGTGGTTCAATCGCTTGTCTGCCAACCACGAGAGTGGGAGGCAACACCTTCTGGTGAGTGCGGTTTCATTGGGAGAGGGAGCACAAGGCACATCGGTGTGGTGGAAGATTTATTCGATCATTTATTGGATATATTTTGGTGGACTTATTTTCCTTTGAAGATCGATTTATATATATTTTCTTCCTTTTAACACAGTTACAAATGGACACTTTTCTTTGTATATTCACCAAGACACTATTTCACGTGGTGTTATTTGTTTAGATATTTTTCTGTGTTATATCATCACGTTTAATTTAATTTTATTTTATAATTTTATTTTATTTTATATTTTAGCGCCACTTGATTATATTTTTAACATGTTATTACACGTTTGATTATAATCTAATTTTTATAATATAACTGTGTATTGAATATTGAATCTACATACCATACAATCTTCTTTAGATCCCTTTCTTTTAGATGTACCAAAAACGAGGTAATCGGCTGGCTTTCCTAAACAAGTTATTGAAATTGTATCCAATCAGACAAGCCAATCATTGGTAGCTCTAAAGAAATGATACAATCAGGATATAATGTTTCTAGTCAGTTTAAGGTACGTTTCTGTCTATTAATCTAAGTAATATGTGTGTGTTACCATCACCCCCTCAAGTTTTATTTTCACTAGCTTCAGCATTTTAGAACTATGTTAAAAAATAAAAATAAATAAATATAAAAGCAGAAAACTCCTCCAGTAATAAAAAGAATATAGCAATTCTGCTATAAAACCCAACTCTTCTAACTCGTTCACATGGGTGTAGCTAAGCCAGCCCTCAAAATTTCCACTCACCTGTTCGCATTTGGCAAGTGGAAATAACTTGAAGGTGAGTATGGGGCTGCCTCCGAGGGAGGGAACGACCACCGCTGGCAGGGGGGGTTGAATGGTCGGCCAGGAAACTGGGGAAGAGGAGAGCCAGCTGGATCAAACAGAGCAGGGATCTCCTGCTGTAACACAGCTTGGATTTGAATTGTTCGGCAGCCATTGTCACACAAAGTCCCACCGCCTGGACCGGCTCCTATGATAGACAGCACACTGGTTCAATGCCAGGAAATTGAAGTAGGGCAACGCTTATCATAGGAGCCAGCCCAGGAGGCGTGACAGTGGCCTCCGGGCAATTCAAATCCAATCCGTGTCACTGCGGGAGATCCCCGCTCTGTGTGATCCAGCTGGCTCTCATCCCTGTGATCCCTGTGCACTGGTGAGGCTGTGTTTATAGGCACTGGCGAGGCTGCATTGATGGGCACTGATGAGGCTGCTCTGATGGGCACTGGTGAGGCTGCATTGATGAGTGCTGATCAGGCTGCATTGATGGGCACTGGTGAGGCTACATTGATGGACACTGGTGAGGCTGCGTGAATTGGCACTGATGAGGCTGCATTTATGGGAATTGGTGAGGCTGCATTGATGGGCACTGATCAGGCTGCATTGATGGGCATTGGTGAGGCTGCATTGATGGGCACTGGTGAGGCTGCATTGATGGGCACTGGTCAGGCTGAATTGATGGGCACTGGTCAGGCTGCGCTGATGGCACTGGTGAGACTGCATTGATAGGCACTGATCAGGCTGCATTGATAGGCACTGAAAGACTGCATTGATGGACACTTGTGAGGCTGCATTGAAGGGCACTGGTGAGGCTGCATTGAAGGGCACTGGTGAGGCTGCATTGATGGGCACTGGTGAGGCTGCATTGATGGGCACTGGTGAGGCTTAATTGATGGGCACTAATCAGGCTGCATTGATGGGCACTGATCAGGCTGCACTGATGGGCACTGGTCAGGCTAAATTGATGGGCACTGATGAGGCTGCATTGAAGGACAGTGGTGAGGCTGCATTGAAGGACAGTGGTGAGGCTGCATTGATGGGCACTGGTCAGGCTAAATTGATGGGTGCTGATGAGGCTGCACTGATAGGCACTGATGAGGGTGCATTGATGGGCACTGGTGAGGCTGCATTGATGGGCACTGGTGAGGCTGCATTGATGGGGACTGGTGAGCACTGATGAGGCTGCACTGATGGGCACTGATAGGCTGCACCAATGGGCACTGATGGGGCAGCACTGATAAGATGGACTAATGATGCTGCAGCACTGATGGGCACTAATATGCTGCACTAATGGGCACTGATAGGCTGAATTGAAGGGGACTGATGAGGCTTCACTGATAAAGTTGTTGTTAATATTCATTTTTGTAACCTAATTCTGCATAAAACATTTAACAGTGTTATTTCATGAGATAATTTACGCCGCCATGTGTTTAGGGGCGGAATTAAGGGCGGGGGCTGGGTAGGGGATGGGTGGGGTAACTGGTGGCAAGTAACTCTTAAGGCCTGGCTAGTAGCTCAGGACTTGAAATTTTGAGCCCTGACCTAAGCGTACACCCACGCAAAGGTCGGGTTTGCCTGCATGGGTATGCAAAGGTGTTATGTGCATTCATGTGCAGACAGTCCCATTCATGACAATTTGGATGTAGCGGCTGCAAGGAAACAGCCACTACATACAATTAGACATCTGCGCAGGTGCCAGTCAAAATGGGAGCAGTGTCTGTGTCCGTGCAGCTGTTGCATCCCAATTGACATTAGCAAAACATGACCCTTGCATGGGTGTAAGCTTAAGTATGCCCATGGAAACAAGGTCTAAAGCCCCATACACACGCGCGGATTATCCGAGGACCAGGTCCGTCGGATCATGTCCGTCGTACTTTGTCCAATGTTGGTTTTGCGTACACACGGTCGGACAAAGTTGTCGGAAAATCTGATCATTCTGAACGTGGTGACGTTTGTTGCCTACGACGGGACTACGTAGAGGCTAGTAGCCAATAGCTTTAGTCTTGTAATGTGATCTGAGCATGCGTAGCACTTTGTCCGTCGGAATTCGCTACACACGATCTGATTTGGTGTGATCGGACTTTGTTGTCAAAAAATCTATCCAGCAGGAGATAGGACTTTGTCCGTCAGACAATCCGATGGAAACTGTCCGATGGTGCCTACACACGGTCGTAATTTCCGACAACATTGTCTGATAGGACAGAATCCATCGGAAAATCCGACCGTGTGTATGGGGCTTTAGGCCATTAATATGGGCTGTTGTTGAGCTGCCACTATAAACAGATAGCAGGGTGTACATTCCAACAGAAATGAGATGAGAAATTAAACAACAGTATACGCAGACATAGAAAGAAAGTAAAAGAAAGTACATAAATGATTGCATAAATGATTGCAACACCTTGTGTAAGCTTTTCTAGAAAGGTGAAGAATGGTGATTTGCAGTGAAAAACAAATAGCAGTGAGCCAATGAAAAACTGCTTTGGATTTATTTCATAACCGAGTTAAAAAAGCAGTTGCATGCGGTAATCCTTAGCAGCCAATCTGCCTTCAGGTTTCAGCTGTATAGTATAATTATAGTGTCGAAAGCTAACTTATGCTCATCCAATGTATATTATTACATGCCGCTGCTACTAACACTTTGCTGTTAAAGTAGATCTAACCCTATCATTTCGTTTTCTAAAGCACTGTATCTTATAAACATTTAAACACTTCAATGCTGCTGATTTCTTCCCCTCTTTTCTAGACACTTTCTGTCTATATGCATTTGCCCCACTCTCTGCTGTAAATCCTTGTTCTCTGTGTATAATGCCACGCTCAAAAGTACATATTATAACATATGTGAACAAATTGAAAACATATATGAACAAATTAAGCGTCATATGAATAATAATAATAGCATCCCCAAGGTGAAGATATTATAGTCCTCCAAACAATCCTTGTATTATGATCAAATAAAGTTCTGTTAAAACCAAAGTTACGTGCTGATGTCACGCTGCTGCTTTCGCATCTGGAATTAGAGGCCATTTTTTGTTTATTAATGGTCAGTCACTGGGGACGCACTATGTGGTTGAAGGCTCAGTAGATTGGATGACAGCTTCTTTTCTGTATTATTTACGGGTGGTTGCTGCGTCATGCAGCTTGACATCTGGTGAGCACAGAGTGGTGTTGGCTAAGAGGACACTCCGGGTGCAGCACTTTTCTTTGATGGTGAAAATTGAAAGAATATAACAACAAGACCTGGTTTTAACAGAACTTTATTTTATCATAATACAAGGATTGTTTGTAGGAATAATTAATTCATTCAGGTGGTGGACTGTAAGCCCCCGTACACACGGTCGGAAATTCCGACCACAAAATGCGTCAGATTTTTTCCGACGGATTTTGTCCGACACTGGTGTTGCATACACACGGTCGGACAAAGTTGTCGGGAAATTCGATCATTCTGAACGTGGTGACGTTCGTTGTGTACGACAGAACTACGTAGAGGCTAGTAGCCAATAGCTTTGGTCTCATAATTTGATCTGAGCATGCGTGGCACTGTGTCCATTGGAATTCTCGACACACGATCGGAAAAAGTCTGATCGGATTTTGTTGTCGTAAAATTTGAGATCCTGCTCTCAAATTTTTTCCGCCGGAAATTCCAACGGAAAAAGTCAGATGGAGCCCACAAACGGGCGGATTTTCCGACAACATGGTCCAATCGGACATTTTCCGTCGGAATTTCCGACCATGTGTACGAAGCATAGTATTTTCACTTTTGGGATGCTATATTATTATTCATACAAAGCTTAATTTGTTCACATATGTTTTTAATTTGTTCCCATATGTTATATTATGTACTTTTGAGCGTGGCATTATACAGAGTCTAGATTGCAGGTTTGTATATTGAACTTTTATGCCAGCTACCAGTAAATTGTCTTTCCTGACAGACTCCATGGCAGCCAACGTGTGGGTTTAGTCCCGCCTCCACTACCCTATAGGACGTTACTCCCATAAATCTTTGCTCCCTGCCAGAGGCCGTGTTCTTTTTTTGTCCTCCTCCGAAGGACCTATACTATGTCTTTTCTACCTGAAGATTATCGTTCCCCCCTGTGATACGGACTGGCCGAGCGACTGGGAGTCGCACATTTCCAATAAGCTCTGGCTACTAGCGGAGTATGGAAAGGGGCATATGGAAGAGGCGCTGAAGAGGTGTGTTCCTGGTCACTGACAAGGCAGAACCGCGTTATGGTCGTTAATCCTGGCTACTAGCAGGTGACTGTTTTCCCCTACAAGTCCGGCATGTAAGTTTTTCCTACCTTCGGCCAAACGATCGTTCACAGGAGGGGTGAGTTCTGCATGGCAGCCTGTTTCTGTTGTTTGTGGCAGTATTGTTTGGTGCCTTTCCTGGTCTGTGTCCCCATACACCGCTGGTGCGGTGTGTCTGGTCATCATGGCGGCTGGTTCCTTGTGCGTTCCAGCCGCCGTGTCCCTTCCTCGTTCGCCGCGCGGTCGTTCTGCGCATGCGCAGAGCCAGCGCGAGAACGAGGCTTGGTTCGCGCATGCGCGTAGCGGTATTCGCGCATGCGCACTAGCATCGTGGCCGTCGCGCTGATGACGTCACGATAGGCGGCAGATTTAAAAAGGGAAAGACAGCTTTCAGGCTCTGGAATGCCTGTAAGTCTGCAGAAGCACTCCAGAGAGCCCGTTTTTGCTACAAAAGGTAGGGAATCCTCGGTGGTCTGCTCTGCTGTCTTTGTGTTGATGTTTTTTTCTAGTTTGTGATTTGGGTCAATTCTGATTGCAGCATAATGGACCTTCCCGGACCACTTGTGCCGTCACCGCCTGCTAGTGGCCAGCCCTCTCGCAGCAGGTATTTTGGGGGGGGCATTCCCTGGGGTGCCTGCTGGGGGAGGGGGGAGGGTGGAACATCATCATAGGTGATGTTCTGCTGACACGGTGGATCTGTCTTTTTCTTTCAGCCCTTCCAGGTCTACTCAACACCGGAGTTCGCATAAAGGAAGCGGTTCATCAAAATCCCGCCGGCATTCCTCTTCCAGATCTAGACACCACGGTTCTTCTGCGAGATCCAGTCATCGTAGCCGGGAACCATCCCGCTCTTCCACGACTCGTCCCAGCCATTCTGAAGGGTCATGCTGGGGGTGTAGGGCTCAAGTCCCTAGGGACAAGTCCCTTTGTGATGCCTGTTATGTAAAGGCGACTGGAGAAAGGACTGACTCTGGCCAACAGTTAAAGTCTATGGTGGAGAAGATGGTCAAGGACAGCTTAAAGGAGCTGGAAGCCCCTCATGTATCTCCCGTTGAGTCGCCCAGATCTCCTGTGAGGGATACCCAGGTTCAAGATACTTGGGAAGCCTCGTTACCAAGCCATCCATCCGCGGATCTCTCCGATAGTGAATCTGAGGAAGATGTGGCTGGTTCCGGTTTTGATTTTGCTCTGCTCCCTCCTTTGGTCAAAGCCATCAAGGAAACCTTGAGTTGGGAAGAGCCGGTGACGGCTCCAGCGAAGCAGAGAAAATTTTTCAAACAATTAAAGAAGGAGCGGATCAGTTTTCCCTTTCTGTCAGAACTAGGAGAGGTTATTACGGAAGAATGGGGAAAGGTAGAGAAGAAGAACTCTCTCCTGCCAAAAATTCAGAAGCTGTACCCATTCAGAGAAGAAGAGGTAAAACAGCTGGAATCACCTCCCCTAGTGGATGCGGCAGTAATGCGGTTGGTCAGACATGTGACCCTTCCCTTAGAGGACACGGTCTCCTTCAAGGACGCTCTAGACAGGAGAATTGATTCTGACCTGAAGCGGGTCTACCTTATGGCTGGCACGGCCTGTAAACCGGCCCTGGCTCTGGCGGCCTTGTCTAGAGCGATGGAGGTCTGGTCCGACAGTGTCGACGAGACACTCAGGGGTGTCTCAGAAGAGCTAGCCAGGAGTTCTCCTATACAGGAGCTGAGGCTGGCCTCGGCTTTCTTGGGGAGGCCTCAATTGACATTATTCGTCTCTTGTCTCGAGTTATGCTATCCTCTGTGACTGCCAAGCGTGCCCTGTGGCTCCGTCCTTGGCTGGCCGACCCGGCATCTAAGCAGGTTTGGTGCCGGATCCCCTTTGATGGTTCGTCTTTGTTTGGGAATAGGTTGGATAGTGCTATAACTCGGGCCACGGGCGGTAAGTCTGGGTTCCTTCCCCAAGACAGGCGCCAACAAAATCCCAGAGGTTCGTTTCCAAGGAAGCAAGGTCAAGACCGTGCCAGGGAGGCACGCAGTTACAGGCCCGGGAAGGAATTCTCCAGGTCTTGGAGGTCCAGGCAATCATCTTTCAAAAAAGCTACAAAGAGCAGTTTGCCGGGTGAGAAACAACCGACCAAGTCCTTTTGAGAGCGAGCCCGTCCAGACGGACCGGGTGGGAGCTCGCCTGCTCCTTTTTCGGCACGTCTGGGCGGCCTCAATCCAGGATGTCTGGACCGTCAGGACGGTTTCCTCAGGACACACTTGGACGTTCAGCAGGGTCCCCAAGTGCAGGTGTGTCCCCACATCCATTCCAACATCAGAAGGAAAAAGGATGATACTTTCAACCTACGTAAAATCTTTATTGGAACAAGGCGCAGCTATTCCCGTGCCAGTCGAGCAACGTGGTATGGGAATATATTCCCCTCTTTTCTTAGTCCAGAAGAAGAGCGGGGCGTGGAGACCCGTGATAGACCTGACATATCTGAACCGCTTCATAAAGAAGGAGAGGTTCAAGATGGAGACCCTGGCCACAATCCAACAGTCAGTACAGCCAGGGGATTGGATGGTCTCCATAGACCTAAAAGACGCCTACTTCCACGTGCCCGTCGCAACAGACTTCCAACAGTTCCTGCGGTTCTCCATAGACCAGGTTCATTTACAATTCACTTGCCTTCCCTTCGGTCTGTCCACTTCTCCACGTACCTTCTCGAAGGTCCTGCTAGCAATCGTAGCTCTGCTAAGGATCAGAAAAATCCGGATCCACCACTACTTGGACGATCTACTCTTGTTGGCTCAGGACAGAAGTTGTCTAGTAGATCACAGAGATCAGACCATCTCTACGCTCAAGGAGTTCGGATGGCTCCTGAATACGGAAAAAAGCCAGCTGGAACCTTCACAGCATCTCGTGTTCCTGGGAGCATTCTTCAACACGGTGAGAGGTACCATCTCTCTGCCCGAGGAAAAGGTCAGAATAGTGCGAGACAGGATCCACCTGGCTCTCGCCTCTCCTCATCTCAGCACTCGGTATTGCCTGAAGGTCATAGGCACCATGGTGTCCACAATACCGATGGTGAAGTGGGCACAATGGAGAATGCGTCCTTTTCAGAAGGGTTTTCTTCTCCAGTGGTCGGGAGACAAAGTCCAGACAATTCGTGTCACTCAAGTCATGAGGAGTTCCCTCTTCTGGTGGCTTCAGCGGGAGAACCTGCTGAATTGCCATTCCCTTCTTCCGATCAGGTGGATAACAGTAACATCAGATGCCAGCAACAGAGGTTGGGGGGCCCATTGTCTGATGGAGGTGGCTCAGGGCACTTGGGACTTTCCCTCTCGAGGGATAGTCTCGAACGTCCTGGAGTTGCGTGCAGCCTTCCTAGCTCTGGTGGCCTTCCCTCATCTGATATCGGGAGAGTCGGTTGTTCTCAGATTGGACAACACAACAGCTGTTGCCTACATAAGGAAACAAGGGGGCACCAGGAGTCGTTCCCTACTGGCAGAGGTGGAACCTATCATGCGTTGGGCACAGAGGAATCTAGCCAACTTGACGGCAACCTATGTTCCCGGGGTTCTCAACGTCCAAGCGGACTTTCTCTCAAGGGTGCAGCTGGACAACAACGAGTGGGCTCTGCACGAGGAGGTGTTCAGTTGGGTGGTATCCCTAGGGATCTCTCCAGAGGTGGATCTCTTTGCCTCCCAGTACAACAGGAAGCTGGCGAGATACTACTCGCGGTTCAGGGATCCACAAGCCTACGGGGTGGATGCACTAACGGAGCGCTGGTGGTTCCGCACAGCCTATGCCTTCCCTCCAACTCCGATCATCTTTCAATTCCTGAGGAGACTCAGATGGGAGGAAGTGGAGATGGTGGCTATAATCCCACACTGGCCCAACAGACCGTGGTTTCCTCTCCTGTCTCTGCTCAGCTTCCGGGACCCAGTTCCTCTTCCGACCCGTCGGGACCTGCTCTCCCAGGGCACGATCCTCCACCCATGTCCAGGTCACCTACAGTTGAAGGCCTGGTTCTTGAGAGGGGAAGGTTGGAGGCACTAGGGTGTCCCAAGGAGGCTATTCCCACCCTCCTGAGTGCAAGGAGGCGTAGCACCAACAAAGTTTATGAGCGGATCTGGGCAAGATTTTCGTCCCATATGTCTTCCAGAGCCAATTCATGTGGTTCCCCGGCAGTTCAGGACATCCTAAGTTTTCTGCAGTCAGGTCTGGACCTACCCTTGTCGGTCAGTTCCCTTCGTGTTCAAGTGTCAGCTATTTCCGCCTTCACGGGAGTGTCATGGGCCAAACATGCCCTTATCCAACAATTTTTCAAAGGGGCAATGAGATTGAGACCCCAAAGGAAGCCAAGATTCCCTAAATGGGATCTGCCTCTTGTTTTGGACTTTTTCTCTCATCTGGACAAGTCGCTTTCTGTCAGAGAGCTTACGTTAAAAACCGCTTTTTTAGTGGCCGTCACCTCGGCGAAGAGGGTGTCTGAAATCCAGGTTCTAGGAGCCAAAGAACCTTTCCTAACCTTCTTTCCAGACAGAGTGGTTCTGGTTCCGATGTTAGGGTCAAACCCTAAAGTCACCTCAGTTTTTCACCAGAATCAAGAAATTTCTCTACCCACCTTCAGGTCCACTGGTGTCTCAGATGTTCACCCTCTGGATGTTGGGGGTTCCCTGAAACAATACTTAGAAGTTACAGCTTCATTCCGCCAGTCGGACTATCTGTTCGTCCTGTTCTATGGGGAACACAAGGGCTCCCGAGCATCAGTCAGATCTATTGCTGCTTGGATAGTTCAAGCGATCCAGTGGGCGTATAAGGAGAAGGGCTTGGCTCCTCCTCAGGCGGTGACAGCACACTCAACCAGAAGTCTCTCAACTTCGTGGGCAGCCTCGCGCCATGTGGCTCCTGATGTGATATGCAGAGCGGCGTCTTGGTCGTCAATCCATACTTTTATGTCACACTACTGTGTTGAGCCAGCGGCTCTGTCTTCAGTTGATTTTGGTGCTAAAGTTTTGTCAATTGACGGTGTCAAATAAATCTTTGTTTGTTCAGCATTTTGCCCACCCGGGTGTGTATGGCGAGTTATTTCCCACACGTTGGCTGCCATGGAGTCTGTCAGGAAAACGGAAAATTCCTATCAAAATACTTACCGTAATTTTCCTTTCCTGATGGACTCCATGGCAGCCGGAGTTCCCTCCCAAATGGCTGGAGTAGGATAGTTACCGAACACGGCCTCTGGCAGGGAGCAAAGATTTATGGGAGTAACGTCCTATAGGGTAGTGGAGGCGGGACTAAACCCACACGTTGGCTGCCATGGAGTCCATCAGGAAAGGAAAATTACGGTAAGTATTTTGATAGGAATTTTCCGTTTTCTCTAGCGCTGACTTTTTAACTTTTTTTTGGAATCATTGTTCTGGACAGACTTTCATATAGTCTCCATTCAGGGGGGCTTGTGACATATCATAACAAGTAGTGCCTGGACAAGACCTTTCATGGCAGGATCACCAAGTATTTTTAATGAGATCATCAGAAATAGTAAAGATTAAAATGGCTATAAAAATGACATTAGCATTTTAAGCTTATGTAGATGTAGCACCCTCCTAATGTAGGATGCTAAGAAAATGTAGCTTTTTGGCTCCTTCTGTAGTCAGAGGAACAGCGATTGTTTGCTCTGGTCTGTTCAGGGTTTCACAGGCTGGGAGTTTGACTGCTCCCCCCTGTTTCTGCAAGAAGTTACCAGAATATGGGTCTGGGAGAGGCAAATGACCAGCCTGAATATTTATCATGTAGAAAGGGGATAAAATACTGCGCTAAACCTATATGTGAGAAAAAATAAAGAAATAACTTAAAGCAGCTAACACACAAACAAACGAAGTCAAAGGCAAATATCAAACGAAGTGTAGCGCTGTGAGTAGGTGACAAAATAATGAAACAACACCTAATCAGTGTAGAAAAATTAACCTATAACGGTAAATCATCAATGATAAATAAACCAGTGAATGGTAAACTAAAACAGTCCAAAGAGGTATTATCATGAAATGTCCAATCAAGGAGGGATGGATCTCTTCACTCACTGAGGTATGGGCTCAAGTGAGGGATGGACGTTCAAAATTAACCAAGATGGATCAGAAAACACAAGAGATATTCAGATGGAAAGAATGGGTACTCTTACCGATCCTGCTGGACGCATATACCGTACAGCAGTGCGTCTACAAGGCTTGAACGGACAACTTCGGAGGGTAGCTGCCTGGATGGTCATGCAGCGACTTGCAATCCCGACTCGTCTCGGACATGGATGGGAGTACCTGAGATGGCACCAAGATGGCGGTTCCCAAACTCTTCGGCAGGTGAACGCAGGTTCAAAGCGGACACAGATTCAGACCCAAGGGCTGGTCTATTGGTAATTAGCAAAACTCAACCATGGAAGGAAAAAATAAAAATGGATGCTCCTCATTATGCAGATTAACCAAGGTTGGTTTATTGAAAAAATATCATACAATCATGTAGGATATATAAAAGTGATCACAAAAAAGTTATAAAAGCATAAAAAAGCAATGTGGGAAGCTGGGAACGCTGGCCCTACGCGTTTCGACTGAATAGTCTTCCACTGGGGCATATCATATAATTTACCATTATAGGTTAATTTTTCTACACTGATTAGGTGTTGTTTCATTATTTTGTCACCTACTCACAGGGCTACACTTTTCGTTTGATATTTGAATATTTATCATGCCTTAGCTAATTCCTGGAGGGGAGTGTCCAGAAGGTGGCTGGTGAGGTGATAAAAGGTCTGGAGCCCTGGAGAGATTGATGAGAATCATGAGATTTTAGTGTTTGGGTTTTGATCTACTCCAGGGGGAATATTTATAAAGTAGTGCGTGCGACATTCACCAAATATTCACTGCAGGTGAATCTTCCTGGCACATGTGTTTTAAATTGGAGGCAATGAAAAACCACCTGAGAATGTTTTGTGTAGTGTTTTGTGTGTGTCCATAGATTTTACTGTTAAATTGTCTTGTGGGTCCACAAAAAGCATCTATCTAGGCAAACAAATGTAGTGATAAAGGAAATCTACTAATACATTTATTGTAAATACTGCAAATGCTAATGTTAAATATTTTAAAATACTTGTGCAACAGTACAATATTATTTTGCTGCTTTGTTAATGCTCTAAAAGTATTATTAACTGAATAAACATGTTTTGATAAGAAAATATTTAAATACATATTTTTGCATTATTTCTATAAACAATATCAACACATTAACTGGGTAGAACTAGAAAACAGCATAACAGTTGCAAATGGTGTTTATATTTTTTTTTATACACCAGGGGGAGCCATTTAACAAACAAACTTATCAGTCATAGAAAAGGCAACCAGATAGTAAACCCTCCCAACAATGACACCAACGATAGGGCACCATTCCTCCCAATGACACCAACGATAGGGCACAATTCCTCCCAATGACACCAATAAAGGGGCAATTCCTCTCAGTGTAAAAACAGGGTTCCCCAAAACGTGTGACTTTAGAGGACCATGAACACAAAGAGTAAATTACATAATACAAAAATGAATAAAACTAAAACACATGATGTAAGGAAGCAGTCCAAAGACAGATATCTGGAAGAGGTCCAAATCGACTGTTGGGAAGACAGAGGAAATTCCAGCTATCTGTCTTTGGACTGCTTCCTTACATCATGTGTTTTAGTTTTATTCATTTTTGTATTATGTAATTTACTCTTTGTAATAAATTTGTAATTCTTTTTATAGATCTTTTATTTTTCTGAGTATTCGTGGTTCTCTAAAGTCCCACTTTTTGAGGAACCCTGTTTTTACATATTGTATTGGGGATGTGGACCTGAACCTCTTTTCCTCCAATTAGTTAGCAATATTATTTGTCCACAATTCCTCTCAGTGACGCTAATGATAGGGCACAATTCCTCCCACTGACACAAGCGATAGGGCACAATTCCTACTAATGACACCAATGATGGGGCACAATTCCTACCAGTAACACAAACTTTTGGAGTTTACTCCAACTGATGCTAGGACATTTTTTTACTCCCAATGGCCAC
Source organism: Lithobates sylvaticus (assembly GCA_028564925.1). Lineage (NCBI taxonomy): Eukaryota > Metazoa > Chordata > Amphibia > Anura > Ranidae > Lithobates > Lithobates sylvaticus. The sequence goes on along the minus strand of CM053033.1, from coordinate 64,232,752 downwards.
AGTCTGGCCCCCCTAAAGTCTGAAAGACAGTAAACTGGCCCTTGGTTTAAAAAGTTTGGAGACTCTTGTTTTAGGATATACAACACATGACTATCTATTGCAAAATATACCCCAAATTTTTCTTATGCATGATGTTTGTAACGGCGACTGTAAATATTATCCTATGAACGTCATCTAACATCCAGCTATTCAGTGTTCAATAATCTAGGTCATGCATCAAACGACTATCACAGAATATACCCACATTTTTCAGATGGATAGCAGATGTAACTGTAATACCGCGTACACACGATTGGAAATGCCGCCAGCAAAACTCTGATGAGAGCTTTTTTTCGGAAAATGCGACCGTGCTCCATCGGTCTTTTGCTGGCGGAATTCCAGCCAGCAAAAGATTGAGAGCATGTTCTCTATTTTTCGGTCGGGAAAAGTTCCTATCCGAAATGCGATCGTCTGTATGCAATACGGACACGCAAAAAATCACTCATGCTCGGAAACAATTCGACGCATGCTCAGAAGCATTGAACTTAATTTTCCCGGCTCATCGTAGTGTTGTACGTCACAGCGTTTTTTGACGATCGAAAGTTCAGAGAACTTTTGTGTGACCGTGTGTATGCAAGACAAGCTTGAACGGAATTCCGTCGGAAAAACCATCCAAGATTTTTCGGACGGAAATTCTGCTCGTGTGTACGCGGCATTACATGTTTAACAGTTGAACACTGGATCTTTAGACAAAAATGGGGATAATCATCTATAATTTTATAATCTTACATTAGATACATAAAGGTTTATATACCATTGAACATTAATCATTTTATTATCCAAGAATAAACTTACATAGGATATATATTACGACTGTTATCGGCATAACCGGATCCCGGTGGGAGTACAGGCAATCAAATGGACTGGAACACTGAGGATCCCCGGGAAATCCGCTTCCTCTTTCTCTCCCATTCTCTCTAATATGGCATTCTGTGACAAAGTAAAATAGATTGGTTAGTTTCTTATTACCAATTCTGGCATGCCTCTGTAGGTAGGTTAGGGTTGAGCCCACTATGTGGCCTACTTAAGTGTGTGTCCCTTTTAAATCCTTCCAGGCAGGAGAGTGAGTCCGCTTCCTGCCTGGAAGGATCCCTTATATAAGGTGGGAGGAGTTTAGAGAGAGAGTAGGTTGCTGGCCATGGGAGGGAGAACCATGAAGGTGAGCTGAGACTTTACCCTTCCTTTCCCCTGGAGGGGTTCCCTGGCTGTGGGCTCAAGGGATATCTCACCAACCCTATGGAACTGATGACTGTTTTATGACGAGAATCCTTTTCTTTTAAACTGTTTTTGGCCCCAATGCCTGAGTGACTGTTGTATACTGCAATTCTTCAGTAAAGAAGAAGTTGAACTAAAAGTGGCCTCTGTGTGAGTTCTTTAGCTAACACAGTAGATGGAGTGAGAGAGTACAGTTACAGTGTTGTCATCTGGCTGTCGAGCCCTGGGAAAACTGGGCAAGCTTCCTGATACCCCTGGGAGTGAGGGGGTACAGCCGAGCAACCAGGAGGGTAGGCAGAGGATCCAGTCACTTGCCCCCACCCGTGCATCAAGAGGGAAAGTGGGAGAGATACAGAACAAGGGCTGGTATGCCCAAGAAGGTCAGCCTTTTATGTTGGGGGTGCTCTGGCTGCCACTGTGGCCACATTTAAGGCAGGATGCCACCCACTAACACCTCTATAGTCATTAATTAGATAAAGCATGCCTATGATGAACGGATTAGATCCTGAAGTTATTAGTTATTTCTTGTCAACTGTTGCTAGATTTAACAAAGAACATCCTAAAGAGATAAAAAAAATGGACACATCACACCTAATCTGTGAAGACACAGGCTGACAGGAATGTGGAGGTCAATTTTGGGTGTACAATTTATATTGGAATTACATATTGACTAATTTCTAATGTTTTCCATTTTTGGGATCTCAATACGTCCAGGTGCAGGGGGTAGCAATGTGGACATGTGCCCCATCATAAGCCAACCTGTACATGGGGAGGTAGAAAGGTATTCATTTTCAGACAATGCCTTCGCAATGTATCAGTGCCACATACAATTGTAAGTGTCTGCGATATTCTCACATAGCTATGCCAGCACAGTTCCCCCCCTTGCACAGATGGAGGAGGAGGAATGGATCAAACCTCTTCCCACCCCTATTCCCCTGTGTCTGCCCGCCCACACCCCAGTCCCCGGCGTGCAGTCAGTGCTGTGCCTGAGAAAAGGGATGTGGATAAATGATGCTGCTGTCTGAGCCTACACTATGGGAAGTGCTATTTAAGTTCTATCTTTCTGTATGAGCTACCGGAAGAGTACTGTGGTCATCTATTCTACTTCCTACATGGTGCTAAGAGACAGTAGGGGCTTACTACTCTGGGAGAAGCCAGATAAAAAAAACAGCTTTTGTGACTGCTCGTGAAAAAAGGTCGCAAATCTCTGATAAGCCTTTTTTGGACACAGTTTTTGGGGTGAGACACAGGAGGCTTTTGACCTGGAGATCTTGCCACTGACTCCAACAAAGGGACTATTTTTTTTAAGTGTGATACCACTGTTATCAAGTTTATGCATGGAATTTTGTGTTCACTGTATAATTTTGTGAAGAGAGATTAAGGTCTGGTGTGACCCCTCTAACACCTCCATCCCTAATAATGCACAAAAAACAGGAAAAATAGCCCTGGGACTTTAGATGAGGTGAGAGAGGTTTAGCCAATGTCCACAGCAAACACTGAGACAAAATCAATTTATTTGTTTCAAAATGTTATGTAACAGAGCGGCAACAACAATGATTGTGAGTTACCCGGCATAGTGGCCAATGTACACAACACAGATGAAAGTAAATATACAAAGATTTATTACAAATGTTGTACATCCATGAGCAACAATAAAGCTTAAAAGTTGCTAGGTCAGTGAATACACATACACAATAAGAAAATAAAATGTACATACATGTGGACAGAGAAGTATGTAAACATAATACAGACATCAATAATACCCAGCATATATTGGCATAAAACAAGCATCAATAAAGCCCTATGCATTTCGCTGCTCGCTCTTCAGGGGCGGATGCATGATTGTTGTATCTGCAATGTAAATAGTAAGATCAATTAATGTATGTTGTTGATAGATGGGGGCAGGCGGAATAATTGGCAAGAGAGGTCTGAAACAGACCTCATACTTACCGAAGGTCTGAGATAAATCGCCAAATGCTGGATATCAAAAATGGCAGCCGTGTAGTGCATCCAGCTCGGGAGCTGAGGGGGCGGAACAAACAAAGGCCACAACAGGGGAACATCCGGAGGGTCAGCACGGTCTGGATAGGGGTATTTCTCACTGCAGGTCTCCACTTAGCCCCTAAGAATCATGTCTGGAAAATGTCTGCAAGGATGCACATATATCAGAGAGCATCATAATTGCAGAATGAGCTTAATGTATAAGGTTCTAAAATGTAATTTATATATACAAAAGGATGTAAATAAATGAATTAAGCTTATTGGAATATGTTGGTAAGAAGGACTGAAATATGGAATATGGTAAATGCATGAATGCAGACCAACATAGTTATAAAGCTGGTATGGGCAGAAAGACTACGGGCAATATAGAAATGATATAGATATTACATGTGTATAAAGACAGGGTCACACCAGACCTTAATCTCTCTTCTTTGATTCAACCCGGGTGGAAGACACCCATTTAGCCCACACACTGGTCTGTTGTTACCATTAGCCTTTGTCCATATTACATCCAGTGTATTATCACCCTTTGACCAGTTATATTTGCATACTGCTCCCAGGGGGCTTTGCTGGGCTGAGCTGTTCCCCTTTTGCTGTTTGTCCTTTATGGCGGTGGTTTCCATCCAGCTTGGGGGCTGCGATGTGCATAGGGGAGTTCTGTTTTTGATCTCTTGCTGTCCTCCCCTGTCTGTTGACGGGGGGTGGCCACCTGCACATCAGCGCCATGTTTTCCACGCCCATACACTGACGTCTCCCATACGTTATTGAGGTGTGGGCTGTGTGGGTCATCCTGGACGGTTGGGTGGTTGCTGCATCCATGCACCCCCTTTGATGGTGGATGTCTTATGGACACCCATGCGTCACTGCCCGTACATGATGCTGGGGGTGTCACCTACAAGCCCTTGTGGGTATATCTAGACGTTCAGCACGGCTGGGAATTTGCTTTACAACTTGACGATTGGATAGAGCAGTTACATCTCTAAGAACAAACTGACAACCCTTGGTTTTTTCACTCCATTGAGGTACGACCTTTCTACTTTCTTGACACCCATTGGGTTTGTTACACTGTCTTTATACACATGTAATATCTATATCATTTCTATATTGCCCCGTAGTCTTTCTGCCCATACCAGCTTTATAACTATGTTGGTCTGCATTCATGCATTTACCATATTCCATATTTCAGTCCTTCTTACCAACATATTCCAATAAGCTTAATTCATTTATTTACATCCTTTTGTATATATAAATTACATTTTAGAACCTTATACATTAAGCTCATTCTGCAATTATGATGCCCTCTGATATATGTGCATCCTTGCAGACATTTTCCAGACATGATTCTTAAGGGCTAAGTGGAGACCTGCAGTGAGAAATACCCCTATCCAGACCGTGCTGACCCTCCAGATGTTCCCCTGTTGTGGCCTTTGTTTGTTCCGCCCCCTCCCGAGCTGGATGCACTACACGGCTGCCATTTTTGATATCCAGCGTTTGGCGATTTATCTCAGACCTTCGGTAAGTATGAGGTCTGTTTCAGACCTCTCTTGCCAATTATTCCGCCTGCCCCCATTTATCAACAACATACATTGATTGATCTTACTATTTACATTGCAGATACAACAATCATGCATCCGCCCCTGAAGAGCGAGCGGGGTCTCGCAAAATGCATAGGGCTTTATTGATGCTTGTTTTATGCCAGTATATGCTGGGTATTATCGATGTCTGTATTATGTTTACATACTTCTCTGTCCACATGTATGTACATTTTATTTTCTTATTGTGTATGTGTATTCACTGACCTAGCAACTTTTAAGCTTTATTGTTGCTCATGGATGTACAACATTTGTAATAAATCTTTGTATATTTACTTTCATCTGTGTTGTGTACATTGGCCACTATGCCGGGTAACTCACAATCATTGTTGTTGCCGCTCTGTTACATAACATTTTGAAACAAATAAATTGATTTTGTCTCAGTGTTTGCTGTGGACATTGGCTAAACCTCTCTCACCTCATCTAAAGTCCCAGGGCTATTTTTCCTGTTTTTTCTGTATAATTTTGTGTGTCACTGATGTTAATGGCATGTAGTACACTTTAATATATTTGTGTTGCACTTTATTATATTTGTTTGCACAAAGAGTGTGTTTACATATTAATATACTGGCTTGCGTATATTATACTGTATGTTTTCAGTTATCTGTACTACTATCATCAAGGTCTCAAGTGATTTTGGTTGGTCTATATGACCTCACATTTATGCATGATAAATTGAAGGAATCTATATTGTAGTATTTTTCAAATTAAAAAATTCTGTAGCGCTGTACCTTGTGGTTCCTGATGATTAGCTGTGGGAAGTAGCCCCATTGAAAACAATGGGAGTCTGACTTCTCCCGCAGCTAATTTGCAGCCATCACCTGCGACTGATCTGCCTTAGTTGCAGACTGTCTGCGTCCAGGGCCGATCACTTGCAGGCGATCACTCAATGAGGGATTACATGCAAGAGGCTTCGATTAGCCTCTTATAGCTTTTAATGGGACTGCTTTCCACAGCTAATTGTCAGGAACACCTGCTTGGGCTCTTTAACCGCTTCAGCACCGGGCCATTTTTCACCCTTCCTTACCAGAGCACTTTTTGCGATTCGGCACTGCGTCGCTTTAACTGACAATTGCGCGGTCGTGCAACGTTACACCCAAACAAAATTGACGTCCTTTTTTCCCCACAAATAGAGCTTTCTTTTGGTGGTATTTGATCGCCCCTGCGGTTTTTATTTTTTGCGCTATAAACAAAAGAGCGACAATTTTGAAAAAAAACACAATATTTTTTACTTTTTGCTATAATAAATATCCCATTTTTTTAAAAAAAAAAAAATATATTTTTTTACTCAGTTTAGGCCGATACGTATTCTTCTACATATGTTTGGTAAAAAAAATCGCAATAAGCATATTTTGATCGGTTTGCGCAAAAGTTATAGCGTATACAAAATAGGGGATAGATTTATTGCTTTTTTTTTTTTTTTTTTTTCGTGACTGCGACATTGCGGCGGACACTTCGGACACTTTTGACACATTTTTGGGACCATTCACATTTAGACAGCGATCGTTGCTATAAAATTGCATTGATTACTGTGTAAATGTGACTGTCAGGGAAGGGGTTAACACTAGGGGGCGCTGCAGGGGTTAATGTATTCCCTATATGTGTGATTCTAACTGTGGGGGGAGGGGACTCAAGGGGAGGAGACCGATCATGTGTTCCTCCGTACTGGGATCACATGATCGGTCTCCTGCTCGCTGACAGGACGTGGAGCTGTGTGTTTACACACACAGCTCCACGGTCCCGCGCGGGCCCGTTGTTTTAACGGGCAATCGCGGGTGCCCGGCGGACATCGAGGCCGCCGGGCACCCGCACCGAGTCCCGAGCGACGCCGCGGGCGAGCGCGCGCCCCTCAGGCGGCAGGGAATGGGAGGACGTCATATGACGCCCACCCAGGATGGGAGATCCACCTTGTGGGCGTCATATGACTATGGGTGGGTATTGAAGGGGTTAAAGCCAATGCGTTTGGCTGCTCCAGGTCAGTAGGCAAGACTGCAAAAAGCTGGTTGATGGGGTGCACCGTGCGCGCCCTGGCACCAGCAGAAGCAAGTATATAAAAATGAAAGATGGCACATGCTTCCACCTGTCTGTACTATTTCAGTGCTGTTGTTTTTATTACTTTGGAAATAACCCTTATTGCATAGTGTATGGGAGTACTGCCATCAATCGTTTTCATATACTTGCTTGGGCTCTTGCATGTAATCGCACAAAGCCCCATTCGCATATGTGAATGGGACCTTAGGGACTACTGAGCCTTCTGAGCTTAGATAGCATTGTAGAAGTCTTACTGGTCTACAGATGTGCACAGAGAGACAGGAGTAAAGCAATATAACTATGTAAGACCACAATGCAGGTAACTGTGCCTACATATGTAATGAGCTTATTATTGATAACAACATTATGTGATACTCCTAAAATGTGTCATATAGACAGACCCTTGCAGAGTGTCAGGACAGGAAAAATGAATGGCGGTGCCTGTAGGTCTAATATTACAGATATCTGGGCAGAACTATGGATAACCAGTTAGACCAGGGGCGGACTGACCATTAGGCCACTCGGGCACTTCCCGAGAGCCCTGGGCCACTAGGGGGCCCCATCAGGGTTGGCAGCCTCAGTAAAACCAGGGACAGTATGTAAAAATCATTTTTTTTTAAACATCTGTTTCTGAAATGTCCCTTACCGACATCCTTTTTTTTCAAAAAATCCAGAGATTATAGCTTCCCCACCTCCCCAGTACCTTCTCAGCCAATAGAAACATGTCTGTGTATACTGTGTGTACATGTATGTGTAAACTGTGTGATTGTATACTGTGTGTGTGTGTATACTGTGTGGCCCCATGAGTTGTCAGTCCGCCACTGAGTTAGACCCATACAAAAGATAGGTCTTAGGCCCCTTTCACACGGACGCAGTCAGTTTAGGCACGTCAAAAACGTATCAGTTCTTATCCGTTGTCTCATCCGTTTTCATCCGTCATCCGTTCCGTTAATGTCCGTTTTCATCCGTTTTTTGTCCGCTTACATCCGTAAATGCACACGTTTACGTCCGTTTTTTCATCCGTTTTTTCATCCGTTTTGTTCCCTTTATATGTGTGCCTGTGCCTTTTAAGAGGTTGAGTTCACAGATAAACACAAAACGGATGTTAACGGATCTTAACGGATCGGACGTTGACGGACGATGTCCGTCAACGTCAGTTAATATCCGTTTTGACGGATCTGAACGTATCCTTGTACGTTTAAAAAAACGGATAAAAACGGAAGCGGATGTTAACTGATGGTGACGGATGTTCATCCGTCTGCCCATAGGAATGCATTGTCGTCCGTCGACGGATGGAAGAAAAACGGATAGACGGTCCGTCCGTGTGAAAGGGGCCTTGTGTTACAACACCTCATGTCTTACTTACAATTGGTATATTTCATCATATTTCATATAGTGGTTGTTGATAAATTATGTTTTAGAGTACTTTGATTGACCTGCTGAGACCTCAGTATGCTTTAAATAATAATTATCATATATTATAGTGTAATTTCTTTTAAAATAAATTACACTATAATGTTCCACACAGAATTTATAATTTTTTTTATATATAATCCATTCTTTTACACTATATTAAAACATTAAATCCATGTCATTTAACATATCGCTGCTCAATTCACGTTTTTTAAAATGACTTACGGTTTATTTTTGCTCTGCAGAGTGCTTCCATCTATACTGTGGGCATGTGAAGCCCACTAGCAGTCTCTTTGGGGATATGGTGATGTTGTATGCCCAGCATGCACCTCTTGATGCTTCGACCCAGTGTCCTGTCAGAAAGCCACTACCCCTCTGAATATGCAACCGAAGTGACATTGCATTGCGGTCATCTTGGTACACCCGCACTCGTCCACAGTAAGCCTAGAGTTAGAAATTGGCAAGAGGACATCTTTATACACCCACTGAAAGTCTTGCTTTTCACAGTTATTTTTAACAGTAAACTCAGCTTATATATACTGTATTTCACTATATAAGCTGAGTTTACTGTTAAAAATAACTGTGAAAAGCAAGACTCCGGTGGGTGTATAAAGATTGCCAACATCTAACTCTAGGCTTGCTGCAGACGAGTGCGGGTGTACCAAAATGGCCACGATGCAACGTCACTTCGGTTGCATATTCTACGCTGGAACAGGCTCCCCCATCCATTTCTCTATGAAAAAAAACATGTCAATGTGCTGCCTTTATACAAGGACATCTATCTACATAGAGGCTGTCCCAAAAAATATGACAGAGTGTGCGCTAAATGGTTGGCAGAACCCTCTACCGCTGGGGCCGACTAGGCGGGTCACTTGTGTAGTATTTGGGTTTGTGTAGAATTGGGTTTGCTGCGGGACAATACTTATTAATAACTACTATTCATCTACGAACTATATATTATATCACTACAACTTGGTAATTGCTGGCCTCCCTTGAGGATCCATATAGATGGCCCTTTGGTACACATAGTTTTGTCTGGGCTATTTCATTATGGGTTTAAGTCTGGAGCATGAGCCATACCAGTTATTTGATATTACTTATCTGACACCCTTACGTAATGTACTGCTTCCCTGTGACCCCTGCGTAGGTCTCCTATTTGGTGCTGTGATAAGATATTGGCTGTGCTAATGTACGGTTATGTTTTATAAACAAAAATAAAAAGATTTGAAAAAAATAAAGTAACTTCACTTTTGCTGAGAAAAATAACAATCCCCTCTGGGTGCAGAGTCATACCTTTTGTGAATTTGTCTGTAGAGTCAGAATGACTTTTTCATTATCAATCAGCTGATGCACTTGCAGTGTTCTAATGAGAAAAATGCAGGGTCTGAATAGTTTACTTGTTGGGAATATCTGACACAAATAAAAATTTGGTTACAGAGAATGGCTAAAATCTTATAGCTTTTAGCTTAGTGCTTAAGGAACTAGTGTACACTATGTAGAGAAAATCAGTGAGCCAATCACACAACCAGGAAATTACATTTCTGGGGAAGTTCTGTACACCAACAGAATACAGAACACCTGCAAGGTTGCCATATAGCATTGAAAAGTACAGAAATTTACAAATCTGACGGATTAAAAAGGAAAGGCAAATGCAATAACATTCAATTACAATATGTCTTGTGTAGCAATTGTATATGCCAGGCATGTCCAAAGTCCGGCCCGCGGGCCAATCGCAGCCCGCGGTCCGGTTTTGAACGGCCCGCCTGGTTATCTAAACCAGCCTCTCACAACTAGTGTGCTGCGGGATCAGGGCTGTCAGATGAGCGATCCCCTGCCGAACATCGGCACTGTGAGAAGCTCCGTCAGCCTCAAAAAGGAAAGTAAAGTGCAGAGGAGTGTGCTGTGCTCTCTGCTTCCCCCTAGAGTGCAGTACCCGGCTGAATGAGGAAGCTGGAAAGGTACAGTACTATGCAAGAAGCTAGATTTGTTTTAAAAGGGCTTTATTCATGTGTCTGTCTGTGCATGTGCGTTTGTATGTCTGTATGTATGTGTGTGCATGTGTCTGTATGTGTGTCCATGTACATGTGTCTGTATGCATGTGTCTGTATGTTAGTCCATGTACATGTGTCTGTATGTGTGTCCATGTACATGTGTCTGTATGCATGTGTCTGTATGTGTGTCCATGTACATGTGTCTGTATGTGTGTCCATGTACATGTGTCTGTATGTGTGTCCATGTACGTGTGTCTGTATGTGTGTCCATGTACATGTGTCTGTATGTGTGTCCATGAACATGTGTCTGTATGTGTGTCCATGTACGTGTGTCTGTATGCATGTGTCTGTATGTGTGTCCATGTACGTGTGTCTGTATGCATGTGTCTGTATGTGTGTCCATGTGCATGTGTCTGTATGTGTGTCTGTATCCATGTACATGTGTCTGTATGTGTGTCCATGTACGTGTGTCTGTATGCATGTGTCTGTATGTGTGTCCATGTACATGTGTCTGTATGTGTGTACATGTGTCTGTATGTGTGTCCATGTACATGTGTCTGTATGTGTGTACATGTGTCTGTATGTGTGTCCATGTACATGTGTCTGTATGTGTGTGTGTGTGTGTGTGTGTGTGTGTGTGTGTGTGTGTGTGTTACTTTTAATCCGGACCCCCCCCCCCATTCCTGTACCATCAGAACTGCATTTGTAGGTCTTGTTTGTGATATCAGCCAGGACTGCTGCTCCTCTGAAAAGCAATCCATGCACAGATCGCTTTTCAGAGGCATTTGACAGGCGGTAAAGAGGCATTATTTTGCCTCCTCACCACCTGTTTTAAGCCTATAAAATCCAGCATCACTCTATGCCGCAACTGTGCAATGCACACAGTTGCGGGTAGTTGCAGTGCAGCCCCATTCACCCTGGGTATACCTCCAACTGCAGCCACAGCATGTTTATACCCCCAGTTGCTCCATCTGCAGCTAAAGGGGGAGAAGTTGGGGGTGGTAAAAACAGCTTAACCGTGTGGTTTTACTGCCCCTCCAACCTGACATGTGAACAAGCCCTTGGTTCACATCTGTGTGGCTGCGTGCTGCGTGTTCATTTCAATGGGCTTCCCTACCCACAAAACTGCAGGGAAAGAAGTCCCCAACCTTTTTTTTTTTTTTTTAATTGCACTGCACCAAAAGCACCCCACGTTTTCCAATGTGTGGGGTACCATTTACAATTAACGGTACCCCTAAAGAGCAGAGCATTCGTCTGTGTCTCAGGAGCGAGTGCGACAAAGGCAAGAGAATTCTTGTTAGGCAATGTATTAGCGCTCGAACAAACACACTTAGACCAAATTTTATTGGTTTAAAAAATGTCAGGCAAAATGGTCGGCCCTCGCGCATGTTCACTTCATCAAATCTGGCCCTCTTTGAAAAAAGTTTGGACACCTCTGGTATATGCTATGTAATTTTTTATTTTCTATTTTTTTCCCACAAAAGTGGAGTTACCCTTTAAGTCATATGGCCTTATAAATAGTTCTTAAAGAAGAACTAAACTCTGCTAAGCTTTACAGCCAAGGAAGCTGCCATCTTGGCCTCTGTTTGATCTACAGTTGCCATGGTGCTGCACATGTCACCAGTTAGGACACTAGATGGTTGACAATTTGTATAAAATTGACAGTTTTTCACGGCATGCCTTGAATGTGACTATTTTGTGAAACAGTTAAATTGGTGGATTTCATTATGTTTTAAATTCAGTAACCCATGGCAACCAATCATAATCTCTCTAGTACTGGGTTGATTTCAGATGAGTGAATTCTGATTGGTGTAGGGTGTCCTCCTTTTTCATCTTACCATGTCATCTTTTTCTGATATGATATCAGAATAAATAACAATAAAGTCAGCTTGTTCTCTTTTGGGCATAACAGTTAGAACACAAGTTTATATTAGCATAAAACTATAAGACCCCTTTTACACTGAGGCGCTCAAACTGCCCATAAAATGTCTGGCGTTTTTTGCAGTGTTTTTGCGGCACTTTTGCAGGGTTTGTGGTGCGCGTTTAAGGTCAGGTGACAATGTGACCTTAAAAAATTTAAAAAAATAAAAATAAAATAAAAGCCATTTTGCGGTGCTTTGGAAACGCTTCCTAGTCATTTCAATGGACAGGGGCTTTTTAAAACGCTCCAAACATGCCCCAAAGAAGCTGCTTGCAGGACTTTTTGCACCGCCCCAGTGTGAAAGCATCCATTGAAATGAATGGGAAGCAGTTTTCAGGTACAAAAAGCGCCTGAAAAGCACCTCAGTGTGAAAGGGGTCTAACTGAGGCAATATCTGAGTTAGTAAAGTATGTTCACCATCATGCAGTACAGTGCCTTGAATTAGTATTCATACCCCTTGTTAATATGTAACGTAAATGTGTAGAACCACCTTTCGCTGCAAAGCCTCCCCACAACATGATGCTGTTACCACCATGTTTCACGGTGGGGGTGTTCAGGGTGATGTGCAGTGTTAGTTTTCTGCCACACATAGGTGCTCATTTACTAAAACTGGAGAGTGCAAAATGTGGTGTACCTATGCATGGTAGCCAATCAGTTTCTAACTTCAGCTTGTTTAATTAAGCTTTAACAAAAAAACCTGGAAGATGATTGGTTTCTATGCCGAGCTACACCCGATTTTGCACTCTCCAGTTTTAGTAAATCAACCCCATAGTGTTTTGCTTTTAGGCCAAAAAGTAAAATTTTGGTCTCATCTGACCAGAGCACCTTCTTCCACAAGTTTCCTGTATCCCCCACATGGCTTCCCGCAAACTGCAAACAGGACTTCTTATGGCTTTCAACAATTATTTTATTCTTTCCACTCTTCCATAAAGGCCAGATTTGTGGAGTGCACGACTAATAGTTGTCCTATGGACAGATTCCCCCACCTCAGCTGTGGATCTCTGCAGCTCCTCCAGAGTTACCATGGGCCTCTTGGCTGCTTCTTTCATTAATGCTCTTCTTGCCAGGCCTCTCAGTTTAGGTGGATGGCCATGTCTTGGTAGGTTTGCAGTTGTCCCATACTCTTTCGATTTTCAGATGATGGATTGAACAGTGCTCTGTGAGATGTTAAAAGCTTGGGGTATTTTTTTGTGGCCCAACCCTGCTTTAAACTTCTCCACAACTTTATCCCTGACCTGTCTGGTGTGTTCCTTTGCCTTCATGATGCCGTTTGTTCACTAAAGTTCTCTAACAAACCTCTTAGGGCTTCACAGAACAGCTGTATTTCTACTGAGATGAAATTACATACAGATAGTTTAGTTACATAGTTACATAGTTACATAGTTAGCTAGGCCGAAAAAAGACAAGACAAAGTCCATCCAGTTCAACCATAAAAAAAATAAAAAAGAAATAAAAATAAAAAATATCGTACAATCCAATATACCCCATTCTATACCCACAGTTTATCCAGAGGAAGGCAAAAAAATGTTTCTTTCACTTCACAATTATGTGCCACTTTGTGTTGGGCTATCACATAAAATCACAATAAAATATAATTAAGTTTTTGGTTGTAACATGACAAAATGTGCAAAATTTCAAGGGGTTTGAATGCTTTTTCAAAGCACTGTATATATTGCATATCCTTACTCCTCATAGCCCAATGTGTATTTATCACCCTGTTTACGTATTAATGCACACATTATGTATGTATTCGTTTACATCAAGATTACTGATAAGCCGTTTATAAATAATTTACATGACATCTCTACTGAAATATATATGACCTTTTGAAATATACAGATCTTCTTTGCATTTTTTTTTTTAATTAATTATTCACTACGCTGGTTAACTGGCAAGTAAGTATTACAAATCTCTGGGAAGTTACCATAGGCTTTCACATTAAGGCCAAACTCTTTGTTGTTCTGTCAATAATCACGCAGCTGCTTTCGTCTGGTTTGAGTTTAGTCTGAACCCTCTATAGCACCAGCAGTAGGCATTGACAGCCCCCAATTGAAAAGTCTAATGCTAATTTCACACCTTTGCATTAAGGCAATGCACAGTATCATACCATGCATGTATTAGTCTATTGCAGTGCCACTGATTGGAATGCACTCAAGTAACACACCTGCTTTGTAGTGTGGTGCAACACACACAGTAGCATGATACCATGTGTTGCTGAGCGCCCCCCCCTCCTGAACCATACCAGGCCGCGTGCCCTCAACATGGGGGGGGCCACCCCAAAGCACCTTATCCCCATGTTGATGAGGACAAGGGCCTCCTCCCAACAACCCTGGGCGTTGGTTGTCCGGGTCTGCGGGCGGGGGCTTATCAGAATCTGTGAGCCCCCTTAAATAAGGGGGCCCCCAGATCCCGGCCCCCCACCCTATGTGAATGAGTATGAGGTACGATGTACCCCTACCCATTCACCTGGGAATAAAAGTGTTAATAAGTGATAAAAATCACAACACAACACAGTCCGACTTCGGTGGTCTTGTCCCGCTCTTCTGCCGGGCCTCCGCTATCTTCTTACAGCTCTTTTACTAGCATTGGCCCAGTCTTGTCGCTGTCGCCACCGCTGCCTTCTTCTTTTTCTTTTTCTTCTTCTTCTTCTTCCTTCCGATGTTGACACAACGCTCTCTCCGGCCGTAATAGCAGGGACGCATTGTGCGGCGACTTATATAGGCATAAGGGGCGGGGTCACCGGGTGATTTCACATGGCGACCCCACCCCTTATGATGTCACAGTCCTGGGGGATGCTGGGAGAAGGTGCTTTCCCCAAAGCACCCCCCCCCCATGTTGAGGGCACGCGGCCTGGTACGGTTCAGGAGGGGGGGTGCTCGCTCGTCCCCACCCCCTTTCCTGACCGGCCGGGCTGCATGCTCGGATAAGGGTCTGCTATGGACATTGGGGGGACCCCCACGCCGTTTTTTTTTCGGCGTAGGGGTTCCCCTTTAAATACATACCAAGCGCCGGGCCACACGAGGTGTCAACCTCGCCGATAGAGGAGGCGAGATTCACTTCCTTCGTTAGTCCCGTCTACCTGGTCCCGGGCGTTAGATGTAATTGCGGTAACGCCGCCCAAGTAATGGGAACGGAGTTACCATGAGGGGAAGAGTTATCAGTTAGATTACTCGTTACCCTCTAAAGTAACTGGGTTAAGTAACTCAGTTTATTTTAACTGAGTTACTTACATCACTGTTTATTACAGGTACTTATATAGTGCCGTTAATTTACACAGTGCTATCAACATTTATTATATATTTACATCAGTCCCTGCCCTCAAGGAGCATACAATCTAGGGTTCCTAACTCACATTCATACATACACATGCTAGGGCCAATAGAGACAGGAGCCATTTAACCTACTAGCATATCTTTGGAGTGTGGGAGGAACCTGGAGTACCCGGAGGAAGCCGATGCAGGCACAGGGAGAACATGTAAACTCTGTGCAGGTAGTGCCGCGGTTTGATTAGAACCGATGACCCTATTGCTGCTAGGCAGAAGTGATAATCACTGTGCTGCAGTTCCCGATATACTTGAGTGCGTTGATGTATCTTAAAATGCGAGGTGATGTGTTCTAACATGCATACATTACCTAATCTATGCTATGGGCAAATATGCACTTAGCAGTCTCCAGTGTATATGCAACCAGAGCGGCCAATACTGGAGGCAAACCATCTGTATCCAGGCTTGGTCAGAGCTGATGATCTCATGTATCGTAAGAGCTTGTGAAGGAGTGACACTGGGAAAAAAATGACCATGATTTAACATTGTAGACTACACTTTATGGACATTTGCTCTTTAAGAATTGGATATATATATATTTTTTTAGGGCTGTGGAAATTAAAGATTAATTCCATGATTAATCTTGAATTTTTTTGATCGATCAAATTTTTTTTTAATCAATCAAAATTCTTTTGATTGGTACTCACCTCTCCGCGGGCTTCTGGGTCTTCAGGGGGTTCCGTTGGCGTTCCGTGACGTCACCGGACTCCTCCCCCCTTTCCCAAGTGCCTCCGTCTGCAAACGAAGGGAAGAGGGGAGGAGTCCGGTGACGTTGAAGTTCTGATTGAGCGTAAAGCGTACGGGGGAGGGGCTCCGCATGACGTCACTTGCTGCTGCCCTACGGAACTAACACGATTGTTGGCTTTACATGCTGTGTTTTTATCATCTTTATGTGAGTAGTTTGTGTTTGAACACAAAAATGTAATCTTATACTTAAGCGGTGAGC
The DNA here is from genome assembly GCA_028564925.1 of Lithobates sylvaticus. Lineage (NCBI taxonomy): Eukaryota > Metazoa > Chordata > Amphibia > Anura > Ranidae > Lithobates > Lithobates sylvaticus. Next base: position 64,216,280 of record CM053033.1, on the reverse strand, counting down.
ATTTACATTGTGTAACATTGCAAGAGGAGGTGTTTGTTTTAAAGTACAGTGGTGTGAAAAAGTGTTTGCCCCCTTCCTCATTTCCTGTTCCTTTGCATGTTTGTCACACTTAAGTGTTTCGGAACATCAAACCAATTTAAACAATAGTCAAGGACAACACAAGTAAACACAAAATGCAATTTGTAAATGAAGGTGTTTATTATTAAAGGTGAAAAAAAATCCAAACCATCATGGCCCTGTGTGAAAAAGTGATTGCCCCCTAAACCTAATAACTGGTTGGGCCACCCTTAGCAGCAACAACTGCAATCAAGCGTTTGCGATAACGTGCAATGAGGCTTTTACAGCGTCCTGGAGGAATTTTGGCCCACTCATCTTTGCAGAATTGTCCTAATTCAGTTACATTAGAGGGTTTTCGAGCATGAACGGCCTTTTTAAGGTCATACCACAACATCTCAATAGGATTCAGGTCAGGACTTTGGCTAGGCCACTCCAAAGTCTTCATTTTGTTTTTCTTCAGCCATTCAGTGGTGGACTTGCTGGTGTGTTTAGGATCATTGTCCTGCTGCAGAACCCAAGTTCGTTTCAGCTTGAGTACACGAACAGATGGTCGGACATTCTCCTTCAGGATCTCTTGGTAGACAGCAGAATTCATAGTTCCTTTTATCACGGCAAGTCTTCCGGGTCCTGAAGCAGCAAAACAGCCCCAGACGATCACACTACCATCACCATATTTTACTGTTGGTATAATGTTCTTTTTCTGAATCGCAGTGTTCCTTCTACGCCAGATATACTTGGACACACACCTTCCAAAGAGTTCCACTTTTGTCTCATCGGTCCACAGAATGTTGTCCCAAAAGTCTTGGGGATCATCAAGATGTGTTGTGGAGAAATTGAGACGAGCTTTGATGTTCTTTTTGCTCAGCAGTGGTTTTCTCCTTGGAACTCTGCCATGCAGGCCATTTTTGCCCAGTCTTTTCCTGATGGTGGAGGCATGAACGCTGACCTTAACTGAGGCAAGTGAGGCCTGCAGTTCCTTGGACGTTGTTGTGGGGTCTTTTGTGACCTCTTGGATGAGTCGTCGCTGGGCTCTTGGGGTAATTTTGGGCGGCCGGCCACTCCTGGGAAGGTTCACGACTGTTCCATGTCTTCGCCATTTGTGGATAATGGCTCTCACTGTGGTTCGCTGGATTCCCAAAGCTTTGGAAATGGCTTTATAACCCTTTCCAGACTGATAGATCTCAATTACTTTCTTTCTCAATTGTTCCTGAATTTCTTTGGGTCTCGGCATGATGTGTAGCTTTTAAGCATCTTCTGGTGGACCTTACTGTGTCAAGCAGCTCCTATTTAAGTGATGCCTTGATTGTGAACAGGTGTGGCAATAATCAGGCCTGGGTGTGGCTAGAGAAATTGAACTCAGGTGTGGACAACCACAGTTATAGTATGTTTTAACAAGGGGGGCAATCACTTTTTCACACAGGGTCATGATGGTTTGGATTTTTTTTCACCTTTAATAATAAACACCTTCATTTACAAATTGCATTTTGTGTTTACTTGTGTTGTCCTTGACTATTGTTTAAATTGGTTTGATGTTCCGAAACACTTAAGTGTGACAAACATGCAAAGGAACAGGAAATGAGGAAGGGGGCAAACACTTTTTCACACCACTGTATATGCTCTAGTAATCAAATTCTTTATCCACCTAGCAATGGTGGACTTTGAAGCAGGGTGTCCCTTGCGGGCACCCAAGGAGAGGACACACAAGGAATCTATTTGTCTTAAGAAGCAGTAGCTTTTAGGTACATTCCCATGGCTCTGACAACAGTGGCGGCCCATCCATTAGGGGCGCCCAGGCGCCGCCCCCTCTCTTCACTCCACTCCACCCCCTATATGGTAATAGTTAGATTTATGCATAGCATTAATCTATCCATGGTCACCACGGCCACCCCCTATTAATGCGACCGACCCCTTTCAGGGTACTGGGGGAGGGGTTCCATAGTAATTTCACCTCAGGTCTGAGGTGAACTTACACTTTAACTGTCAAAAGTGTTACATTGCAATAAACTTTTCATCATTCTATTATCATATTACTGCTTTTAAAAACAGGTACAGTGGAACCTCGGATTATGAGCATAATCCGTTCCTGGAGAATGCTCGTAATCCAAAGTACTCTCATATCAAAGCGAGTTTCCCCATTGAAGTCAATGGAAACGGAAATAATTTGTTATGCATTGACTTCAATGGCATGCAATACCGCATGCTGCCAGAGCCGGGGGGCCCCCTGAGAGCCTTGGAAACGGCCGAAAAGGCCTGAGGACGCCCCGGCTGACCTCGGCAAACCTCGGAAAGGTCGGGCCTTTCTGTGCATTTCTGAACAGCGATGTTCGGCTCGGCTCTGGCGCCCCCCCCACCTCAGGCCAGACACGGTACTGCACACTGCTTTGTCCTGAATCGTCCTTGTTTTGCGAGACAACACTCGTATGCTCGTATTGCGAAACGCTCGTTAACCGCGTTACTCGCAATTGGAGGTTCCACTGTATAAAGAAAACAGTGAGTGATGAAAAAAGCACTTTTTTTGTTTAGCCAATCATTTTTTTTTCTTCATTGGCCACATAACTGGAGCATGGTAGGAGATGTGCCATTTGCCTACACACCTTGTGCTAAACAATGCTCCTCTTTTTGAGAAGTATGTATATTTATAAATGCCCATCTTTACTTGCAAGTAAACATTTTATATGTAATAAAGCATTTTCGGATCACCATGGGTATGCGGTGCTACCTGTCAAACTCTGCAGGCTCCAAGCTGACCAATGAGCTCAGTGCCTCTGACAAGAAGTGAGGAGAGGCACTGTGAGCTCACCCTCTCAATCTGCTGCAAACAGAGTGTGCCAGCTTGTATTTAAACTGGCCGCTATGTATGTAGCTTCTGACAGGCTGTACAAGGAGCCCAGTATCTCTGGAACCATAGATGATAAAAGCCCCAAATTTTGACCAGTGGTTGAGTAAGTCTTCACCTAGCCATGAACCTCGACATTAATCGGAGTTGGTCATTTTTTTTTTTTTTAAATGGGTCTATCTTAAGGTAAGGGGCCTGGAGCTGCAGCTCCAATAGCCCCTATATTAATCCGACCCTGCCGCTTGTGACGTCATGTCCGTTTGGGCAGTGAGACACACGCTGGAATCTGGTGAGACAGACGGCTAATTTGTCTGTTTCAACAGCAGTGTGTTTGATATTATCCTTTGCATTAAACCGTTTATGCTGGTCGAGCTGGTGCAGGTCTGGGCACCCTAAGCGCATATATTTGGGGATTATTTTTTAAAGGGAAATTTTTTAATGTGTTGCATGATCACCGTGTTTATCTACTTTCTTGGTGATTGGTGTATATCCTGCTGAGGAGAAGGAGCGTCTGTGAGCTGGAAAGGAGAAAACTTGGAACCCCATGCTAAGAGATTGTAAAAAATACTATTACACACGCTTTGTGGTCCAGCGGGCCTTTTGCCTCTGGTGAGTGAGAATTTTCATTATTGGTGGTGGAGCACAATTGTTCTTGGAATCATATAAAGATGCACGGTGTGTATGTGTATATTTGCAAACTGAATGTGAACTTGTATTTTCGTTGAATATCCAGTCATTAGAATTATTAGTAATATTATTTTGCTAGCATATGATTGGTTGATTAAAGTATACACAGCTTCGCTTTATTAACCCCGTGCCGCCATCTCCCGCATGCTCTCTAGGGGGCTCTAAATAAAAGAAGGTGGAGTTTGTGATAAAGCGATTACCAGGGGCGAACTGACAACTCATGGGGCCCCCGGGCAATTGGAGATTATGGGGCCCCCAGGCAATCAGAGATTATAGGGCCACACAGTATACACACACACACACAGTATACAATCACACAGTATACACAGACATGTTTCTATTGGCTGAGAAGGTACTGGAAAGGTGGGGCAGCTATAATCTCTGGATTTTTAGACCAAAAGGATGTCGGTAAGGGACATTTCAGAAACAGATGTAAAAAAAAAAAACGGATTTTTACATACTGTCCCTGGTTTTACTGAGGCTGGCAACCGTGATTGAGGTCCCCTAGTGGCCCGGGTACCTCGGGAAGTGCCCGAGTGGCCGAATGGTCAGTCCGCCCTTGGCGATCACTGTGGTTGGCTGTCAGGGACAGCTTGATAGACAGTGTGCAGTAAGCATGCTGTCAGTACAGGACAGCGATCTACCAAGGACTCATATGTGCAGCACATGGGTGTTAAGGTTCACCTGTCCTTCTGCTGCACATGTGCTCTAGGTAAGAGGTTAAGCACTGTAAACATTCATTGCACGGTGAACATTCATCTTGGTAAATAAAAAGTCGATACTCCTTTAGTATATCAAGAAGCTTTGCACCGATACTGGTATAGATATGAGTGCCGATACTAAGCTTTGCAGAAGTACTTGTACAAATGCTCCTATACTAAAACCGATACCTTCAGACTCAGTTCACATATGTGCGGGCACAGTCTGGTGTGATTCAGTTCAGTGGTTCAGGTGCGATTCCAATGCAGATTGTAGTGTATGAGATTAGAAATCGCATCTGCACTGGATTGAAATCACACAGGACTCTTTTTCAAATCGCACTCCGGCTGCCGCACATATGTGATCAGACTGTAAAAACTCACTAAAACGCACATGAAAACTGATATGAAACTAATGTAAAACTGATGTCTCTGCAACTGTAATTTGTGCGGTTTTCCCATCAGTTTCATGTATGGTGTGAACAAGCCCTAAAAAAACTGTTACATGACACTAAAAATAGGTATCAGTAGTTGGTATCGGCGAGTACTTGAGAAATGTATGAGTGCTCATACTCATATAAACATAGAGGTTCCCCAGTTATGGGACTTTATAGGCACTTCAAACACATAACAGATAAATTGATAAAAAAAGATATTTATTATGAATCATCAGTAAAAGACAGGAAACATGAAATTTACACGATATGAACAACTGAAAATACACCAACTGAAACAGAAAGATGATAATATAATCTGGTATCCTCCGCCAACGTGTTTCAAAGACTATGTGGCTCCTTCCTCAGGGGTATAAGAGGTAACCTTGTAGTCGTTCATTGGTGTATCAAAGAACATTCCATGTTTGGTTCAAAAACAGGGTCTCAGAGCATTGTGCCTTTCCGCCCAACCTTGGAGGTAACGTATGTTGTACTGGATAGAATAGCCAATCGTAAAGAGGAGCATCCAAAAGGTGCCACACTCAACCTGAAAACACCAGGGGGCACTGAGGCCTGGCAAACAGGGTCCTGCACCTATCGACCCATAATGGAATGGCAGACCTCACATTGAGTAGTAATACGAATATGGGCTGACTTTAGACAGCACAATTAAAATTATGTGTTCTCCATAAAAGTGTGCAGCAGGATAAAATTATTAAGTAGTCATACTTGGTTTTAAAAAAATGGTATCAGTGCATCCCTAATATCAGTGCAAGTCAGTTCTATAAATCAGTGGCTTCTTTCAGCTAAATTAGCTGAATGTGTAAAACAGGGTCTAGAGCTCCATCTTTTGCCTCAAAAGAATGCAAAATATTGACATGCAAAATTTTATATATAAAGCTGAATGAAAAAAAAAAAACTTTTGTTGGTCCTGAACATAGTAAAGAAAAATAGTAGATAGATATGGGGTCACAACTGACCTCAGGACTGACTAACTAACCTGTGTAAAAAAGATATATATATATATACTTCCCTATATTCAGTCCGCTCTGGTCACATGATCCCCGGTGTCAGCCATTCTTGGGTCTAAGGCAGGATTTGTCCACATTAGAGCAATCTAATTGATCTCAAAGGGGAGATCTCCTCTTCTAAAAAGGCCTATCCTCTCTCTGTTTGGATTTGGTTAAAATATTAAGATGTTACAAGGGATTGCTTTTTAGCTCATACATATTATATTGCTATTACTAGAGCCATTACTTTTGCTGGGGAAAGAACTACTGTACCCAAGTGTATCTGGGAGCAGGAGGAGCGGACAAGGGAGAGCGGTAGGGTTGCCATCTGTCCAGGATTCACCCGGACAGTTTGGGTTTGGAATCATGCGTCCGGTTTCAGACTGTCTGAAACCCGGACACATTAATCAGACTGGACTATGGCTTCCCAACAGAGTTGCTGGCTGCAGGTGTCTAAACCGAGACAGTCTGTTACACTCTCTTTCACACTGCCCAAAGCTAGCACTGGTATCCTCCACCGACGTGTTTCAAAGACTATGTGGCTCCTTCCTCAGGGGTATAAGAGGTAACCTTGTTGTCGTTCATTGGCGTATCAAAGAACCTTCCATGTGTGGTTTAAAAACAGAGTCTCAGAACATTGTGCCTTTCCGCCCAACCTTGGAGGTAACGTATGTTGTACTGGATAGAAGAGCCAATCGTAAAGAAGAGCATCCAAAAGGTGCCACACTCAACCTGAAAACACCAGGGGGCACTGAGGCCTGGCAAACAGGGTCCTGCACCTATCGACCCATAATGGAATGGCAGACCTCACATTGAGTAGTAATACGAATATGGGCTGACTTTAGACAGCACAATTAAAATTATGTGTTCTCCATAAAAGTGTGCAACAGGATAAAATTATTAAGTAGTCATACTTGGTTTTAAAAAAATGGTATCAGTGCATCCCTAATATCAGTGCAAGTCAGTTCTATAAATCAGTGGCTTCTTTCAGCTAAATTAGCTGAATGTGTAAAACAGGGTCTAGAGCTCCATCTTTTGCCTCAAAAGAATGCAAAATATTGACATGCAAAATTTTATATATAAAGCTGAATGAAAAAAAAAAAACTTTTGTTGGTCCTGAACATAGTAAAGAAAAATAGTAGATAGATATGGGGTCACAACTGACCTCAGGACTGACTAACTAACCTGTGTAAAAAAGATATATATATATATACTTCCCTATATTCAGTCCGCTCTGGTCACATGATCCCCGGTGTCAGCCATTCTTGGGTCTAAGGCAGGATTTGTCCACATTAGAGCAATCTAATTGATCTCAAAGGGGAGATCTCCTCTTCTAAAAAGGCCTATCCTCTCTCTGTTTGGATTTGGTTAAAATATTAAGATGTTACAAGGGATTGCTTTTTAGCTCATACATATTATATTGCTATTACTAGAGCCATTACTTTTGCTGGGGAAAGAACTACTGTACCCAAGTGTATCTGGGAGCAGGAGGAGCGGACAAGGGAGAGCGGTAGGGTTGCCATCTGTCCAGGATTCACCCGGACAGTTTGGGTTTGGAATCATGCGTCCGGTTTCAGACTGTCTGAAACCCGGACACATTAATCAGACTGGACTATGGCTTCCCAACAGAGTTGCTGGCTGCAGGTGTCTAAACCGAGACAGTCTGTTACACTCTCTTTCACACTGCCCAAAGCTAGCACTAAACCCCCCCCCCCCCCACACACACACAGACAGATGGGAGAGGAGAGAAGGCTCAATCTGCTCCTCTTCCTCTTGCCCCTACCCCTCTGTGTCTGCCCACACTCCTTAGAAAAGGAAAGTGTGGGCCAGAAATTTGAAGTCCAGCAGCCTCAGATACATCTGGATGAGAGGTTCTGACTGCCAAGGGGTGAGTGAGCTCACCATCCATCCCTGTCTGTGACTGAAGTTCTCAGAGCACCCCTTACATCAGAGTTCCCCTTTACACAGGAGGCCACAGTTTTCCCCCTTACATCAGAGTCCTCTCTGTACATCAGAGTTCACAGTGCTCTCCCTTAAATCAGGTTTCCCAGAGCATCCGTAAAGTTAGAGTCCCCTTACATCAGAGTCTGCAGAGTCCTCCTTTACAGTGTAAGGGAACTCTGCAAGTTCAGAGGTAAAAGGGGAGCTCTGCAGAGTCAGAGGTAAAAGGGGAACTCTGCGGAGTCAAAGGTAAAAGGGGAACTCTGCAGAGTCAGAGGCAAAAGGGGAACTCTGCGGAGTCAGAGGTAAAAAGGGGAACTCTGTGGACTCTGATGTAAAGGGGAACTCTTGTGATAAACTTCATATGATTAGAAATGTTATTTAATTGCAAAATATATGTATAGTTTATACTATAAAAAAAATTGCTTTGTGTGGCTAAAATGTTCGGGTTTGACTTAAAGAAAAGGTGGCAACCCTAGAGAGGGGTATACAAAAAAAGCCCAGGAAGCAAGCGGGCTACTTGGAGATTGCAGCCAACCAGAGAGCTGCTGAGGAGTGAGAAGTGCTGTTCATGACTCGCTAGGGGAGAAGTAGACAATGGACTGATTATGTGCTGAGTGCTGCGGTATCCCTTTACAGACGGCTGGACTGAGCTAGACAAAGTCTGCACTGTTATCCCCACCTGTACTAGACTGAACCATCAACCCATGATCCAGACCGCCGATGCCAGGCCTGCTGCAGGAGTGAGTGAGGCATCCCACTGCTACAGTCTACATCCTCCTTCCACCAGACAGCATAAAGATATCAAAGGGGGCCCCTCCCTGTCCCTGGCTAGTGACTGAGGAGCAGTGGCGGCTGGTGCTCAAAATTTTTGGAGGGCGAAAACAAACAGCCTCACTGTGCCATCAAAAGCTGCCACTGTGCCCCAAACACTGCCACTGTGCCCATTAAATGCTGCCACTGTGCCAATTAAATGCTGCCACTGTGCCCATTAAACACTGCCACTGTGCCCATTAAATGCTGCCACTGTGCCCAATAAACGCTGCCACTGTGCCCATTAAATGCTGCCACTGTGCCCATTAAACGCTGCCACTGTGCCCATCTAACGCTGCCACTGTGCCCCAAGTGCTGCCATTGTGCCTCAAATGCTGCCACTGTGCTCCAAACACTGCCACTGTGCCCCAAGTGCTGCCACTGTGCCCATCTTACGCTGCCACTGTGCCTCACATGCTGCCACTGTGCCCATTAAATGCTGCCACTGTGCCCCAAGTGCTGCCACTGTGCCCATCTAACGCTGCCACCATGCCCCAAGTGCTGTCACCGTTCCCATTAAATGCTGCCAATGTGCCATCTGCCCGCCATCTACTGGCACTTACCTTGTCTCGGTGTGCAGCTGGTGACGGCGGCAGTGTCTCCTCATCGACCCAACATCTTCTCCCGCGCTCCTCCTGTCTTCTGCAATAATTGGACTTCTAGGCGTCCAATCACAGCACCTGTGACATCAGCCAATCAGGTGACCGGTAACACAGACCCGGCAACCTGAATGGCTGAGAGGCGGGTCTGTGTTAGGGGAGCAATGTTTTCGCTTCTCTAACACAATACTGTGTAAACAGTGAACGCACAGCATTGCACCTGCTGTTTACACTTATAGAAGCCTATTAGAGCCCACCGCTCTAATCAGGTACAGCTCTAATAGGGCGCTTCCAAAAACACCCCCCCCCGCTGTAATTCAGATGCCCGGCGCCCGACAAGGGGCCGGACACCTGAATAGGGGGCGGCAGCAGTGACAATAGATAGATTCATGCAATGCATGAATCTATCTATTGGTGATAGAGCGGTGCAGGAGAGAGGGGGCGGCGCTCCTGCGCCCTCTATGCACACACTGCCACTGTTGAGGAGATCACGGGGGAAAGTGGCAAGAGGGTCTTGGACTCCCAGTCATGCTGGAATACTGACATTGTTTATACTGTTCCTCTTTTAAGGAATTTGTGCTTTCTATCCAGTACACACACCTGCCCTGTATCTCTGCTCTTTTGCTGAACTAGGCCTAAATTGGCCTTTCTTATCTGCTTTATCATCCAATTTGCTAACATTGGGGGGTTATTTATGAAAGGCAAATCCACTTTGCACTGAATGTGCACTTGGAAGTGCAGTCGCTCTAAATCTGAGGGGTAGATCTCAAATGAGTGAAAGCTCTGCTGATTTTATCATCCAATCATGTGCAAGCTAAAATGCTGTTTTTTATTTGCCTTGCATGTCCCCCTGGGATCTACAGTGACTTTCAAGTGCACTTGTAGTGCAAAGTGGATTTTCCTTTAGTAAATAACCCCCGTTGTGTCATAAAGATCCCTTCCGTCTCTCAGCCCAGCCCACCAAAATTATAACTACTTACACCATAGACATATCTTATTCATGCGCACCAACATCTCCAAGGGCCCCAACTTAGCAGGCAGAAATCCCTTTTTCTCTCCCATCTGTCTCTCCTTTTATGTTTAAGAATCTGTATAAATAAATATTATATGATCATAGCAACCAGTCAAATGTTAGTTGCCTCTTTCTGTGTTATTCAAAAAATAGGACAGAAATGGCTTGTTATGGGCTATAATTGGCACAAACATCTGTTTAAGTCTTTTTTTTTTCCTAAGGTATTTATAGTGTTTTTTTTTTTTTTATTATTTGAAATGATGGGGGATACAAAAAGACATCCCTCTTCACTTACAGCCCAACTCTGGGAAATGTCCTCCCCTGCAATAGGACTTTTTTGCTGGTGGGAATTCTGCCAGCAAAAGTCCGATGGAGCATACACACAGTCGGAATTTCCGACCAAAAGCTCCTATCGGACTTTTGCTGGGGGAATTTCCGATCGTATGTACGGGGCATAAGAGTTCTAAAAACTGAATCTTCAAGTATGACACTGCTATGTTCAGTGCAGCTTAGCATAGCCATACCAGGAGCTGCCCTGTACAAATGCTGGGAAACAAACACAAAGAAACTAATGCACACATACTGTATATGTCCAACACACCTTCCAGATAAGCAAACCCAAGAATAAACAAGCTCACTCTGCTATTCCACATGCACACAAGTGGTACTCCCAGATATTTACAATTTGGAGCATTCTGGCATCCCTTTAGATGGGCATCCTAATCATTCCTGTCCATCTACTTACATTGAACCAAGAACGCTACTTTGAAATAACTATTTGCTAAAAACCTCTGAAAGAGAAATGCAGTATGTATCATGGACGAGGGATATCATATGATGAGGTTTATTACTTGCTTCCAATATTGGGACAATTAACAAAGACTGTTGCAGGCTGGGAAATTCAGCAATCTCAATATATCTGCCTAATTAGCCCTTCCTATGCCTAAATAATAAAAGTAGTGCATGGTAATTCATTTGTTTGTCGAATCATGGCGCTGGGTCACCAGATTCAAGCATACCTTCTGTGGTATATACTGAAATTCTGTCCCAACTTTGTCTTAACTGCACCCCAGCCAATCAGCTTTTAATTAGTCATTATCCAAGCTGTGTGATAATGAAAAGAAATTGGTTGCTGTGGGTATGGGGACCAGCTGAGCTAGAACTTGTTGCAAACACATTTCATTAATTCCTCCCTATACGTTTTGGATAGTTGCAGTCAATGGCTACTATATATTTGGGGCCCTTTTCGATGCCTTCCCATTGACTTACAATGGAAGGTGCCTGTTTGAAAAACTGTACCTAATGCCACGTACACACGATGGGAAATGCCGCCAGCAAAACACAGATGAGAGCTTTTTGTCGGAAAATGCGACCGTGTGTATGCTCCATCGGTCTTTTGCTGGCTGGAATTCCAGCCAGCAAAATATTGGGAGCAGGTTCTCTATTTTTCGGTTGGGAAAAGTTCCTATCCGAACATGCGATCGTCTATATGCAATTGAGACGCGCAAAAAAAGTATATGCTCGGAAACAATTCCACACATGCTCGGAAGCATTGAACTTAATTTTCTCGGCTCGTTGTAGTTTGTACCTCACCGCGTTCTTGACGGTCGAGAGTTCAGAGAACTTTTGTGTGACCGTGTGTATGCAAGCCAAGCTTGAGCGGAATTCCGTTGGAAAAACCATCAAAGATTTTTCGGACGGAAATTCCGCTCATGTGTACGCGGCATAAGATGCAGCATGCAGGACTTTTCAAAACGCAGCACGCCTGCCGTGTGAACAGTTACATAGAATTTAATGGGGAATCGTTTTCATGCTCTTTTGTCGACCTAGGAAAAGCAAAAGCACACCAGTGTGAAATGGGTCTTAAGGCCCATACACACGATCAGACTTTTTGACAACAAACTTGCAAATTAGCTGTTTTGGAGCAACATCCGACCGTGTGTACGCTCCATCGGATAAACTTTTTCGGTTTTCATCTGACTTTTGTTGGCTGTACGAACGGACAAACTTTCTGCCAACAAAAGTCTGATGGAGCAAAGTCCGACCGTGTGTACACAAAACCATCGGACTTTTGTACAAAGTACAAACACGCATGCTCAGAACCAATGCAAAAGATCAGACAACAATACAGAAGTTGACCAAAGGTGGCGCTGGAGTATTTGAACGTCCTCTTTTGAAGTGTCGTCAGTACGTTGAAACGTCACTACGTTCGCGTTTGTTGCCTAAAAAGTCAGATCGTGTGTATGCAATACAAACTTGCGGCCAACGCCCTTTGTACAAAAATCCACGGGAAAGTTTGTACAAATTCCGATCGTGTGTATGAGGCTTTAGATTAGAATACATAAAACCTTTCCTGTTTATGTATATTTTAGACCATTCACTACATCTGAACTCCTGAAGAAGTTGACTGTTGCTTCAATGACACACGCAGAGTCTGATCATCAAGCTTCCCACCATGTTATTTTCCATGGTTTGAGAATCATATAACTTTATATAAAAAATACCAAAATCCAAAAGAAAAAACGCGCCGTGTGCCTTAAACCTCCTAATAAGTAGTAATAATTATAAGTCCCATACAAGGAGAAACAAAGCAAAAACAATCCCAAGTGACTGGAGATCTTGTAGACTAAACGTAAAGGTGTATCCCAAAAGAGAAAAAACTTGGGTTCACACCTAATACCGATGCGGCTCCCAGGAGGAGTCCTGTGTGTCCTGGTTCACCATTTCAGGTCCAAATTCAGCCCGAATTTTTGTCTGAATTCGGACCTGAAACGGATCAAAAGACGCACAGGGCTCCTGTGCAAATTCACACCGGAGCCCCAGCGGAGATATGTGAACCGGCTCTATAGAGATCCGGTAAAAATCTCCTGTTATTGCGAACATCCAATTCGCAATGGTGTGAACCCAGCCACAAACTCCCATAGAATCACCACAGTGAAGGCAAAGTGGGGGCTTAACAAACTATAATGACCCTCAGTGAAGAGAAGTCAGAAAGGCATTTGTAGATGTTTGATGGTTAAGCAAGACCTCCGATTCATTCACTGTAATTGTAGAGGGGCAATGTGGATCGCAATATTCCCCAGCATATTTAAGACACAGAACTCCATGTGCCGATATGTTCATAAAAAGAAAAAGCATTCTCCATAGCATAACTCAATTTAAACCAGCAATATTTAATAAAAGATTGCATGATGTATGATATGTACAGGCATATAGATTGATATTAACTCCAGTCCTTCCTACAAACAAGATGGCCGTGACTAGTTGGTGCATGCGCAGTGGCATGTATTACTGCTCCACTCTGCACGTTTCGTCATAGGTGACATCAGCAGGCTTTTCATAGTGACTTCAGCCTGGATTCACACAGGAGCAGTATGGGAAACCGCATGCGATTCAGGCACTGCATTCCTGTTTAAATCACATGTGATTCTTTGCAGTGCAATTGGAGCCCTTTTGTTTTGTATAGGCTCAAATTGCACCGCACTGCATTGATAATTGGTATCGGCGAGTACTTGAGCACAAGTTATGGTACTCGTACTCACTCTTAAAAAACAGGTATCGATGTAACCTTAGTTGGTATAATTTATATTTGTCACACAAAAAAAAAAACCTGAATTTTATGTAATGTGTATTTATAAGCCTTTTGGTATGTTTGTACCTGCAGACAGGCATTGGCTACTACATGTTCTAATAAGTCTTCTTTCATGCTCACCTCAAGGACTTCTCCAGAGCCTCTCCCATCCTCTGGAGCTCTCTACTCTTAACTTTTCCACTATCTCCTTAATTTTCTACTTCAGGCAATCCATGTTTTTCGGGAAGCCTATCCTGCATCTACCTAAAAAAACAAACATTTATTTTTTTCATCAACCATCTCCAAACAGTCCTTAACTTTAGAACTATTTGCCATTCCCTTGTAGATTGTAAGCTCTCCTGAGCAGGGCCATCCGAACCCTCTTGTCTTGAATTATATTGTAATTGATCCGTTTCCCTTTATATTGTAAAGAGGGGGCCCAACTGTTAGCACTATATAAGTCCTGTAAGTTGTTAAAAATAATAACACTTTTTTTGAATGTCAGCCATTCTCAACCAGTGTTCCGTGGAATGCTAGAGCCCCTCCAGAGCTTCTTTTGGTTGTCCATTAAAGTGATCTGCATAACTGCTTCTGCCCCTAAAACCTTGCATTTATTTTGGAAGTCACAGTGTACAAATTACAGATACAGTGAGTTGACATGTTTCAGGCTACACAGCTTTAGTCATAATTCATAACGCAGTGGTTGTGGGGATCATTTATATATCGTATACAGCTGAGCAACTGTGGATCGGCACCTGTAAGCTCTTTTGATGTGGGATTGAATGGGTAGCAGCACCAATAATTGTGTTCTTTTGGTTGTGGCTGATTGATCCCTGATTGATGGTGCTTTGTGGTGGGTGGAAGTCGAACGACCAATGTAGCCGTTGCATTCTTCTTACTGACCTCTAATGTAAAGGGCGCGACTTTCTGTATCTTGTAAACTTCTGTTGAACTTTAAAGGGTATACAAAAATGTGCAACATACAAGCTGCCATGTAACAAGCATACAAAATTCAAAAAGAAAAACTAAACAAAGAAAGCAAAAATAACAGTACAATACTACCCTCATCAAGTTTGCCAGTGCTTTAAGTCCCCCCGACTTTCTGTATCTAAAGCCCCATGCACACTATAAAGCCTCATACACACGATCGGACTTTGTACAAACTTTCCCGTGGATTTTTGTACAAAGGGCGTCGGCCGTGAACTTGTATTACATACACACGGCAGGACTTTTTCAGCCAACTTTCAGCAAATCATGTTTTTTCTGCTCTTTACTGCCACCTTTGGTCAACTTCTGTATTGTTGTCTGATCTTTTGCATTGGTTCTGAGCATGCGTGCACAAAAGTCCGATGGTTTTCTGTACACACGATCAGACTTTGCTCCATCTGACTTTTGTTGCTGGAAAGTTTGTCCGTTCGCACAGCCAACAAAAGTCAGATGAAAACCGAAAAAGTTTGTCCGATGGAGCGTACACACGGTCAGATGTTGCCTTAAAACAGCTTGCATGTTTGTTGTCAAAAAGTCTGATCGTGTGTATGGGCCTTTAGATTTTCTGCAGATTTTTGTCTTCATATTTACCAAAATCATATAATATGAGGTCAAACCTTTATGCCCCGTACATACAATCGGATTTTACGCCAACAAATGTTGGATGTGAGCTTGTTGGCGGAAAGTCCGACCATGTGTATGCTCCATCGAACATTTGTTGGCGAGCTTTCCGCCAACAAATGTTGGCTAGCAGGTTCTCAAATTTTCCGCCAACAAATGTTTGTTGTCGGACTTTCCGATCGTGTGTACACAAGTCCGTCGGACAAAAGCCCACACATGCTCGGAATCAAGTACGAGCCGGAGATATAACTAACGTTCGTAAAGGAGATATCACATACGTCTTGTACGTCACTACATTCCTAATTGTTGGCCAACATTTGTGTGACCGTGTGTATGCAAGACAAGTTGGAGCCAACATCCTTTGAACAAAAATCAATGGTTTTGTTGTCAGAAAGTCCGTTCATGTGTACGGGGCATGAGAGTTTCAATTTGTATGCAATCAGGCAGGCCCTTGCACTACATGGTTTTGGTAAATCTGAAGAAAAATCTGCAGAAAATCTAATAGTGTGTATGGGGCTTTAGTATCTATGTTTATTAACCACCTTAGACCCGCGCCATAGCCAAATGACGGCTACAGCGCGAATCTGATGTGAAGGGCGCGTGCGGCGCGCTCTGTGATCCGCGAGTCTGTGAGACTCGCTGGATCACAGATCCGAGTAAGGGGTCGATCCCGACCCCTTACCACGTGATCAGCTGTCAGCCAATGACAGCTGATCATGTGAAAATAACCGAGCCGGTAATCGGCTTTTTTTCCTGCTCGCGCTGAAAGCGCGAGGAGAAAAAAAAAAGCCGATCACCGGCGGCAGTGAGAGGGACATCAGTCCCTCTCACTGCAATATACCCAGGGTCCATGGTGCCCTCCTTTGAATAATAAAAGTGCCCACAGTGCCACCTGTCAGTGCCCACAGTGCCATATGTCAGTGCCCACAGTGCCATCTGTCAGTGCCCACAGTGCCAGTGCTGCACATCAGTGTCCCCTACCAGTGCTCATCAGTGTCCCCTACCAGTGCTCATCAGTGCCCCCTATCAGTGCCCATCAGTGCCATCTATCAGTGCCACCCATCAGTGCCCATCCGTGCCACCCATCCGTGCCACCCATCCGTGCCCATCAGTGTCATCTTTGCTGTGCCCATCAGTACCGACTTATCTGTCCCCACCAGTGCAGCCTATCAGTGCCCACCAGTGCAGCTTATCAGTGCCCACCAGTGCAGCTATCAGTGCCCACCAGTGCCGCCTCATCAGCGCATATCAATGAAGCAGAAAAATTAACTGTTTGCAAAATTTTATAACAAACTATTAAACATGATTTTATTTTATTTTTTAATTTTCCATCTTTTTTTATTTGTTTAGCAAATAATAAAAACCCCAGCTGTGATTTAAATACCACCAAAAGAAAGCTCTATTTGTGGGGAAAAAATGTTAAAAATTTAATTTGGGTATAGTGTTGTATGACCGCGCAATTGTCATTCAAAGTGCGTCAGCGCCAAAAGCTGAAAATTGGTCTGGTCACGAGGGGGGTTTAAGTGCAAAGTAATCAGGTGGTTAAGCCTTGCACACACGATCGGATTTTCGGCAGAGAATTGTGTGATGACAGACTGTTTGCCTAAAATCCGACCGTTAGTACACTCCTTCAGACAATTGTTGTCCCACTTTCGGCCAACAAATGTTGGATGGCAGGCTAGTAAATTTTCGGCAGACAACGGTCTGAAGTCAGTCACACAAAAGTCCCAAGTACAAACACGCATGCTCGGAATCAATTTTTACTAAAGGCCTGTACACACGATTGGACTTTTTGACAACAAACATGCAAATGACCTGTTTTAAGGAAAAATCAGACCGTGTGTACGCTCCATCGGACAAACTTTTTCAGTTTTCATCGGACTAATGTTCGCTGTGCAAACAGACAAACTTTCCGACAACAAAAGTCCTATGGTGCAAAGTCCTATTGTGTGTACACAAGTCCATAGGACTTTAGTCCAAAGTACAAACATGCTCAGAACCAATGCAAAAGATCAGACAACTATACAGAAGTTGACCAAAGGGTGGCAGTAAAGAGCTGAAAAAACACGTGATTTGGTGAAAGTTGGCTGAAAAAGTCCTGCTGTGTGTATGCAATACAAGTTCACGGCCAACGCCCTTTGGACAGAAATCCACTGAAAAGTTTGTTTGAAGTCCGATTGTGTGTATGAGGCTAAAGGATGAGCTCTGGCGTGTTCGCACAGCCCAGGTGCAGAGCCCGTCAAGAAGTCGGCACTGTGCTGCTCTAATCACAGGCAGTGAGACATTTCCCGATCTCTGCAGCCGTGCATCGGGACAATGTCTCACTGCCTGTGATTAGTGCAGCGTAGCGCCGACTTCCAGGCGGGCTCTGCACATGGGCTGTGTGAACACGCTGGAGCTCATCCTTAAGGCTGCTTTCACACAGAGGTGGACGGGCGCTATATTTAGCGTCCCGCCATTCAGTTTTAATCACAGCTAGCGGCCCAAAAAGGGTTAAAACCGCCCATAAAAAGGGCCACTGCAGTGGCGGGTTTGCAGTGCTGCCCCATTGTTTTCAATGGGAAGGGGCGCTTTAGGAGCGGTGAATACACCGCTCCTACAGCGCTCCAAAGATGCTGTCCTGCAAGCGCACCGCTCCAGTGTGAAAGCCCCTCGGGCTTTCACATTGGAGTGAATTGATCGGCTCTTTCTGGGCGCTTTGCAGGCGCTATTTTTAGCACCTGCAAAGCCCCTCAGTGTGAAAGCAGCCTAATGCTCACCAAACACGACATGTATAGCAGAAGGTGCCCAAAGGGCACGAGCTGAAATTCCATGTAGTACGTCACTACATTCGTGTTTGTTGGCCGACAATTATGTGCCGTTAGTATGCAAGACAAGTTGTTCCTGGCACACGCCCTTTGGACAAAAGTCTGACGCTTTATTGGCCAACAATCCGATCGTGTGTACGAGGCTTTAGTATGTGCAAAATCAGACTGCAGGGCTTCACTAGCCCAGCTCCAGGGAAATGGACAGTAGTCCTCTGCCTGGGAAGGATGGTGACTGGGGAATGCAGGATTTCCTATCCTAGGACAGTCTCTGCAAAGCACAGTGTGCACAGAACCAGCCTGCACCCTCTAGCGGCCAACAGGCAGAACAGCGCCCCGTGCACAGGGAAGGGGGCGCTGGGGATGCCTCGTTGAACACAACAGCGGCATTAGCTGTCAGTCAGCGAGCTGTTTTATGCGCTTGCGCAGTGTGCCTCGGCAGGACAGTTGTGCTGTCATAATGGCCAGCATTGGTATGGGACTATGCATGAAGAAGAGGCTGGAGGAGCATTGAAGCGGCGTCCCTTTTCTAGTCCTTATGGATGCTCTGAGCAGCAGGAAGCACCTCTGCATTGTGACATCAGGATCCTTCGTGTTGTTTTGCTGCCAAGTAGCAGGACAGTGACCCTGCAGCATGCTGACCCAGCAGCGGGCACAGCGCACGGAGATCCCAGCTGCAGACTCTACGGGTGAGTGCCCACTGACCCCTCCACCACCACCACCTGGCACTGCACGGGTTACAGGCACCGAGTCATCTGCAGGCGGGGGTGACATCACAAGCACCCTTTCCTTGCTGCACTAAACAATGGAGCTGTCATGGTAGAAGTTGCTGTAGGATTCCCCATTAGATTGGTAAACAAGGAAGGATGGAAGCTTGTTGGTGATGATGATGATGATGGGCACCTACAGGATGCCACATTACCCTTCTCACATTCATCTATTGGGATGATTGTATATTGTGTGTGTATATATATATATATATATATATTATATAATATAATAGAGGAGGTGATCACTAATCCAGCATCTGCATAGTGTGTTCAGGGGAGAAAGTAGGAATATACATGGTGGTGTATAGAAGGATGCTACTATATATAGATCTATCTATCTAGCTATCTATCTATATATATATATATATTATATTATATATATATATATATATATATATATATATATATATATATATATATATATATATATATATATATATATATATATGTATATATATTGGTAGACAGCTATATATATATATATATATATATATATATATATATATATATATATATATATATATATATATACACACACACACACACACACACACACACACACACACACACATATATATATATATGTCTGCCAATACTGTAATACTGTGATGGCTGACTATTACTGATTATATTACCAATGAATGTATTTATGGACATGGTGTGTATCAGTCAGTGATCTGTATGTTGAGCTGTGATCATGTGACCTCAAATAAAATGGTTAAATATGTCCCCAGTGAAAAACATATCAGTGTTTAGAATGGGAGATGACTGGCGTGTAGATGAGATGTGAGTCCATGTTTTTGTCGCAGCTCAGACTAAGGAATCCCCAGCGTATGATCCAGTCTCTTCTAAACACATCTAAAGTGTCAGCCTGTAAGGTAAGGTCCTCTTCTCCGCTGTCATAGTGGGGGTTATTTACTAAAGGCAAATCCACTTTGCACTACAAGTGTAAACTACAAGTGCAAAGTGCACTTGAAATTGCACTGAAAGTGCACTTGGAAGTGCAGTCGCTGTAGATCCAATGGGGACATGCAAGGAAAATAAAAAAACTGCATTTAGCTTGCACCTGATTGGATGATAAAATCAGCAGAGCTTCCCTTCATTTCGGGTCTACCCCTCAGATTTACAGCGACTGCACCTCCAAGTGCACTTTGCACTTGTAGTTTACACTTGTAGTGCAAAGTGGATTTGCCTTTCGTAAATAACCCCCATTATCTCTTCTTTCCTGGAGTTTGGAACTCGCACTCCTGATTATTTTACCGAACCCAGGTTCACACTGAATGCGGGTTTGAAATTGTGCGAGTTCATTTCAAACCCGCATTTCAGCGCGGGTTCGTGCACAGATGTTTATTGAAATTGCCCCCAGAAGTCACCAAAAGTTGTCCAGGAACTACTTTTGGGAATTGGTGTTGCGGCACCGCCAAGCCAGCGTCGCACCGATTCGGACGGTGCCGCCACCGGCAATAGATACATAGTTAGCTAGGCCGAGAAAAGACACAAGTCCATCCAGTTCAACCATAAAGGCTCTGATTTGGCATGTCAAATCGCGTGTGAAATCAGCCCGGGGCTTAGGGCTCATGCACACACTGCAGCTCAAAAATGCGGCTCCTACGGGCTTTTGAGCTTTTTTGAGCTCTTGTTTTTTTTCTGCCTGGAACCCCCCCCCCCCCCCCCCCCCCCCCCCCCCCCCCCCCCCCCTCCATGTTAGCCAATGGGGGTTATTTACTAAAGGAAAATCTACTTTGCACTGAAAGTGCACTTGGAAGTGCAGTCGCTGTAGATCCAAGGGGGACATGCAAGGAAAATAAAAAACAGCATTTTAGCTTGCACATGATGGGATGATATAATTAGCAGAGCTTCCCTTCATTTCAGATCTACCCCTTAGATTTACAGCGACTGCACTTCCAAGTGCACTTGCAGTGCAAAGGGGATTTGCCTTTCGTAAATAACCCCCAATGTGTCCATGCATACTATAGGCTTTTTTCAGGAGTTTACAGGCCAAAAAACACCCCAATAAACTCGCATTTTTGAGAGGAGTTTTCAAGCAGCAAAGACAACTAAGTTGCTTTTGGACAATTTCCTGCTCCCAACTTTGTGGGAACAGTTTGGAGATGGCCCCTTCCTGTTCCAAAATGACTGTGCACAAAGCAAGGTCTATAAAGACATGGATGAGCGAGTTTGGGGTGGTGGAACTTGACTGGCCTGCACAGAGTCCTGACCTCAACCTGATAGAACACCTTTGGGATGAATTAGAGCGGAGACTGCGAGCCAGGCCTTCTCGTCCACATCAGTGCCTGACCTCACAAATGCGCTTCTGGAAAATGGTCAAACATTCCTATAGACACATTCCTAAACCTTGTGGACAGCCTTCCCAGAAGAGTCAAAGCTGTTATAGCTGCAAAGGATGAACAACTCAATACTGAACCCTATGGACTAAGACTGGAATGCCATTATAGTTCATGTGCGTGTAAAGGCAGGTGTCCCAATACTTTTGACAATATAGTGTATTTTGAGAGAAAAGTGTAAATATTGACAGCAATATTGTAAGTTTACCATTTATTATATCTATTTTACTAAAATTCATATAATACAGACTTTTGAAATGTAATGTTGCATTTTAGAAAATGTACATTAATAACCTAACAGCCCTTTATAGCTGTGTGTAAATGAAACAGGATAAGTCAGTGATTGGTGAGGCCACGCTAAGACCACTTTGTTTTATTCTTCAGCTTTAAATGTCACGTGCCATCTGTTATCAGTGTCACGTGTCATCAATGCCACGTATCAGTGCCATCTGTCATCAGTGTCACGTGTCATCAGTGCCACGTATTAGTGCCATCTCTCATCAGTGCCACGTATTAGTGCCATCTCTCATCAGTGCCACGTATTAGTGCCACATGATATCAGTGCCACGTATAAGTGCCATCTGTCACCAGTGCCACATGTCATCAGTGCCCCGTACTAGTACCATCTGTCATCAGTGCCACCTGTCATTAGTGCCATCTGTCAGTGTCACGTGTCATCAGTGCCCCGTATTAGTGCCATCTGTCATCAGTGTCACGTGTCATCAGTGCCCCGTACTAGTGCCATCTGTCATCAGTGCCACCTGTCATCAGTGCCACGTCAGTATCACGTGTCATTGTCCTGGTGCTCCAGGGCCTTCCAAAGTGTAATATGTAGTCAACAAGTTAGATGTGTAATTTATGCTTCTATAACACCTGATGGCGCTGCCTGCAATTTGGGCCACTCTAAGTGGCCAGGCTGTGTAAAAGTCCCACATATGTGGTATCGTAATACTCAGGAGGAGTAGCAGAATTTATTTTGGGGCATCATTTGTGGTATACAGATGCCATGTGAGAGAAATAACCTATTACAATGACAATTTTGTGGAAAAAAATAAAAAATAAAAAAATAATTCATTTTGCAAAGAATTGTGGGAAAAAAAATGACAACATCAAAAAGCTCACCATGCCTCTTACTAAATACCTTGGGATGTCTACTTTCAAAAAGGGGTCATTTGGGGGTATTTGTACTTTCCTGGCTTGTTCGGGTCACAAGAAATGAGATGGGTCACCAGTACATCAGATGTGATCAATTTTGTATGATTCGCACCACAGTTTGTAGAGTCTGTAACTTTCACAAAGACCAAATAATATCCACTAATTTGGGTTATTTTTACCAAAGATATGTGGCAGTATAAATTGTGGCCAAAATTATGAAGAAAAATTAATAATTTGCTAAATTTTATCACAGAAACAAAGAAAAATGCGTTTTTTTTTTTTTTCAAAATTTCCGGTCTTTTTTCATTTATAGCGCAAAAAAAAAAAAAACCCAGAGGTGATCAAATACCACCAAAAGAAAGCTCTATTTGTGGGAAAAAAAGGACAAAAAATTAATTTGGGTACAGTATTGCATGACTGAGTAATTGTCATTCAAAGTGTGAGAGCACCGAAAGCTGAAAATTGGTCTGGGCAGGAAGGGTGTTTAAGTGCCCAGTAAGCAAGTGGTTAATATTGTAAACGCTATAACTTTTGTGCAAACCAATCAATAAACGCTTATTGCAATTTTTTTTACCAAAAATATGTAGAAGAATACGTATCGGCCTAAACTGAGGGAAAAAAAAAATTTTCTATATATTTTTGGGGGATATTTATTATAGCAAAAAGTAAAAAATAATGCGTTTTTTTTTCAAAATATTTTGTTTATAGCGCAAAAAATAAAAAACGCAGGGGCGATCAAATACCACCAAAAGAAAGCTCTATTTGTGGGAAAAAAAGGACGTCAATTTTGTTTGGGAGCCACGCCGCACGACCGCGCAATTGTCAGTTAAAGCGGCGCAGTGCCGAATCGCAAAAAGTGGTCTGGTCTTAAGCCAGCAAAATGGTCCGGTCTGAAAGTGGTTAATGTGTTACTAAACACATAATCAGTCTGTATATGCAGTACAACGTGCTTGATATACTCACTGTGGAACCTAAGGGGTTAATCCCCTGCATTGTGTAAAAAGTCTGTTTGATCCTGTCTTCTCTGATCCTCCCCTTCTTCCACAGTCCCCAATCCATCTGCTGATAGTACAGAGCCTTGGAGGCGTTTTGTACATGCTCAGTTTGATTTGTATAGCTAGCTTTTTTTTTTTTGGGAGGGTGCATGTGATCAGCACAGGGTCAATCAGCACTGTCCAGGCAGAGGGTCCGGAGTCATGCAGCCTCATAGGGCAGTCAAAAGAGAATGAAGTCTCATCCTACAAGCTTTAACCAGAGCTTGGCTGGACACTAATAGAAGTCGCAAGACTGCTACATACTGCTAATGAGAAAAGGTATATTTAGCAGTTTATATTTACTAAAATCGTTGCATTTCCATGTTCTGTGTACTGTTGGAGACCAGATATAGTAAATGCAGGGTCCTGGGTTTAGTAACACTAATTTTCACTTGGTGACCTTACATTGTGTAGACAAGCCACTTACTACTGACAGGGGTACTTACAATGATCAGCTTTTTATTATGTAAAACCTTTATCCTAAAAGGAAAAAACATCTGTGGCTGCTTGCAAAGTATTGAGCAAGTAGTGTGACATTTTTTACCTTAATCCAGGGAATGCAGTAAGGTAAAAAATGTCTTAACTTTAGATCCACTTTAAATAATAAAGTTATTAAAAGTCAAATTCTATTCCCAGACCAATATTGCAATTGAAGATGTAAGGATTTACTGACAAATGCCATAGTTGCCCAACTAGAGTGATCTAGTGGTAACTTGTGTGAAAAAAATGTCATATGGGTACAGTGTTGGATGGCCATGCAATTGTCATTCAAAGCGCTGGGCAGGAAGAGGGTAAAAGTGCCCACTAGGCAAATGGTTAAATCTCCTCTTCTCCTCCATACAGGGCCGTTTTTAAGGCAGGACAAAATGGGCAGCTGCCATGGGCCCTGTCATTGTTGTGGGGCCCAAAGCAGCTGCCTGATACTTGCCAACTATCCTGGTTTAAATTCCCTCGTCCCTTGACGATTTAGTCCTGTGCTGTGTCCCAATATCTCAGTGTGAAGTGCTGCTACTAATGCTGCCGAGCTCTGCCATATTGTTGTGTAAAGATGACTCACCTGCAGACCCTGTGTTTACATGTAATATACCGGCATGTGTATGTAAATAGTGGCGGCATTCATATGTAAATAGGGGCGGCCGCCGGCAGTGATATGCATATCATGCCCCCCTAAGGTCATATCCACAGTAATCTCTAGCAACCAATCAACAAGCCGAAATCATGTGCTGTAACCTCTAGCAACTAATCAGTGAGCCGTAATGTGTGCTGTAACCTCTAGCAACCAGTTAGTGAGTGGTAATGATACACTGTAACCTCTGGCAACCAATCGCAATCGCTGCCTGATCTGATTCGGTAAACTGAGCAGGTGGAGAGCAAAACTGCATGGGGGGGGGGGGGCCCAAGAAAAGTTTTGCCCAGGGTCCAATCAATATTAAAGACGGCCCTGCCTCCATGCCTCTTATCAGTTTGGTTGCCCTTCTCTGCACTTTCTCTAGTTCTCCGATATTATTTTTGTGAACTGGTGCTCAAAACTGAACTGCATATTCCAGATGAGGTCTTACTAATGATTTGTACAGGGGCAAAATTACTGTATGTCTATGGAGTCCATACTTCTTTTAATAAGAGAAAGTATTTTGCTATCTTTAGAAAGTACAGCTTGGCATTGCATGCTATTATAACATCTATGATCTACCAGAACACCCAGATCCTTCTCCACCACTGACTCCCACGGCTGTTCTCCTCCTAGTGTATATGATGTGTGCATAAGTTTAGCCACTTCAATACCGCCATACGTAAATGTATGGCCTTGTGGTGGTGATAGCGGGATCATGGTTGAGGCTACCACCATGTTCCTGGTATCATTTTTGACAGCAGGCGATTCCCTACACCAGTCCTCAAGTACCCCCAACAGGCCATATTTGCAGGTTTTCCTTTATCTTGCACAGGTGCTTTAAATCAGAGTCAATGGCTTGGTATTTTGGACAGCTACTTTATCTAAGAGAAATTCCCAAAACATGGCCTGTTGGGGGTACTTGAGGACCGAGATTGAGAACCACTGTAAAAGTAATCCTAGCACCTATATATCCTGTCACTTTCGGTTTGTTTGTTTTCAAGCTGTTTCCGGCTTTTGAAGCAGCAGATCAAACCAATCTTGGTTTTATCTGCTGCTTTGGAGGTCAAAGAACCTGTCATGGACCATGCTGTCACAAAAAAAAAATGAAATCACTAAACAATTACAAAAATAAATAAATAATTAAAGTCCCCCTGTGCTCACGCGCAAAGGTCAACGCGGGCATCGGTTCTGCACGCATATGTAAACAACACATGCATCACACATGTGGCATATCACTGTGAATGTCAGAGTGAGAGCAATAATTCTAGGACCAGACCTCTTATATAACTCTAAACTGGTAACCTGCAAAGACTTTTAAAGCGTTGAGAACAGAAAAAAACTGCGCCACAACATGTGGCGCAGTTTTTTTCTGTTATTTGGTTATCTCCCTATTACTGCAGCCTGTGTTTATATATTTTAGGTCTATTTTTTAGGTCAGCGCGGTCTTTTTTACATTATACTTTTAAAGTGTTGCCTATGGAAAATTTGATGTACTGTAGTTTGTCGAAGTTTGGTATCCATTTACTCAGCATAACAGCATCATTTATAGTTTACCAGAAAATTGGGTATTATATTGTGTTTGTGTTCACTAGAATTAATAAAACTTTATTTTTTTTCCTAAAAAGCTGTGTTTGAAAATTTGGACAACTACTGTGTGACACAAAAAATTGCAACAACCACCATTTTATTCTCCAGGGCTTCTGCTTAAAAAATGTATTATATATATATATATATATATATATATTATATATATATATATATATATATATGTGTGTGTGTGTGTGTGTGTGTGTGTGTGTGTATGTATTTCTCTCTCTCTCATATATATATATATATATATATATATATGTATATTTATATATATATAATCACATACACATGTAGGGGCTCTAAGTAATTTTCTACCAAAAATGGCAATTTTTTTACATGTTACACAGTTTTCAGAATTGGCCCAGTGGGCAAGTGTTTAAACCTCATTTGCCACAGTTGCCCAAATCAATAGTGCATCAAGGTAAGCTTGCAAGTTGGAGACATCCTGTGTAGGGACATAATTACACTGCATAGCTTGGTGTCATCTGCAAACACTGAAATAGTACTTTTAATCCCAGACCCAATATTATTTATAAATCTGGTCAAAAGTAAGGGTCCCAACACTGAACGTTGGGGCACACCACTAGTAACCTTAGACCATTTAGAACAGGCATCACTAAAGCCACTGTCTCATCCGGACCCACGGTCACACCATTAAGGAGCCTTCCTTCTTCTTGGCCCTCGCCGCTATTGTTCTCAAGGCAGTGCGGAGAGCGGGATAGCAATGAACAGAGAGCGGGATGCACAGCTGCACTGGATGGAGGGCAGGAGCTGCATGAGCTAAATTTCCAGGTCAACTAGCAGGTGATTGGTTGCTAGGATACCAGGTGATCCTAGCAACCAATCACCAGCTTGTTAATACGAAAAGTTAACCCTGGCAGCTCCCGCCCTCAATCCAATGCTGCTGTGCCTCCCGCTCGCCTCTGTGTAAAGTAGGAGAACATGGGCAAAAGGACATGGCTGTGAAAGTGGGGGCAGGGGGGTTGACGTGCAGGGGGTAGTGATATATATCTGTGTGTGTGTGTGTGTGTGTGGGGGGGGGGGGGGTCAGATGTGAAAGGCGAGCAGTGC
This sequence comes from Lithobates sylvaticus, assembly GCA_028564925.1. Classification (NCBI taxonomy): domain Eukaryota; kingdom Metazoa; phylum Chordata; class Amphibia; order Anura; family Ranidae; genus Lithobates; species Lithobates sylvaticus. The sequence continues at coordinate 64,189,134 of CM053033.1, read as the reverse complement.
TGTGGGGGGGAATATAAAGGCGAGCAGTGCTGTGGGGGGGGGGGGAGTATAAAGTCGAGCAGTGCTGTGGGGGGAATATAAAGGAGATCAGTGCTGTGGGGGGAATATAAAGGCGATCAGTGCTGTGGGGGGGGAATATAAAGGCGAGCAGTGCTGTGGGGGGGGGATATAAAGAGGAGCAGTGCTGTGGGGGGGGATATAAAGGCGATCAGTGCTGTGGGGGGAATATAAAGGCGATCAGTGCTGTGGGGGGGAATATAAAGGCGATCAGTGCTGTGGGGGGGAATATAAAGGCGAGCAGTGCTGTGGGGGGGAATATAAATGCGAGCAGTGCTGTGGGGGGGGGAGTATAAAGTCGAGCAGTGCTGTGGGGGGGAATATAAAGGCGATCAGTGCTGTGGGGGGGAATATAAAGGCGATCAGTGCTGTGGGGGGGGAATATAAAGGCGAGCAGTGCTGTGGGGGGGATATAAAGGCGAGCAGTGCTGTGGGGGGGGGATATAAAGGCGATCAGTGCTGTGGGGGGAATATAAAGGCGATCAGTGCTGTGGGGGGGAATATAAAGGCGATCAGTGCTGTGGGGGGAATATAAAGGCGAGCAGTGCTGTGGGGGGAATATAAAGGCGATCAGTGCTGTGGGGGGGAATATAAAGGCGAGCAGTGCTGTGGGGGGGAATATAAAGGCGAGCAGTGCTGTGGGGGGGATATAAAGGGGAGCAGTGCTGTGGGGGGGGGGGGGGGGGGAATATAAAGGCGAGCAGTGCTGTGGGGGGGATATAAAGGCGAGCAGTGCTGTGGGGGGGAATATAAAGGCAAGCAGTGCTGTGGGGGGGAATATAAAGGCGAGCAGTGCTGTGGGGGGGAATATAAAGGCGAGCAGTGCTGTGGGGGGGAATATAAAGGCGAGCAGTGCTGTGGGGGGGAATATAAAGGCGATCAGTGCTGTGGGGGGGAATATAAAGGCGAGCAGTGCTGTGGGGGGGAATATAAAGACGAGCAGTGCTGTGGGGGGGGATATAAAGGCGAGCAGTGCTGTGGGGGGGGGAATATAAAGGCGAGCAGTGCTGTAGGGGGGGAATATAAAGGCGAGCAGTGCTGTAGGGGGGGAATATAAAGGCGAGCAGTGCTGTGGGGGGGGGGAATATAAAGGCGAGCAGTGCTGTGGGGGGAATATAAAGGCGAGCAGTGCTGTGGGGGGGAATATAAAGGCGAGCAGTGCTGGGGGGGGGGGAATATAAAGGCGAGCAGTGCTGTGGGGGGGGGGGAATATAAAGGCGAGCAGTGCTGTGGGGGGGAATATAAAGGCAAGCAGTGCTGTGGGGGGGGGGGATATAAAGGCGAGCAGTGCAGTGGGGGGGAATATAAAGGCGAGCAGTGCTGTGGGGGGGAATATAAAGGCGAGCAGTGCTGTGGGGGGGGGATATAAAGGCGATCAGTGCTGTGGGGGGAATATAAAGGCGATCAGTGCTGTGGGGGGGAATATAAAGGCGATCAGTGCTGTGGGGGGAATATAAAGGCGAGCAGTGCTGTGGGGGGAATATAAAGGCGATCAGTGCTGTGGGGGGGAATATAAAGGCGAGCAGTGCTGTGGGGGGGAATATAAAGGCGAGCAGTGCTGTGGGGGGGATATAAAGGGGAGCAGTGCTGTGGGGGGGGGGGAATATAAAGGCGAGCAGTGCTGTGGGGGGGATATAAAGGCGAGCAGTGCTGTAGGGGGGGAATATAAAGGCAAGCAGTGCTGTGGGGGGGGGGGGGAATATAAAGGCGAGCAGTGCTGTGGGGGGGAATATAAAGGCGAGCAGTGCAGTGGGGGGGAATATAAAGGCGAGCAGTGCTGTGGGGGGGGAATATAAAGGCGATCAGTGCTGTGGGGGGGAATATAAAGGCGAGCAGTGCTGTGGGGGGGAATATAAAGACGAGCAGTGCTGTGGGGGGGGATATAAAGGCGAGCAGTGCTGTGGGGGGGAATATAAAGGCGAGCAGTGCTGTAGGGGGGGAATATAAAGGCGAGCAGTGCTGTAGGGGGGGAATATAAAGGCGAGCAGTGCTGTGGGGGGGGGGGGGGAATATAAAGGCGAGCAGTGCTGTGGGGGGAATATAAAGGCGAGCAGTGCTGTGGGGGGGAATATAAAGGCGAGCAGTGCTGTGGGGGGGGGAATATAAAGGCGAGCAGTGCTGTGGGGGGGGGGAATATAAAGGCGAGCAGTGCTGTGGGGGGGAATATAAAGGCAAGCAGTGCTGTGGGGGGGGGGGGGGGGGGGGATATAAAGGCGAGCAGTGCAGTGGGGGGGAATATAAAGGCGAGCAGTGCTGTGGGGGGGAATATAAAGGCGAGCAGTGCTGGGGGGGGGGGGGGGGGGAATATAAAGGCGATCAGTGCTGTGGGGGGGAATATAAAGGAGAGCAGTGCTGTGGGGGGTCATGTGAAGGGGGGCAGGTTCTGGTGGGGAGGTGAGATGTGATGTGATTTTATAATTATTTGGTAAAATTCCTTTTCAAATTTTGTGATCTTTCTTCCTTTCTACCTTTCTATAGTATAGTTTATGGTTTCTATATTATAGTTTCTTACTATAGTAGTAGTTATTAAATATCACCAGCAGACAGCTCAATCTGTCTCAAAATGTTTTATAAAATTTGGGTGCACATTTGCATGACTGAGAATTGTCAGTCAAACTATTACAGCGCTGAAAACTAAAAAAGGCCTGGTAATAGGGGTATATACAGGCTCACCACTCAAATGGTAAATGAAATCATACATCTTAGTGAGCTGACTCTACTTACTTCTGTTTATCTGGTAACCCCATTCATTACTTCAACGTCAACCAGTTTACATTTCTGTTACTGGCGGTAGTGGGGAAAGCAGTTTTTCAGCAAATGACAACCAAAACTTACAGTTAACCTCTTGCCACCCATGTAACACATATGTACAGTGGCAAAGAGGGTGGGTGTTAATACCCACACTCTACACATATACATCCATGGGCAGCAAAGCCTTCTGCGCAGAGAATACACTTACTGCGCTTCCAGCAGAGGGCCTGAGGTATAAAAGACAGCTCTCGGTCTCTAATAATGATCTGGAGCTGTCAGGACTGGCTCCCGATCATGTGACCAATGTAACAGCCAATCATATGGCATAGCTCCCAACAGTCCCCGATTTCGTCACTCTATTCGCCTTTTCTCCTCATTTGTCCATCATTTTGGTCTGATCTATATAGCTGTATATAAATGCACTATTTATCTTTCAGAAAGTGTTAAACCTTTCATCTGATTTCTAAATTGCTTCTTTTTTAAATTGAAAAAGCCAGTATAAAGGAATAGTAGCGTTAAAAAAAAAAAAAAAAAAAAAAGCACTTGTGGCTTTAAAGCGGAGTTCCACTCAAAAGTGGAACTTCCGCTTTAAGTACTCCTTGCCCCCTTACATGCCACATTTGGCATGTCATTTTTTTGGGGGGGGGGGGGGGGGGGGGAATGGGTACCTACTTCAGAGAGGGACTTCCTGTCCCACTTCCTTGTTTCGTCTTCAGGCCGCCTAGGCGACTCCTCCTCTCCCCCTAGGCGGCACCTCCCTCTAGGCCAGGGGTGCCCAACCTTTTGAAGAGCGAGTGCCACTTAAGTGACTTGTTAACTGGTCGCGGGCCACAATAAGTGGAGCGGACGGAGGACAGATCCGTGTCCGTTCTGTATATGCAGAGTGGACATGGACACAGCCCACTCTACTCTATGGGCCCCCTTTCCAATTCAACAAGATGGAAGGGGACTGATCCCCTTCTGTTTTTTTTTTTTTTTAGTGGATCGGATTGGAGGTAGGTGGGTGTAAATAGACACCAGTCCGTTTATATCTGCCGCTCCATAGAGGTGAATGGAGGGTCCGCATGGGTTGAACCGATCATGTGAAAGGGGCCTAAGGCTGCTATCACACTGATGTGCCGCAGTTTACCTGCACTGCGGGTGCAGTACAGTGCACCTGTGGCTTTCCTGCAGGTTATATAATGATTGTGGGATTGTGTTTACCCTTGGATTTTGCTGCTTTTTTAGGGATTTTTCCACACACAGCATTTGAGCTGGCGCCTTATTTATTCATTTATTTTTATAATATCCACATATTTATTCTTTTTGTGCATATTATCTAGTTCATCAACAGCGCGAAGGTCACCCACATTACTATTCACTTTTCCTGCAGGTTAGCTGCACTTTGCCTCGATGTCTATTATATCCTGCAGGTGTGGTGCACTTTCTGAAAGCTCACCAAACCCGCGGATGATAACAGAAGTCTATGACTCAGTGCAGGTAACCCTAAGGTACAATGCGCTGCATCTGCGGATCAGTTTGAAAGCAGCTCAGTAACCACTGCAGAACAGATATGCCCAGTCATATAACAGTCTTCCATTCAGGTATCGCCGGCTGTTGCTGTCCCAGGCAGAATGCATTTGGTATCACTCCGTTTGGGACAGAAGCCGGCGCTACACAGCCGCTTGCTTCCTCTACCGATGGCTTAATTTAAAACACTGATGCTTTGGGCTTGAGAACCTGCTATCTCAAAGCAGGAGGTCGCGGGCCACATCAGAAGGCTCCGCGGGCCACATGTGGCCCCCCGGGGCACTGGTTGGGCACCCCTGCTCTAGGCAATCTTCTCGGACACATCACAGGTCCCAGAAGATTGCCTGTCCACTCGGAGAGCTCAGAGCGACTCGTGCTTGCCTGGCCGTGAAGCCACAAGCTGTCACTGCCGGGTGCCCACAGTTGCTATGATGGCGCCACAGAGAGGAGGGGGAGAGGAGCAAGGCTTTGGGCGCCTGCATCACTGGACCGTGGGACAGGTGAGTGGCTGTTTATTAAAAGTCAGCAGCTATACTTTTTGTAGCTGCTGACTTTTAATAAATTGAAAAAAGTCCGGAACTCCGCTTTAACTAATCTTTTTATTTTAATTTTTTTTATAATTCTCCTTCAAGGGGGCGTGGCAGGATGTGTGTCCTATGTCTACATACTTTTGCTAATAGGTGTCCCTCATTCCCATCTCAAAAAGCTGAGAGGTATGCAATGGTCATGTGATTGCGCAATCCTTCCCGCCCCTTGGGCATACAGACCCTGTTAAATAGACACCGGGCTGGGTGGGCAGGGGTTCGGAACCTAAGAAAAACAATCCTGGGCTCAATTTGACAGCAGTTTTTCAATTCTGGTATTTCTGTACCTTGAAAAAAATACAAATGCGAATAACTTAATGTATGTTGCTGGTAATTTTTTATTTTTTTTTGTGTTTGAAATTGAATCATACATATTTAGGGGAAGTATAGATTGGTGGACTCAAGGGTGTCCTGAATGCTTGTTATTGTGTTTCTGTCATGATTCTGATGCAATGCTGCTGCGAGAACTGGTGTGTCTGGCTGATGTGATTAAAGGTTTTCCAAGCAGGAACAACACTCATTACGCTTTCAGCTTGCGTACTCTTCCTGCCTTCTACCATATATCATTTGTGGAAGAGCGTGCAGTATGCCCTACATACTCTTCTAGAGTTCACCGCTAATACAGTCATGCTGTATTCATAAGAGCCAAATGCATTTTCTTCCTACAGGCATTTACAAATGCTTACATTTTAGCTTTCTTTTATATAGCTGTAGGAAAGATAGTTATGATCTTTAAATAATTCCTTTACTTTGCTGTTTAGAGAAACAGATCTCTTGTATTATGTCTGCAGCCTTTGACCATCTCTTGTTTCTAGTCTGCAGTCTCTGATCATCTCTTTTGTTATGCCTGCAGTCTATGACCATCTCTTATATTACGTCCTATAGTCTCTGATCATCTCTAGTATTATGTCTGCAGTCTCTGACTATTTCTTGTATCATGTCCGCAGCCTCTGACCATCTCTTGTATCATGTCTACAGTCTCTGACCATCTCTTGTATCATGTCCGCAGCCTCTGACCATCTCTTGTATCATGTCCATAGTTTATGACCATTTCTTGTTTCTTGTCTTCAGCCTCTGACCATCTCTTGTATTATGTCTGCAGTCTCTGACCATCTCTTGTATCATGTCTACAGTCTCTGACCATCTCTTGTATCATGTCCGCAGCCTCTGACCATCTCTTGTATCATGTCCATAGTTTATGACCATTTCTTGTTTCTTGTCTTCAGCCTCTGACCATCTCTTGTATTATGTCTGCAGTCTCTTACCATCTCTAGTATTATGTCCATAGTCTCTGACCATCCCTTGTATTATGACTGCAGTCTCTGACCATCTCTTGTATTATGTCCCTAGTGTCTGACCATCTCCTATATCATGTTTGCAGTCCCTGACCATCTCTTGTTTAATGTTTGCAGTCTCTAGCCATTTCTTTTATAATGTCTGCAGTCTCTAACCATTTCTTGTATCATGCCCATAGTTTTTGACTATGTCCTGTTGTGCATCTGCTGTCTCAGACACTAAATATTCAATGAATTTTGAATGGAGCCTCTTGATGATGTTGGGGGGGGGGGGCAACACTTGAGGCCCGCCATATCAAGAAAGTTGACCACCACTAGCCAGGGCTGTAAATTGGGAGTTGGCAAGCCATCGATTGTGATCTACCCATTGGCTGCGGGCAGCCGATGGGTAGATCATGGACACTACCCTGCTTCCCCCCAGCCTCCGCCGATCACAGAGGGGCAGAGAACACTACAGTGGGGGAGAGGGGGGGGGGGGGTGATGTGAAGGGGGGGCAGAGGACACTGCTTTAGGGGGGAGGTCGGACACTGCTATGGGGGGTCAATGGACACTATTGTATGAGGGGGCAGAGGGGCAGAGGACACTGCTGCTGGGGGGACGGAGGGAGGACAATACTGCATGGGGGGGACAGAGGGGCAAAGGGTACTACTGTGGGGGGAGGAGATTATATTACTGTGGTTGAGATTAATTGAATGGGGGCAGAGAACACTACTGTGGGGGTGTGGGGGGGGGGACAGGACACTACTGTGGGGGGTGATGTGAAGAAGAGCAGAGGATACTACTGTGGGGGGGGGGGGAGTGAAGTGAAGGAGGGCAGAGGATACTACTATGACACACTACGTGTTCTTCATGTCATCTTTTTATTGGGAGCATCATAGCTTTTTTTATTTTTCTTTTTAAAAGGGCGCCAACGATAGGCTGTTATGTGATCACTCCTGCACATTCTGCCAAAAGAAGAAGGTAAAGTACAAAACAATCACCTTAGCAAGATGTTTTTCTCCCTAAATTTTATTATATATTTCGTAACTGCCCTGTCTGGATTCCTTTTTTAAGGAGGTAGATTGTTGTGTTAGCACCTTTTATATGGGGGGCTCTCCCTCGGCGAAATCTACTTTATTTTGTCCTGTGAGATGCGGAGGGTTGGCATTGCCTAAGTTCCTGGTATGTTACTGTGCTGCTATTTAGGTCTTGGTTCGTTGGTGGTTTGTCAGTTCTCAGGCCAATGTAGCAGTATGTTTGGAGGCCACCCTGCTGGGTTTGCTCAAGTAGCTTAGTAACCTGGTATATAGGGGGCCCAAGGACTGTTTTGAGGATGTTTCTAAACTAGTTATTTCTTCTAGGGAACCTGATACAAACTACATTTTTGCATAGGGTCTATTACACTCACCAGAGATCGCACAGAATCTACCCTCAGAAAGCTCCCACTTGTGTGCGTTGCCACTCATATATTGGTACATACTTCGACATGTTCTGGAGCTGTCCTTTGGGTGAAGGTCTTTGAAGTTATTAATGTCCACCTACAGCTATCCCTTCCAATGTCTCCAGATTTGGCTCTGCTGGGGATACATGATGATGAACAAATCCCTAATGCACTAAACTATTGATATTGTATTTTTTGTACTATGCTAAAAAGGCAATACTCTGTAAGTGGAATGCCCCCCCCCCCCCCATCAGTGGTGTCAAGGTTAAATTAATACTGTGTTGCCTATGTATAAGCTGAAGTATATAAATAGGAATTAAGACATTTGATAGGGACAGGGTAGTGGAGACCTTATGGTCTGATGCCTCTATATAATGCCGCGTACACACGATCCGAATTCTCGTCGGAAAAAGCTCTGATGGTTATCCCGTCGGAATTCCGATGGAATTTCGCTCAAACTGTCTTGCCTACACAAGGTCATGCCAAATTTCCGACGGTCAATAACACCACGACATACAACACGTTCGACGGCACTATAAAAGGGAAGTTTAATGCTTCCGAGCATGCGTCGAATTGTTTCCGAGCATGCGTTGGAATTTTGCGTGTCGGAATTGCATACACACGATCGAAAAATCCGATAGAAAGGTTTTCCGTCTGAAAAATTAAGAACAGGCTCCATCGTGCGCCTGCGCACACCGGCGCTCTGATGGGCGGACCATTATCTCTGGCCGTGTCTAGTGTGTATATCAGGGTGGCTTTCCCAGCTCCCTAGTATGGCGGTCACCACTGAGCAGCATGTCTGTATTTGAGGTCTGTTTGCATGCTGTATATCTGCAGCGAATCTGGTATGTAATCTTTACTTATAGTTCCACTCCAGCTGATACTGACGTGTCCTGGCACGTACTGTGGTCAGCTGCAGTAGCACCAGCTTTGGCTTATGACTTTTTACTTTCATTGTAGACGTATCCCCCCACACACTAAATGGTGTTTGTGGATTTATCAACACTGATAAATCCTTCCTATTGAATACCTGCATTACCCATTGCCTCTTCAAGGGAAGCTCCCTATCCATCCATATGGAAGTATCTGTGTCTTCTAATATCAGGGTAAGGCGGATTGTCTCTGGCTTATCTAAAACTATTCAATAATACCCAGTGTTATGACTTTAATATTGCCATTATTATATTGTAGGCTACTTGATGGCCTGGGCCTTGCTCCTCTTTATGACGCCCCATATACTCTGGACTAAATCTGATTTCCTATTATCATTAGTCTCCTTCTGGCTTATTTCAAGTAGGCTTATATGCAACTATTGGATGTAATAAGGTAGGCTTCTTATAAGCTTTCTTTGATATCTGTGTGGGAGTGGCACTCCATTCTATCTCCTTTTTATGCGTTATTCCTTTTACTCTAAATACCAGCATGCATTACCTTTCTCTAATTAGGTTACTCAATATGGGTACTCTCTCTAAAAAAACTATCTGTCTAGTTTAGTTTTAGCCATTATTACTAGATACACACTCATGCTACCCCTCTCACTACCTATGTGGATATCTTGGGAGCCCTGGCCGTGTTGACCTTGGGACACTGTGCTGCTAAAATAAGCTGAAACTCTCTCAAAACTACTGTAACTTTATTGATATAAATGATTATCTTTGGTACATGAATATCTACTTAATGTCTCTTTTGCCCTCTTTAGAACAGCTACTGAGCTCCCGATGAAGCATATATTTTTTGCGAAACTAGTCGATCTAAGCGTTCTAATGTACATTTTTCAACACTGCAATAGTTACTGCAATGCATTGTATTATTAGTCCTATTTAGGGTTAACGACATTGTTAGAATCTTGCATGCATTCATCATGCCTGTTAATGGTTTTACTGTGATTATCTTTTGTAAATTTTGTACTCAATAAATTTGTATATATTTTTTACTATTGGTGCCTAAAAAGTCCATTCCTGTTCCTATGTGCTCTTTTGATATATACTGGCTAAATTCCCCTTTGTTCAGCTTCTAAATGTTGCTTTATGTGAGGTGCCTCGTTCTGGTGGTCATGGAGGTCCAGCACACGATTCTCTCAAGGTTGGCAGCTATGTATTAAAGGAGGTGAGCTAGGCATCTCTGGGCAATACATCTTCCGGACATTGTTGTGCTTTCAGTTCGTTTTATGGAGCAATTTTAGGCTCAGCCTTCCTGGTAAACCTATAGGATTTCCCCTTACCCCCCCCCCCCCCATTCTTCCAGCTGGGATATATTTCCTGTGCTAGGAATTTTCTGGTATTCAGCATGAGCTGCCTCAAACAAGATGGCCATGCGACTGGGACACAATGTCACTTCCAGTAGGTGTGGCAGGATGTGGTCATTCTTTGGGCATTTCTTCTGGGTCAGGGAGGCTGCTGGTTGCTGGGGGAATTTTTGGCAACCTGTTGGGATACCCTGTTTTGTTTGTAGCAGCATCCTAGTAACTAGGGGAATGTCTGGGCGTGGATTAGCACCTGATTCAGGTTAGTTTGTGGCTGCACGCTCTGGCAGGGGGTGTGGCTTTTGCTGATGTCAGTATTCAAATTCCAGGAGCCACTTCGTTGTAAGCCACCTTGCTGCAGCATTGATTCAGCATTGAGTAATGGTTCCCTTGTAGCCATGCCATAGGTGTAATGGAATAGGCATTTGTGGAGCAGTTTTAACACTCGTCAAATGCTTAAAAACTGCCTGTCTAATATCCATACTAAAGCTCATTGATGCCTGTCTGTGACGCCCATACTAACGCCATACAAACACTATAGGAGCGTTTGTTGAGCTTTAGAAATTTAGTCATGTGTGAACAATATAACTTTTAGATTACATACTTTCACGAGTGGCTTAAATGTAACAGATTGCAACATCTTAATCTTGGCACAATCTCAGCGAAAACTACAACTGTATGTGGAGAGGGAAACCAAAACGTATCCTTCATACTAGAAATCAACTCAAATGTCTTCCTTTTCCCAATATCGTTTCCGCCAGTGGCGGCTGGTGTTTTTTTTGTTTGGGGGGTGTGGCAAACAACCACCCACCCCCCGCAACACCTCAAACCCCCCCCCCCCCGAAGTCTGCCTGTCTACCAGCACTTACCCTATCGGCTGCGGGGATCGGCAGGCACACAACGGCGGGCACATCGGGCAAGGGATCAGGCTTTGGCGGGCATCTGACAGCGTCTCCTGTGTCCTCTTCTTCTCTTCTGCAATCACGGCAGCTTCCGCCGTGCATCTCCTCACCCTCCTCCTAGGTATCCAATAGGATTGCCTGACTTTTCAGCCAATCAGAAAACGGGTATCAGACCCGCGCTTCCTGATTGGCGGAGATGCGATTCAGTGTTTGGCCCCTTTCACACTGGGGCGTTTTTCAGGCGCTGCAGCGCTAAAAATAGCGCCTGTATAGCTCCTGAAAAGATCCGGCCCCTTTCACTCCAGTGTGAAAGCCGGAGGGCTTTTTACATTGGAGTGGTGCGCTAGCGCGGCTATACGGGCGGTTTTAACCCTTTTTCGCCCGTTAGCGGGGGGTTAAAACCGCACCGCTAGCGGCCAAAAAACGCAGCTAAAACGATGGTAAAGCAGCGCTAAATATAGTGCTGCTTTACCACCAACGCCGCCCCTGCCCCAGTGTGAAAGGGGCCTTAGGAAAGCGAATATTCATTTGCTTTTCTAACACACCTGTGTGGGCTCCGAGCCCAATGCTCTGTGCTCCGAGTCCACCCTATTTTGAAGCCTATTAGAGCCTATGACTCTAATCCGGTGCTTAAAAAAAAACACCCCCACCGCTGTAATTCATGCGCCTGGCGTCCTGAAAGGGGGCGGACGCATGAATAGGGGGTGGCCGCGGCGGCCATGGATAGATTCATGCTATTCATGAATCTATCCATTGACCATATAGGAGGTGCCGTGAATAGAGTATCATGTACCCGGTAGTAGAGCCTGATAGGAGGAGGAAGGCCTCTTTTACACCTCTGACTCGGGGTCTCTGATAGTGTGGACAGAAGGCGCGGGAGTGCAGAGTCGCACGAGTGCCAATAAGGCTTCAGCAGGAAGACCGGCAGGTAGGCAGCTGGTGCAGGTGACAGCAGACAGTATAGCAGGGTCAGGCAGGCTGGGTCATACACGGGCTTGGAGAATCGGATACAGGACACAGGCAGGTACGTAGTCAGGAGGCAGGCCAAGTCTGGAACCAAATCAGTGGAACAGGAGCCAAAGGAGCAGACAGAAGATTGGTCACAGGATAAGCCGAGGTCGGTGCAGGTGTAGTTCAAGGAATGGTCAAGGTAAGCTGGGTAGATAACTGGAATCAGGATAAAAGTTCACAGATAGCAGGATACACAGAAGGCTGAAGACAAAGCAGCACTGGATCTAAGCACTGGCTGGATTTAAATAGTCTATTTGGCGCCAGCGTCAATCACAGGTGCGCGCAAGCGGCGGCGCTCACGGGGATAAATGGCTTGTGTTTGCACGCCAGTTCGCGCATGCGCACTTCTATTCGCCAATACCCAATTCGTATGCGCAAAGGAACCAGTGTTAGTTTGCACCCAGGAGTTCTTCTAGAGGGATTAACTTGTCTGCTGGCATTTGTATCCTGACATAGAGGGAGCGGCACCCATGCACCCTTAATGGGCAGGCCGCCCCTGGTTCCTGCCTAAGTAAACTATAAGTACATCTCATACCGGAAAAAAAAAAAAAGCGTAAAGTCTGCCTAACTCAAAAACAAAATCACTCCAGATCATGTCCATGGCAATTAATGCAGAAGAAAGATGGATCCAGGCCCAAAATTCTCTGTATAAATTCTAGCAGCCGCTCTTGACTGAGCCCAGAAAATATATGAGTGGCCCACAATCCATACCATAAGCCGATTACCTGTAACAAAACAATGAATTAATAAGGACGAATATAAAGTTTATTAGGCAAAATTTATTTGGCTCTTTCTTGGAAACTATGCTCAATGGGGATACAGGAAAGTTCATAAATGGGGGAGAATCAAACAGACCTTCAATTCTACCAGCAGCCAATTCCTTAAAGAGGAACTGCAGTCTGCTCACATAATTTGTAATAAAAACATTGTTGCCATTCTGAAGTTTCCTTCCAACCACTTTGCATAATATTTTATATATACTGTGATTCTGTACTTGCCAGATATGCTGCAGAAATCTCCTTAGACTGAGTCTGGCTGCATCCTTTTTAATTGTGGGCAGCTGAAGCTGCTGCCTGTTTACTTCCTGGATTTACACAGAGGCACACCTCCAGCTCTGCAGCTCTGATTGGTCCTCTTATGACTCACCCCCCCCTCTCTTCCTGGAAAACTCTCACGAGCGTGAGAGAGAGAAAGCTGTGCATGATGTCATAAGCCTAGGCTTTTTACCAGACAAGAAACGGGAAGTGGGCTGTATAAGGTATTTACTGGCAGAAAAAAAATGTTTTACTATCCAAAGTTAAAACAACAAGGGCAGAAGATTTAATAGATGGAAAGTTGAAAAGGTGACTAAAGGTCCTCTTTAAGCAATTTATCCTTAATAATATTAAGAAGTTCTTTAATGGATTTCAAATGACTAACCATTGTACATCCTAAACCTTCAAAAGCTGGTAAAATTAAAACCCTCCAAAAAACCTTCAGTTAGCAATGAAGCCATCTGTTGGTTTGGGTAAAGTCGCAACTATGGGAGCATTCTTTGGCTATTCACCGGTGTTGTTGCTTTTTTTAAATTTGTCTTTCTGCACTGCTTGTAGCTTATGAAAGCATTTTGAAATTGGATGCAACCCAGAACAAAAAGCACATTTGTGCCTATACTTGGAAGCATTTAACCATTTACACTGGCTGTCGTCAAAACACAACCCTTTTTTATATACATTTGTGCTCATAGGTTTACAAACCCTGGCAGAATTTATGATTTCTTGGCCATTTGTCAGAGAATATGAATGATAACACAAAACCTTTCTTTCACTCATGGTTAGTGTTTGGCTGAAGCCATTTATTATCGATCAACTGCGTTTAATCTTTTTTAAACTACCCAAATGACCCTGATCAAAAGTTTACATACCCCAGTTCTTAACCACTTTCAGACCGGACCAATTTGCAGCCAAAGGACCAGGCCCCTCTTTGCGATTCGGCACTGCGTCGCTTTAACTGACAATTGCGCGGTCGCGCGACGTGGCTCCCAAACAAAATTGACGTCCTTTTTTTTCCCACAAACAGAGCTTCCTTTTGGTGGTATTTGATCGCCCCTGCGGTTTTAAATTTTTGTGCTATAAACAAAAAAGAGCGTCAATTTTGAAAAAAACGCATTCTTTTTTATTTTTTGCTATAATAAATATCCCCCAAAAATATATAAAAAAACATTTTTTTTCCTCAGTTTAGGTCGATACGTATTCTTCTACATATTTTTGGTAAAAAAAATCACAATAAGCGATTATTGATTGGTTTGCGCAAAAGTTATAGCGTTTACAAGATAGGGGATAGTTTTATAGCATTTTTATTAATATTTTTTTTATTAGTAACGGCGGCGATCAGCGATTTTTATTGTGACTGCGACATTATGGCGGACACATCAGACATTTTTGACACATTTTTGGGACCATTGTCATTTATACAGCAATCAATGCTATTTAAATGCATTGATTCCTGTATAAATGACACTGGCAGTGAAGAAGTTAACCACTAGGGGGGGCGGGGAGGGGTTAAGTATGCCTAGAGGTGTGTTTCTTACTGTGGGGGGGGGCGTGGCTGTCAGCTGCCTGTCCGTGCCATTCTGTCAACGTATATCGTCGTGCGCCGGTCGGGAAGCAGTTAATACTGTGTATTGCCCCTTTAACATCAATGACAGCTTGAAGTCTTTTGTGGTATTTGTGGATGAGGCTCTTTATCTTCTCAGATGGTAAAGCTGCCCATTTCTCTTGGCAAAAAGCCTCCAGTTCCTGTAAATTCTTGAGCTGTCTTGTATGAACTGCACTTTTGAGATCTCCCCAGAGTGACTCAATTAAATTGAGGTCAGGAGACTGAGATGGCCACTCCAGAACCTACAATTTATTCTGCTGTAGCCAATGACATGGCGACTTGGCCTTGTGTTTTTGATTATTGTCATGTTGGAATGTCCAAGTACGTCCCATGCACAGCTTCCTGGCTGATGAATGCAAATGTTCCTCCAGTATTTTTTGATAACATACTGCGTTCATCTTGCCATCAATTTTGACCAACTTTCCTTTGCAGCTCGCACATCCCCAAAACATCAGCAATCCACCTTCGTGTTTCACAGTAGGAATGGTGAACCTTTCATCATAGGCCTTGTTGACTCCTCTCCAAATGAAGCGTTTATGGTTGTGGCCAAAAAGCTCAATTTTGGTCTCATCACTCCAAATGACTTTGTACCAGAAGGTTTGAGGCTTGTCTCTGCGCTGTTTGGCGTATTGTAAGCGTGATACTTTGTGGCATTTGCATAGTAATGGCTTTCTTCTGGCAACTCGACCATGCAGCCCATCTTTCTTCAAGTGCCTCCTTATTGTGCATCTTGAAACAGCCACACCACATGTTTTCTGAGAGTCCTGTATTTCACCTGAAGTTATTTGTGGGTTTTTCTTTGCATCCCAAACAATTTTCCTGGCAGTTGTGGCTGAAATTTTAGTTGGTCTACCTGACCGTGGTTTGGTTTCAACAGAACCCCTCATTTTCCACTTCTTGATTAGAGTATGAACACTGCTGATTGGCATTCTCAATTCCTTTCCTGTTTTATACAGTTCAACTACCCTTTCCCGCAGATCCTTTGACAATTATTTTGCTTTCCCCATGACTCAGAATCCAGAAACGTCAGTGCAGCACTGGATGAAAGATACAAGGGTCTGTCAGGAGTCCAGAAACTTTTATACATACACACTAATTACAAGCAAACAGATCACAGGTGAGGATGGTTACCTATAATAGCCATTCAAACCCTTTGTGTCAACTTGTGTGCATGTTATCATTTTGATCAGGGTCATTTGGATAGTTTCTGTTTTCATTACGATTTAAAAAGAGTAAACACAGTTGATTGATAATAAATTGCTTCAGCCAAATACTAACCATGAGTGAAAGAAAAGTGTTATCATTTCATATTCTCTGAAAAATGGCCAAGAAATCATAAATTCTGCCAGGGTATGTAAACTTATGAGCATAACTGTACATTCCCTGAAGCATTTATATTAGTTATATTGATTTGACGAACAAAAGGCTGTTTTTATGGCAAAAAAAAATTCAACCAAATGCTGACATCCTTGGAACCCCACTAAAGTGAAGGTTGAACCTCTAATTTCTGACGAAACGCTTCATCATATGCCAACCATGAGAAACCACTAAAATTCCTGTAAGCTTCAAGGATTATATCAATATGTTGAAACAGTGCGGAGCTCCCTTCCAGAAATTTCTCGCACAATACACTTGCAAAAATACAAAATGCTTGTAACCATGTATAAAAGGACTTTAGTATAGGTTTACATTTGTCATCGTCAGCTTCATCATCTTTCTTGTCATATTTGTGAGAAAAATCCCTGGAAGGAGGAAGTACCATACTTAAAATGGAGTTCCACCCACAAAAACATTTTTACATAGTCACAGTCCTCCCATAGTATTAATAAACATTTGGAGGGAAAAACATTTTTTTTACTTACCAGAAATGCCATGTAGTGGCTCCTAATCTGCCACTTCCGGGTCCACAGAGCTCCGCATCACTTCCTCCTTCGCCTGTGCTTCTGGGAAATGTGAGTCATCATCTCCCAGGAGTCAGTGGGCAGTACTATGAGCAAAAATCGCGTTTTCCGACAGGATATGATGCAATTTAACCACTTGTCGCCCACCCACTGCCAAATGATGGCTGAGCAGTGCGGCTCTCGTTCTGGGTGGACGTTCTGGGGTGACTATGATATTGCGGTTTTACTAACCTGTTAGCAGGCATCCACTCACCTGCTGCTGCCAAGTCCCTCACCTTGTTGTGTCACTGCCGCATCTCCAGTTTTACCCCCCTTAATGACCTTACTCGGATCTCTGATCCAGCGAGTCTCAAAGACTTGCTGATCACAGAGCGTGCCGCGCACAGGGGGGCGCGCAGGAAGCTCGTGCACGGGACGACATCATAGGACGTAGCAATATAGATCTGCGCTGTAGCCGTCATTCGGCTATAGCGCGGATCTCAGGTGGTTAACAAGTTAAAACTCTCTAGGTTATATCAAGTTAATATTACTCTATGCTTGTCACATTTACAAGCTTCACTAGGGCAAATATTGATGCGCACATGTACAACCCAAAGTTTTGCATATGTTGGTGATGTATATAAAAGTTTGAGGAAACAGAAACAACCACTAATTCAGTTATGCTTTCATTTAGTTTTCTGCTGATCTACAGGCTTCATTAGTGGCCATAAAGCTGGTTGCAGAGGTTGAGGACACAAATCAGTGTGTACAAGATGGACATGCAATTGTTCATTAGTTGACCTGTGCACTCATGCGATATAAGCAGATTAAGCCACTACTACTGATGCAATTATTACAGGAGCATAAACCATAAACCTCATGTGACCTCATGCGGCGGCGAGGGACATTAGTGTTCAACAGGTGACATAATTACACTGATCTGTTACAGGTCATTCACGATCTAATTTTCTTTTGAGGATGCTGGGAGATGGGCGTGCTGAATGTAGAAGCAGAATGGTATATTACAACAAATGAACAAATGAAAAACGCCACTTTTACAGGCCTTTAAATTTTTATGTTCTGGCCAATAGAATGAATGAACACCCAAACGCATGAAATGCCTAAACACATTTGCAAAACATGGCTTTATGGGGCGTTTTTTAACTTCTTTTTTCTTTCCCTGGAACAGGGAGAAAAAAAATGTGCATAAGGCCTAAGGTTTTATTCTACCAGTGGCTTTAAGCCGACCATACATAGATCGAAATTTTGATCCATGTATGGGTAGGCTGATGCCCCTGGCTATAGCTGGCAACACTGATCATTGTCACTGATCACCTCAGTGGCGTCACTAGGGTTGGTGTCACCCGGTGCGAAAAAAAAAATGGTGTCACCCCCCCCCCCCACCAACTATAGTCCCCCTCAGTACAGACCCCCCTCCAGCAGTATAGATCCCCCTCCCTCAGTACAGACCCCCACACTAATTACAGGCCACCCTCCATCAATATAGACCCCCCTCCCTTAGTATAAACCTCCTCCCTCAGTACAGACACCCCTTCAGTGCAGACCCCTCCATCAGTACAGACACCCCCCCTTAGTGCAGTCACCCCCCAGCAGTACAGATACCCCTCCCAGTGCAGACCCCCCAGCATTACAGACACCCCCCTCAGTGCAGACCCCACCAGCAGTACAGATACCCCCCTCAGTGCAGACCCCCCCCAGTGCAGGCCCCCAGCAGTACAGATTTCCCCCCTCAGTGCAGACCCCCCAGTACAGATACCCCTCCCAGTGCAGACCCCCCCAGCATTACAGACACCCCCTCAGTGCAGACCCCACCAGCAGTACAGATACCCCTATCAGTGCAGACCCCCCCAGCATTACAGAAACCCCCCTCAGTGCAGACCCCCCAGCAGTACAGACACCCCCCCTCAGTACAGACATTCCCCTCAGTGCAGACCTCCCAGTGCAGACCCCCCAGCAGTACAGACACCCCTCCCTTAGTGTAGACCCCCTCAGTACAGACACCCCCAGGACAGGCCCCCCAGCAGTACAGATATCCCCCCTCAGTGCAGACCCCCCCCCCCCCCCCAGTGCAGATCCCCCCAGGGCAGGCCCCCAGCAGTACAGATATCCCCCCCCCCAGGGCAGGCCCCCCAGCAGTACAGATTTCCCCCCTCAGTGCAGACCCCCCAGTGCAGACACCCCAAAAGACAGACAGTACAGACCCCCCAGTGCAGATATCCCCCCCCCAGTACAGACCCCCCAGTGCAGACACCCCAAAGTACAGACACCCCCCCCCTGGGTGCAGACACCCCCCAGTGCAGACCCCCCCAGTGCAAATCCCCCCAGTACAGACATATCCTCCCTCCTCCTCCCACCAGCTCTTTGGTGGCGTGTCTGTGTGAGTAGTGGGTACCATGGCGACCCCCCCCGCCGGGGGCCCCCCCACCACACACAACTCAGCTGCCTGTCTCAGCAACCTGGCTGGGCTGGGCTGGCTTGGACCCCCTGCCCCCCCCGTACCTGATTACAATAAGGGCGCCGGGCGTCTGGAGAGGAGGCTCAAAAATCAAAAAAAAAACAGGGAGGGTTTCACCCCTCTAGCGGGTGTCACCCGGGTGCGGACCGCACCCCCCGCACCCCCCTAGCAACGCCTCTGGATCACCTACTGGTTGAACAAAAAATAATGATCAATGCATGGGCTGCCTTAGTCTAGTGTGCCAGCCTCACAAATACAGAACACACTATTTTGCAGTAACCCACAGCAACCAGATTACATTTTCTTTAATCCTATCAATATAAAAAATGATCTATAGCTGATTAGTCAGTGGGTGACGTTTGTCATATCCTCCTCATTCCATTGCTGCCCATGTTGCCAGCTGTCATTGCCTCCACAATCTTCTTCTGGACACACACATTGCTCACCATCCTTCATTTCTGGGGTCCCCCCATGGTGCTCCTGGCTCCTCCTCTTCTGGAGTACCTCCACAGAGAGCCGCTTTCCATGGGGGCACTTGTGTGGGCGCGCTCCCGAGTCGTGCTGCTGCATCCATTGACACAGACAGCTGGACTCGGCCCCGTCTCACTGGATTTGATTGACAGAAGCAGAAGCCAATGGCTCCTGCTGCTATCAATCTATCCAATGAGGACCCAAGACAGCGGCTGGAGCTGCTGTGCTCGTCCCCGTCGCTTTAACGATTGGGCTAAGGTAACAAAAAAGGGGGGTCTGGGGGGGTGCTGCAGCACAAAAGGTTTTTCACCTTAATGCATAGAATGCATTAAGGTGAAAAACCGTGAGGGTTTACAACCCCTTTAACTGCCCTTGTAGCACTGGTTTCCTGAGGTTCATTAATGCAGTAGTTGAGGATAGAGGAAGATTGAGAAGTCCAATAACATTTGTTTGTGCCATGAAACAGCCTTTTCCTGTGTTTGGCCAGCATGTAATACATTTTGCGTTTGGCCACCATGTGTATAACAATTTTGCAGAAATTTGATGAGAACAAAAAAATTGCAAGAAATTGAATGGCTTGCAGCAATCTGCCACTTGCTCTTTGAATCATTTACTGTATACCACAGATTGCATTTGGCAGGCACTACTGCCACCAAACATTCAAGTGAATAGGGTCGTACTGCACCCCCAAGCCATGCGCTTGGTTTGCTGTTGCAGCACAATAATTCAATACAAAATACCCATTTAGCTGCAAAAAAGGGGCATTAAAGACGTAGCAGTTTCACCTCCTGAATACCTGACAGCTGCTTCTCCACCACCCCCTAAAAAGTGGTCAACCAAAGATTGCTTTTCAGAGGGGCAGTAGAGAGTGCATCTGGTGTCAACCAGCCCTTATGCCGCGTACACACGATTGGAATTCTCGTCGTAAAAATCTCTGATGGTTTTCCCGACAGAATTCCGACGGAATTCCGCTCAAACTGTCTTACCTACACACGCTCACACCAAATTCCGACTGTCAAGAACGTGGTAACGTACAACACTACGACGAGCCGAGAAAAAATGAATGCTTCCGAGCATGGGTCAAATTGTTTCCGAGCATGCGTAGAAATTTTGCGCGACGGAATTGCTACAGATGATCGGAATTTCCGATAGAAACCTTTTCCGTCGGAAAAATTGAGAACATGCTCTCCAGCAAAATTCCGATGGAACCTACACACGGTCGCATTTTCCGATGAAAAGCTCTCATCTGTCTTTTGCTGGCCGAAATTCCGATCGTGTGTACGAAAGATTCCCTCCTCCCATTGCATCTATGGAATAGGAGGTAAAAAATAAACCATTCCTTCAGACAAAAAAAAAGACAGAAAGGGCAACAAAAGAACCCCCCAAAACTTTACACTGTATTAAAAAAAAATTATTTTAGATATTCTTTAATTCCTTGTAAACATACTTTGAATTAAATGGTGATGGAAAGCTTCCAAAATTGCTCTAAGAAATAAATTGACACTCATCTGCTATTTGCTTGTTTCAAGTCTGGTTTCAAGCAAAATTAAATGAATTCTCCATGTACAAAGTTGATAAGATCACAGACATGCAATTGTGGGCTGTTATTTCAATGTTGTTGTGGCAACCTGTGATATTTTCCTCAGTCCTCAACACCTGCTGCAACCTAATACACGTTCCGGGATGCTTCAGGAAGTTCCATGCATCTGAAAATATCTCAATAACATATTTATGCCATGTATCATCAGATGGTTGGTGCTATTACTTTTTGAAACCATTTTATATTTTTATCAGAATGTTTATTAATAGTATATTTACTGTATGAAAAAATAGAATGCACAAATACAAAAGATGTATACAAAGTGACAAGCAATTCAAGAAAACCTATGCCCAAAGCATATACTTTCAGTTTATAATATCAGCACTGCAATTACAATATAAACAAACGGTTATTTTTCACAATCCAACATATGCTTGCTTGAAAAAATTCCTATTATATTGTGAGCACTGCCTATCTGCTGGTCATCGTTTTCCACAGTTTCCTGGTTTCTCAGCATGCTTTGCAGCTTCTTCTCTGCTGTTTTCTTTCAATTTCTAAGGACTGCATACTCCATGGTACCTTGTTGCCTGCAGGCCATGATTCCTATAGTTGTGTTAAAATCATGAAAGTGCCCCTGATGACGTCACTTTGATGAAACGTGTTGGGCGGAGTGGAATGACTTGGGGGAGAGAGAGAGAGAGATGCTGCAGGCTGTTGGCTGGTAACTCGTCTGAGTGGTGCCTTTTGCCATAGATGCAGCGGAGCTCTTGCAGCCAGCAGTCAGGCAGCTCTCTTTGCTTTGTGTAGCCCCTGTACACAAGTGTAACTTTTACTTTTTGTATTAATAAGACATTTCGGCAGTGAGCACTATAGTTTGTATTTTTCTTTGAGCTGGCCCGGCTTTGAGTTATTTTTGGTGCTGGCTAAGTTCATTACCCTTGTTGGTGATCCTTTTGGCGCTGAACCCCTAAATCTGTGAATATTCATCCATGACCATCAATCTGCCTTGGCTGTTGTCTTTATTCTAGCTTCACTTTTGTAGCGAGGGTTAAGCAGAAAGGTGAAAGTACAAAGTACACCTAATGGGAATGGGATGAGCTTTTTATCACCATAATAATAAAAGTGGGAAAAAAATTACGTCAATTTTGTTTGGGTACAGCGTCGCACCACTGTGCAATTGTCAGTTAAAGCGACGCAGCGCCATATCGCAAAAAATGGCCCGGTCAGGAAGGGGGTAAATTCTTCCGGGGCTAAAGTGGTTAAAATGCAAATCAATTTATAACTTTTTTGAAATGCGTTTTTCTGGATATTTTTGTTGTTATTCTGTCTCTCACTGTTAAAATAAACCTACCATTAAAATGATGTACTGATCATTTCTTTGTCAGTGGGCAAATGTACAAAATCACCAAGGGATCAAATACATTTTTTTTTTCCCCCTTACTGTAGTTCTACTTTAAATAAACTAGAGCCTAAAGAAAAATGGTGTACCAGGGTAAATTGACATGTTAATCCGACTCACTTACATGGGCGTTGCTGTGTTTACTAAAAAAAAACACTAGTAGCTCACTTTCTAGGTATAAAAAAGGGAGAATGGCTAAACATGGTGCTCCAAGCTCTCTCCAGACATTTGGTCATATGATTTCTGCTGAAGGGGGTGATCAAAGTTCAGTTTGTATACAATTGGCCAAAAACAAATGGTTGGCAGTGTAGCCCTTTTATTTGCAGTGTTGGTCATCTTACTTTAAAAAAGTAATTAGTTAAGTTACAAATTACTTCTCCCAAAAAGTAATTGCGTTAGTAACTCAGTTACTACATTAGAAAAGTAATTAGTTACGCAGCAAAGTAACTGTGACTTTTTTTTATATTCTATACGTGTAACTAAGGGGCGGGTCTAGTATTACTGTAAGCAAGGGGCTGTATTATTATTATTGTTATATATCGTGTAACCAAGAGGCTGCTCTATTATTACTCTAACCAAGGGGCAGATCTGTTATAGCGTGTAAGCAAGGGGCGGGTCTATTATTATTATATCGTGTAAGGGGCGGATGGCTACAGAAGAGGGCGAATGTTAAATTAATGGCAAGAGCTCGATATATAACAATAATAATAAATGCTTCCCTTGGTTACAGTAATACTAGACCTGCCCCTTAGTTACACAATAGACGCCCCTTGCAGAGTAGCACGAGCATCGGGAGCGTGCGGCATCGCCTCGTACAATTACATGTTAACTGCGCCTGCACGGTGTAGAGTTCACTCAGAGCTGTTTAGGTTCGGCAATTTTCGGAAGCTCCGTAGTACTTCGCACTGCGCAAGCGCTGCGCCTGCGCAGTACAGGGGGTCCTTATCCGGAGGGGAACTTTTTCGGCAGGACACCGGAATTACACTACTGCCATCTAGTGGCGGTAAATGTAATTGGGGTAACACCGCCCAAGTAATGGGAACTGAGTTACCATGAGGGGAAAAGTAATCAGTTAGATTACTCGTTACCCTCTAAAGTAACTGCGTTAAGTAACTCCGTTTATTTTAACTCAGTTACTTACATCACTGTTTATTTGTGAGGTGTGTGTGTTTATGTGTTTGTGTGTTTGTGGGGGGGGGGGGGGTGTTATGAAAAATGGCTCACTCCAAACTTGGACTAAACCAAGAGAATCAGAGTGGGTTTGATAATAAAGTTGGCAGTGCCTCCACCCAGGACAGGGCCTCTGCGAACAGAGAGAGATTCCCTTCCCTTTCTGGCTCTAGCCTATGCTGCTTATTGACCCCTGAGCTAAAACTAGCTATAGAATCAGACCAGAATGGGTAGGGTTAACTAAAATAACAAGAGCTGCATAAAAACGCTATTGCAATAAACAGGTTCACCTACTAATATACTGGAAGGTGACCACCACACACGCATGATAGCACAGACCTAGCTATCTGGCACTGTGCATGTGAGATAATAACAATAGGACAGATACATAAACATAGGAGCACTTGCCTTTTAATCCCTTCTGGTCTGGATTTAGTAGCAGCTTCACCATAGACAGGGCATGTGGTCTCAGACATTCTCGTTCTCTCTACTCCCTCCCAACAATCAAGGGACAGGACTTGCATGCATAATATCTTTACTGGCATTTATAAATGTAGATAGTAGAGGACAGCAGATCCCTAAAGTAGTTTTCCTGTATTGAAAGTAATCTATGGCCTGAAAAATATTACCTCTCCTCAATGCCTTTTTAATGTTAAAGCAGTATTCAACTCTTTTATAGTTTTTTAGAAAGAGTGAAACACCGCTCAAGGTGAGTCTTCACCTATCCCACTTCCATTGCACACTAATAGGTGCCAGCCCTGTTCGTAGCAGAAGTCATGATGTGAAGAAAGATCTGGTTGGTCGCACTTCCATAAAATCACCTTTATTGATTCATAATCCACATAGACAGTCCACAATGCACAAATGAGGGGATGTAGCCCATCAGCTAACACGTATAAGTGGAATATTTTACCAATAAAGGTTGTTTTATGGAAGTGCGACCAACCGGATCTTTCTTCACATCATCTTGTTTTTTAGTTTAACACATCGGGCACAATAAAATTAACATTTCTAAGTAAACTGTTTGTTAAAATTCTTATCCCAGCACTTGCAGTGTACAGCTTTCAATAATGCTTGCTTCTGCTCCCCCAGTGCCATTTCATTACACTTTTGATCTTTACAGGAAAAAGTTAAAGTGGTTGTGCACACATTTCATTTAGTAAATCTCTTTGCCTTCCAAATCAGGCAAAGTACACTTGTAATCGCTGACGTTCTTTCCTCTGTCTCTGTGGCGGTGGGCGGGGTCCCTGCGTCGATCGTCGTCACGCCGCACTGTCTCCTGGGATCTGGTGTCATTGATCCCAGAAGTCAGTGCGGACATCTTCCGAAATCTCGTGAGATTTCGGCCACATGTTCCGAAATCTCGCGAGATGTCGGCAGATGTGGCGAAATCTCGCGAGATTTCGGAGAACGTGAGCTGTACTTTGCCGTTACTGCGCACGTGCGAGATTGGCGCAATAACGGCGGTGCATGCTGGGCCATCTGAAGTGCCTGTGTGGTTTCACATGCCCACAGGCAAGATGGCACCCAGCAGGAAACATTTATATAAATTATTTTATAGGAGGAAAACCGGCAGCAATAAATTAGGAAGATGGAACACGTGAGTCCCCCAATTTATCTCCTAATCCTTTGCATTGCATTCAAAAAAAAAAAAAAAACACACAGTGCAGAACCGCTTTAACAGTGAAAAGTGCAGTTTCCAGACAGTCAGTTAGCTTGGAGAAGTTAAGGGGGCGAAGGAGGGAAGAGCAGGGGAGTGCCTTGCCACCCTAGGTTATGGGTCTGTGTGTTTCTATTGATGCACACAATGTAGGAAGAAACAACTGTAGTCCCTGCGTACAAGGATGGCTCCATAGGATGCTGCAAGAGAAAGAAGCTACCCTGAAACCAGAAACCTGGAGTAGCGGTCATGGCACCAGCTTAAACTGGAATATAGGCAAAGAATAAAAATAAAAAAGCTGTACACTAAGTGATTAAATCAGCTACTGTAAAAACTGGGGATTTAATTAGGGTTGCACCGATACTGATATCAGTTCTGATACTAGGCATTTGCACCAGTATCGGTACTCGTGCAAATGCGCCGATACCTGAAACCGATACCTTCAGGTTCAGTTCTGTCATCTGTCAGCGGGATTCCAGACAGATGAAATGTATACAAAGGAATGCAGGCACTCATCAGTTGTTAAGGAGCGGGGCCGCCATGTCCTTAACAACCAATGCAGTTTTTAGCTGTCAGTGGGATTTCCCATCCCCGCAGTGGACCCGCCTCCTCTCATGCCAGCCCTGCCCCCTCTCACGCCGCCCCCTTCCCTCCCACTTAGCTCCCTTTGTTGTTTCCTCCTCAGGGCGGCTGCCAGGGGACTGATCTGCCTGGTAAAAAATGTGTCCTGCTTCCCCCCACCTCTTATGACTTTCCCTAGGTGTCTCAGCTGCTGCAGAACTTCTTGGAGGGGGAGGGCGAGTCTGCTGTGTGTTGTAGTGCAGTGATTGGCAGCTGTGGGGTTCCCAAATACCCCCTCCCCCTCCCTTCCAGCATTTCCCCTCCCTTCCTGCATAGACAAACAATAACCCCCTCCCCACCTCTCCATCCCAAACAATAACACCCCTCCCTGCCTCTCCACCCTAAACAACAACACCCCTCCCCGCCTCTCCACCCTAAACAACAACACCCCTCCCCGCCTCTCCACCCTAAACAATAACCCCCCCACCTCTCCATCCTAAACAATAACACCCTTCCCCACCTCTCCACCCCAAACAATAACACCCCTTCCCACCTCTCCATCCTAAACAATAACCCCCTTCCCCACCTCTCCACCCTAAACAATAACCCCCCCGCCTCTCCATCCTAAACAATAACCCCCTTCCCCACCTCTCCACCCTAAACAATAAGCCCCATCACCGCCCCTCCATCCTAAACAATAACCCCCTCCCCACCCTAAACTATACCCCTCCCCAGTGTTAAAAAAAAAAAAGTACATAAAAAATAAATAAATGTAAAAATAGGTATCGGTAATCCATATCGGCGAGTACTTGAGGAAAAGTATCGGTACTTGTTCTTAAAAAACTGGTATTAGTGAAACCCTAGATTTAATATTACTAGTTTTTGTTCTGAAAAGATTGTACACCTAGCTTAGAGGACATATTTTGCCTCTGTGCCATTGTCTGTGGTATTGATCTTATTTATTTTAAAAGACAATCGCGCTGCATTTCTCTCTTGAATAACAAGGAGGAAAATCTAATGTTAGACTTACTGCAGAAGAAACCTATAAGAACAGACAGTCATTAGAAAAGATCAGCTGGCTGTATCTTTGCTTTCTATTTTAGATCTTGCATATTAATTCCCAAATATTGCTTCCTAAATGATATAGAAATACAAAAAACATCATGTTGAGTAACAGGAAAACTTCATGTACAGGATTTCATTGAGAAATGATCTTCACAAAAAAAAGATAAAAAAAAAACTTTTTCTACGCCCACCAAAGTCATAGGGTATTAATAATCATAGGGTATTAAGGTCTGGTGAGCAAAGCGAAACATGTCAAGGGGCTTGACTTTGGCGAGACTCATGGGCTAAGGCCATTTTCAAGTCTACACTAGGGCGGCTGGACGGGAGTGTGGTGCGTTTTTGATTTTAGGTAAGAAATCATCATCATGTAGCAGGGTGGTGCCTTGGCAGCCAGCACTGTCTCTGACAAGTGGAATCAGAACTCAAGTGGGTGGCAGCACAGATATTGAATCGGTGATCCGCAAATTTGGAAAAGAATAGGTTTAGCCTAGGGTAAGGTTCCTGAGGAGAAGGGAGAGATTATGGGAAGTCCTGTGAGCCTCTTCTGGAGACCATTTGGCATTGGGGAAAGACCTCTGTGATCCAGCCTGTTATCTGAAGCAGTGCAGATCTGCCAGCATAGATCCACCTCCGCCAGGCCAGCAGCCTTAAGGGTACTTGCCTGAAGAAGCAATCTTCCACCACCTTGCCTTATGCAAGTCTTAAGCCCCATACACACGGTCGGACAATCCGCGGACCAGGTCGGTCGGATCCTGTCCGTCATACTTTGTCTGATGTTGGTTTTGCGTACACACGGTCGGACAAAGTTGTCGGAAAATCCGATCATTCTGAACGTGGTGACGTTTGTTGCCTACGACGGGACTACGTAGAGGCTAGTAGCCAATAGCTTTGGTCTTGTAATGTGATCTGAGCATGCGTAGCACTTTGTCCGGTCGGACAACCGTACACACGATCGGATTTGGTGTGATCGGACCGTGTTGTCGGCAAATCTTTCCAGCAGGAGATAAGACTTTGTCCGTTGGACAATCCGACGTACACTGTCCGATGGTGCATACACAGGGTCTGATTTTTCAACAACATTGTCCGATCGGACAGAATCCATGAAAAAGTCCGACCGTGTGTATGGGGCTTTACATTACTGTACAGGATGTGTATAAGTGCCCAGAGGCGGCTTTCTAATTAGGCAAATTAGGCGGTCGCCTAGAGCCTCGCACTCACAGGGGCCTCACAACTGCCTAATTTGCCTAAGAGCCATCCCTGAGGCTGTCCTACAGTGCACCCATGGACGAGACAAAGCCGTGCCTGTCACTCTCTGGTTCCTGTCACATTTGTAAAGACACAGACGCATGCTGCATGGATTATACTCCCTCTCTCTCAGCTCTTTCTGGCGCTTCCACTCAGTGTGCTTCATCGATGTCTGCAAAAATCTTACAAGGGAGGAGGTGGAGCTGCAGCTTGCTGAGATGGGAGTGATAGCTCATGGAGTGACACTGAGTGCTTATTGCCCAAGATCGGAAATCCCTCCGTGCCCCCTCCTGCACATATCACCCACCCCTATTCACCCGTGCCCCCTCCTGCACATACCACCCACCCCTATTCACCCATGCCCCCTCCTGCACATACCACCCAACCCTATTCACCCGTGCCCCCCTCCTGCACATACCACCTACCCCTATTCTCCTTGAGGTGGAGCATCTAACTACTGCTGCTGATTGTATGGGTGGGATGTGTACTGGGCCAATCCTTGCTGACCCTCCTCTCCTATTCATTCCATGTGATTGGCGCAGTACACATCCCACCCACACAAGCAGCAGCAGTAATAAGATGCTCAGCCTCGGAGTCCTTCCTTAAAGTGGAAGTAAAGTAAAAAAAAAACCTTTTACCTACAGGTAAGCCTATAATAAGGCTTACCTGTAGGTAAAAAAAATATCTCCTAAACCTGTACGGTTTAGGAGATATTCCCCGTGCAATGCGCCGCTGACTGCAGTGGCGCATGCGCATCGGGGGATTCTCGGCTGAAGGGCCGGCAGAATCCGAACCCTGCCGGGAAGAAGTCTCCCGTGCGCATGCGCGGGAGTGACGACATCGCGGCTCCAGCCACTCACAGCGCTGGAGTCGCGATTTACGGAAGACACGCCGAGGCAACATGTCAGCGACCTCGGCGTGGACCAGGTGAGTTACCGACGCTTCGTTCTAAGGTAAGTATTTCGTAATGAGCTAGTATGCGGTGCATACTAGCTCATTATGCCTTTTCCTTTACAGGTGTAAAAAAAAAAAAAAAAAAGTTCAGCGGCTTTACTACCGCTTTAACCCCTGCAAAGGGTGTGAGTGGGGCCTCATGTCTAAATTTTACCTAAGGCCTCACAAAGTCTAGAGCCGCCTCTGTAGGTGACTTACTTTCCACAGTGCAACTTTAGGAAAGCAAACACATTGTTGTAACTACTGACTATTCGTTACATTAACAAGAAAATCAAAAGAAAAATGTTGTCTTGACTGTTACCTTTACATTGGTGCCCAGTGTATGATGTTATATATATGAAGAGCAAAATGGGATTCGACCTTGAGTGTTCAGTACAGACTCTTTGCCGGCAGTGGCATTTACCAACACTTCATCATCCACAGAGGTAATCAGTCACCCAGACTCAGGAGAAATGCCCTCTGCAATTGAAGCTCTGTTGGAATGGTATCCTTCCCTGGTCCAGGCCTTGACCTCAGAGGAGGAGCCCTTGCAGAATTCCACTGCAACAGAAACCCCAAGCCAAGAAAGGCCTGATGCTCCTGATGAGGATGAACATTGCCCTTATTCTCCGATTTTCATGTTGATGTTGGCCATTCACTGGATGCTGAATCTTGCCTAGTTTGGCATGCCACTGGAGAACTCGTACCTGTCCAATACTCTGAACCGACAAGCGGAATCACCTCTGGTACTGTGCAAGGAACTGACTTCTGGACACTAGGCAGCTATCTTGAAGGCTTAATTTTTTTATTTTTTTACACAAACAAGTACACAGGTATACATTGGAGCAAACATCGCTCCGTTCCTAATGAAATACATTTATCTGGTATCCAGTCAGTAAACACAAAGTGACATGAAAATCATATTTCTATTCTGCTTCGTTTAACTCATATGGAGTCCAGGGACATACATACATACAGTCAACCTAATCCAGGATTATAGCCTTGTTCTATAGATCAAGGAGCAGGTGGTATGGAACAATCTGAGCTGACCCAAGAATCCCAAATCTTAGAAAAAAAAGTTGGGCATCCTCTGGCCTCATATGCCAACTTATACAATGGGATGGCATGATTGACAATGGTGAGCCAAAGGGCTATAGTGGGTGAGGATGGAGATTTCCAGTGAATTTTTTTGCATAAAACAGTACTATGCGTATAAAAGATTTGTACATTTTTAGATAGTCCTTTATCATCTATGTATCCATAACAGGCATTGCAGGGATTACAGATATTGGGTAGCTGAGCTATGGAGCCAATAAAGGCCGTGACCTCCGACCAGAACTCATTTCCACATTAAATGAAAAGACGTGCCATTAGCCATGCCACATTGAGAACACAGTTCGGAGGGTATTCTGTGTAGTCTATAAAGTAAACAGGGTGTGAAGTACGACCTGTACAACAATTTGGTTTGGATCACCTTGTCACGGGATGAAATGACAGGAAACCTGGAGGGGAAGAACTTCCTGCCAGATATCCTCTGTCAGAATGCCATTTATTTTCAGTTGGGCAAAGCCTGTTGGTTGTGAAGTGGAGATTTATAGTATATAGAGACAAGTTTGGTGTGAGAAGAATCAGTCAATAGACGTTCGAGCGGAGAAGGTTGGGTATCTATATTATGAAGAACAAACTGTGTTGCAGTAGTGCGACGTATCTGCAGGTATTGGAATTAGGCTGTGTGAGGGAGACCAAAGTCTCTACCAAATTCCGCAAAGGAGAGGGAGTCTGTGTTCGACTGGACACAGAATTCTCCCAAAATCCAGAGAAGACTTAAAGCATAGTTTTCTCTGCTCACCAATCTTCTGATGGAACTTCTCAAACTGCCTCTTTGAGAGTCCTGTGTCCATTTTACACTAACTTTCACCAAGACAGGGGCTCTCACTCTCACAGTGGTAAAAGTGGAGCAATCATCAAGGGGCGCACCTGGGAATATGGTAATGTGGGGGGACTCTGGTGACCAGAGACCACCTTCCGCAGAAAGAATACACAGGTGCACCTTGCAGGGCTCAGTCAGTTGGCTCCAGCTTGGTGACTCTTGTTTTCCTATAGTCTCCTCTCCACAGTCCACACACGCCTGACTTCTCCCATGACCACCATCCCGGCAGCACTCCCACTCTTGACTCTCTCAGGGACTGCAGACATGATATAAGACAAGAGATGGTCAGAGGTTGCAGACATGATGCAAGAGATAGTTAGAGGCTGTGGGCATAGTATAGGAGATGGTCAGAGGTTGCAGACATGTTACAGGAGATGTCAGAGGCTGTGGGCATAGTACAGGAGATGTCAAGATGTCAGAGGCTGCGGGCATGGTACAGGAAATGTCAGAGGCTGTGGGCATGGTACAGGCGATGCATCACCCGCTGTGTCATGGAGCTCAGTCTGAAATGTTAGGCCACGCCAAAAACCCCTTCTCTTAGACCAGCTTGTGTGACAGACAGAACACTGCGTCTATCACACAAGCTGGCCTTTCTGGTGGCCATTAGCTAGTAAGGTCTCAATATTTGAGACCTTACTAGCTAATGGCCACCAGAAAGGCCACTATCCGAGACATAGCTGACAACAGGATCTCCCTGATGTTCTTAAAGGGAG
This sequence comes from Lithobates sylvaticus, assembly GCA_028564925.1. Taxonomy (NCBI): domain Eukaryota; kingdom Metazoa; phylum Chordata; class Amphibia; order Anura; family Ranidae; genus Lithobates; species Lithobates sylvaticus. The sequence goes on along the minus strand of CM053033.1, from coordinate 64,157,682 downwards.
TCTACTGAATGGAGACTCCACTTTTAGTCTAAAGCCTCATACACACGATCAGACTTTGTACAAACTTTTCCGTGGATTTTTGTTAGACCTGTAAACTTCTTCACAGGAAACTACCGTATGTAATTTTGGGTCTTAAGGCTTTCCCTTTTGCTAAAGGGTACCTTCCTTTCATCCTTGACAACATTATGAATTATTTGTTAGCCTGATTTTGGGCCATTTCAATGTGTTTGAGTCCTCTGAAAATGATTGGGTTACGTCACTTATTCCTTCTGTAAGACATTTTTTTTTCATTTCTAGAAAGGGTTCCTACAAAGTTCTGGGGGTTTATCCTACCACTATATTTAACAAGATTTGACATATTGTCCTACAGGACTATGCCATTAGACATAAGGAACCTCCTTTTCCTACCACTGCTCAGCCTCCGTGGGCACGTCCAAGACCTTTTGTCATCAAGCCCTTGTATCCCACATTTGTAAGGCTGCAACTTAGTCTCCACATTACATTCTTTGTAAACCATGGGCAGGTGAGGATGTGCCTAGCACTACGTTTTTATTAAATTCTATATCTAAATGATCAATATTTGGGCACAGTTTACTTATGGAATTCCTTGTGGTTTGCCCAATTTATATGTATGCATAGACATATAGAAACACTTAAGTATTTTGTTAAATCAGCACCTTCAAATACTTGGTTTAAAATATATTTTGTTTTGCTGAACTCAGACAGTGTGCACTTTTAAACTGATGATAAAATTTAAATTAATCATCACTATTCTAAACTGAATGCATAGCAAGTATTTTCGATGACTTTGTGATTAACTAAATGTAGAAATTTCTATTTGTGCCAGATTTTATGCTGGCATAAAAGCTCTAATACATTACATTCTTTATTTGATACATTTGCCGTGTTTAATTTTTATGAGAAAATTTAATACATGTTTAGGTATTCATTATATCATTTTTAAACCATTAAAGGTGTTCGAAATGAAAAATACTCTTGTTGCCCATAGCAGTCAGTTAAGTTTTTGCACAAATATAATGTACAGTACAAAAGAGATCAGTGACCTCTACCCCAACACATATAACTCACATCTTTGTATCCATATCTTCAATGAGATCTGCACTCCAACACACTAATTACCCAGCCTCCGCACCCCAGTCAAGTGAATCGTGCCTCTCCATCACACGCAGCGCTTCATCCCTCTTTATGCAGTGCTCCATGCCTCTCATTTATATGCATTGCCTAATGCCTTTATAACACGCAGTGCCTCATTTCTCTGTATTACATGCAGTGCTTCATAACACAGTGTTATTAGGTTGCAATGATGATATTTGGAGTGCACAAGGTGCTTAGATCATACATCTTCACAGAGGGAGATAAAAATTAACAGGTTATTTTACTGGGTATGTATGGTAATGAAAATCTTCATGCAAATGTCATGTGGTTTTGGATTGCAAACTCTCAGGTATGGTAACGACATGTCTTGTGTGGCAATGTTGTGGTATTCTTGGTGTATCCTTTAGTGCTGTGGTTCTCAACCTCAATCCTCAAGTACCCCCAACAGGCCATGTTTGCAGGTTTTCCTTTATCTTGCACAGGTGCTTTAAATCAGAGTCAATGGCTTGGTATTTTGGACAGCTAATTTATCTAAGAGAAATTCCGAAAACATGGCCTGTTGGGGGTACTTGAGAACTGAGGTTGAAAACCACTGCTTTAGTGAACACCATTCATGTGTTGTGTTCTCCTAAAGCCTCATACACACGATCGGACCGTGGACCAACTTTCCCGTGGATTTTTATCCAAAGGGCGTTGGCCCCAAGTTGGTATTGCATACACACGATCGGACTTTTTAGGCAACAAACATGAACGTAGTGACGTCTCAACGTACTGACGACACTTCAAAAGAGGACGTTCGAATACTCCAGCGCCACCTTTGGTCAACTTCTATATTGTTGTCTGATCTTTTGCATTGGTTCTGAGCAAGCGTGTTTGTACTTTGTACAAAAGTCCGTTGGTTTTGTGTACACACGGTCGGACTTTGGTCCATCGGACTTTTGTTGGCAGAAAGTTGGTCCATTCGCACAGCCAACAAAAGTCAGATGAAACCTGGAAAAAGTTGGTCCGAGGGAGCGTACACACGGTCGGATGTTGGTCCAAACCAGCTAATTTGCATGTTGGTTGTCAAAAAGTCTGATCGTGTGTACGGGCCTTTATAGTGAACACATGAAGAGAGACATTGGGAAGCTCAAAATATATGTTTTTTTTGCTGTTCTTTAAATCTGAGCTTTGTTGGATATCCATATTTAGTTATAAAAGCTTCAGTACTCTTTTATGGACTTCGGAAGCCATAGCATGGCATTTTAGCGTTAATAAACCCAAACCAAAAAATGACCAATCATTAGATGTGGTGGCTGCGCCAGTTTTCTTTTGTTAGACTTTTTTCCCTCTGTTTTTACCTGATCTGGCCAGTAACACACCTCCTGTATTGGTGCCCCCACACTGGAAGAAGGAGCACAGGGGGCACCTTTGGACAACAGCTTTGTCAGTCTGGGGAAAGGGAGTGTTAGGTGTACTAACAGATTTAAATACACTAGCAAATCAAAGCCAAACTCCACATTTTTATAATCCGTTATAAACATTTTTTTTTTTCCTTTTGGGATAAAGGTTTTATATATATAAATGCTGATGACTGTAAGCACCCTGCTAGTGTTAAATGATTTGCCTCACATCTGTAACTGATATATTCTGCTGGAGAGTTTGTTCTTTTGAAAAACAACAGACTTACTGGCAGGATCACCAGATGAAAATAAAAAAAAGCCTAAAAAAGAAAATGAATGCTACCATCCCATGTAAGAATTGGTAAGGTGCGATATAATTAATGTTTGCTCTTGGGTTTAATACCACGTCAAGCTTTAACTAGCTGAGATCCGCGCTATAGCCAAATGACGGCTACAGCGCGGATCTGTTGTGCCGGGAGCACGTCATATGACGTCCTCCCCTTCTGTGCACTCCAGGGAGCGCGCGCGCGCCGCCAGGGGCGCGCGCGCGCTCTCGCCGTGTCACTGGTCACCCGATGCGCGTGCCAAGCGGCCGCGATGTCCGCTGGGCACCCACGATTGCCCGGTAACACAGCGGGACCGTGGATCTGTGTGTGTAAACACACAGATCAACGGTCCTGTCAGAGGAGAGGAGCCGATGGTGTGTTCTCTGTACAGAGACACACCGATCGGTCTCCTCCCCTTGTGAGTCCCCTCCCCCCACAGTAAGAATCACTAACAGGGAACATAATTAACCCCTCCCCGCCCCCTAATGGTTAACCCCTTCACTGCCAGTGTCATTTATACAGCAATCAATGCATTTAAATAGCATTGATTGCTGTATAAAGGACAATGGTGCCAAAAATGTGTCAAAAATGTCCGATGTGTCCGCCATAATGTCGCAGTCACAATAAAAAAACTCGCTGATCGCCGCCATTACTAGTAAAAAAAAAAAATATTAATAAAAATGCTATAAAACTATCCCCTATTTTGTAAATGCTATAACTTTTGCGCAAACCAATCAATAATCGCTAATTGCGTTTTTTTTTTTTTACCAAAAATATGTAGAATACGTTTCGGCCTAAACTGAGGAAAAAAAGTTTTTTTTATATATTTTTGGGGGATATTTCTTATAGCAAAAAGTAAAAAATATTTTTTTTTTTTTAAATTTGTCGCTCTTCTTTTGTTTATTGCGCAAAAAATAAAAAACGCAGAGGTGATAAAATACCACCAAAAGAAAGCTCTATTTGTGGGGAAAAAATGATAACAATTTCATTTGGGTACAGTGTCGTATGACCGCGCAATTGTCATTCCAAGTGCGTCAGCGCCAAAAGCTGAAAATTGGTCTGGTCACGAGGGGGGTTTAAGTGCAAAGTAATCAGGTGGTTAAAGAGGTACTAGGGTTGATTTACTAATGGCAAACATGCCATTCACTCTGCAAGTGAACAGTAAAGGAGGTGAAACTCTGCTGATGCGCATAACCCACACATATTAACCGCTTCAATACAGGGCTTTTAAACACCCTTCCTTACCAGAGCACTTTTTGCGATTCGGCACTGCGTCGCTTTAACTAACAATTGCGCGGTCGTGCAACGTTACACCCAAACAAAATTTACGTCCTTTTTTTCCCACAAATAGAGCTTTCTTTTGGTGGTATTTGATCGCCCCTGCGGTTTTTATTTTTTGCGCTATAAACAAAAGAAGAGCGACAATTTTGAAAAAAAACACAATATTTTTTACTTTTTGCTATAATAAATATCCCATTTTTTAAAAAAAAAAACTATTTTTTTCCTCAGTTTAGGCCGATACGTATTCTTCTACATATTTTTGGTAAAAAAAAATCGCAATAGGCGTATATTGATCGGTTTGCGCAAAAGTTATAGCGTCTACAAAATAGGGGATAGATTTATTGAATTTTTTTTTTTTTTTTTTACTAGTAATGGCGGCGATCTGCGATTTTTTTTTCGTGACTGCGACATTGCGGCGGACACTTCGGACACTTTTGACACATTTTTGGAACCATTCACATTTACACAGCGATCGTTGCTATAAAATTGCAATGATTACTGTGTAAATGTGACTGGCAGTGAAGGGGTTAACTCTAGGGGGCGCTGGAGGGGTTAATATGTTCCCTAATAGAAGTGATTCTAACTGTGGGGGGAGGGGACTTAAGGGGAGGAGACCGATCATGTGTTCCTCCGTACTGGGATCACATGATCGGTCTCCTCTGCACTGACAGGACGTGGAGCTGTGTGTTTACACACACAGTTCCACGGTCCCGCACGGTCCCGTTGTTTTAACGGGCAATCGCGGGTGCCCGGCGGACATCGCGGCCGCCGGGCACTCGCACCGTGTCCCGAGCGATGCCGCGGGCGCGCGCGCGCCCCCCAGGCGGCCGGGAATGCGAGGACGTCATATGACGCCCACCCAGGATGGTAGATCCACCTTGTGGGCGTCATATGTACATGGGCGGGTATTGAAGTGGTTAAACGAAGGACTGGTTCACACCACATGCAGTCCAGTGTGGTTTTTTTCTGCATCCAGAATTGCAATGCAAAGTTTACACCATTGCAGTTTGTTCCAGTACAGTCAACAAAAGTAGAACATGCTGCTTTTTCTCGGTAAGGAACTGCACTAGAATGCATCAAAAATGCATTAAAAACACACTGGAATGTATCAAAAATGCATAGGAACACATAACAGAAAAAAACCTCCAGGAAACCTTGGAAAAAAATAAGAGGGGAAATCACACTGGAATGCATTGAAAATGCAACAAGATGCACCGGAACGCATCAAAAACTCAACAAAAATGTGCATGCATAAACACATCTGGAACGCTTCTGGACTGTGTTTCTGTGGTGTGAGCCGGCCGTAAAAATGTGCCGCACTAAACGTGTGTAATAAACATAGAATTGCATCCAAGATAAGTGACCATTTTTAAGTGAATAACACATGTACAATATACATGAAGAAAACACAATTATTGATAATATATGTAATAATCTGTGACCAATTATAAAGTGCATTCAACCTATTGTACATAAACAGGATCTGTGTTAATCGTCCATACACGTGGCAACATGTGATCAATATAGACTAGAGCAATCCGTGACCAAATGTGTCCAAAACATTCCTTACAATCACAAGTAGCCGACCACACATGTAACTTGAACATCCAAAGGTATCACTTCCAGTAAATAGATCCGTGTACCTTATGCTGCGTACACACGACCGGACTTTTCGACAACAAAGGTCTGACGGAACGAATCCATTGGACAATTCAATCGTGTGTGGGCTCCATCGGACCTTTGCTGTCGAAAAATCTGACGGACTTTAGAACATGTTTCAAAATTTTCTGCCGGAACTCCGCTGGACCCAGTTGCTATAGAGAAATCCGCTCGTCTGTATGCTAGTCCGACGGAAGAAAACCGACGCTAGGGCAGCTATTGGCTACTGGCTATGAACTTCCTTATCCTAGTCCGGTCGTACGTCATCACGTTCAAATCCGTCGGACTTTGGTGTGCTTGTGTGTGGCCAAGTCCGTTCGTTCGGAAAGTCCGTCAGAACTCTGCCGAAAAGTCTGTCGGGAAGACAGTCGGACCTAGTCCGTCTAAAAGTCCGGTCGTGTGTACGCGGCATTAGAAGCATCAAACAGCAACAACACAACCAAGCCAAACTAGTGACCATCGTACATTAAATGGTCATAAGTGTTTGTGAGGTTAATACCTACAACCCTGGCAGTACTCAGTTTTTTTCAGTGGAAGGGACTTCAAGAGGGAGTCCGGCAAATTTTTTATTTTTTTTTTTTAAAGTCAGCAGCTACAAATACTGCAGCTGCTGACTTTTAAAATAATGACACTCACCTGTCACAGGGTCCAGCGACGTCGGCACCCGAGGCCGAACCCCTCGTTTCTCGGATGCTGCCGCCGCCATCTTGGGTATGGGAAACAGGAAATGAAGCCTTGCGGCTTCACTTCCCGGTTCCCTATTGCGCATTCGCGAGTCGCGCAATGCAATAGGAATGCCCCGCGCTGTCTCTGGGACCCGTGTGTGTCCCAGCAGACAGCGCGGCGGGACGGGAAGTGGCGTAGACTCCCGTGGGAGTCTATGCCCGGAAGTTGGTGCAAATACCTGTCTCAGACATGTATCTGCACCCCCCTCCCCCCTGAAAGGTGCCAAATGTGACACCGGAGGGGGGGAGGGTTCCGATGAGCGGAAGTTCCACTTTAGGGTGGAACCCCGCTTTCAGTTTAAATGAGAACCTTGAATGGACTGAAAAATAGAACTTTCTTGTATAAATCTGTGCAAGGAAGCTAATTGCTGGATCAGGAGAGTTACTGGCCAGCAGTCAAGATAAGAACTCACACTAAAGCCAGCCATATACATGGTTTAAAATGAGAGACCTACTCAGTACACAAGCTTGGGCTATTCAACAGAACTCATGATGCATGCGTTGGATAATGAGTGGTGTTACATATCTGGGTTGTACTATATATAAAGAGAAAAATGTACCGTAATCCCCATATCCACAACTTGGGCTGTGGAAAGGAATGAAAAAAATGCCTTTCCTTGATCTACATCCCACCCTTTATCACTCAGTATCCAATTAGAGAAAATCTGTGGGCATTACAATTGCTATGATTGGATAGTTGGGCCATGGGGGGCTGGGCATAGCACAACAATCAGCCTTGTAATCAGATTTCTGGTTTAAGTCGTTTTATAAGCTGCACAGATGCATATACAGTGGTGTGAAAAAGTGTTTGCCCCCTTCCTCATTTCCTGTTCCTTTGCATGTTTGTCACACTTAAGTGTTTCGGAACATCAAACCAATTTAAACAATAGTCAAGGACAACACAAGTAAACACAAAATGCAATTTGTAAATGAAGGTGTTTATTATTAAAGGTGAAAAAAAATCCAAACCATCATGGCCCTGTGTGAAAAAGTGATTGCCCCCTAAACCTAATAACTGGTTGGGCCACCCTTAGCAGCAACAACTGCAACCAAGCGTTTGTGATAACGTGCAATGAGGCTTTTACAGCGTCCTGGAGGAATTTTGGCCCACTCATCTTTGCAGAATTGTCCTAATTCAGTTACATTAGAGGGTTTTCGAGCATGAACGGCCTTTTTAAGGTCATACCACAACATCTCAATAGGATTCAGGTCAGGACTTTGGCTAGGCCACTCCAAAGTCTTCATTTTGTTTTTCTTCAGCCATTCGTTGGTGGACTTGCTGGTGTGTTTAGGATCATTGTCCTGCTGCAGAACCCAAGTTCGTTTCAGCTTGAGTACACGAACAGATGGTCGGACATTCTCCTTCAGGATCTCTTGGTAGACAGCAGAATTCATAGTTCCTTTTATCACGGCAAGTCTTCCAGGTCCTGAAGCAGCAAAACAGCCCCAGACCATCACACTACCACCACCATATTTTACTGTTGGTATAATGTTCTTTTTCTGAAATGCAGTGTTCCTTCTACGCCAGATATACTTGGACACACACCTTCCAAAGAGTTCCACTTTTGTCTCATCGGTCCACAGAATGTTGTCCCAAAAGACTTGGGGATCATCAAGATGTGTTGTGGAGAAATTGAGACGAGCTTTGATGTTCTTTTTGCTCAGCAGTGGTTTTCTCCTTGGAACTCTGCCATGCAGGCCATTTTTGCCCAGTCTTTTCCTGATGGTGGAGGCATGAACGCTGACCTTAACTGAGGCAAGTGAGGCCTGCAGTTCCTTGGACGTTGTTGTGGGGTCTTTTGTGACCTTTTGGATGAGTCGTCGATGCGCTCTTGGGGTAATTTTGGGCGGCCGGCCACTCCAGGGAAGGTTCACCACTGTTCCATGTCTTCGCCATTTGTGGATAATGGCTCTCACTGTGGTTCGCTGGATTCCCAAAGCTTTGGAAATGGCTTTATAACCCTTTCCAGACTGATAGATCTCAATTACTTTCTTTCTCAATTGTTCCTGAATTTCTTTGGGTCGCGGCATGATGTGTAGCTTTTAAGGATCTTCTGGTGGACCTTACTGTGTCAAGCAGCTCCTATTTAAGTGATGCCTTGATTGTGAACAGGTGTGGCAATAATCAGGCCTGGGTGTGGCTAGAGAAATTGAACTCAGGTGTGGACAACCACAGTTATAGTATGTTTTAACAAGGGGGGCAATCACTTTTTCACACAGGGCCATGATGGTTTGGATTTTTTTTCACCTTTAATAATAAACACCTTCATTTACAAATTGCATTTTGTGTTTACTTGTGTTGTCCTTGACTATTGTTTAAATTGGTTTGATGTTCCGAAACACTTAAGTGTGACAAACATGCAAAGGAACAGGAAATGAGGAAGGGGGCAAACACTTTTTCACACCACTGTAGTATGTATGTACACTATGTAGAATTAAGTTCATCTGTTTGATTTTCTTTACAGGTTCCTTTAACCGAAGAAGGCGAAATTCCATATTTGTCACTGTGACCCTTTTTATAGTCTCCACCTTAATTTTAACGGTGGGTCTGGCAGCAACCACTAGAACAGAAAATGTCACGGTAGGAGGCTACTATCCGGGTGTAATTGTAAGTTCAAATACAAGATGTTTTTTCATTTGGATATATTTTAAATGTTTATACATTGTATGAATTCTGATATAATAGCTATTTCTCTTAGTGAAGGTGGTCTTAAAGGGCCACTAATTATACTTTACCGGATGTCTAAATTATTTACATTATAAATAAAGTTTGTAATCTTTAAATGATATTTGTTTCTAACTATATTCATGCTATTAACTGTATTATAGTAACTTGTTTACATGTGGCTATACAGCTATCATCATGTCCTAAAATAGAACTTTGGCAGGGAAGCTTCATTTTTTAATGTGCACATTCTGAAACGGAATCTCCTCCGACCCCCAGCATAAGCATAGCAGCTAAGACTCTGCTGGGAGCTGTGCTTCCTGGTTCTGCTTCTCCATACAGTGGTTTGGTAAAATTGGCTGGTAAAGCCAACCTTATGTGATAGTATTCTGAACTGAATTTCTGGATTTGCTGGGATGATGTATACCTGAATGGATATTGCATGTTAAGTCTCATGCCAGGTTTCTACATCTTCATATAGCAAGTGTCCTAAATGTGCATACATAATCAAAAAGAAAAAGTGAAGAGGAGAAAAAAATTGGATTCTTTTGGTGCTTAGACACTCAGGAATAACATTAGAAACACCAATACTGTTAAGAAATATTACATTTTATTAAAGAGGAGGTCCCGCAATTTTTATTTTTTTTAAAGTCAGCAGCTACAAATACTGCAGCTGCTGACTTTTAAAACAAGGACACTTACCTGTCACAGGGTCCAGCGATGTCGGCACCCGAGGCCGAGCCGTCCCTTGGTCCTCGGATGCTGCCGCCACCATCTTCGGTAAGGGGATCAGGAAATGAAGCCTTGCGGCTTCACTTCCCAGTTCCCTACTGTGCAAGCGTGAGTTGTGCTGCGCAATCTGAATGGTCCCTGCTGTCTCTGGGACCCGTGTGTGTCCCAACAGACAGCGCGGGGGGGCGGGAAGAGGCGTAGACTCCCGTGGGAGTCTATGCCTGGAAGTGGGTGCAAATACCTGTCTTAGACAGGTATCTACATCCCCCTCCCCCTGAAAGGTGCCAAATGTGACACTGGAAAGGGGAGAGGGTTCCGAAAAGCAGAGGTTCAATTTTTGTGTGAACCTCCGCTTTAAGTACAAAACTGCTTGAAACCATAAAAGTAAGGCGTATCCACTTGCTAATCCTCTAAAAAGGATCTCATATTTCACAGATTAATATCCCATTATATAGTGGTATTATTTTCATACATACAGTACATAATAAATATTCATTCACTAAAAGAATAATATAATGTCTGTGAGGGATGAAAGAGGAGATCCTATTGGCCCTGACCTATTTCGCGATATGTCACACCTTCAGGAGACCTTTTTTGGGCTAGACGAGTATAAAAACATCAATCAAAATGTACATTTTGATATTACAAATTGAAACATACCATGCCACCAATCATATACTCACATTAGATTGAGGATATAACATTAAAATCTTGTTGCATCTTAATCCAGGCCAGGGATGGATACTCCAGAGACCCAAAGAAACAAAAATAATGAGGTGGAAAGCAAGGGAGTGCAGAGGGAAGAGCCACCTAAATAAAAATAGCACCATACAATTACTATGCAACATAGCACACACACACACACACACACACATAGAATAATATATATATATATATATATATATATATATATATAATTCTATTTTTTTTTAATAGCCCCGTATCTAAGTTACTCAAACTTCTTATTACCCATCCCCTAATAAATACAAAGGGGAGAAGGAGGGTTATAAAGCCTTCCCGGTATTTAATCGAGTGTGCTTGGATGAAGAGTTGGATACTGATGGAGCAGCTCAAAAAGAAACGACCTGGGTTCCTTTTAAAGTCCCCTACAAAAAAAATCAAATATAGCTGCAAAATACCTTAGGGTAATCAATAACACCAATAATGTGGACATAAAAAGACCAGATCCGATAGTAATAAAATAATATTTACCCCTTTTGGGTTCAAAATTGTTGCCCGTTCATGTATCCATGAGCGGCAGATAGACTACAATGTTTATTGCTAGACTTCCTATAAATAAGGGTCCAAAGATGGCGTAGGGAGGGGCCATCTTGAACCCAAATATTATTTCATTACTGTTGGATCTGATCTTTTTATGAGAAGAGATATTACCTTTAAGGGCGTATGCTGATGTGTTCTTGTCAAACTCTTCTATTCAAGCACAAGTGCATGCATTCGTTTGACATGCATGTCAAATTTAGTAAAACAACAGCTATGAACATAAGCCCTTAGATTCCTCAAAAAAGTGTTAGCTGCTTTAAATTTCTAGCACCTACCAAACACTGTAATTGCAGTTTTGGATGGATTGGCTCTTTTCACTGATTCATTGCTCAATCCCAAATCTTAGCCCCTGTACACACGGTCGGAAATTCCGACCACAACATTTTTCCGACGGATTTTGTCCGACACTGGTGTTGCATACACACGGTCGAACAAAGTTGTCGGAAAATCCGATCATTCTGAACGTGGTGACGTTCGTTGTGTACGACGGAACTACGTAGAGGCTAGTAGCCAATAGCTTTGGTCTCGTAATTTGATTCTGAGCATGCGTGGCTTTTTGTCCGTCGAAATTCTCTACACACGATCGGAAAAAGTCCGATCGGATTTTGTTGTCGGAAAATTTGAGAGCAGGATCTCAAATTTTTTCCGTCAGAAATTCCGACAGAAAAAGTCCGATGGAGCCCACACACGGCCGGATTTTCGACAACATGGTCCGATCGGACATTTTCCGTCGGAATTTCCGACCGTGTGTACGGGGCATTAGAGGAAGCAAGTTTGTATGCTACTTAGGTGCCTTTATTTTTTCATACGATTTTACCAATATATTATAAGTTTCTGCTTTTCTTCCTTCAGCTTGGATTTGGATCCATACTTGGAATCATTGGGTCCAATTTAATAGAGAATAAAAGACAGATGGTAAGTGAAAAAGGGAAAATAAGAATGATAATCCTGTAGGTATTTTGCAGGGAAATGCGGTAAATATCAAATATTGTCGGAAAGTGTGTCTCTATTACTGTCTATAGAAAACTAGCTAGTGTGTAATATTGATGGTACCATGTAATTTAGCTTGTGATTCTAACTGGTTTTATTAAAGCAATAAAGATACAATTTGCATATTCTGTCTACATCTGTGGTGCTGTTCTTGAATACGTTTATATGCCAGGCAGTCTAAATCATAAATAAAATAAAATTACAACCTAAAACTGGACCTTGCAGTTTGGTACAACTAACCCCTCTTTGGTAGCCACTACCCCATCTAAGAACTTAGGGGGAAAAAAACTTAGATCCTGACTTCTGGTGTATTTGCCAAGTGAGGGAAATGTTACTGAGTGTTCTTGGGTTTATGGGAAAGGAAAGGATCCCAAATCTCAGGAGGATTTGCTCCTGTTCTATGTGGAGTCTCTATGAGGTTTTAATGCCTGTCTGTGTCTCTGTTGGAGATTAACCACTTCAGCCCCGGATGAATTTACCCCCTTCTTGACTAGAGCACTTTTTGCGATTCGGCACTGCGCCACTTTAACTGACAATTGCGCGGTCGTGCAACGTTGTACCCAAACAAAAATCTTTTCCCAATAATAGAGCTTTCTTATGGTGGTATTTGATCGCCTCTTTTTTTTTTTTTTTTTGCGCTATAAACAAAAGAACAATTTTGAAAAAAAACGCATTATTTTTAACTTTTTTGCTATAATAAATATCCCCCAAAAATATATAAAAAAACTATTATTTTCCTTAGTTTAGGCCGATATGCATCCTTCTACATATTTTTGGTAAAAAAAAAATCGCAATAAGCGTATATTGATTGGTTTGCGCAAAAGTTATAGCGTCTACAAAATAGGGGATAGATTTATAACATTTGTATTATTCATTTTTTTTTATTAGTAATGACGGCGATCTGCAATTTTTATTGGGACTGCGACATTATGGCGGACACATCAGACATTTTTGACACTATTTTGGGACCATTGTCATTTATACAGCGATCGATGCTATAAAAATACATTATATAAATGCAAAGCGGTACCGGCACCAACCCTGTGTCTTATATTGATTTACAATATGAAAGGCTGCACTCTAATTAGTAAGAGAACTATCTGTCCAGTTACTTTGGTTATAGTTATAGTATAGGAAGAGAGTTGCGCCAATCAAAGAAATTTCCTTTCCTTAAAAATGTTTTAAAAGAAATGTTAAAAATGTTAAAAACATTTCTTTTAAAACATTTTTAGCACAGTATTTAAGGAAAGGAAATTTCTTTGATTGGCGCAACTCTCTTCATATACTATAAAAAGACATTGATTACTGTGTAAATGACACGGGCAGTGAAGGGTTAACCACTAGGGGGCAGTGAAGGAGTTAAGTGTGTCCTAGGGAGTGATTCTAACTGTCAGGGGGCTGGACTTCAATGAACAGGACAGTGATCACCGCTCTCGATGAGAGAGAGCTGTGATCACTGTTCTGTCACTAGGCAGAATGGGGAAATGCTTTGTTTACAAAAGCATCTCCCCATTCTTCTTCTCCGTGACATGATCGTGGGCACCCGGCGGACATCGAGTCCGCGGGATCCACGGTCATGGTCACGGAGACCGCGGCAGCGCGCACGCGCTCACGACCTCGCTTCTTAAAGGGGACATACCTGTACGCCCTTTTGCCTGCCAGTGCCATTCTGCCGACTTACATCGGCGTGCGCTGGCCGGCAAGCGGTTAATTCACCACACTTCCTATGAGATGATAATAATGTATTTTATATAGGACTTTTAAAGGGACCTTCTCCAAGTGCCTTACAAAATAAATAAATAATACACGAGAAAAGGAACAGTTAGGCGAAGGCTTGTCTAAAGATGAAAGTTTTCAATTTTGTTTTGAGTTTTTGATATTTTAAATAAGGCGACTCCCTGATATTTTTGGGAGAGAATTTCAGAGTTTCGAGGCATAACAGGAGAAGACCCTGCCTCCCATAGAGGGTAGTTGGGTTTTAGGCACACACAAAAGTTAAGGTTACAGGGCGGGGGAGTAGGGTGATAAACATTCAGAGAGATAATGGGGTGTCATGCAGTGTTGCCAACCTACCAGATTGAAATTTACTGACACAACACCCAAAATTTACTGGCGCAGCCAAGTTTTTACTGGCATTTCCAAAAGTTACAAAATTACAGTTGTAAGTGCAAATTTCAGTATTTAGGCTACAAATAAGTACAATATGCAATTAGCAATGTGATTCAAGGTAGATATTAAGGCAAAAAGCATATTTCTTATTTTATTTTAAATATAGTAAGTGGCTCAGGGACAGGACTCAGGGGCAGGAAATTTAGAATGGGCGACACACGCACATGAAGTAGACTCTCACAGTGACACTGACAGCAGTGTGCAGCAGCCCAGATCACTGACACGTCCCATCCCGAGTGACAGTCTCTCTCCATGCCAAGTGGTTCTCTCAGTCCCCTCCAGTCCAAACAGCATTGACAGTCCCGCTCCCGGCTTGCCCTGCTCCTGTCACACAGACCCGCACATGAGACCCTGACCGCTCTGCTTGGCTCCCTTGCACCATGACATCACACGACCTGCTCAGGCACCGCCTCCATCAGACCCGCCCTCCGCCGGTACCACCTGAACACACTAACATGTACTTGGAGGGTCCTGGTCGGCTCCGGACCCGAGCTGCGCTTGCCCAGTTCCGAGCCAAGCACCACGGCCATATTTTTTACTGGCAACCTTTTCCTCTTACTGGCATTTACTGGCAGGTGAAAAGTGCCTGTTTTTTACTGGCTGCCAGTAAAAATACTGACGGTTGGCAACACTGGTGTCATGTTGTGCGGAGCTCAATAGGCAACCATGAGGATTTAAATTCAATGTGAAACCTGACAGATAGCCAGTGCAAAGACTCGAGGATAAGAGTAATACAATCACTTGTGTAGTTTTCTATGCTGCAGTTGGAAAGAAGAAAAAAACAGGCCAAATAGAATCTCTTTCAGTATATAATAATTGAGGCCATGTGATCTTAACAGCTGACCAAGTGGAAACATGTAAATTCTAAAAAGTAATCCTGGCCATAAAGTGCATATAAATGCTGCTGCGGCTAATGTATTTTGGCATACTGCACTGCCAGCTATCAAAAAACCCAAACATTGGATGCAGCCACTGTTTTTGACAGGGTTCCTTCAACAAAAACAATTTGAAAGGTCAAAGTACTAACTGTGCAATAAACTTCAAACGTACAATGGCAAGAAAAAATCTGTAAAGCCCTTGGAAATAACTGATTTTCTGCAGTAATTTGCCATAAAATGTGATCTGATCCTCATCAAGTCACAACAATAGACAATGTTCTTAACCGGTTTCCGACCGGCGCACAACGATGTACGTCGGCAGAATGGCACGGCCAGGCATAAGGGCGTATAGGTACGTCCCTTTAAGAATGCCGCCGTGCCATCACGTGCACGCGCCGTGAGTCTGGTCGGGGGTCCCACGGACTCGATCGCCACGGGGATGCCCGCGATCATCTCACGGGAAGGCTGAACGGGGAGATACGGAAGTAAACAGCATCTCCCCGTTCTGCCTAGCAACAAGTGACACTGATCTCTGCTCCCTGTGATTGGAGCAGAGATGAGTGTTCACTAAAACACAGTCACGCCCCCCACAGTTAGTAACACGCCCCTAGGAACACTTAACCCCATACAGTGCCACCCCCTGGCTAACCCCTTCACTGCCAGTGTCATTTACACAGGAATCAGTGCATTTAAATAGCACTGTTAGCTGTATAAATGACAATGGTCCCAAAAATGTGTCAAAAATATCCGATGTGTCCGCCATAATGTCGCAGTCACAATAAAAATCGCTGATCGCCGCCATTACTAGTAAAAAAAAAAAATATTAATAAAAATGCTATAAAACTATCCCCTATTTTGTAAACACTATAACTTTTGTGCAAACAAATCAATAAACGCTTATTGCGACTTTTTTTACCAAAAATATGTAGAATAATACGTATCGGCCTAAACTGAGGAAAAAAAAATAAATTTTTATATCATTTTGGGGGATATTTATTATAGCAAAAATTAAAAAATAATGCGTTTTTTTTTAAAATTGTCGCTATTGTTTTGTTTATAGTGCAAGAAATAAAAACCGCAGAGGCGATCAAATACCACCAAAAGAAAGCTCTATTTGTGGGGAAAAAAAGGACGTCAATTTTTTTTTGGGAGCCACGTCGCACGACCGCGCAATTGTCAGTTAAAGCGACGCAGTGCCGAATCGCAAAAAGTGGTCGGGTCTTAAGCCATCAAAATGATCCGGTCTGAACACAAACTATTCAAATTTCTCATTTCTTTATTGAACACGCCCATTAAACACTCACAGTGTTAGAGGAAAAAGTAAGTGAACCCATAGACTACTTCAGCGAAAGCTAATAGGAGTCCATGTGTATTTCGAAGTCCACATTGATAAGAATTCTCTTGAGGCATATAAATGAAAGAAGATCAGCAGACTCACCTAAGAAGGCTTCACAAGACTTGGGTGTTCAGTAAATAGTAAGAATAATAGAAGAATAGGGAACAGAGACATTTAGAATGGGGAATTTAAAAGAAATGAGAGAGGTGTTAACAGTGCATTAGTGTTAGAGCAAACTGTAAATAACCATGTTTCCTCGTCCTCTGCTTGAGAGACATGGGAGGTCAAATAACGCTTACCTCAGAGGGATAGGTTGCTTCAAAAGGAGACCATCGGTTGTCTATGCCAGGTTTCCCTTAGGCACAGAGAGTCCAACCTTTTTTCTGAAATAAAGTCTGGTATTATTAGTGTTGGGAGTGTTCAGGAGCGCTGATCCGACCAGGCTCGAAATGGTGTGGGATGGTTTTGTAGCCTTGTGCCGATGTGCACGGATAGAGACTACGCAGATATTCATCCAGTGATCCAGGAAAATGAATCAAGAAGTAATTCAGCAGCAAGCTGGGGCAGATTCTCAAGTAGGGGACAGTCACCAAGCAGAGCAACAATCCAGCAATTCCAGCATTCAATGCCTGACAAACATTTTGTTTTTTACATTTAATTCCTCTTTACTTTACCTAGTGCCTATAATAATGAGATCTGGATCATTTGGTTAAAAAATAATTTTAAAAACTTTACCTATTCTTTATTTCAGAAAACTTACTATTACATCATAATGTGATTATATTTACTGTAGCAGAATTATTTTGAACAAATGTTTTACGTGATGTGGGCAAGAATCCAGTGTACCTTTAAAACAACTGGCAGACATCAATAACCGAAGCACAGCTTATGAAATATTAAACCACATTCTATTTTTGTTTAATGTGATTGGAAGTGGCCACTATCTTGATCAGAGGAAACTGTAGATAAAGAGCATAAGGTTGTTTGTCATTGTTGCTGGCACTATGCATATGATACACATACAGTGCCTTGAAAAAGTATTCATACCCCTTAAAATCATCCACATTTTGTCATGTTACAACTAAAAACGTAAATTTATTTTATTGGTATTTTATGTGATAGACCAACACAAAGTAGGAAAGGAAGGAAAATGATAAATGGTTTTCAATTTTTGTTACAAATATCTCAAAAGTGTGGCATGCATGTGTATAACGCATGAATATGCTTTGATCTAAACCATTCTATTGTAGCTCTGGCTGTATGTTTAGGGTCATTGTCCTGCTGGAAGGTCTGTCCCAGTTTCAAGTCTTTTGCAGACTAGTTTTCTTCTAAGATTGCCCTGTATTTGGCTCCACCCATCTTCTCATCCACCCTGACCAGCTTCCCTGTCCCTGCTAAAAGAAAAGAATCCCCACAGCATGATGCTGCCACCACCATGTTTCATGGTGTGGATGGTGTTGTAAGGGTTATGTGCAGTGTTAGTGTTTTGCTTTTAGGCCAAAAAGTAAAATTTTGGTCCCATCTGAACAGAGCACCTTCTTCCACGTGTTTACTGTGTCCCCCACATGGCTTTTTGCAAACTGCAAACTAGACTTCTTATGGCTTTCTTTCAACAATGGCTTTCTTCTTGCCACTCTTCCATAAAGGTCAGATTTGTGGAGTGAATGACTAAAGCCCCATACACACGGTCGGATTTTTGAATGGATTCTGTCCGATCGGACAATGTTGTTGAAAAATCAGACCGTGTGTATGCACCATCGGACAGTGTACGTCGGATTGTCCGACGGACAAAGTCCTATCTCCTGCTGGATAGATTTTCAGACAACACGGTCCGATCACACCAAATCCGATCGTGTGTACGGTTGTCCGACGGACAAAGTGCTACGCATGCTCAGATCACATTACAAGACCAAAGCTATTGGCTACTAGCCTCTACGTAGTCCCGTCGTAGGCAACAAACGTCACCACGTTCAGAATGATCGGATTTTCCGACAACTTTGTCCGACCGTGTGTACGCAAAACCAACATCGGACAAAGTATGACGGACATGATCCGACGGACCTGGTCCTCGGATAATCCGAGCGCGTGTATGGGGCTTTATAGTTGTCCTGTGGACAGATTCTCCCACCTGAGCTGTGGATCTCTGCAGCTCATCCAGAGTTACCATGGGCCTCTTGACTGCTTCTCTGATTAATGCTCTCCTATTCCGGCCTGTCAGTTTAGGTGGACAGCCATGTCTTGGTAGCTTTGCAGTTGTGCCCATACTCTTTCCATTTTCGATTGATGGATTAAACAGTTCTTCGTGAGATGTTAAAAGCTTGGGATATTTTTTTATAACCTAACCCTGCTTTAAACTTCCCAACAACTTCATTCCTGACCTGTCTGGTGTGTTCCTTGGCCTTCATGATACTTTTTGTTTACTAAGGTCCTCTAACAAACCTCTGAGGGCTTCACAGAACATACTGCAGTCGTGGCAAATCACTCAAAAGAAGCTCCTCCTTTTTGAAGGACAAGCTTTGCGTGCTGCGATTTTGTCGGGGGGGGGGGTGCCAGTTATAGGAACTGACCCTGCCAAATGCCCTAGGTACGCCCCTGAGGGCCACTCTTTTCAGATATGTATTTATAAAAAAAATTGAAAACCATTTATCATTTTCCTTCCGCTTTACAATTATGTGCCACTTTGTGTTGGTCTATCACATAAAATTCCAATAAAATACATTTACGTTTTTGGTTGTAAAATGACAAAATTTTGAAAATTTCAAGGGCTCTGAATTCTTTTTCAAGGCACTGTACGTCACAAATATTACACAATATAAACACAAAACAAAGGTGAATTACTTAAAAGTGGCACCTAATAAAATGTAGAAAAAAAAATTACTGCTTGTAAAGGAAGACTTTTAATACTGTATTTACCTATCCCACTGCCCACATCGACAATCTACATTTCTTCACATTCTTGAGCTACTGCTCGAAGAATCTTCTGCATCCAGCTAACTTTTGTTGGATTCCTGATCCTTGGTTTTACTGCATACTGTGGATTCAGATGTTACATAGAGGACAGGTTGGGAAGGTTTAGAACATTTGTTTATTTTTTAAGTTTGTGTGAAGTGAAGTTTCCCTTCATTACTTGTGTAATCAACAGGACAGGGAATCACTCTAGTGGGTAAAATTTAAAAAGTGACTCTAAGCCCCTGTTCACATCGGTGCGATTTGAAATGCGATTTTAAAGGTGAAATTGCATCTCAAATTGGAGCCTATTACCGGCAATAGGAGCGTCCCAAGCGGTGCGGCACCGCACCGATTTCCAAAAGTAGTTCCTGCACTACTTTTGGCGACTTCGGGGGTTATTTTAATAGACATCTGTGCATGAACCCGCACAGGTGTCATTCAAGTCACCCCCAAAGTTGGACTGAACTGCGGCTTTGAAATTGTGCGGGTTGATTTCAAAGCCATTTTCAGTGTGAACGAGGGCTAATGATTTTTCACTCAGTCAAATACTAAATAAAGTTTTGGCTGGAGTCCTGCTAAAGTAATCACTGCTCAAGTGAATCTAATTTTCTTGATGCCAACAATGGCTTGCCAAAATTACAAATCCTTTGGCAGGTAATACAGTAAACACATGTATTTCGACTGTGTTTTCCTAGACTCTAGAGTATCATTTAAATATTGAATAATGTAAACTATCAAGTATTTTGTATGGTTTTAGAGCACCACAATCTAATGTTTTTATAAAGATTTTTAGATATTTATTTAATAATTAATAAAATTATATATATATTTTTTAACATATTATGTTACAACATATACAGTGCATCCGGAAAGTAGGAAAGTATTCACAGCGCTTCACTTTTTCCACATTTTGTTAAGGTCCCACAGGTAACAGTGCATGTCAGAGCACAAACAAACCAAGCCATGAAGTCCAAAGAATTGTCTGTAGACCTCCAAGATAGGATTGTATCGAGGCACAGATCTGGGAAAGGGTACAGAAAAATGTCTGCAGCATTGAAGGTCCCAATGAGCACAGTGGCCTCCATCATCCTTTTCTTTAACTACTTCCCACCCGGCCACTGTACATATACGGCCGGGGTGGGAGCCGTCTACTTCTGATAGGACGTTCCGGAACGTCCTTCAGAAGTAGCGGGATCGCGCGCGCATGCCCGCGCAGCGGCGCAATCCCGATGCGCTCGTGTCACCCGGACACGGCGCATCTCGGATCGGCAGGAGGGCTCTGTGATTGGCCCTCCTGATCACATGATGGCCGTGTCGAATCACAGCCGTCATGTGATGTAAGCAAACAGCCGGTTGCTAGGCAATCGGCTCTCCTCTCCTCACACGGAAGTCGTCGGTGAGGAGAGGAGAGCGGATCGCTTCAGCCGGCTGGTGATCAGTGAGTATTAGCTGTTTTTTTTTTACAGCTTTTTGCTCACTGATCACCAGTGTAGTGTCCCCACAGTAAAACACACATGTCCCCACACACATGTCCCCAAAACACACATGTCCCCAAATAATAAAAAAACATGTCCCCAAATAATAAAAACACATGTCCCTCACATATGTCCCAGTAAAATAACATGTGCCAATGATATCTGCACACATATGTCCGTGATCACCTGCACACATCTGTACATGATCATTTGCGTACATATGTCCGTGATCACGCGAACCAATTATTATACGCTTAACGGATTTTTTTTTACAAAAAAACATGTAGCAGAATACATTTTGGCTTAAATTTATGACAAAATTTGATTTCATTGGATTTTTTTTAAAAAAGAAAGGAGAAAATATTGTTTTTTTTCAAAATTTCCGCTATGTTTTCGCTTATATCGCAAAAAAAAAAAAAAAACGGAGTCACGAATAAATACCACCAAACTAAAGCTCTATTTGTGCGAGCAAAATGATAAAAAATGAATTTGGTTACAGCATTGCATGACCGCGCAATTGTCACTGAAAGTGCGAGAGCGCTGAAAGCTGAAAATTGGTCTGTGAAGGAAGGGGGCAAAAGTGCCCAGTATTGTAGTGGTTAATAAGAAAGGCCTCCATCATCCTTAAATTGAAGACGTTTGGAACCACCAGGACTCTTCCTAGAGTGGGCTGCCTGGCCAAACTGGGCGATCGGGGGAGAAGGGCTTTAGTCAGGGAGGTGACCAAGAACCCGATGGTCACTCTGACAGAGCTCCAGCGTTTCTCTGTGGGGAGAGGAGAACCTTCTAGAAAAACAACCATCTCTGCAGCACTGCACCAATCAGGCCTGTATGGTAGAGTGGCCAGACTGAAGCCACTCCTCAGTAAAAGGCACATGACAGCCCGACTGGTGTTTGCCAAAAGGCACCTGAAGGACGCTCAGACCATGAGAGACAAAATTCTCTGGTCTGACAGAACAAAGATTGAACTCTTTGGCCTAAATGGCAAGTGTCATGTCTGGAGGAAACCAGGCACTGCTCATCAACTGGCTAATGCTATCCCTACAGTGAAGCATAGTGGTAGCAGCATCATGCTGTGGGGATATTTTTCAGCCGCAGGAACTGGGAGACTAGTCAGAATCGAGGGAAAGATGAATGCAGCAATGTACAGAGACATCCTTGATAAAAACTTGCTCCAGAGCGCTGTGGACCTCAGAACGGGGGCGAAGGTTCATCTTCCAACATGACAACAACCTTAAGCACACAGCCAAGATAACAAAGGAGTGGCTACGGGACAACTCTTTGAATATCCTTGAGTGGCCCAGCCAGAGCCCAGACTTGAACCCAATTGAACATCTCTGGAGAGATTTGAAAATGGCTGTGCACTGACACTCCCCATCCAACCTGATGGAGCTTGAGAGGTCCTGCATAGAAGAATGGGAGAAACTGCCCAAAAATAGGTGTGCCAAGCTTGTAGCATCATACTCAAAAAGACTTGATGCTGTAATTGGTGCCAAAGGAGCTTCAACAAAGTATTGAGCAAAGGCTGTGAATACTTATATATACACATGTTATTTACTTCTTTTTTTATTTTGAATAAATTTGCAAAGATTTCAAACAAACTTCTTTCACCTTGTCATTATGGAGTATTGTTTTTAGAAATTTGAGGAAAATAATGAATTAAATCTGTTGTGGAATAAGACTGTAACATAACAAAATGTGGAAAAAGTGAAGCGCTGTGAATACTTTCCTGATGCACTATATTGAATTACTTGTTACAAAAGTAGCATTGGTGCGAGTTATAATTTGCATATTTACAGTATAGAAAGCCTTAAAAAAAAAAGAAGATTACGGTATTACTTAGCTGTCTGATGAGTTAAGAGTTATATCTTCCATTGATATTGGTATTGTTGCCTTTCAACACTTCCAAATGTGTTGAATAATGTGTCCTCCACCGAACGCTGTGGTCCTCCTATGGGCTGCTGTCTCTTTACAGAACACATAAGTGACAAATCACCTGGTTATGCTGGTATCTCTTGAGAAAAAGAGAGATTTCACTCATTAAACTGAGATTTATGTTTCAGTTTTATCAATGAGGTCACAGGGTCACTTTGGGACTGCCAGTGCTAACCCCCTCCTGAAGATACTTAGTTGTTTGGCTAGTACACTAAATAACTGCGTTCAGTAAGGTCCCAGTGAGGCAATTTAACTTTCTTTTGTATCAGTGGGACAGGATGTGAATTAATCTCTTAAGAGGGGACACATAAGTAGTTAAAACACTTTTCTTTATGGTAAATCACGGGACACAGAGCCACAGTAATTACTGTATGGGTTATATGGTACCTTCAGGTGATGGACACTGGCACACCCTAGACAGGAAGTTCAACTCCCCATATAACCCCTCCCCTTACCGGGAGTACCTCAGTTTTTTCGCCAGTGTCTTAGGTGTTGGTCACGAGTAAAGATGTGCTGTGCTGAGCTCCACTGGAAAAATCTTTGCTGGGGCAAGCCATGCAACTGGATCCATTCAATGTGTATTTTCAGGCAGAATTGACTGGTACCCGGGACTCGTAGTGGAAGAAACAAGGTTTTGCCTATAACGCTTCTCTTTTTAGAGAGCTGGACCGCGGGATCCAGTGCTTTGTTTTTTTTCAGCCATATTTCCTGGCGGGGTGCTTTACAGGTCCAGGGGTGTGGAACCCCCGATAAAAAGGAGCCTGGTCCCTGAAGGTTTTTTAACGGAGCCCACCGTGAGTGGTGAAGATTGGGTCTGTCTGGTTTTACCACAGAACCCTGCAGCTGGATAAGGTAAGGGGATATTTCTAAGGATTTTTTCTAATTCTTGTGGGTTTTCTCCTTAAAGTAAATGTTGTCATGCCTAAAGTTGCCACCGGGGGCTGTCAAGAGCACGTACCTGTTCCATGCTTGTCAGTCTCTCTCTGTGTCAATACAAGCTGCACGCTTCCTCCAGCCCAAGCCCCAGGTAAGACATGGGAAGGGGGTTTTCTTTCTTTCAAATGTCCCCTACCTGGACAGAGGTACCTCTTCTCTCCAGGAGGCAGAAAGAGCATGGGCCATTCGGCAGTATGCCGCTGCCGCCATTACGGCAGTTCTCCGTCCATCAGCTCTCCTCCACCCCAGTCCCCCTCCACATGCGATCCTGGCGGATCGGAGACCCGCTCGCGTGGGATAACAATCTTTTTTGAAGAGGGGGGGCATGGTGGGAAGTTGGAGAAAGGGGGGAGGGGTTTAGCTCAGCGTTGACGTGCCTCAGACTTTCACAAACGCAGGGCTGTGTCTGCTGTAAAGTGCACCTTTTTTCAAGTGCATTTGGCTGACGGAGGGACACAGAGCAGACAGGGGCATGTGAGTGTTGGTTACACAGGCATTCCCAGGGCACATTTATTTAGCATCAGGCTGAGCATTAATTGCAGCGGCAGTTGCTGGACTATTTGCTTAGCAGTGGGTGCATTTTTTTGGTAGTACCTCTGCATTTGTGCTTGGCACTATGACCAGAGGGAGAGGTACAAATACCTCAAAAGACAAGGGCACAAAGGAGTCGCCCTTGGGCTCTAAGGATCATTTGCAACAGGTGCTCA
This sequence comes from Lithobates sylvaticus, assembly GCA_028564925.1. Classification (NCBI taxonomy): domain Eukaryota; kingdom Metazoa; phylum Chordata; class Amphibia; order Anura; family Ranidae; genus Lithobates; species Lithobates sylvaticus. The sequence goes on along the minus strand of CM053033.1, from coordinate 64,133,140 downwards.
AGGTTTTCCCTGAACAGCAGGCCCAGGATTTAGCTGAGTTGCCAGCGGCTTTGTGTTTTGCAATTGACGCAATCAGAGATTCTATTCTTCAAACCTCTCGCCTTACGCTTGGGTTGGTACATACAGTATGCATAGAATCTTATAATTGAAAAGTTGGTCAGCCGAAGCGCCATTCAAAAAGCTCGTGGCTGGTTTTCCTTTCTGCGGTGAAAAGCTGTTTGGGGATGATTTGGACAAATATATCCAAAGGATATCAAGTGGGAAAAGTACCCCTTTGCCAGTTAAGAAAAAGAGTAAACGTCCCTCGTTTAAACGGGCTCTTTCTCCAGTGTCGGGGGCATCAGCCTCCAGGCAGTCGCGATGGCCTCCATCATCAGGTTCAAGAGGTAAACCTCAGGGTCAACCCCAGGGACAAAAGAAGTCCTGGGGGAGGAAACCTACAAGACAGAATGCTAAAGCCTCTTTATGAAGGGGTGCCCCCGGTCGTTCGAGTGGGGGGAAGACTTCTGCAGTTCTCAAGGGTCTGGCAGGAAGAATTTCGAGACAGATGGGTGGTCTGCACAATAGCTCTAGGTTACAAACTAGAGTTCCGAGAATTCCCGTCTCCTCTTTTCCTCAGGTCAAATGTCCCCAAAGATTCAAAGAAAAAGAAGTCTCTATTTCAAGCGTTAGACCGACTTTTGTCGCAAAAAGTGATCATGGTGGTCCACATGGAAGAGCAGGGGTTGGGGTTTTATTCAAACCTTTTCACTGTGCCAAAACCAAATGGAGATGTCAGACCCATTCTAGATCTCAAAGATCTAAAGCGGTTCCTGAATATCTGGTCTTTTCGCAATGGAATCAATCCGATCAGTAGTCTCCATCCTACAAGAACTTCTGGCATCAATCGACATCAAGGATGCATACCTACATGTACCTATTTTCCCTGCTCAATAGAAATATCTGTGTTTTGAAGTAGAAAAACATAATTTTCAGTTTGTAGCCTTGCCTTTCGGTCGGGCTACTGCACCTCAGGTGTTTACAAAACTTCTCGCCTTTCCTCTGGCCAGATTAAGGACTCAAGGTATAACGATAATAGCATACCTAGACGACCTGCTCTTGATAGACCGAGCAGTAGCCCGCTTGGACCAAAGCATGGTCACCACAGTTAACTACCTGGAGAACACTGTCTTCAACCTAGAGAAATTTTCTTTAAAGCCAGTAAGAAGATTAGAGTACTTGGGTCTGGTTATAGATACAGCCCAGAAGAGGGTGTTTTTACCCCAGGCAAAGATCAGCGCCATAAAGGAGCTGGTTCAGGTGGTCAGGGCTAAGAAGGGTCCTTCTATTCGCCTTTGTATGAGTTTGTTGGGGAAGATGGTGGCTCCATTCGAAGCAGTTCCCCATGCTCAGTTTCATTCGAGACTGCTGCAAAACAGTATCCTATCTGCCTGGAACAAGAAGGTCCAAGCACTAGATTTTCTGATGCGTTTGTCGCCAAAAGTGTGCCAGAGCCTCAGTTGGTGGAGGATATCTAAGATTCTGCAGAAGAGGAAATCCTTCTTACCAGTTACCTGGAAGGTGGTAACAACAGATGCCAGCCTTTTGGGTCAGGGAGCAGTCCTGGAAGAGGCGTCTGTCCAAGGGAAATGGTCCAGAACCGTAAGGACCTTGCCCATCAACATTCTAGAGATTCGGGCAGCACACCTAGCCCTAAAGGCCTGGACATTCAGGTTGCGGAATTCTCCTGTCAGGATTCAATCCGACAATGCCACAGCAGTGGCTTGTATCAATCAGCAAGGGGGCACCAGAAGTCAGGCAGCCCAGGGAGAGGTAAACCATATCCTAACCTGGGCAGAAAAGTATGTGCCGTGCATATCGGCAATCTCCATTCCAGGGGAAGAGAACTGGCAGGCGGACTACTTAAGTTGCCAGCAGTTGTTCCCCGGGGGAAGGGTTCCTTCACCCCGACATCTTCCTGGCTATATGCCAAAGATGGGAGATCCCAGATGTAGATCTGTTTGCGTCCAGGTTCAACAATAAAGTCGACAACTTTGTGTCAAGAACAAGGGATCCACTCGCATGCGGAACAGATGCGTTGGTGACCCCGTGGGAACAGTTCTCACTGATTTATGCATTCCCTCCTATTCTGCTGCTACCTCGACTTCTTTGCAGGATCAAGCGGGAAAGGAAGTCAGTAGTTCTTGTGGCCCAGAAGATCTTGGTATGCAGAAATAGTAAAGATGCCGGTAGGGGCCCCATGTACCCTACCACCACATCCAGACCTGCTATCACAGGGACCAGTGTTCCATCCTACTTTACAAACGCTAAATTTATTGGTTTGGCTATTGAAACCCACATTCTGAAGAATCATGGGCTTTTAGGCTCAGTGATATCTACCTTGATTAATGCAAGGAAGCCAGCTTCCATAGTCATTTATTATAGAGTCTGGAAGGCATGTTTCCTGGTGTGAATCCAGGGGTTGGCACCCCAGAAAATATGTCATAGGTAGAATTCTTGCCTTTCTGCAAATGGGGTTAGAGATGAAGATGGCCTTGAGTACTATCAAAGGCCAAGTCTCGACCTTATCTTTATGTTTTCAACATCCGCTTGCTTTGCATTCTTTGGTCCGAAGCTTTATACAGGGGGTAACGCAGCTTAATCCACCGGTTAGAGTACCCCTGAACCCTTGCGACATGTCCTTAGTTCTGTCGGCATTACAGAAACAGCCTTTTCAGCCGATACAACATATTCCCTTGATCCTTTTGACAAGGAAGCTAGTTTTTCAGGTAGCTATTTTCTTCTGCAAGAAGGGTATCAAAATCGGCGTCTCTTTCTTGTAAAGAGCCATATTTAATCATTCACAAGGATAGAGTAGTATTGCGTCCTCATCCTAGCTTTCTGCCAAAGGTGGTTTCAGGTTTTCATCTAAACCAGGATATTGTTCTACCTTCATTTTTTACAGAACCCTGTTCTACGGAAGAAAAGTCACTCACTACATTCTCTGTATGTATTGAGAGCAGTCAAAATGTATTTGCAGGCGACTGCTCAGATTCGGAAAACAGATGTTTTGTTTGTGTTGCCTGAAGGTCCTAGAAAAGGACAGGCAGCGTTGAAATCTACTATAGCCAAATGGATTCGACAAGTAATTATTCAAGCATATGGTTTGAAGAGGAAAGTTCCACCTTTTCAAATGAAAGCACACTCCACCAGGGCTGTTAGTGCTTCATGGGCAGTGCATCACCAAGCCTCCATGGCTCAAATCTGCAAGGCCGCAAATTGGTCTTCAGTCCATACATTCACCAGATTCTATCAGGTGGATGTAAGAAGGCATGAGGGTATCACCTTTGGGCGCAGTGTGCTGCAGGCAGCAGTATATGTCCTCAGGTCTGATTGCACCCTACATTTGTTTGTGTCTCCCTCCCCTCAGATAGCATTGCTCTGGGGCATCCCATACAGTAACTACTGTGGCTCTGTGTCCCGTGATGTATGATAAAGAAAATAGGATTTTTATAACCGCTTACCTGTAAAATCCTTTTCTTGGAGTACATCATGGACACAGAGGTCCCTCCCCTCTTTCTGGCTACATGTGTATTGCTTTGCTACAAAATACGTAAGGGGAGGGGTTATATGGGGAGTTGAACTTCCTGTCTAGGGTGTGCCAGTGTCCATCACCTGAAGGTGCCATATAACCCATACAGTAATTACTGTGGCTCTGTGTCCCGTGATGTACTACAAAAAAAGGATTTTACAGGTAAGCTGTTATAAAAATCCTATTTTTTAGCAGTAGATTGGAGAAGTGATTTTTTATTTATTTTTGTCTGTGTCCTCATAAGATTTACTTCCTGTTGTGTCTCCAGGAAATGATGGGAAATCTTCCCAACGTGCACAAACAGTTAAACTTTGCAAAGGTTCCTTGTCTTTGTAACTCTTCACCTCTTAATTCAAAGTACTATGCTGCACTTTCTAAAGACCTATCAATATTGTGGCAACTTAAAGTGGTATTTAACCCATAAGCAAACATTTATTACCAGTTCTTAGATATGATGGCTGCATTTGTTTTCTTTTTTTAGTCTTTCTTTGCTATTTTCATCTGGTGTTCCAGCCAGCAAGTCTGTTGTTTTTCAAAATAACAAGCTCTCCAGCAGATTTATCAGTTAAGAATGCAAACTATTTACCACTGGCAGGGGTGCTAACAATGATCAGCTTTTATTTATTCATGTAAAACCCTTATCCTAAAAGAAAAAAAAATGATTTGCTGTAACTGCTTGCGTAACTGCAGTGTGAGCTGGAGTTTTGGGACCAGCAGGGACTGGGACTGCAGCCACAGCATAAAACAATGTTATGTTATTCTGTAAAGAACTAATCTCGTCTCCCTCCATATAATAGAGATAAAGAGAGGAATACATGTTTAAAGTCTGTCCTCATCTAGATACAGTGGAGGAGTGAGCATAGTCATCCTAGCAAGTTTGAAAATCAAGGCAAATAATGCCTGAAAAACGAAAACCAATGTAGCCAACTCATCTAAGGACTGGTAAGCTACAACATACATTGTTGATTTTTGGGTTTAGATATGCTTTAAATCTGTAATTAATATATTTATATTTCTGCAAATGATTATCTATGTGCATTTTTCCATGATTAAACCATAATCTTTATATTTATTTGAACTATATCTCAGTAATCATGTCATTCATTATAAATTACTTCTGTTTACAGCTTGTTGCATCTATAGTTTTTATCAGTTTTGGAGTGATTGCGGCTTTTTGCTGTGCCATTGTGGATGGTGTTTTTGCTGCCAGACATCTAGTAAGTATTCTAAACCAAAACCTTTAGAGAGAATTTGTCACAAAGCCTAATACAGAAGCAAGACAAATATGGAAGTGGCCTTTCTCTGACACTTAGGCAAATATGCAACCCAGACAGTCAACCTTCCCTGGAAGTGTTATGCATCCTAGGATTCTGAGAGTGACTGCTTCCATCTGAGGCTTCTTCCACAGGTATTTTGATTTGTAACATGTTTCCTCAAGTAATTGTGCCCCAGCATTTCCTTAAAGTAAAACTGTCACAAAAAATATAGGCATGCAATGCTGAAAAATGTAGTATGTCGACTGCTATGATTATACACATCAGGAAAGTTAGACAAGGAGGAGTCCTTATCTGCTTAGTTATTTTGGATCTAGATCTTACTTGCCATAGAGCTGGATTTTTTAAAGAAAATAAAAATGTTTACTGAGCTTAGTAAATGTGGTGAAGCTGTGTTCACTTCCATCATAAAAGGATAAGTACAGCCAAAGCACGTTTTGGCTGTACTTCTCCTAGGGATCACAGGAGTGCAGTTTGTTCAGCACTCCTGTGACCTGTTTTCAGCAGACAGCGGGCTGAAGCCTGCTGTCAGCCAATGTCACAGAGCCAGTCCAGGCTCGGGAAAGATCGCGACCATATGGTTGGTGATCCGCCCACATGCCTGGACCAGCACCCAGCTCAGCCTCTCAGCAAACCCCTGACAGCCTGAGGCTGCTGCTCCCACCCCCTCTCCAACCACACATCGCTCGGGGGGGGGGCAGAGCAGAGAGCCGGTGACTGACTGTCACCAGCTCTCTGCTTAGGGAACTTTGGGAACTGAGTGATCAGCAGTGTTTGATCGCTCGGTTCTCAGTCTTAGAGGCGGCAGGGGGCAGATGCCGCATCGGACCATTGCTACATCCACCTAGGTAAGTATGATTTTAAAAAAAACGCATTCCCATACTTCCCCTTTTAAGTCAAGTGTAAAAAAAAAGAGTACATTTACATCCTGGTGAGATGTACCTCAATGGGGAATCCTATCTGTTAACATGTAATATAATTGGTACAGTGTATCAAATGCAAACATTAAAACTTTCTGATCTACAATATATGTACCTTGTACAGATGATGGTCTTGTTGTTGTGAACCTGTAAGGACTTCTACCTTTTGTGCATCTTTCTCCCAATAAATACAAACTTAAAGCGGATCTTCAGTCATTTTTTCATCTTTCCATCTATTAAATCTTCTGCCCTTGTTGTTTTAACTTTGGATAGTAAAACTTTTTTTCTGCCAGTAAATACCTTATACAGCCCACTTCCTGTTTCTTGTCTGGTAAAAAGCCTAGGCTTATGACATCATGCACAGCTCTCTCTCTCACTGTTGTGAGAGTTTACCAGGAAGGTAGGAGGGATGAGTCATAAGAGGGCCAACCAGAGCTGGAGGGGTGCCTCTGTGTGTCTGTGTAAATCCAGGAAGTGAACTGCCAGCAGCTTCAGCTGCCCACAGTTAAAATGGATGCAGCCAGACTTAGTGGAGGGAGATTTCTGCAGCATATTTGGCAAGTACAGAATCACAGTATATATAAAATAATATGCAAAGTGGTTGAAAGGAAGCTTCAGAATGGCAAAGATGTTTTTATTACAAATTATCTGAGCAGACTGCAGTTCCTCTTTTAATAAAAAATCTTCTGACCTGAATCTTTTTGGTCAAAGCACTATAAAAACCTATAGTCATGAAAGGGTTAAAAAGGAAACTTCAGACATTAATGGGGTGTGAAATGTGCCATCAGTGTGCTTACTGCTGCATTTTTTTCCCCACAATGTGAACCAATTGCTTTTTCCATGTGTGAAAGGGAAATGCTAGGAGTTAATAAAGCTAATTAGGTTAATAAACCTGTCTTTAAAGAAACACGGCTGATCTCATTAGAACATGCAAGTTGCTTGTAATTCATGTCAACCATCTTGCTGCAATCATTTAAAGCAGAATTAAACTCTGCAATTAAAAAAAAGGCCCCCCAGGAGCTGTTAGCCATATTTTGGTAGTTAGCTCCCTATATTAGCATATTATGGCAGAATTACCACTCAACTGATCTTCTCCAACACTGGTCATGGGTCCTTCCATCTTCTCCCTGTCTCTCTTCGGGGTTCAGGCTATTCTGGTACTTGGTTATGTGGGCCACATTGACATCACAGCATGTAAATGTATGCTGAGCTGCGTATGTGTGGTTCTGTGTACTTTAACGCTGACAGGCAGGGAGAAGCACTTATGGCAGAAGAGACCAAAGAGCCAGCTAGAGATAATTTAATAACATATCTAATTTTAGTGGTCAAGTTTATCCTGGAAGCAGTATTTAATGCCTTATGAAAGTCCAGCACAGTTCTTATAACAAAACAGAACACTGCTTAGCCATGCAATGCTATCCTACATCTGCTTGTAGCTGGTAGGAAAGTTAAAGCAAAATGGCTACATTCTGTTCTTTCAGGCCGGGTACACACTGGAACCGGCTGCAGATCGCACAGGAGCGCTGTGCGTCCCTGTTCCCCATTTCAGGGACGAATCGGGGCCGAATCTATGCCTGAAATATGGCCCCGAAATGGAGCCAAAGACGCAGTGCGCTCCGCAGCCGCAACGGAAATATGTGAACCGGCTCCATAGGGAGCCAGTCACATTTTCCTGCTGTGCTAATTCGCATATGTGTGAACCCAGCCATAGGCAGTGAAAAAAACTTTCTGGATAAAGTGTTAAACTTGTGTGGAAAAAAACAGATGATAAAACCTAAATTTTTCCAAAAAATTATATTCACATAAGTTAATGTCATTTGTTTTACCACCCATGGTGTGTGCTAAGTGAAATCGCAGCTTAGGGCCCATTCACACCAGAATGCCGCCATACAGGAAACCTGAGTTCCGTGCACTGCCCTTGCAATTGCAATGGGTGTCAGTACAAAGTTAACATCACCCCAAACATAGTGAGTTTGCCTGCACCAGATCGCATGGTACTATGAGTTCCGGTTGCAGTGTGTTTCGAAAAGTAGTGCAAGCACTACTTTTGGTGCAGTGTGATTTCAGCCCATTCGAAATGAATGGGCTGAAATTGCCCTGCACAGAACTGCATGCAAATGGCATGTAGTTCCTAGTATGAATAGGCCCTTAAACTAGAATTCCTGCCTAACACTAAGTAGCCTTAAAGCGGAAGTAAACCCATTGATTTAACAGTCTAAAAAAAAAAGGCATGCCGTGAATGCTAACTGCACATTGGCTGTGCTCTCAACCAAACAGTCAAACCATCCAATGGCTGGTGTCATAACGGATCACATGTGCAGCACTGTGGCAGTTGAAGATTAAACAGAGGCAAAGATGGCAGCTTCCTTGGCTGAAAACGATAGGGGGGTTTACTTCCACTTTAAAATGTCCCCTCTCGCCTCCTCTATCTATGCTGAATAACCTGTGTAAAAAAAAAAATGTGTATACTTACCTTTCTAAAAGAGGGGTCTATGGGACTTTATATTAGGAGATGACGTTGTCATCAACCTCCATCCCTATTAAAATATACAAAGGAGAACAAGGAAACGGGACTTTAAATGAAGTACGCGGAGGGTCAAGTGTTATGTGGAGTTAAAATGTAACCATATATCACAGCCTGATGCATGACTGTCCTTTGGAAGGTTGCCTATTGGGCTGTCTGTTGCCTAACATATCATCTCCCGGAAAAGATGTTCCCCATGTGGGGATACTCATGTCCCTCAGTACCGTATCAATTGCACATGAATAGCCTGTAAGTATTATATGGGGTGTTTTACCCCTATTTCTTTTTTATTTTTCACACTTTGTGACTATATTAGACCAACTAGAAATGCATAATATATCATTACAGAGATATCTTACACATGTACACACTTTCTCCCGATGAGTGACATCAAGTCACAAAACGCGTTGAGCTAATAGACGTTGTGTTTAAATCGTATACTGTATCCTACCACGTCATTGTGGATTCTGTTCATGCATTATGTATTTGATTATATTCCAATCATCTGCTATAAAATTTTGGGCTTCTCTATATGTATCATGTGCTATCCATATTTTGGATTATTTATGAATTATGTATGAAATAAAGTTTTTCATTCGATATTTTACTCTATGCAGGTATCTAATTATAAGTGTAGTATATCAATTTTCTATTCTTTTCTGAATTATTATTAGACAAATGTCCTACTCTTTTACACATATTATAGATATGTTCATTTTAACTCCACACAACACTTGACCCTCTGCGTACTTCATTTAAAGTCCCACTTCCTTGTTCTCCTTTGTATATGTGTATACTTACCTATTTTTAGCCCACTCCAGTCTGGTCTCGTGATCCCCTACAGGGGAGAGAGATTGCTGGAAAATATAGGAGACGTAACATCAACTATAGGCTCCCGTGTCTCAGCCATTGTTGGTGGTCCCTCTTCTCTCCTGCAGCTGTCACTGACTGATACAGCTTGAAATTTGGTAAGTTTACACATTTTTTTACACAGGTTAGTCGGTATTGGTAGCAGGACATTTCTGGGGAAGTTATGTGCACCAACTGTGTACAGAAGGCCTGCAGGTTGCCATATAGCAATTTTACAGAAAATGACAGCGCTGCGTATTTTATAAAAAATTCTAATAAAATTTGAATTACAACATGGCTTGTGTAGCCATTGTATATTCTATATTATTTTTATTATTATCAAGGACATTGTTTGTTTTTCTTGTTTTCTTCTGCATTAGCCCTGTTAATGTACATAACAAAAGGCTAAGGATGATAGATGACCTTTTTATCTTTTTTAACCATTTAGATAGTAATTATAAAATTAAAAAGTATTCAGCCAAACGTGTTTTTTTTTTTTTTTAATTTTAAAAAATTTAAAATGAAAGTGTATTTCTAGCAAAACTGTTATTTTTAGCTTTGGATAGTACTAGTAAGGGTTAGAACCCCTTTTGGGTTTGTATTGATAACTAGGGCTCTATCAGTGCAATTTCCCCACACCGCCTCTCTCAAGAAGTGAGAGTATTGCCGCATACACACGTTCAGACTTTGTCCGCCGGACCTAGTCCGGCGGGACTTCCCCACACACGCCCGGACTTCCGAGCGTGTGACTTGCCCACACACGCCCGGACTTCTCCGGCGGACAATCCGCTGGAAAAAGTCAGCGGGAATGAATGGACTTTCCGATGAGCTGCCAAGTCCAGCGGACAATTTTAAAACAAAACTTAAAACCTAGTCCGCCGGACTTTTGGCGCCATAAAGTCCGCCGGCGCCCACACACGAGGGGATTGTCTGGTGGACTTGAGTCCAGCGGACAATCCCGCGGGATAGTCCCTTCGTGTGTACGCGGCATTAGTGTACATTTTCAAGAGCAACACGTGTAGAAATATAAACAGTATTTTAAATTTAGATAAAACTGCTGTCTGTCCAGCCAAAGCTGAACATTTTTTGGGCTGGAATTAAATTTTAATACATGTTTTCATTTGCTAATTCCTGTAGTGTGATAATTCACCCATAGCCAAAACAATGTAATATTTGGTGACACAATATTGTTAAGAAAAATAAACCCCCAAGATATGTTATAAAAATACTTGAATGAAAAAAAAAAAATTTTTCATTTGAATTTCTATTTTCTCAAGGATCTTAGACCAATATATGCAGGAAAATGTCGATACTTTACCTCTTCAGATGATGATCACGCCACTGATACCACTGAGGTAAGTTAGATGACATGACCTATACTTAGGGTTGCCGCCTCATCCCTTTAAACCCAAACACATATTAATTACACAGGTTCTGTGGCTGATTAACCACACAGGGCACTTATAGCCTCTTCCTGCCCAGACCAATTTTCAGTCTCAGTCATGCAACACTGTACCCAAACAACATTTTTACCATTTTTTTCACACAAATAGAGCTTTTGTTTGGTGGTATTTAATCACCACTGGGTTTTTTATTTTTTGTGACATTCACAAATAAGTTTATAGTATTTGGTCTGTGTGAAAGGTTTAGAGTCTACAAGCTATAGTGCAAATCATTGAAAATTGATCACACCTGATGCACTGATGGCCTTTCTCATTTATTGAGGCCCTGAAATGTCAGAAGTACAAATATCCCTCAAATTACCCCTTTTTGAAAAGTAGACAGTCCAAGGTATTTAGTAAGAGGCATGGCGAGTTTTTTGAAGATGTAATTTTTCCCCACAATTCTATGGAAAATGAAGAAATTTTTATTATTATTTTTTTTTCACACAAATTTGTCATAATAACAAGTTATTTCTCACACACAGCATATGTATACTTCCAATTACACCCCAAAATACATTCTGCTACTCCTCCCAAGTATGGTGATACCACATGTGTGAGACTTTTTCACAGCCTGGCCACATAAAGAGGTCCAACATGCAGGGAGCGCCGTCAGGCATTCTAGGAGCATAAATTACACATCTAATTTCCAAACAACCTATCACACTTTTGAAGGCACTGGAGCACCAGGACAATGGAATTACCCACAAAATGACCCTATTTTGGAAAGCAAACAGCCCAATGATTATTCTATGAGGCATAATGAGTCTTTTGAACGGTTAGTTTTTTTCCAAAAGTCTTCAAAAAACGTGGAAAGAAAATGAAAACTTATTTTTTTTTCTTACACAAAGTGATCAATTTATAAGATATTTCTAACACATAGCATGTACATAGCAAAAGTTACACCCCACAATACATTCTGCTACTAATCCTAAGTATGGCGATACCACATGTGTGAGACTTTTACATAGTCTGGCCACATGCAGAGGCCCAACATGCAGGGAGCACCGTCAGGCGTTCTAGGAGCATAAATGACACATACAATTTCCTAACAACCTATTACACTTTTGAAGGCCCTGGAGCACCAGGACAATGGAATTACCCACAAAATGACCCAATTTTGGAATGTAAACACCCCAACGTATATTCTGAGGCATAATGAGTATTTTGAACATGTCATTTTTTTCCCAAAAGTTTTTGGAAAATGTGGAAATAAAATAAAAACCTTTTTGTTTTTACACAAAGTTGTAAATTTATTGGATTTTTCTAACACAAAGCATGTACAGCAACAATTACCCCCCCCCCCCCCAAAAAACACATTATGCTCCTTCTCCTGAGTATGTCGATACCACATGTGTGAGACCTTTACACAGCCTGGCCACATAGAGAGGCCCAACATGCAGGAAGCACCATCAGGCATTCTAGGAGCATAAATTACACATTTACCATAGTTTCCTGACTACCTATCACACTTTTGAAGGTACTGGAGCACTAGGACAATGGAAACACACACAAAATTACCTCATTTTGAAGGGCAAACACCCCAACGTATATTCTATGAGGCATGGGCTGGTATTCAAGTACTCTGATGGTGACAGGTATTCGGGTACTCTGATAGCGACAGGTATTCGGGTACTCTGATGGTGACAGGTACTCGGGTACTCTGATGGTGACAGGTACTCGGGTACTCTGATAGTGACAGGTATTCGGGTACTCTGATAGTGACAGGTACTCGGGTACTCTGATAGTGACAGGTACTCGGGTACTCTGATGCTGACAGGTATTCGGGTACTCTGATGGCGACAGGTATTTGGGTACTCTGATGGCGACAGGTATTCGGGTACTCTGATGGCGACAGGTACTTGAGCTGTGACAGGTACTCTGGGGATGGTAACAGGTACTCTGGGGCTTGTGACAGGTACTCTGGGGCTTGTGACAGGTACTCTGGGGCTTGTGACAGGTACTCTGGGGCTTGTGACAGGTACTCTGGCTGTGACAGGTACTCTGGCTGTGACAGGTACTCTGGGGCTAGTGACAGGTACTCGGGCTGTGACCAGTACTCTGATGGGCTGTGACAGGTCCTCTTTATTTGGGTGGAGATCGGGCACTGTACTGTACGTTTTTGTTCTAGATCTCCTCACACACTGAGGGGGAGAACCCAGGAAACTGAATTAGAGCTGTTTGTTGACATTTGTAACCGGCTGTTATTGGAAATTTTATTGGCTCTTTACCCTGATCCGGGATGGGCTGTGTCTAAGGGACATACCTCATCCCCGATCACCTCACTGCGGACTGGAGAAGAGAAAAAAAATAGAACAGCGCCAATCAGCATTCAAGCTCTTTAATCATAGATAAAACTGTCACAGTAACACTTACATATTAAGTTCACTGAAGTCTGCATGGAAATCATTGTTGGTCACAGCTTATGCAGCCAAGTCGCCTGTGTACTCCTAGAGTGTTATAATAAGGGAGGATGCCGGGGGAGAACTCAGCAAGATCCAGCCATAAGAGTACGGACCTTGTGCATGCTCAGAAACGCGTAGTGTGTCTCTCCCCCTGTCTCACGGCACTAGCCTGCTTCCGCGAGCCGTACTCTTATGGCTGGATCTTGCTGAGTTCTCCCCCGGCATCCTCCCTTATTATAACACTCTAGGAGTACACAGACGACTTGGCTGCATAAGCTGTGACCAACAATGATTTCCATGCAGACTTCAGTGAACTTAATATGTAAGTGTTACTGTGACAGTTTTATCTATGATTAAAGAGCTTGAATGCTGATTGGCGCTGTTCTATTTTTTTTCTCTTCTCCTGTACTACTGAGTCGGCTTCACTCGTGAAGAAAAGCAGCCTCCAGCATAGAGCCTGTTTCCCACCTGCTGATTGATTCATCCATCAATTGAAGATTTATGAAGTTTTACTCAGACTTTTGCACTTTTTTTCTTGAAAGAAAGAATATATATTTGCTCCTAAAAAGTGGACTTGGACAGTTTATCTACCCTTATTAATTTTATCAGCATGCAGACTTCCTCTCTGGACATTTTTCATATATATATTTTTATCTACACTAGCACACTGAGCGCCTGTGTCCTTTTGTTGTATTTCACTGCGGACTGGAGGATGTCATATGACGGCCACCCAGAGGGAGGAGATGTTCCTGCCTCTGGGTGGGCTGGTATGGAAGTGGTTAAGGTGGTAATTAAACACACTTGGTGCCTTATCTGCAATAAATTAGCCTCAGAACCTGTTTAATTCATATGTGTTCGGGTTTAAAGAGATGAGGTGGAAACCCTACCTATACTCCTCTTGATTACAACTTGTAAAATGTTGATCCATCACAGTTTAGTTTTTGATTTCCTCTCTCTCTCAGGTGATGTGCCAGATGCCAACTCGAGGATCTTGTTCGTTGAAAGTAAAAAGCAACACCTGTTATTGCTGTGAGCTATATAATTGTGGGAGGTAAATGACTATGCCATGCTTTTTTTTGGTGTATGTTTGCTGTAATATTAATATTCGTGATGGGTGTCTCTGTATCATGTCCACAGTCTCTAACCATCTCTTGTATCAGGTCCACAGTCTTTAACCATCTCTTGTATCATGTTCTCAGTCTCTAACCATCTCTTGTATCATGTTCTCTGTCTCTAACCATCTCTTGTATCATGTCCACAGCCTCTAACCATCTCCTGTATCATGTTCACAGTTTCTAACAATCTTATGTGTCATGTCCTTAGTCTCTAACCATCTCTTGCATCAGGTCCTCAGTCTATAAATATCTCTTGTATCATGTCCTCAGTCTCTAACCATCTTTGTATCATGTCCACGGTCTCTAACCATCTCTTGTATCAGCAGCCATATTGCATGTCAGATGCAGGCTTGCCAGTGCATGTTAGATGCAGCCTACCAGTGCCTGTGGATGCAGCCTGCCTATGCCTGTCAGATGCAGCCTCTTACCAGTGCTGTGGATTCAGCCTCTCACCAGTGCCTATGGATGCAGTCTGCCTGTGCCCAGATCAGAGCGGTGATCTCCCGCTGTGTCACAGAGCTGGATTTGAATTGCCCAGGCCACAGTAACAATGTCCCTCCATCCTGATCACATCACACTGATTTAATGTCCCGGCAATGAATCAGTGTGCCATCTATCACAGGTGGCAGGAAATTGTTACTATGACACAGGCAATTCAGCTCCCTGACACAAGGAGATTGCCGCTCTGCAAGGAGAGGAGGGAGGGGAGGAGGAGGAGGGAGGGGAGGAAAGGACCGGGAGAACGGGACCTTGAGCCGCCAGGATGACACCCTGCAATGGACGACAGCCGGCAGCCCGGCCACCGCTATTGCGCATGCGCATTATCATTTTTTTTCTTTTGGCAATATGCCGAAAACTAAATTTTTGGCCGAAACACTTTTTTTCTGTGCATCCCTACTTTTAGATTTAGCTAAGCTTAAATAGCAGTACCCCAATCTGATTCTTTTCAGCTTGAAAAAAGAAAGGCTTTTTTAGTTAGTTTTCTGACACCTGATTTTTATCAAGCAGTTATAGGCATAAATTGATCCATGGAAGAAGCAGCCACAACAGAGTGCAACACTGTAGTATCTTAAATGTTGATTAAACCCTCATACCCCCTCCCATCCCCATATCCCCAATTATTCACAAAACAAAGACATGAGGTATGTGGTAGAATTTAGCCAGCGTCAGGATCCTGCATCTTTCATAGCCACGAGAAGATTGATCTAGCATGCTGTGAAGGATGTGTAGCATCCCTGCCCATGCTCACTGTGTGGTCCAGAGACACAGATACATTAGGTTCCACATGCTGGCAAAGGGCAGGGATATCCTTCTCGGCAAAATAATGGCCTTCACCGGGATGTAGAACAGACTGTAAAATCACAGAAGGGGGCTGATTCCAGAAGCTGGAATCTAGCAGCTGCAAAGCCAGCAGTTCTGCCAAGCTGTCATTACACTGGGGATTGGGGTGATTTTGGTACATTTTTTTCTTTTGCTCCAGCAGCTACATATGGGACAACTGCCCTAGAAAGAATGTTGCTTTAGATGGTGTAGGAGGAGAATTCTGCAAAGGGTCAAGGCTTCACTTGACCCTGCTCAGCATAGTAGAGAACAAGAAGGAAAAGTGCTGGCCTTTTGCTGCCAACTTGTCTCATTGAGGTACTGCTTCCATTGAGCTCTGTAGTACAGAGTGATGTGTTGCCTCATGCACGTGGTACTAAAATGGCTGGTACTTTTACCATGGCACATATGCTGCAGGGACAGGCTGCAGATCACAACAGTGCCGTCAGCAGCAGATACGTTAAACCATGCTTACACAGCAGAGTTCTGTGGATCAGTCCTGGGGATAGCAGTGACCTTTATCTGTGGGGCAGTGCTGCCAGATTGATTAGGATAGCTGCTTCCTCCATTCCTCTGCAAGCTGCTCCTGTCCCTGGACAAAATCTTATCTCATAGCTGACCTGTCCCCCCCCTCAGAACTTTCTAGATATTTCCCACCTCATTATCTACCCCTTGCCCATTACTGGAGCTCATTTTGCAGTAAGCTCCAGTTGCTAGAACATCAATGCCTCTTGCTGCTCCCTGCCGATGTCCCTTGATTGCTATGTAGTTGAATCCTCTTTGCCTTCTGAGAACACAACGCTATCTTCCTCATCCTCAATATCGGAAAAGGTGAAATACTTGCATATGATCAAGATCATCCCCCTGCAGCAAGTCAATGTGGGATCATACCAAGTTTGCAGGACTATGGTGGGATTAGCATAAGAGGAGGAAGAGGAGACATTAGCAGCACTTGGTGACAACTCCTATGCACTTGGGAGGAAAAATAAGAGGAAGGCTTTGTCCGCAACTCAGCTACTTCCTGTGCAGGCTATGATAGAAAAGGCAAACATGCCTTGCCTCTAGGGCAAACAAATAAAAGACTGTAAAGGGTACCCAGCAGCTAAACAGCAACTTTAGTTGTTGCTGATACACAGAAAAGGATAGTCGGGGCTCTGAACTGTGACAAGGGGTGGAGGGACTCAATATAACACTGTAGAGCAGCTAACTCTCCCTACACAGACTGTAAGCTCACTAATCTAATCACACACTGAGAAATTATTTCTGGGAACCCTTTTATAGTGAGGGGATAGCACATAACAAAACCTTCAATATTGGCCGAACCCTGCTAAACACATAAAAAATATTCAGGCAGGGCATAATGTTTTTTTTTTATACCAGGCACGAACACCCCCTTCCTGACCAAGCCATTTTTCAGCTTTCAGCGCTGTTGCACTTTGAATTACAATTGCGCAGTCATGCAACGATGTACTCAAATAACATTTTTATAATTTTTTCCCCACAAATAGAGCTTTCTTTTGGTGGTATTTAATCACCTCTGCGGTTTTTATTTCTTGCGCTATAAACGAAAGAAGAGGGACAAGTTTGAAAAAACGCAATATTTTTTACTTTTTACTGTTATAAATATCCAATTTTTTTTTTTTTTTAAACAAATTTTTTCCTCAGTTTAGGCCGATACGTATTCTTCTACATATTTTTGGTAAAAAAAATCGCAATAAGCATATATTGATTGATTTGCGCAAAAGTTATAGCATCTACAAAATAGGGGATAGATTTATAGCATTTTTTTTTTTTTTACTAGTAATGGCGGCGATCTACGATTTTTATCGTGACTGCGATATTGCGGCAGACATATCGGACACTTTTGACACATTTTTGGGACCATTCACATTTATACAGCAATCCGTGCTATAAAAATGCATTGATTACTGTATAAATGTGACTGGCAGGGAAGGGGTTAACACTAGGGGGCGCTGCAAGGGTTAATATGTTCCCTATGTGAGTGATTTTAACTGTGGGGGGAGGGGACTGACTGGGGGAGGGGACCGATCGGTGTCCCTATGTACAAGGGACACACCATCGGTCTCCTCTCCTCTGACAGGACGTGGATCTGTGTGTTTACACACACAGATCTACGTCCTGCTCAGTTACTGGACAATCGCGGGTGCCCGGCGGACATCGCGGCCGCCGGGCACGCGCATCGGGTCCCCAGCGACGCGGCGCGCGCGCACCCCCTAGTGGCCGCAAAGTTAGTGCCATAGTTAGGGCGTCATATGACGGCGGCCCAAAACAAGAGATGTTTCTTGCCCCCTAATACGACTGTGGGCGGTCAGATAGTGGTTAATCCAGCGAATTTCACCTAAAATTTGCAGATACCGCAGACCTTGACCCCAATGGATTCACCGACAACCCACTCTGCGGTAACCCTAACCGCATTCCTAAATAATATCAATATAATTTTGAAGATTTCTGTATTTCCTTAATCTCATTTCAGATGTGGGCAGACACTGGTAGGTTGAACCCACCTATGGTTTCCAGTTTTTTGAGAACTAGTAGTAACATCTCAGCACAGATCCTAACCCTTTGCCAAAGCCATTAGAAACACAAGCACATGATAATCAGTCCTCCTTTCCAAGTAATGTTAAATTAATGACAAATTCCATCCGTGAACGGCTGCAGAAGATGGGTAGAGATCTCCCTGAATTAAGCCTCTAATAAATAGAACCAAGCTGGTGGGTAATTTAACCAAAACCAACTGCCCATTACCAAAAAAAATTTACAACAGTTTTAGGTGGAATAAAAAAAAAAAGACCTAGTTTCAGAAGTTGTTCACAAATACAATAAAAACAAGTTCACTATAAAAACTGCTGCACTACTATTTACCATATTTTTTTTTTTTTTAATTAGCATTGGCTAAAATTTACTATCATTTTGTTTAACCACTTCAGCCCCAGAAGATTTGGCTGCTCAATAAACAGGCCATTTTTTGCGATACGGCACTGCGTCGCTTTAACTGACAATTTCACGGTTGTGCAACGTTGTACCCAAACAAATTTGACGTCCTTTTTTTCCCACAAATAGAGCTTTCTTTTGCTGGTATTTGATCATCTCTGCGTTTTTAATTTTTTGAACTATAAACAAAAAAAGAGTGACAATTAAAAAAAAAAAAAAAAAAAACAACATTTTGTACTTTTTGCTATAATAAACAAATTTTTTTTTTTAAAAAGCTATTTTTTTCCTCAGTTTAGGCCGATATGTATTCTTCTCCATATTTTGGTAATAAAAATTGCAATAAGGGTATATTGATTGGTTTGTGGAAAAGTTATAGCGTCTACAATATAGGGGATAGATTTATGGCATTTTTATTATTATTATTTTTTTTACTAGTAATGGCGGCGATCTGCATTTTTTATTGGGACTGTGATATTGCGGCAGACAAATTGGACACTTTTGACAAATTTTTGGGACCATTGACAATTATACAGCGATCAGTGCTATAAAAATGGACTGATTACTGTATAAATGTCACTGGCAGGCGGGGGGTTAAACACTAGGGAGCGAGCAAGGGGTTAGCTGTGTTCCCTAGGTGTGTTCTAACTGTAGGGGGGATGGGACTGACTAGGATGGGACTGACTAGGAGGAGAGAGAGAGTTAGGTGTTCATACTTAGTATGAACACGCGATCTGTCTCTACTCCCCTTTTACACACACAGATCCCGATTCTCGCTCTGTCATAAATGATCACGGGTTCCCCGGCAGTCATCGCGCCTGCCAGGCACTCGCATCCAGAGGCGGCTCTAGGCGTTGTGAGACCTTAAGCATAACTTAGACATGAGGCCCCACTCACGTCCATAAGGCCCCTTTCACACTGGGGCGGTGCGGGCGGTGGTGGTAAAGCAGCGCTATATTTAGCGCTGCTTTACCGTCGTTTTAGCCGCGGTATTAGGCGAAAAAGGGTTAAAATCCCCACAAAGCGCCCCTCCAGCGGCGCTTTGCTGGCGGTATTGCCGCGGTATTGCCGCGGTGTCCCATTGATTTCAATGGGTAGGAGCGGTGAATACACGGCTCCTTCACCGCTCCAAAGATGCTGCTAGCAGAACTTTTTTTACCGTCCTGCTAGCGCACCGCTCCAGTATGAAAGCCCTCCGGCTTTCACACTGGACTTAAAGGACCCGCTTTTTTCAGGCGCTATTTTTAGCGCTGTAGCGCCTGAAAAGCGCTTAGGTGTGAAAGGGGTCTTAGGGAAAAAAATAAGTACTGGTCAGTGCTCTCAGTACTGGTGTCGGTGCACTCCATCTCAGTGCAGTGTGCTCTATCTCACCGCTGATGTCAGCAACTTCTCTCTTTCTCTCAGTGCTGGCGTCAGTGTACACTCTGCTAGTGCTGGTGTCAGTTCTCTGTCTCTCTCAGTGCTGTACTCACATAGAGCTTCTTGAACTCGGCCTCATAGAAGAGAAGGGGCTCGGAGGTCTCATCATCCCTGTTGGGCAGCAGTAGGTCCCCTCGGACTCCTCATAGTGAAAGAGCTCCTGGTGGGAGATAGCCATAGAGAAGCAGTGCCAGCGCAGAATGAAGAGCGCCTTGCCCACCATGGCTGAGGATCGGCCCTGGGCTGAGCTGGGACCTCCCGACCATTGCAGTGGAGCCCTGGGTGGCTGGGGATGAGGGTGGGGTGGAGTCAGGTCAGGGGGACCCCGATTGTCAATCACAGGCCAACATACTGGGACACTGGCAGAGGACTGAGCAGACCTGACTGTAAACCCCAGTGACATGCACACCCCCCCTAGTCACATGCACACCCCCCTAGTCACATTTACACCTCCCGTTGCATGCTCACCCTCCCCCCGTCGCATGCACACCCCCCCAGTTGCATGTACCCCCCCAGTCGCATGCACACACACCCCGGTCACATGCACACCCCCCTAGTGACATGTACCCCCCAGTCACATGCCAAACCCCCGTTACATGGACACACACCCCCAGTCGCATGTACCCCCCAGTCAAATGTACACACCCCCTAGTCACATGTTCACCCCCCCAGTGACATGCACACACCCCGCAGTCACATGCACCCCCCCAATCAAATATTCACCCCCCCTAGTGACATGCACACACCCCGCAGTCACGTGCACACCCCCAATCACATTCACCCCCCCTAGTGACATGCACACACCCCACAGTCACATGCACACCCCCACCCCCAATCACATGTTCATCCCCCAGTGACATGCACAAACACCCCCAGTCACATGCACACTCACCCCCAATCACATGTTCACCCCCCCTAGTGACATGCACACCCCCCAACATGTTCACCCCCCATAGTGACATGCACACACCCCCAATCACATGTTCACCCCCCCTAGTGACATGCACACACCCCCAATCACATGTTCACCCCCCCCCTAGTGACATGCACACACCCCCAACATGTTCACCCCCCCCTAGTGACATGCACACACCCCCAACATGTTCACCCCCCCTAGTGACATGCACACACCCCCAACATGTTCACCCCCCATAGTGACATGCACACACCCCCAATCACATGTTCACCCCCCTAGTGACATGCACACACCCCCAACATGTTCACCCCCCATAGTGACATGCACACCCCCCAATCACATGTTCACCCCCCATAGTGACATGCACACATCCCCAATCACATGTTCACCCCCCCCCCCAGTGACATGCACACACACCCAACATGTTCACCCCCCATAGTGACATGCACACCCCCAATCACATGTTCACCCCCCATAGTGACATGCACACACCCCCAATCACATGTTCACCCCCCCAGTGACATGCACACCCCCCAATCACATGTTCACCCCCCATAGTGACATGCACACACCCCCAATCACATGTTCACACCCCCCCAGTGACATGCACACCCCCCAATCACATGTTCACCCCCCCAGTGACATGCACACCCCCCAATCACATGTTCACCCCCATAGTGACATGCACACACCCCCAATCACATGTTCACCCCCCAGTGACATGCACACACCCCCAATCACATGTTCACCCCCAGTGACATGCACACGCCCCCAATCACATGTTCACCCACCATAGTGACATGCACACACCCCCCAATCACATGTTCACCCCCAGTGACATGCACACACCCCCCAATCACATGTTCACCCCCCAAGTGACATGCACACACACCCCAATCACATGTTCACACCCCCAGTGACATGCACACACCCCCCAATCACATGTTCACACCCCCCAGTGACATGCACACACCCCCCAATCACATGTTCACCCCCCCCAGTGACATGCACACACCCCCCAATCACATGTTCACCCCCCAGTGACATGTGCACCCCCCAATCACATGTTCACCCCCCAGTGACATGTGCACCCCCCAATCACATGTTTACCCCCCCCAGTGACATGCACACCCCCCCAATCACATGTTCACCCCCCCAGTGACATGCACACACCCCCCAATCACATGTTCACCCCCCCCAGTGACATGCACACACCCCCCAATCACATGTTCACCCCCCCAGTGACATGCACACACCCCCCAATCACATGTTCACCCCCCCCCCCAGTGACATGCACCCCCCCAATCACATGTTCACCCCCCCAGTGACATGCACACACACCCAATCACATGTTCACCCCCCCAGTGACATTCACACCCCCCAATCACATGTTCACATCCCCCTAGTGACATTCACACCCCCCCAGTCACATGTACCTCACACAGAGATGCTCTGTCCCCTCACAGCTCAGTCAGCGCATCCTCAGCTCAGCAGTTGGCTGCACACAGACAGACAGGATACAGCGAGTGAACGGGAATTGGCTCCGCCTCCACCGCCGAAGCCACGCCCTTCACCGTTGAAGCCCCGCCCCTTTTGCGATCCTGCTGAATTGCTAGCTGTGCCTGGCCCTTGCACAAGATATCGGCTCAAGGGACGGACAGCATTTGCTGGCGGGGCGGTGAGGGGCGGGGCAGTTGTCCAAAGGTGTTTTATTGACAGTGGAGACTTGGGCAGTGATCTGATAAGGGGTGGGGTGAGCAGAGAGGAGGAGGACTGTTTGTAAACTGAACGAGGCGGGCACCAAGCTCCGCTGTGCTGACCTCTACTAGGATTGATGCAGGAGGATAGCAGAGGCGGCTCTTTAGGCAAACTAGGGGGCGAGGCCCCTGAGAGGGCGAGGCCTTAGGCCATCGCCTAATTTGCCTAATTAGAGAGCCGCCTCTGCTCGCATCGGCTCCAGGCACACGCTGCAGGCAGTAAACTGCGGCGGCTGGTCGACAAGCAGTTAAAGGATAAGTGTAGTTTTTGCACTCCACTCTACCACTGGTCCAGGAAAGCCTGGGGGTATCATCAGTCTAGTGTGTGTAAAGGGCTTCACAGGTGTCATCAGGTGAAGGGTTTGCCACTATAATCAGCCTGAGGGGAATGTGGATGTCATTAGTGAATTTTTAATAATGTGCTTTCAATCCCTGGGGGCTAAAGTCACATCAGTAAGGAGGGAAATGTACTTATTTTTTATGTCAACTTAATTTTTATTGATTTTAAGAATTAGAGCTTTTCTGGCAAACAACTTTCTTTTTTTGTATAGATAGAGCAGGGATTAGAACCCTTGTTGTTTAATGGTTTAAAGAATAAGCTTACCTTAAAGGTAAAAAATATTTATTATTTTCTTCTGGGAGCTTGCAGAGCATTGCACCCATAACCAGTAGATCGCAGGTGCAATGTTAGGCTCCTGCAGACTCTAAGTACAGCTGTCAGCCCGTACCTCCCATATGGGCTGACAATTACTGAAGTCCAGGAAGAATAATAAACTAGAAAAGCACTCATTAGCGCCCTTGCAGTTCATTGAAGCCACCGTGGCAGACCGGACTTGTAGTTCATACAAGATAGCTGTGATTGAATGTTGTGGCTGTGTGAGCAGGTTCCCGCACAGCCATGCTGTTTTTAGATTGTGACAGTGTGTGCAGGGAGAGGATCCCTCGCCCGCTGTTACAATGGGGGATCAGGTGTGGGGCTGCCCCTTTAGTAACATGTTACATGTTACACCCAGGTGTAATGTGTAACATGTTACTAAAGGTGAACTTATCCTTTAATCAGTGGGGAAGCAAGGAAAGATCTGCAACAAAGATAGAGACAGAAGTACAAAGCTGAAATGGAATCTAGACCTATGGTATTTAACCACTTAAGGGCAGCCCTAAAGCAGTTTTACTGCTACAGGGCAGCCATCGGCTTGCTCCTGCTTTGATCACACACAGCGGGAGACCAGCGGCGGGTACCGCAAACTCGATGCGTGTGCCAGCACCCGCCGATCCTCCAGCAGAAAGGCAAAACATTCTGTCAGTATGGAAGGCATGGAGCCTGTGTTCCTACAAAGCAGAAACATGGATCCATGCATTCCCCTAGTAAAAGCACCTCCAACAGTACACAAACACACTAGCACACAGTTAACCCTTTGATTGCCCCTGATGTTAACCCCTTCCCAGCTAGTGTCATTAGTACAGTAATAGTGCGTTTTTTTTTGTTAGCACTGTATTAGTATCACTGGTCCCCAAAAAGTGTCAAAAGTGTCAGTGTCCGAATGTCCGCTGCAATATCGCAGTACCGTTATAATTCGCTAATTGCCTCCATTACTAGTAAAAAAAATATAAAAAATAAAAATATCCCAAAGTTTGTAGACACTATAACTTTTGTGCAAACCATTTAATATACACTTATTGTGATTTTTTTTTTTTTAACCAAAAACACCTGTTGGAAATGGCCTGGGATGCTGACTGACATGACTATATGTGGTCAATGACGTCACTCAATTCCCTGATCACTGTGTACAAACAGAAATAGGCAAGGGAAGGAACTGTCATGTAGTGCCAGTTTTTTCCCTAAATGTATTTTTTTCTGGAGTACATTCTACAGGTGTGCAACTTCTTGTGCATGTTTAAAGAGGACCTTCATTCATTTTTTCAACTATCCATCTATTAAATCTTCTGCCCTTGTTGTTTTAACTTTGGACAGTCCAATTTTTTTTTTCTGCCAGTAAATACCTTATACAGCCCACTTCCTTTTTCTTGTCTGGTAAAAAGCCTAGGCTTATGACATCATGCACAGCTCTCTCTCTCACTCACGTGAGAGTTTGCCAGGAAGGGAGGGGGATGAGCCATAAGAGGGCCAATGAGAGCTGCAGGGCTGCAAAGCTGGAGGTGTGCCTCTGTGTAAATCCAGGAAGTGAACAGGCAGCAGCTTCAGTTGCCCACAGTTAAAATGGCTGCAGCCAGACTCAGTGGAGGGAGAATTCTGCAGCATGTTTTGCAAGTACAGAATCACAAGTATATATAAAATAATATGCAAAGTGGTTGGAGGGAAGCTTCAGAATGGCAAAGATGTTTTTATTACAAATTATGTGAGCAGACTGCAGTTCCTCTTTAAGGCATCACCAAAGCATTTAAAGTATTTGTGTATTTTTATTGTTGCCTTTTAAGCAGCATTAAAAGACCTGCTCCCTGCTGAATGGAATTTTTTTTGCATTTTTTCATGGCCCCCATGGCAGTGTCCAGCAACTACCTGTGTCGTTTTTTTTTATCAAAAGCTTGCCAATTTGCATTTAAAAGGGGGCAAAAAAAATTGCAAGATTTAGCTCCCATTGACCTCAGTGGGGTTTGAGCGCTATGTTTTGGGGTTTTCGGATTTTCCACGGGTTTCAAAAATGTCCAGTGAACCGAACATTGCCCGGTTTGCTCATTATTAGTATTGACCAGGCGTGCTGCCACTGAAGTGCATATCAAGGACATGGGTATGCTGTCTGGCAGGGATGACTAGATCACAAATCATGCTGGATAGAATAAAACGAGTTCACATAGATGTGAATAGAGTTCTCCTTTCACTGTATGTTTGTATCCATATTGTTAAATGAAAATTATTTGCAGAATTGTAAAAAAGATTATAAGTAGATATATTTAGATTATTTTCTCTTTTCCAAACTCTTCAGGGCTGGAGTAACAGGACTGTACTATGAGTATATGGATGTAAAAAGCTGCCAAGATGTTATACATCTTTACCACTTGCTGTGGTCCGTCACTATACTGAACATAGTGGGCTTATTCCTGGGTATTATAACAGCTGCAGTACTTGGAGGATTCAAAGACATGGTATGTAGATAACTTTTTTTCTTTGCACTACTAATTTCGAAATCACCAAGTGCCAAAACCCTGCAAATTAATTCAACCTGTTACAAAAGTACTGTTTGATGAAACTGATGTTTTTACGTAATGTTATCCCAATCTTGCCCTTCCTGATGATTTTAACACTGGGAGGTTGGGCGGACTTCCCGATGGCTAGTTGGCTGTCACAGTGGCCACATGAGCGCCTGTCCCGCTGGTTAATAGAGACCCGAAGCACGCTCTCATCCCAATCTTGGCTGCCATGGAAGCATATGCGTAGTGTGTGGCCTTTTAAGGCCCACCCTCCCTGCCTGCACACATATAGCATGCGTTACGTAATTGGCAAGAGGTTAAATGACTTGGTCTCTAAAATAATAACTACCAACTAAGTGCCCACTACACAAAAGAAGATTCATACTTATCTCTCCTGTTGTCAGTGCTGCCAAGCTGCACTGTATTGCCGAGAAACCACTGCTGAAGACCCTTTAGCATTCAGAAACATACTGGTATATCAGATACCTGGCTCCCCCACTGCACTCAGTGGTTTGATCTGCCTGCCCCTTCTTTACTACTATGTTCTGTAATGATGTATGGACTGTCAGGATGAACCACAGATCACAGTAAGGAATCAGGAATCGGTCTGCAATACTGCACAGACTGGAGGCACAGGCGAGGTACCGGAAGTATGAACTCACTGTGTTGTAAATTAGTATTCTACCAACAAGGTGATTTTAACTAATTTACCTCTTTGGACGTAATACGTATGTCCAAAGGGTAATGGGTTAGACTGACAACCTGATGGCTGCAATAGTGAAAAAAGAAAAGTGAAAAAAGTGAAAGCAATCTGGCGGCTATATAGCACACCTACTGGGACCACATCGGGGGCTTCCATATGGTGGTTGAGAGAACACCAAAACCATCTGTTCTTTGACCTCCTCTGCTCAGAATGAAACCGGAAGTGACAATGATTTTGTTACTTCCAGTTTGAAGCCAACATCCTCTGGTTGATTCAGCTAGAGAAGCATCTAACAGAGCAGATCTCTGGGGCAGGGAAAACATTGGGGTCTATTAGACCCCTAATGTCTCTATAAAAAGTACCTCTTATCTGCCCAATGCTATCACATTGGGGGTTTGGTAACCCCTTGTGATAGCAATAAAGTTAAATAAAAAATAAATAAGTAAAAAAATGATTTAATTGTATTAAAAAAAAAAAAAATATGTAAAAAAAAAAAAATGTAAATTAAAGGTAATGCTCGCTGCCCTGAACACAAACATGAGTGCAGGGTAGGCACGTATATGTGAACAACATTCATACCACAAATGTGAGTTATTGGTGTGAATGTCGGAGTGAGAGCAATAATTCTAGCACCAGAGCTGACAGTTAACTCTAAACTGATGAGCTGTAAAGGCTTTTAAACTTTTTCAATTAATTCAAAAATAGTGTTTCCTATGGAGATTTTTGGGTACCATTGCTTGTCATGTTATCACGGATGCATGTAATTTTAAGACTTGGCATGTTTGGTATATATTTATTCTATGCAACCCCATCTTTTATATTTTACCAAAAAATAGGTATTATATTGTGTTCGTGTGCACTAAAATTAGTTTTGTTTAATTTTTTCCCTGAATATATGGGTTTGATAAACAGTTGCGCAAATATTTTGCAAGATAAAAAACTGCAACTTCTATCTTTTTATTCTACAAGGCCTTTGCTTTCAGAAAACATATAATGTTCTGGGGATTTTTAATAATGACCAAAAATGCTGATTCTTACATGTGATCAAAAAATTAAAAAAATTCTCAAGTGCCAAATTGGTTTAAAGGGACTACCACCAAAGCACTTAGGTAGAAGGTAAGGGTAATGCACAAACATGTATTTCCTACCTGTACTAATGCATTCTTTATGCAATCCAGTTCGTCTTTGCTAAGTAATGTTTCTTTTAGGTGCTTTATAATGGTGTATATGTTTCATATAATTCTACTCAAAAAAATAAGTTGGCATTCTCCTCTATTGAAAGACTACTGACTAATAAATTGGATCCACAATTCTCATCACTGAACCACATGTTGGGATCATTGATTTAAATTATACATTAGAAATTGTGACTTTGTTGTAAGTAGAAAATTTGATATGCTTATTGTTACTTGGATGCGGTAACAAAATATCCCACTGCTTTTATCATACACTGCTTCCTTCCACTCAGATCTTCCAAATGATTGCAACCACAAACTAGGCAGTACTCATTTTGGCTGCTGACCATGAACTGTTTATTGAAACACAGAGGTAACACTAGGGACAACCCCCCCCCCCCCTTTGCATTCGGGGTGGGGGGAAACTGTCCAATCAGCAGGGAGAGCTGCTAGAGGAATCCCCCCCCCCCCACATTAAATGCACATTCCATAATACCAAGGCAGACACACAATAGAACAATGGAATACAGCCACACTCCAAACGACTCAGCAAAATGTCCCCAACATTATGAGACAATATACAATATATATATATATATATATATATATATATATATATATATATATATATATACACACAACATTCCAGTGTGGTTGTACAGTGAGTCTGATTAGTACAGATCAGACTGGGGTTCTCGGTCACCCTGTGCCCCTAATAGACACAGGGTAACTTAGACATAGGAGGTGCATGGGTAGCTGAGGCAAGGGTTTCCTCTCTCCAAGGGATTCTGGGTTCCACCAGACCCCCCGCCCAAAGTGACTCCCGTCACATCTCTCCCCTTTCAGCAGCAGACTAACTCAGGAGGAGACCTCCAGACGGGTTGACTCCAAAGTTAGTCAGTAGTTCCAGTCCCCCAATGCCGGTATCCACACAGTACCCCAAACAAATTGTCTCAAACATAGCATTAATCACCCAGCCAAACTCTGCCTCTCTCAGAGAACATACCTGCCGCTGGGGAGACGTGCGGACTGGCCCTTTTCCCTGGAGTCCTATCAGCCGCTGGAAATAAGACAGGGTGGCAGGTTTCCACTGCTGATTCTCTGGCATGCTGCTGAACGTGTTCTAGCAGTTTCCTGTATACCCTTTCCAGATGCTGTTCCTTCCTTAGCAAATAGTCCAGATCAGGTTTAAGCTCTGAGACCCCTGCAAAACTGAGCATAGCCTCTCTGTATTCTCACAGGTCCTCAAGGGCAGGTTCCCCTTCATCGCCAAACACAAAACCATCTGTAAGGCTCTCCCACAGCAATCCAGGTCCGCCAACGTCATATCCCTCGGGAGAGCATTCTGTTGTCTCCCCTAAATATTCCTGCTCTGTGTGCCATTGCAGAGCCAATAACGATTTTCCAGCTCTATCTCCTGCTGGACCAGCCTGTCCAACTCAGTCAACCATTGCTCCTGGGGCTGCTCTCCCAGGAATGCCATCCGCAATGCCCACTGGACAATTTTCTGTTGCTCTGGGGTTGGAAAGCACTTGCTCTGTTGCATACCAGCGATCTGGAGGGCTCCAATCCAGAATCCTACCTGAATCTGCTGACTGAGCTCCAAGTATTCATCCGCAGACACAGTCCTGGAGTATGCTGAAAGGACGATCCGCAGCAGCCCCGGGAAATCTGATGCCAGATCCATATCTCCGCTGGGGTGACCAAAGTTTTCTATCCTGATCTTAGATCCACGTGGAGGTTTGGATGTCCCAGACTGCAGGAAGCATCCCACTGCTGCCACCAATGTAACGAAATGTCCCACACTCCGCTTGAGTGCTTTGGTCATACACTGCTTCCTTCCAGTCTGAATATAGATATCAGATCTTCCAACCGCTTGCAACCACAAACTAGGCAGTACTCGTTTTGGCTACTGATCATGAAGTGTTTATTAAAACACAGGTACACAGAGGTAACACTCGGTACAATCCCCCCCCCCTTTGCATTCAGGGCGGGGTAGACTGTCCAATCAGCAGGGAGAGCTGTTGGAGGACTCCTCCCCCCTCCTCACAGCAAATACACATGCACATCCCATAATTCCCAAGGCAGACAGACACAATGGAATACAGCCACACCCCAAACGCCCCAGCAAAGAGCCCCAAAGAGTATGAGACAATGTACAATATATAAATATATACAACATTCCAGTGTGGTTGTACAGTGAGTCCGATTAGTACAGATCAGACTGGGGTTCTCGGTCACCTTGTGACATAGGAGGTGCATGGGGAGCTGAAGCAAGGGTTTCCCAACCTCTCCAAGAGATTCATGGTTCCACAGGCCCCCACCCAAAGTGACTCCTGTCACAGATGGCCGATCCTGCTGCATCGTTTTTTTAACACAAATTAGACAATTTAGAAGATATTGTGTTTGAAGATATTGAAGTGTTTTTTTTTTTTTAATGACCTGGTATAAGAAATAAATAATATAAACTTCTATCTTCTTATAGAATCCTACTATTCCTGCCATTAGTTGTATTGTGGAGACCCCACGTCCTACAGTGCAATACAACACAAGACCACCAGTGCCGTCTTACAACACTTATTATCACAGCACTCCACACCTGCCACCTTATACTGCCTATGACTTACAGGTATGTTAAGATAACTATCTGCAACACAAGTATCCAGCTTAAATAAAAAATGGACATTAAAATATTACTTTAGTCCTTTGGCCTTATAAAAATAGACATACTGTATATTATGTAATAGGAGGCAGCAGGGGAATAAGCACAGGAAAAAATTGAATGGGGTGGGGGAGGTGCCACTGCTATACAGTGATTTATAGATTGGAGGTATAGAAAAAAGATAAAGTAAAAATTAGAGGAGAATTTAAAAATATGCATATAATGAAGTTATTTACAGTAGAACTATTCATGAATCCTATAAAGGGAACAACATGTTTCATATATGATTTCTCTATTTACAGGCTCAATCACTGCTCCTTTATACTCGGCAGAGAGGGGGCTAGGTATACAGTGCCTTGAAAAAGTGGCACATAATTGTGAAGTGGAAGGAAAATGATAAATGGTTTTCAAAATTTTTAATAAATAAATATCTGAAAAGTTTTTCAAGGCACTGTATTAGTGGAGTTGTAGGTTTGTAAATTTAACATTTTTGAAAATAATATAACCTTAAAAGCTCTTTTTTTATTGATGCATAAATATAAATGTATTTTTAATGCACAGCTCAGAGTGGGAGAGGAGTAAGCAGTACCGGGAGCCAATGTATGTTCTGACAAGAAACATGCTGGTAGGAGGAGAAAGCAGGATGACAATGAAATGTTCTCATCTCTGTGATGTTTCCCTTTGACTGTCCAGGCACAGGCTGGTGGTAGGCCATGACAGCCTGTTCTCAGGGTAATTGAGTTGAATGAAACTAGCTGTCATTCAGCTTGAAAGACTGAGGACATCTAGTGGTGGAAAATAAGTACCGAAGGAGATCGCTCAGGATTAAAGGTGAGTATTGCAGAAAAAGATTTTTTTTTCATTTGTTTTACTGGACTATTAAAGTGGTTGTAAACCTCAGAGAGGTGAGTCTATTCCAAATTCTTTCTAATATTGGTCCTGAAGTGGGCTGGATTCCTGTGATTTTTACCTTTAAAGCAGTTGCATAATGCATCATACTTCCATATGATATACTTTTGGTTTCATGAGTTGAGTGTTTTATTTCCGTTATGATACATTTAAGTTTACAGATGTTCTCCTACAGAAATAGTGTTGCAAAATCAAAAGCAACAGACTGTGTTGTTGCATGGTCTGAATTTGCTGCCAGGCCTCCAATCAGTACCGTATATACTCGAGTATAAGCCCACCCGAATATAAGCCGAGGCACCTAATTTTACCACAAAAAACTGGGAAAACTTAGTGACTCGAGTATAAGCCTAGGGTGAGAAATGCGCAGCTACTGTAAGTGGAAAAGAGGGTCAACAATGCCCATTTGCAGCCTCACTGTGCCCATTTGCAGCCTCACTATGTGCCCATTTGCAGCCATAGGTCCCCCGAACTTCAAACTTGGTAGTTAAGGGTTCCTAAATGCCCCCTAGCTGCAGCCAGAAATTGGGGTCTCTGGACCCAAAGGGTCCCGAAATTACATTGCTGCAGATGGACACAGTTGACCGACTTTGGGGCCCCGTATCTCGGGGTCACTTTGTGCTAGAAACCCCAGTGGAACCAGCACTACAACAGCACTACAGCACTACAACTACCAAAGTCGGGTCGGAAAATGTTAAGCACTTTTCTGCATCAGAGGATGACATTTTCCGACCCAACTTTGGGGCCCCGTATCTTGAGGCCACTTGGTGCTAGGAACCCCAAATTTGGTATGCAAACCCAGTGGACCTATCACTACAACATCTCCAAATTTATTCCTGTCACCCAGTGGCCCCGAGATACGGGGCCCCAAAGTCTGGTCGGAAAATGTCATTCTCTGTGCTTGACTCGAGTATAAGCCGACGGTGGCATTTTCAGCACAAAAAAATGTGCTGAAAAACTCAGCTTATACTCGAGTATATACGGTAAGTTAATTTAGTTTGATAGAACATATATTTAAAATAGTAAGAAAATCTCCACCATTTATTTATAAAGACTGGGATTTGGGCTATTGTTTTGATGTTTATAAGTTTTGACACTAATGGCTTAGTTTTTTTTTAGTATAGGCATGCAATATTTGTTTTACAAAAGAACAATAATGCAAAACAAGGCAAACTGTCTGTTTTTTTAAACCTCAGAGAAAGCCATTTGATGAGCCCATGTTGAAGCCTAAAGCGCCCCCTGCTTGCTCAAAAGGAGATTACAATATATTCTGATATTTCATGTTTAAAGGAAAACTATAGGCAAAAGCTTTTTTTCATATTGGATAGAGTAAGGGAGGGTTATAACCCCTGTTGATTTATTTTTTGCCATCTGTGCCCCATTGGAGGGATTTACCTTCACTTCCTGTCCCACATCCAAAACAGGAAGTGAGAGGAAATCTCTGTAAATTAAGGGAATCCCTTGGGGGATCAGAACTAGCGTTCCCATTGGAAAGATTTCCCCTCTATTACTTGTTGTCGGAGGACAACCCAAAATTTGGGTTTTTATAAAATTTTCACTTTCAATACTAATAGTAAACAGGACAAATAGAGAGAGTGAATCTCCCTAATGGGGGCATGGGCAGCAAAAAAAAAAGCTGCCAGGTGTTGTAATCCCTCTCCACTCCATCCAAAACTAAGGCTGGGTTCACACCTATGCGAATTGGATGCAGGTTTCCACCGCATCCAATTCGCATAGCAGGAGAATGTGGCCGGCTCTCTATGGAGTTGGTTCACATTTCTCCAGGGCGGTTGCAGAGCGCACTGCACAGTCATCTTTGCCTCTGTTTCAGGGACGAATTCAGGCAAAGATTCTGCCCTGATTCCTCCCTGAAATGGAGAACACGGACGGACAGCGTTACTGTGTGGTCCGCGGCCGGTTTAGGTGAGAACAGAACCTAAAGAAAATTTTTTTTTTGTTATACTTTAACTATAAAAAGTATCTTAATTTCTTTACTTTATCATAATAAAGAAACAAAATATGTACATACCCACTATACATTCTCTTTCAATCACTTATAAGCACAATATTTAAAGTGGCTTTAAGCTCAAAAAGCAAACATGTATTATATTGGCACCTACCAATCTTTAGATATGGTGGCTGCACTCGTTTTCTTTTTTAGTATATTTTATCTTTCTTTTTCATCCGGTGATCCAGTCAGTAACACACTTCCTGTTTTAGGGTGTCGGAGAGGTAGTAAAGCAGACACCTTTGGACAAGAGCATTGTCAGTATGGGGGAGGGTAGTGCTAAGTCAGGTACACACTTATTGAAATTCAGGAACCGGATGAACATTGATCTGTGCGTAGCCCTCTCTTTTCACCAGAAGCTGGACATTTGACTGCTGGGGGGGGGGGGGGGGGGGGCTGCTGTCAGAATAAAATAGCGTAGCAGGGAGACCCCTGCATCCACATTGCTTGTGTGGATGCAGGAATATGTGAGTTTTGAGTTCAAATGAAAAAAAGCTCAGTGTGCATACCTAGCTATAGACTTTAGAAGGACTAGACCAGGGGTCTCAAACTGGCGGTCCTCCAGCTGTTGCGGAACTACAAGTCCCATCATGCCTCTGCCCATGGGAGTCATGATTGTAACTGTCAGCCTTGCAATGCCTCATGGGACTTGTAGTTCTGCAACAGCTAGAGGGCCACCAGTTTGAGACCCCTGGACTAGACTAACAGACTGAAGTTGAACTCCAGCCAACAATTTGTAAGCAGTTACAGAAAATAGTTTTTTACTTTATGGATAAAAGTTTTACATAAATGAATAAAAGCTAAATATTGTAAGTACTCCTGTCAGTGGTAAATGGTTTGTCTCTTTAACTCAAGCGTGGGCAAATTTCAGCCCTCCAGCTGTTGTGGAACTACATGAGACATTGCAAGACTGACAGCCACAAGCAAGGCTTCCAGTGGCAGAGGCATGATGGCACTGGTAGTACCACAACAACTGGAGGGCCACAGTTTGCCCACCCCTCCTCTAAGGCAGGCCATATATTATGCAATTTTCTATTCTGCTTCCACGGGTTACAGGAAAAAATAATCGCTTGATTCCCCCATGAACACTGACCGCAGAGTTGTTGTGTTCTCCCAGCACAGGAGTAGGGAGCCATCCTTACCAGGAGAACAACATGATTATTGCTAGTGGCTATAACCACTGGCAATAATCACATGTGCTAGAAATCTGACATGCTGGTTGTAACCAAGTCAATCAATGGATTGATTCAGGTACAATCAGCCTGCCCATATATGGATCGAATCTCAGTGGGTTCCTGCTGAACCGGCCGAGATTCAAACCATCTGTGCTGAATTTTCATTTTTTTTTCCAGAGTGCAGAAAAATAACAGACTTACTGGCTGTTCACCAGGTGAATATAAAGGAAAAAAGCCTAAATAAAAAATGCATTTAATAAATTGCAACCCACCACATCTAAAAATAAGTGAATTGTAATTGAATACATTTTTGTTTTTGGGTTTAAGAACATTCAAAATACTCTGCCTTCTGCGGGTGCCAAAACATTGCTAACAGCGCCCCAAATGCAGTACCATGCGATTTGGTGCAGCACATTTTTCAAAAGTAGTGCATGCACTACTTTTTGTGTGGTCGTTGGTGTGCGATTTGCAGCCCATTTAAGAGCCCTTTTACACTGAGGGCATTTTGCAGGCGCTATAGCTACCCTAAAACAGCTGCCCCATTCACTCCAGTGTGAAAGCCCGAGGGCTTTCACACTAAAGCGGTGCGCTGGCAGGGCGTCAGAAAAAGTCCTGCCAGCAGCTTCTTTGGAGCGGTGAACTCACTGCTCCCCCTCCGCTCCTCCCCATTGAAATAAATGGGGCAGTGCTGCTATACCGCCGGCAAAACTCTGCTGCGGATCAAACTTATTTTTGGCTGCTAGCGGGGGGTTAAAATCACCCCGCTATCGGCCGAATAGTGCCGCTTTACCACTGACGCCGGTGGCGGCACAGTGTGAAAGGGGTCTAAATGAATTGGCTGCCAAATTACACTGCAGGGGAACAGGAATTGCGCTTATTGCGTTTCTGTGTGAATTAGGCAGTTGTTAAATTAATTTAAAAAAAAAAAAGTTAAATCCCATGCTCCCAATAGGTGAGTTAAAAAAACATTTTTTCCAAATGTTTTTTTTTTTTTTAGGAATTTTAATGAATTTTTTTTTTCTGTGCAAGTAGTTTTTTTTTTTATCTCTCTTTTTATTAAAATCTCAGAGATTAAACTCACATGTGGAATCCTTCAACTCTAAAAACTCTTGTTTGTTCTACAGCATTCCAATGTATTTCCAGCTTCTACACCGTCTGGCTTGTCAGATGATCCTAATTCAACATCGCAATCCGGTCCCAGCTTCATGTGGCCATCCAGTGCTCCACCACGCTATTCCCCACCTTATTTTCCACCAGATGAAAAGCCTCCACCTTACACCCCTTGATCCTCACAAGTACAGGGGCCTTGTCTCCTTGTCGCAGAAATTTTAGGCCGAATGCCTGCCAAATAATATGAACTTTTATATCTTCACGGTATGCATTTAGGATACCTGTGTGGACTGGATGACAGATGTTGTGTATAATACATGTATATATGTGTGCAAGACACCTAAGGTACAACAATGACTATTTTCACTTCTGCCAAAATCAAAGTGCACATGAACAGCTTTATATGGATGTACTGAAATGGGAAAGATCATTGGATGGTGCATTTATTTCGTTGTTGCACTAGTGCTTCTTTTGTAGTGTGTGTACTTTATGTTATTCTGTGTAGTATTTCAGGTTTCTTTGTTCTCCACTGGTTGGAAGCCAACTCCATGCTGGCTCCAGTTGTCTGTGGCTCATGCTTCTCCCTTCCAATAAAAGCACCAGCAATGCAAAAGACAAAGTGGAGAAATTGGGGACATCCAAGCTTTAGTGTTCAATATTAATCGAGGAATCCTCTGAATGTCATTTTTTTTTTTTTCAACAAATTGTTAATATAAACATAAAAGACACTGTTTACATCAAAATCCAGGGAAACTATCACTATATTAAGGACTGAATTACTGGGAGTGTCTCATTTTATCACGCAACATTGGTGCCTCTCAACTGAGTTAATAAAGAGATCACTATGTTATTTAAAAATAAAGTCTTAGGTGCAGAAGCACTTTGATCGCAACTTAAAGTCTTGTTGAACCTGTCTTTTCACTGTTAACAGTAATTGGGGGCCATGAATCAACTTTGTGCATAGGGAAAGTGTCCTGGTCCTAACAAAATCCAGCCATTTTCGAGGTAAAAAAAAACAAAAAACAATTAGTTGCATTGGACAGTCTATGGAATAAATAAACTTGCATTTCTCTGCCAGAATTCTGTACTTTTGTAGCACTGCTCCTTAACTATCTGTAGAGTGATTATTGAGGTTTTATGCACTTGCTTTGCTTCTAGTGATTATTCCAGCTTCCGATCACATGTAAACACGGATGTGCCGTTTTTTCGGTTCTCCTCGGCTCTCCTCACCTTACACTGACAGAGTGTGAGGTGAGGAGAGCCGATAAGTGACATCTCCTCGCAGCAGAGTCTGTACAGGTAATCAGGGCACTGATGATCAGTGCCCTGATTATCAATGTAGCCCCAGCGGTGACACCAATGCCCATCAGTGATGCCAGTCAGTGCTGCCTTTCAGTGCCGATCAGTGCGTCATATTAGTTCATCCTAATCAGTGCAGCCTATCAGTGCCCATCAATGCAGCCTCATCAGCGCACTTTAATGAAGGACAAAAATTACTTATTTGCAAACTTTACTGACAGAAACTAAGAAAAACTTAATTTTTTTCAGTCTTTTTTTGTTAGCAAAAAAAAAAAACCATTGATTTAACCACATGCCGACTAGGTAAGATCGGCTTTTTCTGGGTGGATGTCCGTAGGAGGTCCTCCCAACCCCTGGGGCGCGCGCACTCGGGAACATCCGTGACCGCCGGGTCCCGAGGACCTGGCGCATCACGGATCACGGTAAACGGTCGCTGATAGCGGCCGTTTACCTAGTGATCGCTCAGTCAAATGAAGGAGCGGTCATATGTACACAAACTGGCGTCATGCCGATCGGTACAGTGAGAGGGGAGAAGCGGAGAGGGGGAGAGATGGGACCAGCGCCGTGGGCTGGATGTGTAGTGCCCACAGCGCTGGTCAGTGACAGCACTGTGAAATACTCACTGCCAACAGTGTGCAATACACTGCCACCACTGTGCAATACTCTGCCAGCACTGTGCAATACTCTGCCAATACTGTGGAATACTCTGCCAATACTGTGCAACACTGCAATACTCTGCCAATACTCACCAATACTCTGCAATACATTTTAATAGAAACAAAGAATTTATTTTTATTTTTTTACAGAATTTTCAGTATTTTTTGATTTATAGCACAAAAAATAAAAAACCCAGCGGTGATTAAATACCACCAAAAGAAAGCTCTATTTGTGTAAAAAAAAAGGACAAAAAATGTATTTGGGTACAGTGTTGCATGACTGAGTAATTGTCATTCAAATTGTGAGAGCACCAAAAGCTGAAAATTGGTCTGGTTAGGAAGGGGGTTTAAGTGCCCAGTGGGTAAGTGGTTAAATACCACCAAAAGAAAGCTCTATTTGTTGGAAGAAAATTATAAACATTTCATATGGGTACAGCATTGAATGACTGTAAAATTGACATTCAAAGTGTTTCAGCGCTGAAAGCTGAAAATTGGCCTGGGCAGTTAGAGGGTGAAAGTGCCCGGTATTGAAGCAGTTAAATTGAGAAAATGTACCAAGAAAAAAATAAGGTCGTTTTGAAAGTGATGGCAGTTCACGTGTCAAAAAAGTTGTGACAGGGCAACACAAAAGGGCTACTAACATTGAAGAGGTGGAAGAACATTTTGCAACTAATCAGGTTAATTGGCAACAGGTCAGTAACATGACTGGGTATAAAAAGAGCATCTTAGAGAGTCAGAGTGTCTTAGAAGTAAGGATGGGCAGAGGTTCACCAATCTGCAAAAACCTGCATCTAAAAATTGTAGAACAATTTCAGAATAATGTTCCTCAACGTAAATGGGAAAGACTTTAAATATATCATCATCTACAGCAGTGTTTCTCAACTCCAGCCCTCAAGGCGCTCCAACAGGTCACGTTTTCAGGCTTTCCATAATTTTGCACAGGTGATTTGATCAGTTTCACTGCCTTAGTAATTACCACAGCCGTTTCATCTGAGGGAAATCCTGAAAACATGACCTGTTGGTACACCTTGAGGACTGGAGTTGAGAAACACTGATCTACAGTAATAATATCAAAAGATTCACAGAATTTGGGGAAATCTCTGTGCGCAAGGGACAAGGCCAAAACGCAATATTGGATGCCCGTGATTTTTGAGCCCTCAGATGCCACTGCATTAGAAACAGGCATGATTGTGTTGATGGACATCACTGCATGGGCTCAGGGATAGTTCCAAAAATCCCTGTCTGTGCCACTCAAAAATGCAAGGTAAAGCTCTATCATACAAAGTAGAAGTCATATCTGTACATAATCAAGAAACACTGCAGTCTACTTTGGGCCAAAGGTAATTTAAAATGGTCTGTTGCAAAGTGGAGAACTGTTCTGAGGTCAAATTAATTTTTAGCAACTGTGGTTGCTGGATCCTGCCGGTTTAAGAGGAGAGGGACCTTCTGGCTTGTTATCAGCACTCAGTTCAAAAGCCTGCATTTTGTACAGTATGGGGGTGCATTAGTGTGTATGGAATGGGCAGCTTGTACATCTGGAAAGGCACCATCAATACTGAAAGATATATAGCTCCCCACTGATGAAGTCCACACCCAGGATGCAACGCGTATGGCGATAGGTGCTTGACATTTGATGTCATCCCGCGGCCATTCGCAGCTACATGGCGGTAAGCCATTGTATATGTTTTAGCGGATACCAGCTGGCACGGCTTGAGTGCCTTTTATGTGAGTGTAATATAATACATTTTAGAAGAAATAAATTGCTTTTAGACAGAGAGTACTTCTGTATCTTCTGTTGAATATTACCACTCTCCTGTGAATATATCTATGAGGGGGAGAGTCGGGTAGAATTTTTTTTGAATTTTATGGACATTTTTTACTGATTAATTGTCTAAGCAGATATATACAGAATCTCACAAAAGTGAGTACACCCCTCACATTTTTTTAAATATTTTATTATATCTTTTCATGTGACAACACTGAAGAAATTACACTTTACACTGCTACAATATACAGTAGTGAGTGTACAGCTTGTATAACAGTGTAAATTTACCATCACCTCAAAATAACTCAACACACAGCCATTAATGTCTAAACCGCTGGCAGCAAAAATGAGTACACCCTAAGTCAAAATGTCCAAATTGGGCCCATTTAGCCATTTTCCCTCCCAGGTGTCATGTGAATCGTTAGTGTTACAAGGTCTCAGGTGTGAATGGGGAGCAGGTGTGTTAAATTTGTTGTTATCGTTCTCTCTCATACTGGTCACTGGAAGTTTCACATGGCACCTCATGGCAAATAACTCTCAGGATCTGAAAAAAAGAATTGTTTCTCTACATAAAGATGGCCGAGGCTATAAGAAGATTGCCAAGACCCTAAAACTGAGCTGCAGCGCGGTGGCCAAGACCATACAGCGGCTTAACAGGACTGGTTCCCCTCAGAACAGGTCTTGCCTTGGTCGACCAAAGAAGTTGAGTGCGCGTATTCAGCATCATAGCCAGAGGTTGTCTTTGAGAAATAGACGTATGAGTGCTGCCAGCATTGCTGCAGAGGTTGAAGGGGTGGGGGGTCAGCCTGTCAGTGCTCAGACCATCTGTCATCCCAGAAGGAAGCCTTTTCACAAGAAAGCCAGAAAAACTGTTTGCTGAAGACAAGCAGACTAAGGACATAAACTTATTTGGTTCAGATGGTGTCAAGCGTGTGTGGCGGCAACCAGGTGAGGAGTACAAAGACAACTGTATCTTGCCTACAGTCAAGCATGGTGGTAGGAGTGTCATGGTCTGGGGCTGCATGAGTGCTGCCGACACTGGGGACCTACGATTCATTGAGGGAACCATGAATGCCAACATGTACTGTGACATACTGAAGCATAGCATGATCCCCTCCCTTCGGAGACTGGGCCACAGGGCAGTATTCCAACATGATAACGACCCCAAATACACCTCCAAGATGACCACTGCCTTGCTAAAGAAGCTGAGGGTAAAGGTAATGGACTGGCCAAGCATGTCTCCAGACCTAAACCCTATTGAGCATCTGTGGGGCATGCTCAAACGGAAGGTGGAGGAGCGCAAGGTCGCTAACATCCACCAGCTCTGTGATGTCGTCATGGAGGAGTGGAAGAGGACTCCAGTGACAACCTGTGAAGCTCTGGTGAACTCCATGCCCAAGAGAGTTAAGGCAGTGCTGGAAAATAATGGTGGCCACACAAAATATTGACATTTTGGGCCCAATTTGGACATTTTCACTTAGGGGTGTACTCACTTTTGTTGCCAGCGGTTTAGACATTAATGGCTGTGTGAGTTATTTTAAGGGGACAGCAAATTTACACTGTTATACAAGCTGTACACTCACTACTTTACAGTGGGGCAAAGTGTTATTTCTTCAGTGTTGTCACATGAAAAGATATAATAAATTATTTACAAAAATGTGAGGGGTGTACTCACTTTTGTGAGATACTGTATTAATTACACATTCACATCAGTCCCTGCCCTGAAGGAGCTTACAATCTAAAGGCTTCTAACTCCCATTCATGCATACACATAATAGGGCCAAATTAGACACCAGCCAAGTAACCTACCAGCATGTCCTTATAGTGTGGGAGGAAACCCACGCAGGCACACGGAGAACATATAAACTGAAGGTAGGTAATGCTGTGATTGGAATTCGAACCAGCGACCCCAGTGCAGTCCTGATTTATGCACCTCATATTATTAACATACAGATCTCACCTCATATGCAGTAAAGTGCAATATTTTAAACCACTATTAAAAGATTGCCATGATTGGGATTTGAACCAAATACCCTAGTTTTACCAGGCAGAAGTACTAAACACTTAGCCACTCGACTGCCCATAGACATCCATTTCCTAGCTTGTACAACTTTGTTATTATATCATTATGTGGAACTGTATCAAATACTTTGCTAAAATCAGGCTATGTCTACAGCACTACCCTGGTCCAAAACATTAGTTATCTAGTCAAAAATTCAATCAGATTAGTCCAATATGATCTGCCCTCAATAAAGCCATGCTGCTTTAGGTCTAGTAAGGTTTAGGTGATCAATAATTCTTCCTTCCTGACAGACTCCATGACAGCCTACATATGGGTTAATCCCACCCCCTCATACCTCATAGGATCCCTCTCCCATAAATCTTTGTTCCAAGCCAGAGGTTGTGTTCCTTTTTTTGTCCTCCTCCTGGGACCAAGGGTGAAGTCTTACCTTTTGAAGATATCTGTGATTCAGGTATGGCGGCTTGCTTGCGATGTTACGGATTCAGGCGGTATCTCTGGAGTCTAGCAATCCCCAGCTATTAGTGGGGTGGACGCGGGCGATGAAGAGTTTACTAGCCTGGCCATTGGCAGGCAAGCGGAAATGTGGCCAAACGTCCCAGCTATTAGCCTTTCTGTTGAATGCCCTGATCGTGCAGTGAGCGCAGCAACAGCTCCTGGTTCCAGGTTGGATAGCAGCCGTGCCGTGGTGGTAAAATATATATACATTCTCATATGGCAGCAGTGTATATGTTTGTTGTTTGTCTTTCCACTACTCCGGCTCCAGTCTTAGTCCATGGTGGCTGGAACACATTTGCGCTCCAGTCTGCCACTTCAGGGGCCCCCTGGGCTCGTCTGCGCAGCCTCAGGCTGCGATCCAAACTGAGGCTTGGTCCGCGTGTGCGCAGTTCCAACAAGATTGCGGTGTCGGTCCCAGTGCAGGCGTGCTGCGAGGGGCGGTGACCCGCGATTATTGGCGGTAGATTTAAATAGCTGTCAAATTTTTTGGAATGGTTTGCAGGCTTATGCGGCAGCTTCCACGGGCACTTTTTTTCTGTTACCAAAGTAAGTGCTCATGCTGCAGGCTCCCTTGCTGCTGTCACTCTCTCTCATATCCATTGATGGTTCCTTTTCAGTTACCAAGCTGCTTTGCCACGGATGTGTCACCGCCCCCCTCTGGATAACCCTTACGCTGCAGGTAGGATTGGTTGTTCCTTTCTCCCCGTTGTTCCTCTCTCCTGGTCGAGTTCATTCGACCAGGAGCTGTTAACCTTTCCTTTCCTCTCAGCCCTTCTAGGTCTGAACAACAACATACGGCATGTGAAGATAAAGACCATCCTAGGTCACAACGCCATCATTCCTCTTCAAGTTCCAGATGCCATAGATCGCCTACTAGGTCACAGAGAAGACCTCGAAGCCACATCTGGGCATCGCTCTCACTGCCATTCCAGCTGCTCTGAAAAGAGTTTGCTGGGGATGTGGGGTTCAGGTCCCTGAGGGAAAATCGCTCTGTGAGCCATGCATTACCCGGTCACTGGTCAGATGGGTGGTCCAGGAATCGTTAAGTAAATTGGACTCTGGCCTTACCCACCACCATTCTGTTGACATAGTCCCCCAAAGGGGTTAATACTATCTTGAAGCTCCGGGTCCCTCTCAACCGAGCCACTCTTTAGTTGAAGCCTCAGACAGTGAGGCGGAGGTGGATGACCCCGGCGCAGGTTTTGATTTTTCCCTAGTACCACCGTTGGTCAAAGCAGTCAAGGAAGCTTTGAGGTGGGAATAGCCAGTGGGTGCACCCTCCAAACAGGAAATATTTCAAAGAATGCCCAAAATTTCCTTCTTGGGTGAACTTGGTGAAATTATTACAGACGAATCAGGTAGCGTTGAGAGGAAGAATTATTTGCTAACCAAAGTAGCAAAGATGTATCCGTTTAGAAGTGAGGATGTGAAACATCTGGAATCGGCTCCTCTCATTGACGCAGCTCTAATGAGATTGGTGAGACATGTCACACTCCCACTGGAGGATACCGTATCCTTCAAGGATGGCCTGGAGAGGAAGATCGATACCGTCCTCAAGCGGATTTATATCACAGCAGCTATGGCCTGTAAACCAGCTTTGGCCCTTGCAGCCCTTTCCAAAGCAATGGAGACCTGGACCGCTGACATGGATGCATCCTTAAGAAGCGTCTCTGAAGAAGTGGCCAGGAGTTTACCTGTACATGAGCTGAAACTGGCATCAGCCTTTCTGGTGGAAGCTTCCCTTGACATAATTCGCCCGGTGGCAGGGGTCATGCTCTCATCCGTCATGGCTAAGCGCGTCTCGTGGCTGTGCCCGTGGGCAGTCGACCCTGCCTCTAAGCAGGCGTCCTTTGAGTGCTCCTATGTCTTTGGGAACAAATTAGAAAGTGCCATCACCCATGCAACTGGGGGGGGGGGGCATATCGGGATTCCTACCCCAGGATTGTCGCCTGCTAGGCCAGAAAAGAGTCCAGCCCAGGCAAGGTTCAGATCATGCGAGGGGCTCTCGCCGCTATAGGCCTGGCTGTGAGTTCAGGAAGACCTGGAAGAGAAACCAGCCATCGGGCCAAAAGTTTTCACAGGGAGCGTCTTCCGGTGGATGAGAAGCCTATAAGTCAGGGGTCTCAAACTGGTGACCCTCCAGCTGTTGCGAAATAACTACAAGTCCCATGAGGCTTTGCAAGGCTGACCGTTACAAGCATGACTCCCACAGGCAGAGGCATGATGGGACTTGTAGTTTCGCAACAGCTGGAGGGCCGCCAGTTTGAGACCCCTGCTCTAAGTCCTTTTGATGTTGGTCCTGCCCAGGCAGAGCAAGTCGGGGCTCACTTACTCAGCTTTCAGCATGTCTGGGCAGCCTCGATCAAAGATTACTGGTCCTCAGGACATGCCTGGACATTCAGCAGTCCACCCACACTGCGGTTTGTACCCACATCCTTGCCTCACTCGGAAGAGAAAAAGCAAATCCTTCTGTCCTACGGGGACTCGCTAGTGGCTCAGGGCACCACCATACCAGTTCCAACCGGCGAAAGATTTCAAGGTGTCTACTTGCCCCTCATGGTTCTGAAGAACGGCTCCTGGAGACCAGTTATAGATCTGACCCACTTGAATTCTTTCATCAAGAAAGAGAAATTCAAAATGGGGACACTATTCACAATCTGTCAGGCAATTCAGCCAGGTGATTGGCTTGTGTACACTGATCTGAAGGACGCCTACTTCCATGTCCTGATAGCAGAAGAGTTCCAGAAATTTCTTTGCTTTGCTGTAGATCAAGTCCACCTTCAGTTTCCTTGTCTCCCGTTCAGGCTTACAACATTGTCTCGTGTCTTTTCAAAACTTTTATTGGCTGTCGTGGCTCCGATCAGGATCAGAGGTATTCGTCTGCATAATTATTTAGACGACCTGCTGTTACTATCTCAGGACAGGGAGCAACTGCTAGTCCACAGATCTCAGGTCATCTCCAATCTACTCGAGTACAGCTGGCTGTTGAACAAAAGAAGAGCCACCTAGAACCTACACAGTCCCTGATATACCTTAGGGCACAATTCAATAAACTCAGGTACACCATCTCCTTGCCCCTGGAGAAAGTTCCGGTGATTAGGGACAGTTCGTCTAGCAATGTCCTCCTCATATATCCAGGCCTCACAGTGTCTGAAGATCATTGGCACCATGGTGGCCACAAAACCTAT
This sequence comes from Lithobates sylvaticus, assembly GCA_028564925.1. Classification (NCBI taxonomy): domain Eukaryota; kingdom Metazoa; phylum Chordata; class Amphibia; order Anura; family Ranidae; genus Lithobates; species Lithobates sylvaticus. The sequence continues at coordinate 64,088,367 of CM053033.1, read as the reverse complement.
GGTGAAATGGGCACAGTGGAAAATGTGGCCTTCCAGAAGGGCTTCCTCCAGCAGTGGAACCCAGGGTCACGAGATCATTCCATCCAAATAACCTCGCCCATGCGGGAGAGCCTTCCTTGGTGGCTGCAGCGGAGGAACCTCCTTAACTGTCACTCTATTGCTCCTATCTCCTCGATTACAATCACAACAGATGCTGGGGCGCTCACTGCCTGACAGAAGTAGCCCAATGTAAATGGAGTGTTTCGTCCCACGGGATAATCTTGAATGTTCTGGAACTCAGGGCAGCGCTCTGCGCTCTGCAGGCCTTTCACCATTTAGCGGCGGGAGCCTCAATTCTTCTAAACTGGACAACACAACAGCAGTCTCATACATCAAGAGGCAGGGAGGGACTCACAGTCTCTCCCTGCTGAGCCTATCATGACCTCGGCCCAAGTGAACTTGGCCAACCTAACAGCTGTCTATCTCCCTGGAGACCAGAACGTTCAGGCAGACTTTCTTTCGAGGGTATCTCTAGACAACAACGAATGGGCTCTCCACACTGAAGTCTTCAAGTGGGTCCTGTACCTTGGACTCACCCCGGAGGTAGACCTATTAGCCTCCCCATGCAACTTCAAGCTGGAGAGGTACTACTCGAGGTGTCGTCCCCAGGCCTTCTGGATAGATGCCCTGACAGACCAGTGGAGATTTCACAGGGCCTACGCCTTTGCTCCAGTTCCTGACATCCTCTGTTTCCTGTCAAGACTCAGGATGGAAGAAGCAGAGATAGTAGCAATAATTCTGTACTGGCCAAACAGGCCATGGTTTCCCCTGTTGATCCAACTCAGCTTCCGGGACCCAGTTCATCTGCCCTCCAGGCCGGATCTCCTATCTCAAGGGGCAACTCTACATCCATACCCAGCCCATCTGCACCTAATGGATTGGTTCTTGAGAGGGGAAGGCTGGGGACCCTAGGTTGTCCAAGCAGGGCCATCTCCACGTTGATGAATGCCAGAAGAGCAGGTACCAACAAGGTCTACCAAAGAATTTGGTAAAAATTTACAGATTACATTTCCACCACTGCAGTTTCTTGCAGTAATCTGAAAATACAGTATATCCTGGGCTTCCTACAATCAGGCCTAGATCTTTCCTTATCAGTCAGCTCCCTGCGGGTTCAAGCCTCTGCAATTTCTGCCTTCATGGGCGTATCCTGGGCTAGACACCCTCTTACTTGGCAATTCTTCAGAGGAGCAATAAGGCTCAGACCTCAGAGATAGCCAAGATTTCCTAAGTGTGATCTCACGCTTGTCCTGGATTTTTCCTCAGGAAGAGAGATGGAACACAGAATTTTTCTCTAACAAAGAACTTTCCCTAAAAGTTGCCTTCCTGGTGGCCATCACATCCGCAAAGAGGGTTTCCGAAATTAGCTCTCTGGGATGCAAGGAGCCATTTCTAACTTTTTTCCCTGATTGGGTAGTATTGATTCATATGCTGGGTTCAAACCCCAAAGTATCATCAGTTTTTCACGAAAATCAGGATATTACTCTTCCAACGTTCAGGTCAGCTGAAAACTCCAGTGTTCATCCTCTAGATGTTGGAGAAGCTCTGAGACAGTATCTAGAAGCCACAGCTCCTTTTGGCCAGTCTGATCATCTGTTCATTCTTTTTCATGGACAAAAAAAGGGCTTGCGTGCCTCTTCCAGATCTATTGCAGCGTGGATTGTTCAGGCCATTCAGTGGGCCTATAAAAGGGCTTGACGACTCCAGAAGCGGTGACCACTCATTCGACCAGAAGCATTTCTACTTCATGGGCGACTTCCAGACACATTGCCCCAGAAGTGATTTGCAAGGCGGCCTTGTGGTCTTTAATTAGCACGTTCATGGCGCATTACTGCGTAGAACTGGCCTCTTTGTTAACTTTGGTTTACATATCCTATCTGACAGTGGCAATGACAGTGCCAATTAAACCTTTTTCTTTTGTCCAGCATTTGCCCACCTGGGTTCGTATGGCTAGCTATTTCCCATACATAGACTGTCATGGAGTCTGTCAGGAAAACGAAAAATTTCCTATCAATTACGTACTCTAATTTTCGTGATGGACTCCATGGCAGCAGGAGTTCCCGCCCAGTGGCTGGAATAGACTAAGTTACGTAACAAGGCCTCTGGCTCAGAACAAAGATTTATGGGTGAGGGGTCCTATGAGGTATGAGGGTGCGGGAATAACCCATACGTAGGCTTCCATGGAGTCCATCAGGAAAGGAAAATTACAGTAAATATTTGATAGGAAATTATTCGTTTTTTAGGAGTAATCCCATTAACAACAGATGTTAAACTCATTGGTCTGTAATTACCAGCTTCTACCTTGCTACCCTGCTTGTGGATAGGTACAATATTAGCTGTCTGCCATTCATTGCCATAACTTCTCCAGTTATCATCTGATAATATGCCCCATACACACGATCGGAAATTCCGCCAGCAAAAGTCCGATGTGAGCTTTTGGTCGGAAATTCCGACCGTAATGTATGCTTCATCGGACTTTTGCTGGCGGATTTCTTGCCAGCAAAAGATTGAGAGCAGGTTCTCTATTTTTCAGTCAGAAAAAGTTCCAATCGAAAATTCCGCTCGTGTGTACCAATTCCGACTTGCAAATTTCCTACACATGCTCGGAAACAATTTGACGCATGCTCGGAAGCATTGAACTTAATTTTCTCGGCTCGTCGTAGTGTTGTACGTCACTGCGCTCTTGATGATCAAAAGTTCAGAGAACTTTTGTGTGACCGTGTGTATGCAAGCCAAGCTTGAGCGGAATTCCGTCTGAAAAACCATCCAAGATTTTTCCGACAAAAATTCCACTTGTGTGTACGGGGCATTAGAAGCGTTCCTCTTTTCTTTTAGATTGATTTCTCCTGTTAGAAGACATTGGTCAAAAAGATCCATCAATGGTCCAATAACTCAACCTCAAAGTTCTCTTAGCACTTAGGGATGAATTGCATCAGGGCCCATTGCTGTACTAAAGTATAACTAAAGGCAAAACTTTTTTAAAGTTTTGGATAGAGTGGAGATGGATTTGAACAACTTTCAGTTTTCATTGCTGTCTGTGCCCCCATTAGGGAGATTCACCCTCTCTATTGGACCTGTTTACCATTATCATCAAAAGTGAAAGTAAAAGAAAATCACAAATTTTGGGTTGACACCAGAACAGTAAGGTAGGGAAAATCTTCCAATGGGGACACTAGTTCTGGTGTCAACCAGGGACTTCCTCTCACTTATGGTTTCGCTGTGGGACAGGAAGTGATAGGAAATCTCAATAGGAAATAGGATAGGAAATCTCAATAGAACATACAGTAGAGGGCAACAAAAAAATTACAGGGGTTAAACCCTCCTTTACTATCCAAAATTAAAAAAGTTTTGCCTTTAGTTCTACTTTAAGCTTTAACTGATTGTCTACATCCTGGTCTCCCTCAACATGTGTTGTGCCCAGTTTTAATTTTAGTGATCCATTTGGATTTTTTTTCCATCACTGATGTACAGTTGTGCTCATAAATTTACATACCCTGGCAGAATTTATGATTTCTTGGCCACTTTTCAGAGAATATGAACGATGACACAAAAAAATTTCTTTCACTCATGGTTAGTGTTTGGCTGAAGCCATTTATTATCAATCAACTGTGTTTACTCTTTTTAAATCCTAATGACAACAGAAACTACCCAAATTATCCTGATCAAAAGTTTACATACCCCAGTTCTTAATACCGTGTATTGCCCCCTTTAACATCAATGACAGCTTGAAGTCTTTTGTGGTATTTGTGGATGAGGCTCTTTATCTTCTCAGATGGTAAAGCTACCCATTCCTCTTGGCAAAAAGCCTCCAGTTCCTGTAAATTCTTGGGCTCTCTTACATGAACTGCATGTTTGAGATCTCCCCAGAGTGGCGCAATGATATTGAGGTCAGGAGACTGAGATGGCCACTCCAGAACCTTCACGTTATGCTGCTGTAGCCAATGACAGATTGACTTTGTTGTGGAAATTTTTATTAATGTATGTTGTCAGATGTCCTCCAGTGTCCGTTTTGCTGCAATACGCTCATACAGACATTGGTGGAAGACCATTGGCTGCGGAAACCATCCCATGGACACGGCCGATCTGTTTGCTCTTTTAGGGATGTTCGTTTATGTCTCACCAAGAGACTGGCCACCTCATGCAGATTGCATTAACGCTCCTAGCAAACAGATCTGCGTACATGGGAACCATAGCATAACCATAATAAAATACAAAACCATACAAATATTATGACCCACTGAGCCATGATAGGGTACGGCTCGCGTCATTGGTAGCGGTGGGAATGTGCACACGGTCGTGTTCAGAGCCCTGTTAGTAGTGTTCAAATTGTGAGACACTTTGTGTCTCAACAAGAAGCTGGCCACATGGCTCTGCACACGTCATTACTGGAATTCTATTTGAATATATACATGTGTGTGATTGGTTCTTTTGAAAGAATAAAAGTGTCTGGCCGATTCTGAAGCCACCACCTTCCTTTGTTATTCATGTTTACAGTATAAATAAAAGCAGCAGATCATGCTAGAGAGGATTTGGCTAAGCTCAACGTGATACCAACGTCTGTCTTATACAAGTGCACTTTCCCGGCACTATACAAGAAAGCTATAAATTATGCTTTTCAGCGTAACAGAATTATTTGCTTATAAAGAGAAGCTTATAAAATTTCCATAACAACTTGGCCTTGTCAATCCCCAAAACATCAGTGATCCACCTCCATGTTTCACAGTAGGAATGGTGTACTTTTGATCATAGGCCTTGTTGACACCTCTCCAAATGTAGTGTTTATGGTTGTGGCCAAAAAGCTACATTTTGGTCTCATCACTCCAAATTACTTTGTGCCAGAGGGTTTGAGGTGTGTCTCTGTGCTGTTTGGCGTATTGTAAGTGGGATACTTTGTGGCATTTGCGTAGTTATGGCTTACTTCTGGCGACTTGACCATGCAACCCATCTTCAAGTGCCTCCTTATTGTGCATCTTGAAACAGCCACACCACATTCTCAGAGAGTCCTGTATTTCCCCTGAAGTTATTTATGTGTTTTTCTTTTCATCCCAAACTATTTTCCTGGCAGTTGTGGCTGAAATTTTAGTTGGTCTACTTGACCGCGATTTGGTTTCGCAGAACCCCTCATTTTCCACTTATTGATTAAAGTTTGAACACTGCTGATTGGCATTCTCAATTCCTTGGATATCTTTTTATATCCCTTTCCTCTTTTATACAGTTCAACTACCTTTTCCCACAGATTCTTTGACAATTCTTTTGTTTTCCCCATGACTCAGAATCCAGAAACGTCAGTGCAGCACTGGATGAAAGATGTAAGGGTCTGTCAGGAGTCCAGAAACTCATTGACCTTTTATACACACACACTAATTACAAGCAAACAGATCACAGGTGAGGATGGTTACCTTTAATAGCCATTCAAACCCCTTTGTGTCAACTTGTGTGCATGTTATCAGGCCAAAATCAGGGTCATTTGGGTAGTTTCTGTTGTGATTATGATTTAAAAAGAGTAAACACAGTTAATTGATAATAAATGGCTTCAGCCAAACACTAACCATGAGTGAAAGAAATGTGTTTGTGTTATCATTCATATTCTCTGAAAAATGGACAAAAAAATCATACATTCTGCCAGGGTATGTAAACTTATGTGCACAAGTGTACCTAAAAAAAAAAATTGTCTCCTTCCTTAATAGATCAAGCCTCTTCTTCCTCTTTTTGTGCCTCTGTTGAGTTAGCAGCAGATTTATTAAAACATTGGGATAGTTTTTCAGGCACTTCTGATTGAGTAAATAACTGTTTATGCACATAACTGGATATTTATAGTTAATACAACTACAATTTATTGAGTAAATATTTTCAATTCCTTTAGACTTCATTGACACAGGCTTCATACAGCATGAATGAGCTGATCATTTAAAGTCTAAGTAAATCAACCGAAGTGGAGTATGAACTTTTTTTTTTTCTCTGTTTAAATGTGCATTTCCTCCAGGTGCTTGTTTTTTTCTAAAAACTATACTCAAGAGTTAACTGACGTCAGTATGGGTGTGTGCATTAATTTGTAAGCTGAACTGAACTCTGAAAAAAGCGGACAGGCAGGAAGACCTCATAAATACCTCTCTCTGCCTATCAGCTTTGACATTTTTTTGTATAATCGCTTTTTTATTTTTATTTTTTAAATTCTATATTTTATTTATTTTCCAACAATTTATATTACATATAAACAAACACACTTTAGTTGCATGCGTATCACAGAGTATATCTTAACATAAATCAATTCTATTTTCATCCAATATATATATATGACCATTATTTAAAAAAAAATTAATAAATAAAGGGGTGGGGTCCATTGTCCATTCTACCGCTCATAAAAATTTTTCCCCCCTTCACATCTCACTTATGTACAGGTATAGTTTACCAGGGCAGGAAATAAAGAGAGGGGGAAGAAAAAAAAAAAAAAAGAAGGAATTAGATTCTCTCTTCCCACTCCACAAGCGCACATATTCCCTGGTACATACAAAAAGGGACCATGGTTTCCATGTTAAATTCAATTTCTCCTCTTTACCTTGGGTAATTTCAATACCTTTTTCCATAGCATATATATTGGCTATTTTTTTAAGCCACATCAAAATCGAGGGGGGTGCCTCCCGCTTCCATAGGGCTGGGATAGAGGCCTTTGCTGCATTCAAAAGAGGAGCAATCAATTAATTTTGGTATTTACATTTTGAAAAGTCTGAAAGATGGAGAGGGTATCTTGCTGGACCTCTTCCCAAATCCTAATCTGTTGACTGTCTTGTAATGTCTCGCACTATGGACCAGAAATCCACTAAGTTCCGACATGACCATAAAATATGAAGCATATTACCCTCTGACTCTCCACAATGCCAACAGGTTTTTGTCTTTTCCGGATAGATTTTCTGAAGTAGTGATGGAACTTTGTACCATCTTGTAAGGATTTTATAGCATAGCTCTTGGTAATTACTAGCTATTGAAGAGTAGTGAACAAAATATAGAATATGGCTCCGTTGCTCTTTAGAGAATGTATTATCTAAATCTCTTTCCCATTTCTCAAGGAATCTAGCAACAAAGTCCATGGGAGGATCTATTAGTATGTTATATACCTCAGATACCCAATGGGCGGTGGGCTTTTCTATCAGACATAAGTTTTCGAATGGTGTGTTTAATCAGTTTGATCTCTCCCCCCGGATAAGAGAACTGAGAAAGTGGGTAAGCTGTTGCATCCGCCATGTGTCCAATGGCGGACTAAACAGCAACTGTATTTCCGCTGAGGTTTTCAACCTTGATGCTTCAAGAAAGTCCCCTAATGGGAATTTACCACATCCCAGAGCTTGTTTAAAGCGGCTATCTGTATAGCCGGGGGGAATGACTGGTTTCCCAAAACTGGATGGAGCCGCGTGATTTCCTCATCCAATTTTGAAAACACATGGCTTTGTTGGATTACTCTTAAGGTTGCCCCTATCAGGGAGTGGCATCTTAAAGTTCCCAGGGTTCTTAGCCGTAGCCATGGCAGACATCGGAGTCAGATCTCTGTACATGATTGTTCAATCGCTACCCAGGTTTTATGTCCCTCGTCTCTACATCAAGCTAGTGCTCTAGCAAGGTGTACTGCTTTATAGTATCTTATCGGGTCTGGGAAAGCCATACCTCCCTGGGTTTTTGGCATAGCCAAGTAATAGAAGGATAAATGGGGATGTTTTTTTGCCCAGATAAATTTTATAAAAGCACTACGGAATGATCTCAAAAAAGGACTCTGGAATAGCTATTGGCAGAGTCTGGAAAAGATACAATAATCTTGGTAGGATATTCATTTTAAGAATAGAATTCCTGCCCATCCATGTATAGGGACCTTTATTCCATCTTTTCCGTAATAGCGGTGGGAAATTTGCCTGAAAGACTTTATTGAGGAAGTCAATTTGACTCCTAGATATATCAGAGAAGAAGATGCCCATGGAAAAGAGAATGATGATTGAAGAGCCTGTACTTGTGTAGTTGACAACGTGATGTCCAGTATTTTTGAATGTTAATTTTAAAATTCGAAGGTAAGCTATACAGATCAAATTCGCTTAATACATTTGGCAACGTAGTTTCTGGTGATGTAATAAAAAACAATATATCATCAGCAGGCCGCAATTTTGTGCTCCAACTTATCGACCAGACAGCCTTGAATATCAGTACTTCGTCGAACATGTCGCAGAAATGGTTCAAGGGTTAGTATAAAAATCAGTTGAGACAAGTGACAACCTTGTCTTGTCTTGTACCATTACTCATATTGATAATATCCGTGTAAAAAATGTTAAATCAACATTTAATAATGAGATAGGCCTATCATTTTTACATAGAGCATGGTCCTTACCCTTCTTAGGAATACATATAATATGTGCCCTAAGAGTGTCTCTCGATATAGGCCAATTGTCTAAAAGGGAATTAAATGCTTTTGTGGATCGTTTTTTTAAAAAATGTTTTTTCAAAAATAGAAGCCATAAACCAGATATTTATATGACATTTGAAGGAAGCGCACCCGTGTGTGTATATAGGTATTACTTTACAGTTATGTATTCCAACTATCAGTGTGCAGCATCCAGGGGTTCACTCAGCGCAAAAATACTTTTATGGTTAACTATGTAACAGAGTGGTTTGAAGCTGAAAAATGCATGTCATGCTGTATCCCAGTTCATCCTCCAATCTCAAAAATCCTCACATCAATGGCATTAAAGTGATTGTAAAGTCTTGTTTTTTTTTCTTCTTTAAAAATAACAAAACAACATGTAATACTTACCTGCTCTGTTGGAGTGGATTTGCACAGAACAGCCTGGATCCTCCTCTGTGATCCTGGCCCGTCCCTCCTGTTCAGTGCCCCCCACAGCAAGCAGCTTGCTATGGGGGCAGCGGAACTGAGTCCCGACCCAGACCCACCCCTCTCTCCCCTGATTGGCTAGCTGACTTTGAGTGGCAGCCAATGAGTGTCTCGGACAGCTGAGACACTCATGGGCATCGCTGGACAGAGAGGAACCTCTGGTGTTAGGGGGGCTGATTCACACAGAAGGCTTTTTCTCTTAATGCATAGAAGGCATTAAGAGAAAAAAAAAATGCCTTTACAACCACTTTAAGCCTTGTGACAATTATACATACACAAAACCTCCAGTTTTAGTGAAAAGCTAGTAAAATATGTAGGCTACCACTAATGATGTTATTGTAAAATCCGAGCTGCTTGGTTATCCTATTGATCCCAATGGCCACCATACAGTGTATCACTGATCCAATTGCCACGAGTCAAACTTATAACACATGCACACGAGTGCTGACTTCACTTGGTGCATACTTGTTTCGGTTCAGTGGCTCAAAAGTAGTTAAGTCAGGGACAGCTATAAAGCTAGAACTTATCAGCAATGGTAACCCCTACATCTCAGGGCAGATTTTGTCAAAAAGATTAGAAATCCTATTCTGGTCTCTACTGTTCCTGTCTGAAACAAGCAGTACCTAACAGCAATACTGAGCTCCTCATGTTCCCTCCACAATACTTATCATTGACAATGCTAAGAAATTGGAGTGCCTGAGGAAGGTCATGTAATGCATGCAAGACTGTCTTTGGAAGTTAAAGTGGATGTAAACCCAATGTCATCCTTTATAAACTACTGACACATCTATAAGGATATACATGCCTCTTTACCTGTCAAATGTCTCCCCTCTGTCTGTTACGAGACCCCCGAAAAACTGCAGATTCTGTGGGTGGGTCTGTTGTCTGGATCTGGGGGGGGGGGGGTGGAGGAGTCGTGATGGCATTAGACTCCCCGCCCACCTCTACACTCCCCTTCTCAATATGCATTTTCTTCTGTGTATTTCTTACACTGAACTTCTGCTACGATCTCTAACATCCAGTGAAAAGATAACGGAAAGTAACCACATGACTTCAGCATGCCCAATTATGCTGAGGTGTGGAGCATCCAATCCTGGCAGAGCAGCAGAAGAAAGGAGTGGGAGGGAATTAAAAAATAATGCATGTCTCTTAGGCTAGTGCACGAGATATGTAAATCACCTGTCATTCACAGCAAGGGGGAGGATTTGACAAAGTTTTTCTCTGTTTGTCAAGATTTATCTCACTGAATAATAAAGGACGATTGCTCAGAGCTGGATTCACTCTTTGTGGCAAGACTGGGCTCAAATGATAGGAAATCTTATACTCTACATTATTACATAAAACATCCTACATTATGACATTTACCTCCACTTTAATGACCAACTGTACGCTTTTTAACCACTTTAACCAGGGCATTTTTACCCCCTTCCTGCCCAGGCCAATTTCCAGCTTTCAGCGTTGTTGCAATTTGAATGACAATTGTGCGGTCATGCAACACTGTAACCAAATGAAATTTTAATAATTTCCCCCCACAAATGGAGCTTTCTTTTGGTGGTATTTGATCACCTCTGCAGTTTAGATTTTTTTCCCCTATAAACAAAAGAAAAAAGTGAGACAAAAAAATAAAAAATTTTTTTTTTTACTTTTTGCTATAATAAACATCCCAATTTAATAAAAAAAAAAAAAACCTAGGGAGTGATTCTAACTGTAGGGGGAGGAGACCGATCAGTGTTCCTCTGTACTAGGAACACACGATCGGTCTCCTCTCACCTGATAGGGCGTGGATCTGTGTGTTTACACACACAGATCCATGTCCCGGCTGTTACCAGCAATCGCGGGTGACCAGCGGACACCGCGGCCGCTGGGCACGCACATTGGCTCCCGAGTGACTTGGCGGGTGCACGCGCCCCCTAGACGGTGGGGAAGTCCAGGACTTCATATACCGCCCGTCAAGGATGGGAGATCCCTACTGCGGATGTCATTTGACTATGGGTGGGGTATGAAGTGGTTAATGTAATCGATCAATACAATTTTACAATGTAAATGAAACACTACGCGTCTCAGATTGAAAAAAAAAAAAAAAAACGTTTATTTTGCCATAGAAAGCTCTAAAGTCTATAGGCTCAAGTAAAGGTTAGTGAAAAGCACACAACATTAAAAAGGAAAAAAAAAAAAAAAAAGTTAAAGGAAAAGCTGTACAAAGATAATATATACACAACAACATTATTGGTACAAATGAAACATTTCAGAATAAAAAGGACAAAAAGATGTACAACCCTATTTTTTTAGACACATACAGCTGTTATTTGCATTCCAGGGTAACCAGTGACTACATGATGAGCAACCAGGCACCATGACACCATTTTATTTCTCTATACATAACAAGCATATTGGAATGCTATGCTGAAAAGCTTTGTGCCAACACTGAATTTTGTTTCAATGTGTTAGGCCTCTGGCAAAGTAAAAAAAAAAAAAAAAAAAAAGTAGGGATCAGCTGTACAATGGTTAACAGACTTGTGATGATTCACTTGCAATTGAGCATCATTGTTTAGACATTGATTAGCAGTATTTTTAACATTTAAATAATGAACATTCAAAAACCAAAATAAATACTGCAGGTAGAGTTTTCATTATACAATATCATGCTCTTAGGTTTCATCAGCAGCTCATGAGTTAAAACTAAAAGTATTCATGAAGACTGTAAGTAATCCTTCCAGAGACTGTTTCCCTCATTGGGTAGTATGTACTGCAAATGCCTACATCATTCTCCTTTTGCCCAACATCACTAAAGGACCAACAACTTTTTTACTGGCCTTATTCAAAAACAGACCTTATTCTTACCAATCTCATATGTGGGCAACTAAAACTGAGCATAGACTGAAAAATATATTATATATATGTTGTCCCTGCTTACTTCCTGCTCATACGGTTACTCCCTCATCTTATAAACAGAGTTGGTCCCAGGACATCAAAAAGGACCAGTAGTGATGGCTCTGGAGACAGGGTTACCTGTATTTCTGGATTGTGCACTGCTCAGAAATACCTAAAAGTATTAACTTTAAGGCAAAACTTTATTTCAATTTTAGAGTGGAGAAGGATTTTAACACCCGTCATGTGTTTAATGCTGTCCGTCTAGGAGATTTGCCCTCTCTACTTGTACTGGTGACCATTATCACTGAAAGTGGTCACCCAAACAGGAACAAAGTAGAAATCATCCAAAGGGGACACTAGTTCTGCTGACCCTAGAGAATACCAGGGATTTCTCTCACTTTGAAGGTATTTCTTCTCACTTCCTGTTGTGAATGGAAGTCTACCTAATGGGACACCGGGACGAAAAAAATAAACTGTCAGGGGTTATAACCCTGCCTTACTCTATCCAATATAAAAAGTCAGTTCTACTATAAGTGCAAATAGTAACCCTTAACAAGCAATCAGAATTCCCTGTGTCGAAGTCAGACCAGTACTATAGAGATTTTGATTCGTTTTATGAGGAAATTAACTTTAAAAGCAATTACAGGCAAAAAGTAACAGTAACTTACCCTATCAAACTAATAGTACAGCTGTGCTAAACTCTGAATATTTGCTACGTATCCCACTCATAGCTTACTGAGAGTTTGACCCTTGAATTTGCTGTGTAACCCCCCCCCCCCCTCTCATTAGCTTCTTGTATTACCAAATGCATTCTGACTTGCAAGGCAGGCTTTGAAGCGGATTGGTGGCAGTTTGGAGATTCTTACTTAGAACATCAAGCATTTCTGTATACGAAATTGCAAGAAGCCTACAGTGGGAAAGTCTCGGAATCTCTTTACTGCATTACAAATGGGGAGTAGAAAAGGGGTCTCTAGATAACCAAAGAGTCAGCAAAAGGTAGTGGGGTGAATTAGTGCACATCAGATATTATAAAGAATATGAGCAGGTAGGTTGTGTTTCTGGAATACATTTCAGCTGTTAAACTTCAGTTGGTGTGCACCTTATAATAATACACACTTCATACTGATTAAAGTTCATACATTTGATAAAGTTCAAGTTTTCCAGAAAATAGTCAAGGGGCCCCAGTAGATATTCAAAAAAGCGTGCAGCTTTATATAATGGCCATACCCATAAGGCTATATGAATCCCTCCAGAAGCCTGGCTACAAAGCTCCCAGTTAGCAACCCTCACATCCTGGCTTGTTGATAGGCCATGAAAACCACTGGATGTTGACTCCCAGTATTACATACATTGGTTTTCACATCCTAGCAACAAGCCAGGACACACTTTTAGCCTTTACAACCACTAATGAACATTTTACAAATCTGCAGTTAATTTGTAATATCTACCAGGGCCCCTTGACTGCATAGGGGTATTTTCTGGAAAGGTGAACTTGGCCCTTAAGTCCGCTCAACAAGGGTGAAAGTAAAAAAAAAAAAAAAAAAGTGTTTTTTTATTTAAATAAATTCCAAAATATGCATGCACTCTAGACCAAGAAACCATTCAAACTCTACAGTCTCATTGCAACACAGTATTTGTAGATCTACTTGGCTTAGAAGCAAAGCTATAGGTTTCTGATTTATGAAAGCAAACCTGTGAAGACATGCCCAAGAAGATTTAGCAGCCAGATTTTTGGTCACACAAACTAAGCTGTTAAAAAAGTCTTGTGAAAGACTAACGTGGCCTAAGTCAGTGACTTTTCAAAGACACTGTCAGCAGCTCTCCAATAACTACAAACTAGTAACCACTACTACTGAAACACACAAGGTCTGCTCATTTACAAATACAGCATTTCAGATTTTTAAAACTGCCAACAGCACGATAACTAAAAGGGACCAATATATCTTTTAGGGTATGTATACAATGTTTTTATTGAAATCTAAGGAACACTAAAAACAGAGGGGCATTTACTAAGACTGGAGCAGCTGTGCATGGCAACCAATCAGCTTCTAGCTTTCATTTTCAAAGATTAAAAAGGGACACTAAACTCTGGACTGAAAAGAAAAAGTTCTATTGAAATATGCATTTTTAACTTTAACAAAGTACCTTCTAATGTTCACAGCCTCTTCCAGGTTCCTTTGTTTTTGCTGCAGTAATCTGACTACCTGTTAGAGGGTGGCGACATCTGCTCTCCATGGTCCCACTCTATGTAGGAACATAGCCACCCTCTCTTGCTTGCTCCTGTGATGAACTAGGGCAGGGGCCCTCCAGCTGTTGCAAAATTACAAGTCCCATCATGCCTCTGCCTGTGGGAGTCAGTCTTGCAATGCCTCATGGGACTTGTAGTATCACCACAGCTGGAGGGCCGCCAGTTTGAGACCCCTGGACTAGGGGATGTGTAATGTGTATAGAGCAGTGCACGTGACCACAACCAGATGCACTGTTTGTTCCAAACAAAAAGGGCGTTCAGGAGTTTACAAAAGTACGTTAGAAGGAGGCAGAAAAACACAGTAAGAAACAACTTCATGAAAAAATTTTTTTGCAGGGATGTTACGTAGTGGATGTGTATGCATTATGTTTGGAAAATAAAGATATAATTTAATGTCACTAACTGAACAAGTTGAAGTTAGAAGCCAATTGGTTACTATGCACAGCTCCTGTGCTCCAGATTTAGTGAAATAATGCTTAACTGGAGTTTTCTTTATAAAATCTCGCTATAGTGTTGAAATGTCGAAAGCTAAATCTTACTTCCATAGCTTTAAACTTATCGACCCTTACCCTGATTTTTAGGATTTTTTTTTTTGTAATAGAGGAATTAAAGGGCCCCCATCCTTTTTATTTTAACTTATACTCTTTTATATTGACGATTGTCCCTAACCTTTGTACAATGGCTCTACCACACACACAAAGTATAAACATACATTAACATTTTATTTTTTCAAGTTATTTAAAAGGCCAATTAAATCAACCTACTTTTACTAAGCCATCAACGTCACCAGCATTCGGTGAACATTTTTAATGATCATTTACATCAACCTCTTTAAAAAGGAATGCTGGACTATTTAAAAAAACAAAAAAAAAGCATCAAGACTGGGGAGTCAAAGGTCTAGCCAGTGCAAAGTTGGGGGGACTTAAAAAAAAAAAAAAAATTTAAAATAAAAGAAAAAAAAAACAGCTCTACGGAGAACAAAAACGTAATGGGAACCTAGCACAAAGAACCTGTATCCCATGTCTACATAAAAAAAATATATATATATAAAAATAATTTAGGTCTTTGTATTCCAGTGAAAAAAATGTTTAAACACTTATTAAGAACCACCAAGCTTAGACAGGAATTGGTCCGATATGAAAAGACATCTTGTAACAATGTTGACAATAAACGTAGTTACATTAAATGTGGCCCTGCCATTTTCCAGAGTTCAGGCTACCATCACAGATTTTAAGACTGGTAAGCACTCAATGGTTTGCTTTAAATGACTTATAGAACCAGAAACCACCTTTTATAAAAAGTTATTTCAACCTCAGTTTATGCAAGGATGAGAAAAGTAGATTGGAAGGAGTCACTGGTTTAAGGTTACATACAAGTAGGCCTTTTGCTACAGTGGTTTTGATGTACTTATTGTGCTATCACCTTTTCAAATGCATAGCACTGTCTCTAAACAACTGCACCAGCATTAAGTAAAGGATCATAACAATGGGAACTTGCAAAATTACAGTGGGGCAGTTATATAACCATTACGTGATGAGAACTAGTTATTTCTGCACTTTAATAAAATATACATATATTTGTCTTTTTAACAAGCGTGCAGTCCTACAGTAGAAATATGCACCTTGAATATACATGAAGGGACATATTTATAAAGCAGTGAACACAAATTTCACTAAACACTTACTGGTGGTGAATAAATCACTGTCATTTAGAACATATGCAACATGAAAAGTCACTTGCAGTGAAAGACTGATTAATTGCTTTATAAATTCGCCCCCAAGTACAGACACTGCCTAATGAGCTATATAAAAGCCCCCAATGTGGTGCTGAATGTTCAAAAAATAAAATAAAAAAATAATAAACCCTCATGTTATAATTAAAAATAAACTAACAGCAAACTATGCAGCAATGTGATGCCTATCCGGTATTTGTATAGATGTATGGACTACCCTTATTGACCAGACATTTCTTGAGAGAAATAAAGGATAAGCATGTCCAAAATAGATCTAGAACAGAAGTCCAGTTTAGACACTTCTAATATTATTTTAGGGACATGGTTAAAATGTTAGTGTGTTTTCCACTAAATAAGTCACTAAAACCCCAGTACTCATTTTTGTTTTTCTACTAATAAAATTCGGAAGTGATGTGTCAAATTTCCTACCTCAGCAAAAGTAGATATAGGTTTAAATTTTGCTTACAACTGACAGGTTTCATAATGCAACTTGTTACAAAATCTGTTAGACAGGCAGTCTAAAGTATTGTTACCGATAGAATGTGGAAGGAGTCATCTCCTCCCAAGAGCAGAATCTAATATTAAGCGCATTCAGTCCAGATAAGCTCTTAAACACCACTGACCTATGTATTTAATTAGGAATATATATTTCAATATGTACCTTAAGCTCACTGGAACTTTAATAGCGGAGTCAGAGAAATACCTAGATTTGTAGAGTGAGTTATGCGGCGAGACAAAAAAAGTTACACTTAATTAGCTACTATGAAAGACCCATAAGTATTAAGAGAATGTAAAACTGATTTTGAACCCTCAGTGGTCTGCCACAACCATTATTTTTCCTAGCTAAACAGAACTTTTTTTTTTTTTATTGTACAGGATTGCTAAAAATCACACCAAATTGCCAACTGGATGAACTTTAAAGTGCAAACATACGTACAGTATTCATAACCAATTGTCTAAACAGTTTGTAATTCTATACGGACTGGAAATGCCTCAATGGCCAAAATGCAACATGACATCAATGTAATAAAATACATGAATAGTTTTTGTTGCCTTTACATATATAGGAATAAATGGTAAAACGACTTCAAGGCTTCTTGCCAATTCCTGCTTCGCTGGATGTTCAAGTAAGATGCCCTCACATACAGGTTGTAACGCAATGAAAACTGAAAACAAAGCATCTTTACAGGCTATAGCAACTGTATAGTTGAATCAGAAACTGATCATTACTTGTGATGTATCTAAAAGTCATGTACAATCCTATTAATGTGAATTCTAACTTCTGTAAGGTCTAATAAGATTCCGGTATAACAAATTCAAATTCAGTGCTACCATCAGACGTACTTGGTTTAAACATGCTCTGGTTAGACTGCTGAAGGAATATATCATCCCAGTTCACAGGCTTTGGCCCATTGCTAGAGTGGTTCTCTTCAGAATCCGGTTGTGGTTTATCTGGGTCAATGTTATACACAATTCCACCATCACTGATGACAGGTACATTATTTTTATTATCACTTACGTATGCATACTGCCTTATCTGTAATGATTTACATGGATTCAAACGGTAAAGCTTTGCATCTCCAGCAGGGTCCAAACTATGAACTGATCTTATGTGTGAGGCCATGACCTGGTAGTTTATAAAAGAACCACCGCAAGTCAAGCATTGATATCTTCTCTCGCCTGTGTGGTGTATTTCATGCTTTGTACGATATTCCGCAAGTGCAAAGACTCTCTCACAGTAGCGGCAGGGGTATTTTTTTTCCCATGAGTGAACGTTAAAATGTCTTCGCAAACTAGTAAGACAAACATACGATCTCTTGCACACAATGCAAATATAATAGACTCTCCCATCCACTATAAGCTCATAATGATCGTCATGTTTCAGTTTCATTTTTTTACTGTCTGGTGAGCCATCTTCACACAGATTAGATAAACCTTCTTCGGGGTCATCTTTAATGGGAATCACTATGTCATATGTATCTTCGCCAATATTTGCATAAACTTTGCAGCCTGTTGAAAGGCCCTCAATCTCCGAAGCTGTGTCTAATGTTATGATCTTCTTACCATCCATTATTCTCCGAGGTTCAGAAGAATCTTTACTGCTTCCAGAAACAACATCTGCAATTTTAATTTTGAATTCTCCAGGCTTTGATGAAGATCCAGGGCTGACGGTAACCACCTGTTTCTTCTGAACCCCATCAAAGGATATATTTTTGTGTGTAATTGTTGGCTGGCCTACAGATATGACGGAAGAAGGAGGAGGAGATGAAATACAATCTGCATCCAAGATCAGCTCTGTTTTGGGATGAACAACACCAACTGGTTGCAGTTTTGGCAAGTTTTGATTAGCTGTAACTGGCTTCTCAGCTGGTGTAGGTAAAGCTGAAGAAGATGGGGCATTGGAAGGAGACTGGACTGGTGCAACAGCTGTGCCAGAGTTTTGCAGAGGTGAGGTTGTAGTATTGCTAGTTGAACATGGATTTGGAGTTGGTGGCTTTACACTTGTATCAGCAGGAGCAATGGGTGTTGTAACTTTTGGAACTGGAGCTGCTGGTTTTGGGGGAGGTAGGACTACAGGTTTAATATCTTGGGTAACCTGTTGCTGGACAGGTTCTGGAATAGGTTTCTTTACATCAGGTGGCTGTTCACTAGTAGCAGAGATCGGGGGTGTGACAGGTTCCTTTTTCTCTGGGGCACCTTTTTTGGGGGGTGCAAAAGTCTCAGAGCAAAAGATCACATCATCATCAGAATCGCCATCATTTGACTCAACATCGGAATTTGTTGATACAGTAAATGTTTCTGTAAGCATTGGCAATACAGAAACTCCAAGAGCTTTGGTCAATGCTGCACTAGTTGTGTTTTTTGTTGACTCTTGTGTTTTTTCATCAGTCTTCGACTGATCTGCATTACTGTCTTTAACTCCACCAGATATACTTTTCACTTGTGACAGAGGGATTCCAAGTTCCGCTATAAAAGGTACACCTAGCAATTTTCCAGACTTTATCAACTCTTCCAACATGTCACTTTTAACGCGTACAATTTTGGCGCTGTAAATATAGTTAAGTATTTCTGCAAATATTTCAGCTCTGATAAAGTTCAGCTCCACAACTTGCCCAGCCACGGTAAAGAGTTGGTGGAAATAAGTACTGCATGCAGAAAGAATGTTCTTGTGAGCTCTAAATTTGCGATCTTCTACAATAACTGTGACATCGCAGTACAAGCCCTGCAGCCGCTGGTCATTCAAAGCCTGGAGCAAACAACCAGAGTATTGGGTATCCGTGGCAGTTATCAATTTTTTAAACTCCATGTCTGAAAGTAAATAAAAGAGTATATTGTTAGTACAAGATGATATATTCCCAAAGATCTAGTTACACCATAAAGCTGAATTCCAGGTAAAATTAAAAGCCACTGTTGAAGTGGGACTAATTTTGTGTCTAGGGGGTAACAAACGTTTTTACTTGCCTCAATCCCTGCTCCAACAGAAATCCCCACAGCTGCATGACTAGTCCCCTGAATCTATTTCTCTTTTCTGCTCCATCAGTTGTGGGCATTCAGGTGTCATCACATACAATGCAGAGCCAGCAGTCCTGCACTGCAAGTGGACAACCAGGGCCTACCAACACCACAAAGTGACAGAAAAAAAAAAAAAAGGGAGTATAATGCCAGCTGCTGGGGTAGCAGGGATAAGGCAAGTAAGGTTGCTGTTCCCACTAGATCAAAACAAGTTAAAGAAAACCCTCTGTAGATATTCTTAACCACTTCCAGACCGCCCACATTAATTATATATATATATATATATATATATATATATATATATATATATATATATATATATATATATATACACACATATATACACACACACACGTTGGCACTTTAAAGATGAATATCTCGTTAACGGCTGCCATAACTGAGAGATCCATCTCTTCAGCGGGTGGTCCGGTTTACAATAATGTTGGTCTCTGCGGCGGATTCACCGCAAGATCACCGCTTTCGGCGGCGGGAGAGGGCCCCCCCTCCCACGAACTCTGCCGCTTACCGGAGCCGTCGGCAGCGGCGGAGGCGATCGGGTCCTCTTCCTAGCTGGGTATGGATACGAGTGAGGGCAAGATGACCCCCGTCCGTCTCCATACCATAGCAGGGCGGAAGCGACGTCAAAACGTCACTTCTGTCCATACCTCTTAAAAAGGGACATTTTATTGTTGTCATTTTTTCAAATGACATATTTTTATTTTTTATTGCATTTAAGTCCAAATATGGATTTAAACAGTTTTAAAATCAAAGTAAAAAATGTTTTTAAAGCGCCCCGTCCCGACGAGCTCACGTACAGAAACAAACGCATAGGTGAGCAACGCCGGCATATGAAAAAGGTGTTCAAACCACACATGAGGTATCGTCTTGATCGTTAGAGCGAAAGCAATAATTCTAGCCCTAGATCTCCTCTAACTCAAAACATGCAACCTGTAGAATTTTTTTTAAATGTCGCCTATATCCTGTCCAAGTTGTATAAAAAAAAGATCTGTGTACTTACTTTCAATACTTCCCTCTTTCAACCCCACCACTATAGAAGAGGTTGGTAAATTACTTGCAAACGTCCATCTTACCACCTGCCCTCTGGATCCTGTTCCCTCACAAGTGCTACAGTCACCCTCTAGCTCAGGGGTCTCAAACTAGCGGCCCTCCAGATGTTGCGGAACTACAAGTCCCATCATGCCTCTGCCTATGGGAGTCATGCCTGTAACTGTCAGCCTTGCAATGCCTCATGGGAATTGTAGTTCCGCAACAGCTGGAGGGCCACCAGTTTGAGACCCCTGCTCTAGCTCTATTCTACACTCTCTAACCCACATCTTCAATCTCTCCCTCTCTTCTGGCATCTTCCCCAATTCCTTAAAACATGCACTTGTCCGCCCCATACTTAAAAAGCCCTCACTGGACCCATCCAATCGCAACTACCTACGCCCCATCTCCTTGCTCCCCTTCTTATCCAAACTCCTTGAACGTCTGGTCTACAACCGACTGAGCGTGTACCTCGCTGATAATGGTCTTCTTGATCCCCTTCAGTCTGGATTTCGTCCTCAACATTACACAGAAACTGCTCTCCTAAAACTAACAAACGATCTACTAACGGCCAAAACTAAGGGACACTATTCTGTACTCCTACTTCTGAACCTCTCTGCTGCCTTCGATACGGTTAACCACCCCCTCAAAAAAAACTCCATGCCTTTGGTCTCCGTGACTGTACCCTTCGCTGGTTTTCTACCTACTTACTTAACCGCACCTTCAGCGTTGCCTACAATTCCACTGCCTCCTCTCCTCTTCCTTTCTCTGTTGGGGTCCCCCAAGGTTCTGTTCTTGGACCTCTCCTATTTTCAATCTACACCTCCTCCCTGGGTCAGCTGATAGCCTCCCACGGCTTCAAATACCATCTTTACGCTGACGACACTCAAATCTATTTCTCTATCCCTCAACTCACTCCTTCAGTCTCCTCACGTATCACTATTTTACTATCAGATATATCAGTATGGATGTCACACCACTTCCTCAAACTTAATCTATACAAAACCGAGCTTATCATTTTTCCTCCCCCACGTGCCTCTTCCCCTGATCTATCGGTCAAAATTGATGGCACAACTATCAGCCCATCCCCACATGCCAAGGTACTAGGAGTAGTCCTGAACTCTCCTTTAAGCCCCATGTCCAATCACTGTCCAAATCTTACCGCCTCAACCTCTGGAATATCTCCAAAAATACGCTCCTTTCTAACCAATGATGCAACAAAGCTCTCGATTCACTCCCTGGTCATCTCCCGCCTTGATTACTGCAACTCCCTCGTCATTGGCCTACCTCTGCATACTCTAACTCCCCTTCAGTCCATCATGAATGCTGCTGCCAGACTCATCCACCTTACCAACCGCTCTGTCTCTGCTACTGCTCTCTGTCAATCCCTCCACTGGCTTCCGCTCACCCAACAAATTAAATTCAAAATAATAACCACTACCTACAAAGCAATCCACAAGTCTACCCCCAGCTACATCACTGACCTAGTCTCAAAATACCTACCTAATCGTTCTCTTCGTTCTTCTCAAGACCTCCTGCTCTCTAGCTCTCTCATCACTTCCTCCCATGCTCATCTCCAGGACATTTCCAGAGCCTCTCCAAGCCTGTGGAACTCCTTACTGCAATCGGTCCGTCTAGCTCCTACTCTATTAGCCTTTAGACGATCCCTGAAAACTCCTCTTCAGGGAAGCCTATCCTACCCACACCTAACAACTGTATTTTCAATTTGGTCTACCTGATCATCCCCCACAGTTATTACCTTTTGTTTCCACTTGACCCTCCCTTCTAGATTGTAAGCTTTAACGGAGCTAAATCCCTGATCCCTCCTGTATTGAATTGTATTGTAATTGTACTGTCTTCCCTGATGTTGTAAAGCGCTGCGCAAACTGTTGGCGCTATATAAATCCTGTAATAATAATAATAATAATAATAATAATAATAAGTGTTTCAATACTGTCAAGTGACCCCAAAGCTCTGTGTAAGTGAGTGCGTGCCAACGGCTGTGAATAGGAGGAGCTGTGAAGTTACCCAAAGTCTCCCATGGCCCAGCCATTGTTGGTCCTCCTTCCTCTCCCCTGCAGCACTGATACAGGGGAGCCAGAGCTGCAGAATCATGTGACCGGCCCGAATAAAAAGGAGGTTAAAGCGGGGTGCCCCTTAAAATTTTTTTTTAAAAGTCAGCAGCTACAAATACTGCAACTGCTGACTTTTAATAATCAGACACTTACCTGTCCCAGGGTCCATCGATGCGGGGGAACGAAGCCCTCCCTTGTTACCCGCGGCGCCGGCATTCTTACTGTGGGCACCCGGCTGTGGCTTCACAGCCAGGCACCCACTGCGCAGTCACCTGGGACCTGTCACGGGTCCCAGGATGACTGACTGCGGCGAGGGGAAGTGATGTCAGTGCCCGGGCACTGAAGGAGGCAGACTATGAGGGACCCCCTAGCAACAGGCATTAAGAGGTGAGTAAAACATTTTTTTTCCCAATTATTTTATTTTTTTTATGAATTTTAGGCTATTTTTTTTTTTTTTGGTGGAAACACCACTTTAAGTACACATCTATTTTTATACAGGTTAGGTGGGATAGGTAGAAGAGGACGGCAATATTTTTAAGAACAGCTTTTCTTTCACCTAGAGTACAATTTTAAAGGAAGGAGGTACAAACAATCTAATCTTACAGAATAAATGATCAGACAGAACACAGTCCCATGAAAACTTTCTCATATATAGAATTAATTTGACACTTAGGCTGCATTCACACCTGAGCGTTTTGTAGCTTGAAGCCTGAAGCTACAAAACGCTAGAGGGGAAAAAATACATTATTCTCTATGGAGATGGTTCACATCTCCACTCCAAAACGCCTGAAGCCCTACGCCTGAAGCTCAAACAAGTTCCAGACCCTTTTTTGTCGCGCGAATCGGGCAGATTTGGGCGTTTTTATTCCTTTTACATTGGTGACCTTTTGCTCTGCACAAAATTCGCGAAACGCGGTAAAAACGCAGCGAATAGCGGTAAAAAAAGCTGCAAATCGCGGTAAAAAACGCCGCAAATCGCGGTAAAAAACGCCGCAAATCGCGGTAAAAAACGCCGCAAATCGCGGTAAAAAACGCCGCAAATCGCGGTAAAAAACGCAGCAAATCGCACAATTTTCTGCCTGAAAAGCTACGCTCAGGTGTGAATGCAGCCTTAGGCCCCTTTTACACTGGGGCGGTTTGCAGGCGCTATAAATAGCGCCTGCAAACCGACCCGAAACAGCTGTTGCTGTGTCTTCAGTGTGAAAGCCCGAGGGCTTTCACACTGAATCGGTGCGCTTGCAGGACGCTGAAAAATCCTGCAAGCCGCATCTTTGGTGTGCTGTAGGAGCGGTGTATTTACCGCTCCTAAAGCGCCCCCTCCCATTGAAAACAATGAAGGCAGCGCTCCGAATCGGCGCTTTGCGGGCGGTATTAACCCTTTTTTCGTCCGCTCGCGGGGGTAAAACCGCCCACTATCGGCCGAAATGCGCTGCTAAAAACGGTAAAGCAGCGCTAAATATAGCGCCGCTTTACCGCCAGCACACCCAGCGCCCCAGTGTGAAACTAGCCTAAAGGTGACCTTATAATTAAACAAAACTTGATATTAACTAGTGCCCCTGTATAAGAGAAAGAGAATACTTACCTCTCACACTGCTTCCATTGCAGAATGCCAGATCATTGTTAGAGTTTCAGAAGACACTTCAGCAGATTTCAGAAATCACTTCAATGTATGATTTCTGTGCAACAGAGTGGCATTCAGAGACAAGAGGTTTTTCTTTAAAAGGGGTACCAGTCTGGCTGTCAGACTGGCACCTGCACTACTTTGTATTTAACTCTTATATTGTCCAGTATTTGTCTGTATCCCCTCCAGCATCAAGACCTTGAGGGGGGAGTTGTGTGCTCCCAAAATGAGCTGTAATTACTTCTGGACCGCCCACTGTATATATACACGTTATTAGTTTGACGTTAAATACCGGGGTTATGGCAGCAGCTAGCTGCCATAACCCTGGTATTTTTTTTATACAGCAGGCGACCTGGCGTCTGATAAAAAAAAGTGGTCCCATCAACAGATTCAGCACGGGATCACGTTTATAGGCAGTGGGAGAGGTGCCCCTCCCGCCGCTTTCTGGTCGTTTCCCCAATTACCAGAGCCGTGTGTAAAAGGGGCAAACGTTTCGACCTCCAGGAGTAATAGGCAGGAAATCGAGCGAAGGCAAGATGGCCCCCACTCGACTATGCCCTTGGAGGACCAGAGCGACGTCAAACGTCACTTCTGCCCTCTGGCCTTTAAGCCCCCCCCCCCCCCCTTTTTTGTGTTGAAGTAAAATTACTTTTTTTTTTGCTTTTAGGTGTAAAATGAGAGATCTGAGGTCTTTTTGACCCCAGGTCTCGCATTAAAGAGGACCTGTCCTGTTTAAATTACAAGGGATGTTTACATTCCTTGTAATAGGAATAAAAGTGATCAAAATTATTATTATTATTTTTTTTTAAAAGGACCAGTGTAAAATAAATAAGAAAAAAATAAATATATATTTTTAACTGAGCCCCCGTCCCTTTTAGCTCGCGCAGAAGCGAACGCATACGCAAGTCACGCCCACATACGTAAACATTGTTCAAGCAACATAAAAATAAAAAAAATGTATATATATAAAAAATATTTAGGGGTTCCAAGTAATTTTCTAGCAAAAAATAAATAAAAAAAAGTGGATAAACAGACATTCTGAGATAAGGTGTAATCGACATTATTTTTATACAGCACAGACACTGGGACGCATAGCGTTATATAATAGAGGGGATGCGCATGATCATAGTATAGTGGGTTAACAACCACTTTAAGGTAAAAAACCTTCTATCTTTACGAACACTTTAAACTGAAAGGAAAGCCCTGTTTGGAAGGTAGGTTTAGCACATTATGCTGCTATACCCATATGGGACAACATAGCATGCTTTTTGGTAAAGGTGAAATGACAAGTTAACTTTCTTATATATGGTCAGGGGTACACCCCCCCCCCCCGAAGGATCATTTCTTCAATCCACTGGGTCTTAGGACAATGAAGCTCGTCTGGCAAATCAGCCAAGATTCCTAAGCATCTTCCACCAATACATTAAAGTGGTTGTACACCCTGTACAGCCACTTTTACCTACAGGTAAGCCTATATTAAGGCTAACCTGTAAGTGCTTGAAATATCTCCTAAACCTCCACGGTTTAGGTGATATTTACAAAAAAAGACGATCGCCAATGTCTATGGTGCATGCGCACGTTAAAAAGGGCACATTTTGACGTTTCTAATAAGTGTCATACTGTTACTGGCGGCTCCCGCGCGCATGCGACGTCACGTGACTCCGGCCATGAAAGGAAGAAGGGTTGAAGATGGACGCTCGCTGCTAGTGGGGACAGCAGTGACATTGCAAGCTGGTTTCAGGTAAGTGACACATAATGGGCTACTATGCAATGCATAGTAGCCCATTATGCTTTACCTTTGCAGTGAAATAAAGAGGAAGTAAAACCCACCAGGGTTTACTTCCTCTTTAAGGCTGACCCAATGGGGTTACCTCCATTTCATAAAGGGTAACAATTAAGACCCCTTTCAAACAGTCAGAATGCGGTTTTGCCCAAGGGGGTCGGATAACAGGTTCATGTCCGCTCCACTTATGCAGAGCGGACACTGACACAGCCTGTCCAGCTCTATGGGCAATCTAT
The DNA here is from genome assembly GCA_028564925.1 of Lithobates sylvaticus. NCBI lineage: Eukaryota > Metazoa > Chordata > Amphibia > Anura > Ranidae > Lithobates > Lithobates sylvaticus. Next base: position 64,062,342 of record CM053033.1, on the reverse strand, counting down.
TTGCACTCGACTACCCTACAATCCAATCAGACAAAGGGGAACTGATCCCCTTCTGTTTTTCTTTTTGGGCGAATCATGTGCCCATTTACACCCGACTGCCTATAAGAGGGGAATGGAGGGTCCATCTGAAAAAAGATGGACCCCCTCGTGTGAAAGGGGTTTTACAGGTTTACTTTAAAGTGAAACTTCAGGCATGTATTAATGCATATGTAAACCCTCACTTTGTAAAATAACCAATTCAGTTTAAAGTAGAAATGAAAAGGCAAAACATAGTTACATAGTTAGTAAGGTTGACTAAAGACACCAGCCCATCCAGTTCAACCTGAGTGAGTGTCTACAATTGTCCCTATTCCTGTACATTGTGTCTCATTAAGATGCTCATATATTATTATTTATTTAAAGGTTCTCATAGTTAGTAAGGTTGAATAAAGACATCAGTCCATCCAGTTCAACCTGAGTGAGTGTCTACAATTGTCCCCATCCCTGTACATTGCACACTCACATCAATCCCTACCCTCAAGGAGCCCACAATCCAAGGTCCCCATTCATATACTAGGGCCAATTTTTGGACAGAAGCCAATTAACCTACCTGCATGTCTTTGGATTGTGGGAGGAAACCGGAGTACCCAGAGGGAACCCACGCAGGCACAGGGAGAACATGCAAACTCCAGGCAGGAAGTGTCGTGGTTGGGATTTGAACCAGCGACCCTTCTTACTGCTAGGTGAGAGTGCTAACCACTACACCATAGCGCCATCAATTTATGCCGGGCTCCACACATACATCACACACTCACATTGGTCCCTACCCTCAAGGAGCCCACAATCCAAGGTCCCCAACTCACATTCATATACTAGGGCCAATTTTGGACAGAAGCCAATTAACCTACCAGCATGTCTTTGTAGTGTATATATAAAAAAGAAAACAAAATTATAAAATAACCCCCCCCCCCTTTTTTTTTAATAAGTGATCACATAATCTCTGTTCTCAGTTGCATAGAGAACTCAGGGAGGAGAAACAACGGGACACTGATCTTCCCAGTGAAATACTGATCTTTGAAGAGAGCAGGCCGAGTTCCCAGAACAGACAGAAAACTGACTATGCTGTGCTCTCATGTTTAATGTGCTCAGTTTCTGATAGGAAGCAGGGCGACTAGAAAGATCACCAGGGATTTCACACAAAAGAAGCAAAGCAAACAGGTTCCTTTTTGATACAAGTACATGGTACAGCAGGCACATATCAAGAATATCGGATTTACATATTCTTTAAAAAGCCAGTCACAGTGGTGTGAACTATTAATTAACCCATGATAAAAACCGTAGCATTCCCTCTTTTTTTTATGGCATACTGGACATCAACATATTAGATTAGCCACCTTCTTTTGTTTCTTTCCATTACACGTTTTTTTAAAGCGGACTTCAGTAATTTTTTCAACTTTCCTTCTATTAAATCTTCTTCCCTTGTTGTTTTAACTTTGGATAGTAAAACATTTTTTTTCTGCCAGTAAATATCTTATACAGCCCACTTCCTGTTTGTCTGGTAAAAAGCCTAGGCTTATGACATCATGCAAAGCTCTCTCTAAGACCCCATACACACTATTAGATTATCTGCAGACTTTTGTCTTCAGATTTACCAAAACCATATAATATGAGGTCAAATCTTAAGATTTTCAATTTGTATGCAATCAGGCAGGCCCTTGCACTACATGGTTTTGGTAAATCTGAAGACAAAAGTCTGCAGATAATCTGATCGTGTGTATGGGGCTTTACTCTCATAAGAGTTTGCCAGGAAGGGAGGGGGGATGAGTCATAAGAGGGCCAATGAGAGATGCAGAGCTGGACGTGTGCCTCTGTATAAATCCAGGAAGTGAAAAGGCAGCAGCTTCAGCTGCCCACAGTTATAATGGTTGTAAAGTCAGGATGATAAAACACTGCCATCCAATCTGTTTTATCGAGAGCTATAGCACTATGTGTCAGTTGTGTTTTTTTTTATTCTAATTGTAAGTACCTTATCTCGCAGCAATAACTTGTTGTCAGTGTCTTTCCTCTGCTCGGTCTTCCCGATGTAAAGAATGCAAAGATAGGGGCTGAGATAACCCTCTGACATCAGCCGGCCAACAGAGGAATGTCATGCGACCACCGTGAGATGAGGAATTTACGATTAGAGTTTTAAAAGAATGGACACCTAGTAGTAAAGATCTTGATAAAACAGAGGGGATGCAAGTTATTTTTTAAAGATATTTCAAGTGACAGGGAAGAGCAGTAGTGGGAAGGGGCTGGAGATCGCTCTCATACACAGGCATTGGAACTGACAGGCAGGAAGGGGGGGGGGGGGGGGGGGAGGCAGAGAGCAGACAGCGAGATGAGAGAGGCTTGTAATCTGACCACAGTTTCATGGATCAGGAGCCATGATTATCGTGGTCAGCAGAGACAGGGGGGAACAGGCAGGATCAGCCAGCTATTACACATCATACAAAAGGGACAAATGACATGGCACAAGCACTGTTCTCTTTACCATGCTTTAAAAGGAACAGGATAGTTTATATAATTTATTAATTTTTTGGGGGCTTACAAACACTTTAAAATGGTTGCAGCCAGACTCAGTGGAGAGAGATTTCTGCAGCATAATTGGCAAGTACAGAATCACAGTATATATCAAATAATATGCAAAGTGGTTGGAGGGAAGCTTCAGAATGGCAAAGATGTTTTTATTACAAATTATGTGAGCAGACTGCAGTTCCTCTTTACCCCTTCACTACCCGCCCATAGTCATATGACGCCCACAAGGTGGATCTCCCATCCTGGGTGGGCGTCATATGACGTCCTCCCATTCCCGGCCGCCTAGGGGGCGGGCACGTGCTGCCGGCGCTGCTCGGGACCCGGTGCGTGTGCCCGGCGGCCGCGATGTCCGCCGGGCACCCGCGATTGCCTGTTAAAACAGCGGGACCGTGGAGCTGTGTGTGTAAACACACAGCTCCATGTCCTGTCAGTGGCGAGGAGACCCATCATGTGATCCCAGTACGGAGGAACACCGATCGGTCTCCTCCCCTTGTGAGTCCCCCTCCCCCACAGTTAGAATCACTACCTTAGGGAACACATTAACCCCTGCAGCGCCCCCTAGTGTTAACCCCTTCCCTGACAGTCACATTTACACAGTAATCAATGCAATTTTATAGCAACGATCGCTGTGTAAATGTGAATGGTCTCAAAAATGTGTCAAAAGTGTCCGCCGCAATCATGAAAAAATAAATAAAAATCGCAGATCGCCGCCATTACTAGTAAAAAAAAAAAAAAAAATATGCAATAAATCTATCCCCTATTTTGTAGACGCTATAACTTTTGCGCAAAGCGATCGATTTTTTTTACCCAAAATATGTAGAAGAATACGTATCTGCCTAAACTGAGGAAAAATTTTTTATTTTTTTTTTTTAAATGGGATATTTATTATAGCAAAAAGTTAAAAATATTGTGTTTTTTTTCAAAATTGTCGCTCTTCTTTTGATTATAGCGCAAAAAATAAAAACCGCAGAGGTGATCAAACACCACCAAAAGAAAGCTCTATTTGTGGGGAAAAAAAAAGGACGTCAATTGTTTGGGTGTAACGCCGCACGACCGCGCAATTGTTAGTTAAATCGACGCAGTGCCGAATCGCAAAAAGTGCTCTGGTAAGGAAGGGGGTAAAAATCGCCCGGTGCTGAAGCGGTTAAACACAACCCATGTGGCTGAACAGCGGTAAACAGTACGAAAAGTTATAGTTTGAGCAAATGGGACATCATACAAACTTGAGAGTAGTCTGAATAGCATAGCATTTTAAACAATTTTTAATTATTTGATTTCTGCTATAAATGTTTAAAGGGTTTGTAAAGGTACGTGTTTGTTCACCTTAATGCATCCTATGCATCAAGGTGAAAAAAACACCTGGCAGTCACTGGCCCCCAGCCCCCCTTTTACTTACCTGAACCCCTTTATTCAGTCGGCGGGAACTCGCTGGCTCCTTCTCCATGGGCTCCCGGCCTTTGATTGGATAGATTGATAGTAGCGCAGCCAATGGCTCCCGCGGTTGTCAATCAAATCTAACGACGCGGGGGCTGAGTCCGGCATTCTGTGTCTATAGACACAAATGCTGGACTTAGGAGCACACCCGCAGGGTAACCCCCTTGGGGAAGCGCTTCTCTGAGGGGGTTATCAGATGTGGGGAGGAGCCACCGGGGGACCCCAGAAGACGGTGTTTGGGACCACTCTGTGTAAAATGAGCTGCACAGTGGAGGCAAGTATTACATGTTTGTTATTTAAAAAATAAAAAGATGTACCCTTACAATCACTTTAAGGCAGGTTTAATCATGTTTTTACTTTTTTTTAAAGCTTGGCTTTTTTTCTTAAAATAACAAACGTGTTATACGTACCCACTTTCTATGGGGGCAATCGTGCATGCTTGCTCCTGACACACACAGAACCAGGCTCAGCCCCGCCCCCTACTACTCGTCACTGGCTCTGATTGATAGCAGTGGGAGCCAATGGCTCTTGCTGCTGCATCCAAGCCAATGAGGAGTGAGAGAGCCTCAGCTCTATTGCACATCGCTTGATCAAGATGAGATATGTTATTTAGGGGGCTGTGGGGGGAGCCGCATGCAGAAGGTTTTTTCTTTACCTTATTGCATTCAAAAAACTTTCTGCCTTTACAACCTCTTCGACCCGAAGGAGATTTCCACAGCTGAGTAGCTTGGGAGTAACCTGGTTTCATTGTCCTCCACAGAGACATTTTTCCATCTTTGGTTAATACACATAAAGACTATAAAAGTAGAATCGACCCACAATGACCAATTTGATCATTTAAAGAATAGATAAAACCTGATTGGCCAATTGATTCATCAATTTTTTTAGGCATGTGTACTAGACTGGTGATACGGCGATATCCTAAATGAGTCCCAACACTCCCTTATAAGGGTGCTGTCTCTTTAAATATCGCAGCAGCGCTAAAAACTTCAAGAGCACAGTTCATCAACAATCCTGTGCTCTTGAAGTTTTTAGCGCTGCTGCGATATTTAAAGAGACAGCACCCTTATAAGGGAGTGTTGGGACTCATTTAGGATATCGCTGTATCACCATTCTTGTTTTTACTATACAGTAGCTGCTTTATTTATCATTGTATGTGAATATATTTAACCCATCCATATTTATCTTATTTATATATTTAAGCTGGTTTTTATATATATTTATTGATTATCACACTTTAAATATTTTAATCCATGAGCGCAGAGTGATAGACCCAAGGTGGCGGCATTTTCTTTGGTTTTATCCATATAGCATGTGTACTAGACTACCTTCATACCCTAAATCCCAACTCTTGGCAAAAATAAAATGTTTTCCCATGCAGTGGGATTGTGCCCGCACTGCACAGGTCAGCTGCTTGTCTTTGTCTAGGAGAATGGAGATATACTGACTCTCCAATCCTCCACGCACAAGACCGATCCTTGTGGCTCCTGCTCCCCCCAGCAGTTTTGTGCAGTGGACTGATCCTGATGTCATCATCCCCATAGACCTGCTCTGGACGTAAGAATGGATCGTGGGGGAGCACTGTTTGGAGGTTGAGTGGAGGATCGGGTGAGTATAAGCCTTCTCCAACTATACATGCAAAGGTAACATGAATCCAGTGCAAAACAAAAATGAGGACACAAAAATGACAGCAAAGCTTCTGACAAACCTAATTTTAAACCTAGTTTTAATGCACTGGCTTTGGTTTTTAAACGCCAATCGACAAGGACATTTGTACAAGCATTTACAATGCTTTCGGGAAAGATTAGATTAGCTTTCTTATACCCTAAAGCACCCTCCAGTTATGGCTGAAACTACTAAATGCTAATTTTTATTGGAATATTCTTTATATTTAAAGTGTAACCAAAGACAATTTTTTAGATAGAGTGGAGAGGGATTAGAACACCTATTAGGTTTTTATTGCCGTCTGAGTGCCCCTGTTAAACCTACAACACACAGGCAAAAATCGTCCGACATTCAGCAAGTGTGTAGGGCAGCCGGTCGGATGTGCATGCTGGAAAACCAGAAGCCAACCAACTACCGATCAGTGCTTTCAGACAATGGCATCCCCCTGTCAGAACACAATAGAAAAGCAGGGGAAATCGATGTACTAACATCAGATTGTTAGTACAGTTGTAGGCAAAGGGGGGTGAGGCGAGGCGTGTGAAAGGAGAATATCACACAATGAGAAGGCTGTATTTATGGCAGAATGGACGTTTCTCGGGCCAGTTGTGTACAGCTGGATGTGGTCATGTAATGTGTCAATACTCCTATAGATGTGTTGGGAAAGATGTTCTCCTAAGCCAATCAAATGTCTCCTTCCCGACTCAAGGGTCAAAATACAGAAGGACGCACTTCCTAAACTTGTGATGACAGCACTGCGCTCTCACTGTAACTTTATTGCATGGTGTCATGCAACTCCAAGAGGCTTAAGCTAGTAATAGTTCAAGATATTTGTCTTTTAATTGTGTATACGTTTTTTTTTTTTTGTGTTACCCTGTAACAGGTGTTGTTCTTGGTCACAGGCCAGCAAGGCCAACGTTAACCTTTACCAACAAGCTGCTTATGCAGGTAAGGGACGCCTGTAGACAAAAACAACAGGTTGTTTTTGTCTACAGACATCCCTTACCTGCATAAGCAGCTTGTTGGTAAAGTCTCCAGGTATTTCACCTTAATGCATTAAAAGGTGAAAAACCTTCTGTGCTGCAGCTGCCCCCAGAGCCCCCCCCCCCTTTGCTTACCTGAGCCCGTCCGTTCCAGCAAAGTGCATGAGCCCAGTGACTACAGCCGCTGTCTCCATCTTCATTGGATAGATTGATAGTAGCAGGAGCCATTGCCTCCCATTGCTGTCAACCAAATCCAGTGACGCAGGGGGCGGGGGCCAAGTTCTGCTGTCTGTCAATGAACGCAGCAGCGAGACTCTTGAGCGCGCCCGCACGGGTGCCCCCATGGAAAGCGTCTCTCCTTGGGGGCACCCGATAAAGAGAAAAAGCGGCGCTGGGGTACCCCAGAAGAAGAGGATCGGGGCTGCTCTGTGTAAAACCCTTGCACAGAGCAGGTAAGTATAACATGTTTGTTATTTTAAAAGAAAAAATGAACCTTTACAATCACTTTAAAAGAGAAGCATTTTTTTTTTACCCTTCATACTTACCTAGGTGGATGCAGCATCGGATCGATGCTGCATCTGCACTGAGAACCGAGCCATTGAACATCGCTGATGGCTGGGTTCTCACAGATCCTTGAGCGGAGAGCTGCTGACTGTCAATGAGCAGCTCTCCTCTCTGCTCTACGCTCATTGGAGCGCTGAGCTGTGGAGGGGGCAGGGAGCAGCCGTCTCAGCAGCTCGCCAAGAGGCTGAGACAGGCATCAGTCCAGGCACCTGGCAGATTCAGACTTCAATGTCGTGATGACGCGGTGCCTGGACTGATCCTGGCGACATCAGCAGAGAGCGGACTTCAGATCGCTCTCTGCCGAAAACGGGTCACAGGAGTGCAATACGAATTTTTTTTTTTTTTTTTTTTACACAATTATAAGACAAATATTCTGAAGCCCCATATACCTAGAAATATTACCAGCTTAAGCCTCTTGGAGTGGCATGACACCATGCAATAAAGTTACAGGGAGCGCGCATGTCGTCACAAGTTTAGGCCGCGCGCCCTTCTGTATTCTGACCCTTCGAGTCGGGAAGGAGATATTTGATTGGCTCAGGAGGACATCATTAGATAACGGAGTATTGACACATCACATGACCACATGCAGCTGTACAGAACCGGCCATTCTGCCATCAGAGCAGCCCTTCTCATTGTGTGATTTCCCCCTTTCACACGTCTCATCCCCTCCGCCTACAACTGCCTGGGGAGCCAACATTGCAGAGGAGCCATGATCACTGCAGTCAGACGCCTCTCCTACAATCCTGTGTGTGACGGATGGATGGGGCATCATTATTATTCATTGCAATGATGAGGGTGGTGTGTGCCATGTGCTAGCCCAGCTGTGTTGGGATATCTCAGGAGCCTGCTGGCCAACCTTACAGCTCGAGGACAACTTCTTGGATTTTCTTTTGTTATTATCAGCACATGTCACCTTAGCAATGAAAAGTGTGTGCTGAGCTCATCAATGATCATTCCCCCCCTCCCCCTTCTAGTCCTAGAAGCTGCCTGGTTGCCATGGGTTACAGCAGCTCCTGTGCAGAGGTCCGTGGTGGCCTAGTGAGGAGACCCCTCCCGAGTTCTGAGTGCCTCCTGCACGGGGCAATGTATAGGAAAGGCCGCTCCCTGGCCAAGGCCTACACAGGCCGCTCAGGCACAGCACGGCCTGACAATAGAGCGCACACCGGACTCCCCACCAGCACCGCCGCACTAGGCCTCACAGGCCACCGTGTCACACACTCCACCCCTCCCCGCACTCACACACACGCACAGGGGGCCGCAGCGCCCCCCCACTAATCCCCCATTCAATAATATTTACCTGGTGTCCCCGGGCCCACCCGGTGCCTCGGCTTCAGCAGACAACGAGTGAACGCAAACTCCTCCTCCTCCCACGGCCGCCGACCGCCGCCGCAGGATGAGGCGTTGGCCAGCAGAGGGCACTCAGGGGCGACACGCTTCGGCACGAAGGCTGAATGAGACGCTCGGAAAGCTTCGGCAATTTCCGTCCAGGGAGGAGGAGGAGGGAGTTCTCGCGATGAGAGGAGCTGTGCGCCAACTGAGGAGGAGGACCAGGGGGCCCCTGCTAGATGTCTTCCTCCATAGGAAGGGAAATGTTTGTGGAAAGCACGTGTAGGTTTACACTTCACCACATAGAGCAGGGAGAGGCTGAAAACATGGGTGTGCTGCATTAAAAACAAAAACCTCATGCGGTGTGAATGGGTGAACTGCCGTTCCTGTGTCTTGTAGTGGAGCAGCTCGTGTGTATTATCCAATGAGCCCGGCTAGACATCGCCTCCATTGCACCCTCAGTGTGGAGCTTCCTTTGTTTGCTGAGACAGCACGATGCCGGAGGAAAAAAAAACAGAAAGGACAGAGCGCCCTCTTGTGTTCAATTATCAGAATGACCGTTCACTAAGTGATGGGAGAGTTTTGTGATAAGTCATTTCCCTTCCCAGGAGATGATTGGGTTTTATTATTACACAAGGAAAGGACAACCTATCACTGTGATCATTTACAGAAAGTTTCAAGTTCGGTAACATTTAACCACTTCAGCCCGGAAAGATTCACCCCCCTTCATGATAAGGCCATTTTTTTTGATACAGCCAGTGATAATTTCGTCGACTAAAACTGACTTAAACATTTTAGTCGACTAACTTAATACCATTTTAGTCAACTAACTTAATACCATTTTAGTCGACTAAAATACGACTAAAACAACTGAGATGACAAAAATACGACAAATGGAATTTTTTGTCAAAATACTAAAATGGGACTAAAACTAAAATGGCATTTTAGTCAAAAGAATAAGACTAAGCCCCCGTACACACGGTCGACCACAAAATCCGTCTGATTTTCTCCGTCAGACTTTGTCTGAAACTGGTGTTGCATACACACGGTCAGACAAAGTTATTGTAAAATCCGATCATTCTGAACGTGATGACGTTCGTTACGACAGGACTACGTTCACGTTAGTAGCCAATAGCTTTGGTCTCGTAATTTGATCTGAGCATGCGTGGCACTTTGTCCGTCGTAAATTCTCGACACACGATCGGAAAAAGTCCGATAGGATTTTGTTGTCGGAAAATTTCTGATCCTGCTCTCAAATTTTTTCGGTCAGAATTTCCGCTAGAGCCCATACAAGGTCGGATTTTCCGACAACATAATCCGATCGGACTTTTCCCGTCGGATTTTCCGACCGTGTGTACGGGGCATAAAACTAACTTGCGTTTTGATGTCAATATTAACACTGGCCTGTGGTGCATGTTCATACCTCAATACCATAAATAACATAATAGATTTTTCATTCCAGCAGTATATAATGAGTTTGGAAATTGTAGATAAATTCTCAAATAATTCATTACTATTTAAATACACCCATTAGATTTTAGATAACTAAAATGAGTTTTAGTCAACTAAAATTATTTTAGTCGACTAAGATGTACTGGAGATTTAGTGTAAATAAGACTAAAACTAAAACAATTGCAGAAGACTAAAATGTGACTAAAACTAAAATGCCATTTTAGTCCTAAGACCAAAACTAAATCGAAATTTGCTGCCAAAATTTACACTGGATACAGTACTGCGTTACTTTAACTGACAATTGCATGTACACTGTGCACAAATAAAATTTGTACGTGTTGGAGATAAGCTAGGGGGGGGGGGGGGGTTTCTAAGCCCCGGACCGGTGAGGCTGCAACCCAGTATGTCAGTGCGGGTAATCGCCGGGCTCCAGGTTAGTGGGACAGGGTGGGGTGAGGAGGGGGTCCTGTGTAAGTTCACTTTACAGATTTTTCTGTAAAGGTGAACGCACCCTAAAGTGAATAACTCAACACCAAGTTCACTATATGGACCCCTTATGTATTTGTACATGTTGATCATATCCCCCCCCCCCCCTTAAGGTCCATACACACGATACGCAAATTGGAAGTAAAATTTCGTCCGACAAACGATCTGCCAATTTTCGGATCGTTAGTATGGTGCTTTCTACAGCCGATTCTGTTTTTTCGTCCGACAAAAGCTGGATGTGCAGACTATAACATTTTTGTCATACGTGAACTCAACATCCGATTTTCATTTAATTAGTATGGTTTTCATCCGAAAAAAGAGATTACGCATGCTCAGAAACGAAAGCATACATACAAAACTATTCCACACATTACACTTCTGAAGTTGAATTCTGTCGTACGAGAATTTGGTGAGTAACCTCTTCACTTTCGACATGAGACTAGCATGCAATAAAAAACAGACAAACGGTCATCCGAAAATCTGATCGTGTGTACGAGGCTTTAATCTCTTCTCACGAGAGAATCAATTCAGTTCCTCTAATCTTTCCTCATAGCTGAGCTCCTCCATTCCTCTTATAAGTTTGGTTGCCCTTCTCTGCACTTTCTCCAGTTCCCCGATATCCTTTTTGAGAACTGGTGCCCAAAACTGAACTACATATTCCAGATGAAGTCTTACCAATGATTTGTACAGGGGCAAAATTATATCTCTTTCTCTCCAGATCTCTCTTAATACAAGAAAAGACTTCACTCGCTTTGGAAACCGCAGCTTGGCATTGCATGCTATTATTAAGCTTGTGATCGACCAGATCCTTCTCCACCATTGATTCTCCCAGTTGTTCTCCCCCTTGTATGTGTGATGCATGCAGATCCTTTGCATTGGATGAGGTACACAACATTGCTGGAGGTGTGGCTGTATCAGTGGCGGCTGGTGAAGTTTTAGTAAGGGGGCACCAGACCCCACCCTTCCTTTTTGACACTTAGCAAAAATGGGCGTGGTTTCAGTGGAATAGTGGGTGTGACTTAAAGGGGTGTGGCTAGTGTCTGAGATTAATGAGGGAGGAAGAGAGAGATGGAAGGACAGCAGGCCCAGATCCTACACAGCAATAGAAATATGTGTATTCCAGAAAGTTTAACAATCAGCAGATAAAGATACTCTATTATAAAGATACCTATTGTTAGCGCTTCAATCATCCCGGCACCATGGTTGTTATGGTGCCAGGATGATTGAAGTGCATTATTTCTATTATTACATTGTAATAGAAAATAAAATCATTCAACTCACCATAATGCAGAATCAGTGGGAGCCCCAAACATGTCGCCTGCCATCAGGTGCCCCCAGCAGAGTCCGTCCTTACATCAGGTGCCCCCAGCAGAGTCTCTCCTTACAGCAGGTGCCCCCAGCAGAGTCCATCCTTACATCAGTGTCCCCAGCGGAGTCCCTCTTTACATAAGGTGCCTCCAGCAGCAGGGCCCTCCTCACATCTGTGTCCTCAGACGTGGAGTCCCTCCTTACATTAGTGTCCCCATCAGCAGCAGAGTCCTCCTCACATGTGTCCCCATCAGCAGAGCAGAGTCCTCCTCTCATGTGTCCCCGGCAGCCAGCTCTCTTTCATGCTGCATCTGTCTCTGTCCCCTTCAGCGGCAGCTAGTTCCCAACTTTCTCTGTGTGTTCAGTGGAGAGGGGAGGGGCCTCCCCTCTCCACTGAACACAAGGGGATTTGTCCTCACGGCGGTGGCCATCTTTTTGTAGTTCGCCGGAAGTGACGTATGGTCTCACACTGAGAACACTACAGGCGCTGGGCAGAAGCTGTCCGGTGCGATGGACTGCACCACAAAGCAGCTCCAATCCCTGCAAATGAAGCTCCTCGTCTGCAATCTAATAGGCGCCCGAACACAGTGCACTTAACCTGTTTTTTGTGACTGCTGGGGGGGGGGGCACCTCTGGGTTGTATGATCCTGGGATATTGAAGGTCCCTTTTGTGTGTGACACTTTAGAACGTTTACTGTTAGAAATTAGAACTAAAACAATTCAGGTAGAACTCTGTTATGCCATTTTCGATAAAGTGTATCTAGCAAAGAGGTTTGTACTTATCAATGGCCCAAAATTGTAATAAAGTGGGATTCTTATCATGATATTATGCAACCCCAGGAAGTGTATGGTCCTTTTATGGCTTTCACATGATATTTTTCTCATTGTCATTCAATTTCTTAAAGAATGACTTGTGACTCTCCAGCCCAAATAAGTAAAAAATCATCTCTGAATCTTTTGTATAGTAATAACTGTCCATTGGCCATTCTTCTTGAACATTACTACTCTACCGCAAATGCTGTATCTCCACCTCTTCGTTGGATCCTTAACCTTACTATGGAATGTTTACAATCTAGTTTGTCCATAGCTATGGTTAGGCTACAGTAGCGGTAATATGTGTAAATACTGTATATGGATATAATTGTTACTGGTGGAAATTTTAAAGTTTTGTATGAACTTTTTTATATCGAAAAAATTAGCTTTACTTATAAAAATTATTGTGTGATGGTGCCTAAAAAGTCCACAGTCCCCCCCTATATTTTGTTTTATATTATTCCAGGATGTGGCACATTGCTATCCATTTTTGTATCCACAGTACCACTCTGTTAGAGAATATGTTTATTTTCTCACCTCGTCTTTTAGGACAGCACCCGGAGAGAGCATAGCTCCACCCACTTTCCCAGGAAACACTGCAGTCAGTTTTCTTTATAGACTGGACACTTCCACCATGGCCTCAGTTGTAGTGTTTCCTCCGACCATGGTGGAAGCTCTGCAAGGAACCAGGGGTGTGCTACGCTCTCTCCAGGTGGAGACAGTATGGGGCATACCTGTTGTCCTTTTTTTGTTTGATTTCTTCAGGCAGCCCAGCCCTTACGTGTGGGGGATTCTCTGTGTCTGCTCCCCTTCATATCCGGCGAGGATCAGGCTGCAGGGGGTCCCGCTCTCATCAGACCGGCACTGTGGGCTGGTAGAGGATGGCGTGCTGCACAGCGGTGTAGGCAGTGCCTCCTCTGTGTACCGGCCTCCATGCTTCTTCCGGGTCCCGGGCGGCGAGTGCGTCACTCCTGCCAAGGGCGGGACTTCTGGTGGTGCGACGCAGCTTCCGGTTTCGGCCGATGGAACGCAGGGGGAGGAGGCGGCCTCAGCTGGTGTCAATTTCCGGTCCTCGCAGCGGCAAAAGAACCGGGAAATTCAAAATAAAAACAGCCGGGCGCCGCTACAGCCTCAGCACTATGGAGGAACAGACGGCGGTGGCAGGAGCCACTAACACCAGCCATACTCAGGTAAGCAGGGGCAGCGGTCCCTGTAACTTATCTAAGGGTCTTGTGTTCTCCCTCCCTTGTTCCCTTGGGGGGAGGCAAGGAAGCCTGCGCCACTCTTCCTTGGTTTTAAAATGTTCTAAGGAGAGTGTGTATTATATGGCTATAGGTGACTTATGGGGAAGAGTCACTGAGGTTAAGCTGCAGTAACAAGCATGGGGGCTAAAGTGTTAGCTCTTTTTCCTTGGCAGCTTATTATTGTTTTTTCTATGCTGTTAATCATTTGTTATGTGATGATTTAATAGGGGTTTGCGTTGGTGTATTTCAGGCTAAAGTCAAGGAAAAGATCAAACATTCCTCCCCTCCTCCTAAGAGGAAATGCCCGTCTTGCAAAAATACGCTTAGCGAGTCATGGTCTAAAGCGTTATGCAAGACATGTATAGCAGACCTAGTTAGGGAAGAAACCTCCCCCGCTACACCTGCTACCCAATCAGGAGAACTATTAAGTTCCTACCGGAAAGAACTAGCGGATACATTTGAGTCATTCCGTTCTTTCTTGGATAAACATCCATTGGCGCAGTCAAACAGTGGTGGCAATTCACCATCCTGTTCTCATCCACGTATCTCTGCACCTAGAAGTGACATTGATTCAGAGGATGAGGAGAAAGATGTTTCCCCAGGTTCTGAGGAAGAAGAGAAAGAGAAGTTTCTTCTTCTCGCTATAGATTGTCTTTGGAAGATGTGGATGATCTGTTAAAGACAATACATACAACCTTCAACATCAAGGAGGACAAGGCTCAGCTTTCCTTGCATGATAGGATATTTCAGGGTATGGGGGAAGTAAAGCACCGGGTATTCCCAGTCCACAAATTTATATCCGAAACGGTTAAAAGAGAATGGAAGGACCCAGAGAGGGCTCCTTTTTTCTCTAAATCTCTTAAGAGAAGATTCCCTTTCGAGGATGACCGTGATCAGGTCTGGAATAAGAAGCCAAAGCTTGACGCAGCCTTTTCACAGGTGTCCAGGAACACGGACTTGGCCTTCGAGGACATGGGTATCATGAAAGATCCCATGGACAAGAGAGCAGACTCCCTATTAAAAAAGGCAGGGGATTCTACTCTAGCCAATTTAAAACCAGCAATGGCATCAACCGTGGTGGCCAGGAATCTGGAACATTGGCTTGAGCAATTTAAAATGCACATTGAAGTAGGAACGTTTCGCAAGGACCTGTTGGACTTTTGCCTGTGCTTCAGAAGGCCGTAGGGTACATGACAGATGCCTCTGCCGAATCTATTAAAATGTCGGAAAGGTCTGCAGCCCTGGTGAACTCAGCCCTCAGAGCCTTATGGGTCAAGACATGGGCAGGGGATACGGCTTCAAAAGCTAAATTATGCGGGTTACCTTTTGAAGGGAACTTAGTTTTTGGGCCTGACTTGGAAGCCGCGCTCAACAGAACGGCCGACAAGAAAAAGGCGTTTCCAATAAAAAAGAAGGTCATACCACAGACCAAGAAGAATTTTCGTTCTTTTCGACAGGCCGAAGAAAAGAAGGAAACGGGGTGTAAAAGACCCTGGAGGCCCCAAAGAGGAAGGGGGAAGTCAGGAGTATTATTTCGATCTCCTGGCCAAATCGCAAAAAAACAGTGACAGTCATCCGGCTGTGGGAGGAAGGCTACAGACCTTTTTTCCACAGTGGAAAACAGCGACCTCCAGTCGTCCTCAAAACAATTGCAGAGGGCTACAGACTGGAGTATTCGCAGCCCCCTCCGAGTCGCTTTTATGTGACCCAGGCTCCCCGGGACATAGAAAAATCTTTAAGGATGTCAGCCCTACTTCAGGAGCTCATCCAGCAGAGGGTGATGGTACCCGTTCCCCCCAGAGAGGAGGGGAAGGGGTGTTATTCACATATCTTCCTGGTAAAAAAGCCATTGGGGAAATTTCGTTTAATTTTAAACCTGAAAATTCTGAACGAGTCAATCAGATACAAAAAGTTCAGAAAGGACACCATTTTTTTCAGTGAAAAACCTTTTGACCCCAGGCTGTTTTTTGGCCTCGATAGACCTGAGGGATGCGTACCTGCATGTACCTATAGCCCCGTCATCACAGAAATACCTCAGATTATTGGTAAAGATGGGAGAGTCGATCACACATCTACAATTCAGAGCTTTCCCTTTCGGCCTGTCATCCTCACCAAGGATATTTACAAAAATTATAGCAGAGGCCCTGGCACCCCTCATATTGAGGGGATATCCATAGTTCCATACCTGGACGACCTCTTGATTTTTGCCAGAACAAGGGAGCTACTGGAGAAAGATCTGGAAGTGACAAGGTCACATCTGGAGAATCTTGGATGGATCATCAACAAAGAAAAATCAAATATGATCCCGTCCCAGACAATAACATTTCTGGGGTATACCATCAGTTCCATTCGGGAAAGAATTTTTCTCCCAGAGGAAAAAAATAGAAAAGGTACAAAAGGCAGTAAAAGGGACTCAGACAAATCTGCCAATCTCAATCAGGGCAGCCATGTCAGTTCTAGGCCTCCTCACATCCTCAATTCCAGCGATGAAATGGGCACGTTCCCATGCAAGGGACCCCCAGCAGACAATTCTCAGGAATTGGTCCCACGGAGAACCTCTAGAGAAATTGATCAGGATCCCCCCTCAAGTTCAGAGGAAACAATGGTGGTGGAGGAATCGGTCAAATTTGGACAGGGGTCTACTTTGGACTTTTCCCATAGAACAAAGGCTGACAATAGACGCAAGCTTCTGGGGTTGGGGTGCCCATCTGAAGGGGCAGATGGCCCAGGGAGCATGGACAACCAGGGAGGCCAGGAGATCCTCCAATTGGAGGGAGCTGAGGGCCATTCTCCTGGGTCTATGGGCTTTCAGAGACCACATTCAGGTGTTGACAGACAATGCCACAGCAGTGGCCTATGTAACAAGACAGGGAGGCACGAGGAGCAAAGTGTTGCTTACCTCAGCCCTTCAGATTATGTCCTGGGCAGAATCCAATCTTGCATCGCTGACGGCAGTACACCTAAAGGGAGATGTAAATCAGATCGCAGATTTCCTAAGCAGGGAAAGGGTATTGGAATCAGAGTGAAGTCTGAATGCAGATGTGTTCCAGAAGATAACAGAAAGATGGGGAACTCCCCAAATAGACCTGTTCGCATCCCACTCCAATACGAAGGTAGAGACTTACTTCTCCCTAAACAGACGAGACCAAGCGGAAGGACTAGACACGCTAGCGCAACCATGGACCTTCCACTTGTGCTACGCTTTCCCCCCCAAAATGATCCCCTTAGTGCTAAAAAAGCTGCATAAGGAATCCACAACCATGATCCTAGTAGCCCCATTCTGGCCCAAGAGGACATGGTTTTCAACGATACAAAAGATGGCGGTGGGACCCCATTGGTATCTTCCTTTACAGAGGGACCTTCCAACCCAGGGGCCCCTTCAACATCCCAATATCAGGCACCTAAATTTAGCTGCCTGGTTACTGAGGAGCAGATCCTAAAAAATAAAGGCCTGTCTAATAAGTTATGCCCCCTACACACGGTCGGAAATTCCGATGGAAAATGTCCGACCGGACCATGTTGTCGGAAAATCCGACCGTGTGTGGGCTCCATCGTTCTGACGGAAAAAAATTGAGATCCTGCTCTCAAATTTTCCGACAACAAAATCCGATTGGACTTTTTCCGATCGTGTGTAGAGAATTCCGACGGACAAAGTGCCACGCATGCTCAGATCAAATTAGGAGACCAAACCTATTGGCTAATAGCCTCTACGTAGTTCCATCGTACGCAATGAACGTCACCACGTTCAGAATGATCGGATTTTCCGACAACTTTGTCCGACCGTGTGTGTGCAAAAAAAATCTGACGGATTTTGTGGTCGGAATTTCCGATCGTGTGTACGGGGCATTAGATTCAACACTACTAGACAGCCGAAAGAAGGTCACTAGATCAATTTATTTTAAGACATGGAAATGTTTTAACTCCTGGTGCGTAAGTAAAGTTTTTTCACCCAGAGAAGTGGTTTCCGTGTTAGAGTTCCTTCACGAAGGAATGGAAAAAGGGTTGGCGATTAGCACCCTAAAGGTGCAAGTAGCTGCCCTCTCGTGTTCCTGGAGAGACAATTATCCCAGGACCCCCTTATTTGTTTTTTAAGGCACTGACAAGAGCTAGGCCAGTACCGCTTAAGTTTTTCCCAAAATGGGACTTATCTTTGGTATTGCAAGGTCTGACTAAAGGGCCCTTTGAGCCTCTAGAGGAAGTGTCAGTTAAATTCTGGTCGCTTAAACTAGCACTCTTAGTAGCAGTCACTTCAGCCAGAAGGGTGAGCGACTTGCAGGCCCTATCCATTATTGAACCTTTCTGTTCTATATTTCCGGACCGGGTAGTGCTGAGAACTGACCCGGGTTTTTTGCCTAAGGTTTCAACGGTATTCCACAGGTCACAGGAGATAGTTCTCCCGACCTTCTGCCCTTCACCATCCGGCAGGGGGGGAAAGAGACTTTCACAGCCTAGATATAAGGAGATGCTTAGTTAGACTTACCGGTAACGGTATTTCTATGAGTCTTTCAGGACAGCACAGATGACCCGCCTGTGACGGACCTAGCCGGGACACGGGCTGTTGGAGGGGACTGAGTGCGAGCCTGTTGCCTTACGATTATGGGCCCTGGCATTTGGGGAAACAGTGCTCTTTGAGCTGCAAGCCTGGGACCCCTGAGCTGGTGATACTTGGATTCAGGTCCATGCTGGCCCCCAATACACATAGAATCTGTATGTGTATTTGGCATATTAGCAAGAGACGCTAATGTCATGACTCAGAACTCCAGCCACCTGTGTTATGTAATTGAGTATAGTCTGGCTTGTAGAAGTGTTTCACCTATTGTTGTGTGTGCTAATTAACCCTGCAATTGAATGAAGGAGTCATCTAGCTGTATATAAGTGTGACATGTCAAATAAAGATTCATTCCTGATGTAGCCTACACTGGTGTTGTCTGGTGACTGGGTGAGCTAAGGGCTCTTGGATTGTGTGGTACCGGACGGAGGAAGCATTTACGGCGGACATCTTGAGTACGAGGTCCGTCACAATTGGCTGGCAGCGGTGGGATCGTGCTTCCTTGTCGTGAACACATCCAAACCATCACCTGGATCCAAGGCCGGATAGCAGAGGTACAGATACGTCATCATGGAAGAGGAATTCGGACCAGTATCGGTGCAGGTCCTGCTGGGATGGTATGATCTGTTCGCCTACAACTCTGGAAAGAAGCGCTAGCCTGTGAGCAGCGACACCAGGGAAAAGTTCTCCCCTCCATCCATGTAAGGTACTGGTCGCAGTATGAAGTATGAATGTTGTTATTGGGGGAACAACCGAAGCAGGAGTGGACAGCTGAGTTAAGCAGGCTGATCCGGGCAGAAATGCGTTTGGACGAGAGCTACAGAGCCCTCCGGTGGTATGTAGCCCAAGTGTGCCCGTGGACAGCGGATGACAGGCCCACGGAAGGCTTTGATTATATGGCCTGGGATTGTTGTACTGGAGGCTGTCCGAGGACCCCGACTTTGGGAGTGATTTGGAGTGGCGTTTGGAGGAAATAATAGAGCACAGAGAGCAAAGATTGAACGTCTCGGAAGTGCTCTGGGCACAGGAAGATTTGGAGTTCCTGGCCGCTCAGGAATGGGAGCTGGAGATCGCCTACATACAGCTGCTAGACTCTGCTCAGCAGCAGGGTGGGGCTCCCTTTGCCTGGGACTATCAGGAAATACCAGCAGACAGCTCTGAAATCCTGGCTGAAGAGTCGGCGATGTGGCATAGTAACAGAGTGCTTTGCCCACCTGCCCCCGCAGCTATGGACGCGGAGGTCTTATGGCGGATGCAGGAAGTGCTGACAACAGGGCAGAGCTCTGCTAACCTCTGCCCAGCACCGATGGCATCTTCTAGGTTCCACGGACAGGTGGTGAACCTCTATCCCCAGCCATCAGTTGTAGAGACTGGGGATTTAATAGACTTTTCTGCTGAGGAAAAACAACCTCATGAGCCTCCATCAGAAGAGCTGGTATTAGGGCCAAACTTCACTGAGCTCTGCCCAACACCAACGGCAGTATCCGTGGAGTTACAAGGAACTTCTCCAGCTGAAGCGCAGGTCACCGGACAGAGGGTCCAAGACCTCTGCCCCACACCGGTGGCAGTTATGGAGGCTCAGGGTGAGAAGGTGGCGATCACTTCCCAGCAGCAGATACAGGGGGAGAAGAGAGAGGAGGTGTTTGTTGTCCCTCCTCAACAGTCGGCCAGGGTGGAGAAAGCGATCTTTCCTCCCCAGCAAAGATTTGTGCACCTGGGAGACAGTACCAGAGACATGTTGTCCCAGCAGCCAGATGAGGGAATGGAAAAGGAAGCCAGCCTCCTGCCCCAATGGTTTGCCAGAGCGGAGGATGTGGAGTCCCCAGCAGAAGTGCTGGCAACAGGGCAGAGTGCTACCCACCTCTGTCCAGCACCAGCAACAACTGTGGAGTTCCAGGAAGCCGGGGCAGTCGGCCTCTCTCCCAACAGTTAGCTGGAGGAGATGATGTAGGGAAGCTCCTACACCCACCTGAACTGCTGGCAACGGAACAAAGTGCTGCTGGCCTCTGCCCACAACTAACAGAGGGCAGATTTCCTGTAAAGGGGGATGGGACTGCAGTCCCCACCTGTATACCCCAGGGAGGCTGGGCTGTCGGCCCAGATCCCCAACAGCATGATGGAGTGAGCCCAGTCACCCTGTCTTCTCTCCAGCGGCTGAAAAGACTCCAGGGAGAAGGGCCAGTCCAGGCCTCTCCCCAGCGGCGGATATGTTCTATGAGAGAGGCAGAAGTTGGCTGGGTGAGTCGTGCTCTGTTTGGAACAATTTGTTTGGGGTACTGTGTGGGTACAGGCATTAGAGGACTGGAACCACTGACTAACTTCGGAGTCAACCCGTCTGGGGTCTCCTCCTGTGTTAGTCTCCTGCCGAAAGGGGAGAAATAGGAAAAGCGGATGTCAAATAAAGATTCATTCCTGATGTAGCCTACACTGGTGTTGTCTTACGATTATGGGCCCTGGCATTTGGGGAAATTGCTATGTTCTGCTTATCTAATTTCAGCATGGATGGAGGTACTGTAAAACAACTTAGGCCATGGTGGAAGTGTCCGATCTATAAAGAAAACTGACTGCAGTGTTTCCTGGGAAAGTGGGTGGAGCTACGCTCTCTCCAGGTGCTGTCCTGAAAGACTCGTAGAAATACCGTTACCTTACCGTACCAGTAAGTATAACTACGTTTTTCTTTTCAAATTTGGTGTTATCGCTCTCACTCTCTCATACTGATCACTGGAAGTTCAACATTCCACCTCATGGCAAAGAACTCTCTGAGGATCTGAAAAAAAAGAATTGTTGCTCTACATAAAGATGGCCTAGGCTATAAGAAGATTGCCAAGACCCTGAAACTGAGCTGCAGCACGGTAGCCAAGACCATACAGCGGTTTAACAGGACTGGTTCCCCTCAGAACAGGCCTTGCCATGGTCGACGAAAGAAGTTGAGTGCGCGTATTCAGCGTCATAGCCAGAGGTTGTCTTTGGGAAATAGACGTATGATTGCTGCCAGCATTGCTGCAGAAGTTGAAGGGGTGGGGGTCAGCCTGTCAGTGCTCAGACCATACGCTGCACACTGCAATGAAATTGGTCTGCGTGGCTGTCATCCCAGAAGGAAGCCTCTTCACAAGAAAGCCCACAAACAGTTTGCTGAAGACAAGCAGACTAAGGACACGGATTACTGGAACCATGACCTGTGGTCTGATGAGACCAAGATAAACTTATTTGGTTCCGATGGTGTCAAGCGTGTGTGGCGGAAACTAGGTGAGGTGTACAAAGACAAATGTGTCTTGCCTACAGTTAAGCATGGTGGTGAAAGTGTCATGGTCTGGGGCCGCATGAGTGCTGCCGACACTGGGGAGCTACAGTTCATTGAGGGAACCGTGAATGCCAACATGTACTGTGACATACTGAAGCAGAGCATGATCCTCTCCCTTCGGAGACTGGGCCGTACGGCAGTATTCCAACATAACGACCCCAAACAACCTCCAAGATGACCACTGCCTTGCTAAAGAAGCTGAGGGTAAAGGTGATGGACTGACCAAGCATGTCTCCAGACCTAAACCCTATTGAGCATCTGTGGGGTATCCTCAAACAGAAGGTGGAGGAGCGCAAGGTCTCTAACATCCACCAGCTCCGTGATGTCGTCATGGTGGTGTGGAAGTGGACTCCAGTGGCAACCTGTGAAGCTCTGGTGAACTTCATGCCCAAGAGGGTTAAGGCAGTGCTGGAAAATAATGATGGCCACACAAAATATTGACACTTTGGGCCCAATTTGGACATTTTCACTTTTGTTGCCAGCGGTTTGGATATTAATGGCTGTGTGTTGAGTTATTTTGAGAGGGCCGGCAAATTGACATTATTATACAATCTGCACACTCACTACTTTACATTGTAGCATAGTATAATTGCTTCAGTGTTGTCACATGAAAAGATATACCGTATATACTCGAGTATAGGCCGCCCCGAATATAAGCCGAGGCCTATAATTTACCCCCCAAAAAATGGGAAAACTTATTGACCCGTGTATAAGCCGAGGGTGAGAAATGGAGCAGCTACTGTAAGTGGAAAAGAGGGCTTTAGAAACAATAAAAAATATATGTTGAAAGTAATGCTAAAAAAAGAGCAGAGCGCGCAGTGCTGGGCAATGCGATGACGGCACTGCAAAGCCCCAGTCTACAGCGTGCGTTCCACTCGCACGCAGTATAGAACCGGAAGTAACAAGGCGGAAGTGACGTGACGTGTACCAGGGTATCACTTTACGTACATTTCGTCAATGGACGTCGTCGGAGGTGATACCATCTTGGTACACCTCATGTATTAAATAGGATAGGTCGGGGCTGCGGTGACCAATGAGAGGGGGACAAATGCACCTAAATGCACGAGTGCCGGGACAGATAATTAATGGGCATTACGGCCGTAATGACACCAATGAGGGATGTAATTAGATTAGGGAAATCAATTGAATGATCTGAACACCCTCATGCCGATTACAATTAGCCCACGCTTAGCGCCCTCTAATGGCTAAAGGAACTGCAGCCCCTGGAGTACAAATAAGACATTAACCTATTGAGGGATAATTAAACAGAAGGAAGTAAACAGTTATATAATATGTCAATACATCAGGAGTGTGTAAAATCTAACACACCATATAATTAAATGAATAAACAATGAGTATACAATTACATAATAAAAATAAATTATGTAAAAGCCCCGCTACCCATACCTTATAATTAAATCAAATATATTAATAACAGGTTCAGCAGATATTATGAATTAAAAAACCACTAGCCGCAAAGGTGGTGGATAAGTGGCGCCATCTATGTAGAATACAAGTGCCAGCAAGGGGAAAAAAAACCCGGGGGGGGGGGGTGAAGTTATGTCATGATAAATTATGTGAAATAATTGTAAAAAATCTATAAAATATTAAAACAATGTTTTTTTATTTTTTTTTTAAGGGAATGACAAGCGATAAATCCTATATCTGTCAATATTATGTATACCCATATGTGAAGGTCTGCTTGCCTGCAGATGGTACGATTGAAAGTAACTGTCAGGATAAAATATTAAAACGTATTTGATTACATTAGGATCTATAATCCAATATGTACATAAAAAGAGGATAAATACGATGTAGGTATATATAGGGATGAAAATATAAATATATAAATGGAAAACAGAGATGTACAACTGGTTTCTATAAATGGAAAGGAGTAAGTATGGATATGTTTGAAGGCTGGCCGCAGGCTAGCCTGTATTTGTAGGAGGAGTCGGAGGGCTATATATCCCTCCTCCTCCTCCATCAATCCGTCGTCGATCATTTCCGGGTTGATGCACGTCACTTCCGGTCTTTCAGAGCGGCGGTCGGCCGCAGCAGTGATGTCTGGTCATCTCCCGGGCACCATCGAGGGACCACTTGCCCGTTTCCCCCTGGGTTCCACCTGCATGGAGGCCACCCTGTCCTCCCTTGCAGCCCATTTTCCACGGAGCTTCGTGGGGGGGCGGCCGCCTGCTTCGCTTGGCGCTCATGCAGGGGGGAGCGGGGGCCGTCCATCCTACACCTCTCTCCACTCAGCTCGTTCTGGCCAGCGTGTGGCCCGCCTGCTTCTCCCGGCGCTCATGCCGGGGGGGAGCGGGGGCCTTCCATCCTCCACCTCACATCTCCACCTGGCCAGCATGCAGCCTGCCCGCTTCTCCCGGCGCAATGCCGGGGGGAGCGGGGGACCATCTATCCTTAGCTCCAGCTGGCCAGCAATGCAACCCAAGCAGTTCGCCCACCCTTTTACCCCGATCCACGCTTCTCCCATTGTGAAGCGCCCGCCCGCTCGTTTCTCCCGGGTTCTGGGGGGGGGGTGATTCGGCTGCCGCCAGCTCCATCTTCCATAGTTGCAGCCGGGGGGAGCGGAGGGGGGGCGTCCGTCCTTCCATCGTCCACCTCACAGCTCCACTGTCCAGTGTGCTGCCCGCCCGCTTCTCCCGGCGCTCGTGCCGGGGGGGAGCAGAGGGGGCGGGGCGTTCGTCCTTCCATCCTCCACCTCGCATCTTCCTACTGCTCCACTAACCAGCAGGCAGCTTGCCCGCTTCTCCCGGCGCCCATGCGGGGGGGGCGGGGCCGTCAGTCTTCCCATCCTCGGCTCCAGCGTGCAGCCCGCCCGGTTCCCCCGGCGCCATGGGGGGGGTCCGTTCACCCATTCTCACCCACCCACCCATCTGGCCATGGTGCCGCCCACACGCTTCCCACGGTGTTAGGTGAGGGGGGTGTTGTCAGTCCACCCACCACCTTCGGTGGGCTCGATCCCTCATGATAGTGGGGGGGCGCCGCCAACCACTTCTCTGTCACCCCTGTGTTTTTCTGCCAGCACTGGGGGGGCGGCCCGCCAGCTTCTTCCAGCGCCCATGGGGGAGGGGGGGGCGTCCTTTCACTCACTTTCCCAGGGGGCTGCCCGATCCCCACGGTGTTTAGGTGGGGGGGCGGTTTGTCAGTCCACCCACCATCTTCGCTGGGCTCAATCCCTTGTGGTGGGGGGGACTGGGGCGCCACCCACTGCTCCCTGTCATCCCCGTGTTTTTTCTGCCAGCACTGGGGGGGCCGCCTGCCAGCTTCTTCTGGCGCCCATGGGGGGAGCGTCCGTTCACCCACTTTCCCAGGGGGCTGCCTGCTTCCCACGGTGTTTAGGGGGGGGGGGTGTTGTCAGTCCACCCACCACCTTCGCTGGGTTCAATCCCTCGTGGGAGGGGGGGGGGGCTGGGGCACCACGCCGCCACCCATTTCTCCCTGTCATCCCTGTGTTTTTGCTGCCAGCACTGGGGTGGCCGCCCGCCTGCTTCTCCCGACACTCGGGGGGGGGGGGGGGGTGGATCG
Source organism: Lithobates sylvaticus (assembly GCA_028564925.1). Classification (NCBI taxonomy): domain Eukaryota; kingdom Metazoa; phylum Chordata; class Amphibia; order Anura; family Ranidae; genus Lithobates; species Lithobates sylvaticus. The sequence continues at coordinate 64,037,121 of CM053033.1, read as the reverse complement.
GCCCGCCCGCCAGCCAGCTTCTCTCTCCCTTTAATTGGCATCGCTACAGATATGGTCCCTGTGTGGGTCAATGCAAGCAGCAGCAGGGAATTTTAACACTACTGTAGGAATTATTTCTTCTCAGCTCAGGCTGCCGAGCTGCTACTTTCTGTGACAAGGAAGGTTTTACTGCCCAAGTGCTTCTTCAAGAACTTTTCTGACTAGGGGTATTGTTGATCTGTCAAGCCGCACCAAGAACTTTGGTCACATGCATAGCCAACATAGGGCCAGAGTTACTTCAGGGGTGCATTCACACTGGCGATTGGGGGTAGGGGTTCAGTCGCTGCTCACCTCCGCTCAACCATCCCGCATTAGTTGGGTAGTTAGCGGTCAGGGTGCTGACATGCCACGGCATGCATTTCTCCCCCATCACACTCAGCACCACCTCCCGCATACACGGCCCATTTGAAATGTTTGGCATATTTTCACATTGTCCTCAACGGGTCTCTGTCCTCAGCGGGTCTCTGTCCTCAGCGGGTCTCTGTCCTCAGCGGGGGTTCTGTCCTCAGCGGGGGTTCTGTCCTCAGCGGGGGTTCTGTCATTTAGCAGGTTCTGTCTGTCTGTCGTTGGCATGTTCCATCATAGCTTTTCAATCGTAGCTTTTCGTTCGTGTCATTCTGTCACTTTCCGGTCAGAGCTTATTTCATTCTCAGCTTTCTCCTGTCGTAGCATTTCATTCGTAGCTTTCCGGTCACAGGGTTTCTGTTAGCTAGTGCTCACATTCAGGATCTGTCTCGGATCCATACAGGCTGGGGTTTGTTTCTTTGTTAATTGTCGTCCCTCAATCTTCTCACCCATGGCACACGTCATACGAGGCACACTCACTTCTTACACTTGTACGTCTACCCACCACGGTCTGTGGGTACTGTAGCCTGGAGGGTTGTTTTGCTACCTGTCTGTTTTCTGTTGTTGCTTTTTGTTCGCAGCATTTCTGTTAGCCAGTGCCCACATCCAGGTCTGTTACACCTTTCGGACCCATACGGGCTGAGGTTTCGTTTTTAATTGATTGTCGTCCCACAATCTTCTCGCCCGTATACCATACGTCATACGTTGCACGCTCATTTCATCACACTTGTACATCTACCCACCACGGTCTGTGGGTACACTAGCCCTGAGGGTTTGTTTGCTATCTGTCTCTGTTTTGTCATAGTATTTTCGTTTGTAGCATGCATGTTAGCCAGGGCTCACATCCAGGGTCTGTCACGTCTACGGACCCATACGGGCTGAGGTTTCGTTTTTAATTGATTGTCGTCCCACAATCTTCTCGCCCGTATATCATACGTCATACGTTGCACGCTCATTTCGTCACACTTGTACGTCTACCCACCACGGTCTGTGGGTACACTAGCCCGGAGGGTTGTTTATTATCTGTCTCCGTTGTTCTGTCATTGTATTTTTCGTTCGTAGCATTTGTGTCGTTCATAGTATGTATGTTAGCTAGGGCTCACATCTAGGGTCTGTCACGTCTACGGACCCATACGGGCTGAGGCTTCGTTTTTAATTGATTGTCGTCCCACAATCTTCTCGCCTGTATACCATACGTCATACGTGCACGTTCACCATACCTTTTACTACTACCCACCACGATCTGTGGGTACCTTAGCCTGGAGTGTTCATGGTTAATTACCTGTCTGGGCGCTGCAGGTTGCTCGGGCTCGCTCACTACATACACTAGGTTTGTGTCAGCATCAGGTTCACATTCACGCGCTGTTGGTCTTGTCATTTCTGCACCCACATTCTCATACTTGTCAGGTACGTAGGGGTGTTGTTGTTTCATGGGTAGGTTGTCTGTCTGTCTGTTCGTTCGCATTTGTGTTTCAGCAGATTAGGGATTGTCGTGCGTTTCGGAAGCTGCCAGTTCGCATTCATCCCTTCACCGCCACATGGGGGTTCAGTGCATGGTAGCACTCCATTATTTGGGATGGGGCCATATCAAATTCATAGCGGAGTTTCATCACTGGTATACCCCTTTCCCTTTGGAGGGTGCAGTATTTTAGGGGGTTATTCCCAACCTCCATCCACCAGCACAGCACATGTTTCTATGCATGATTCTTAACCCAGGTTCATGCGGTACTTCATACGCTCTCATGTCCGTGCATAATTGTTAGGCAGCATAGAGGTGTCATCGGCGATCCCGGCTCCTGCTCTTCTCCAGGCACCTACAGCCGATGTTGGCATTTCATAGTGGCATGTGGAGCTAGGGGTCAGCCTGGTCACATGCGATCGATCTGGCCATGGTTCTTATTCCAGAGTATTTTGAGGGCTTCTACCAGGATGGGTAGGTTGCACAGGTTCATGTCTCTGGCTTTCGCTGCATATTGCCTCTGCTTTTTGGCCATCTACCAACACTATCAAGTGACCTGCATTTCAGGCCTCTACAAACTCCTCAGTCTGTCCATTTGGCAACTCACCTTCTAAGCCATGTTAAGGTAGTCAGGGATGTTCTGTTGGAGGAGTCTGAGGGCTATATATCCCTCCTCCTCCATCAATACCGGCCAGGTTTTCATGGCGTTTCAGACTTCCTGTCTCCTACCCTTGGCTCAGTTACCAGTTGGTGCTCTAGGCAATTCCTTGTGCTACACTCACAACTTCTCCATGTTGGTATAGAGGGACAAGCTAGGGGTTCGTGGTCATTACTGTTCCGCTGGAACGGTATCGGGTCCAAGGATACATCCTTCTCTGCAATATTCCTCTGGTCAGCTCTTTCTTGCTTTCCCCATGCATCCTCTCACCACGAGCAGTTCTCATGTCCTGGTTTACCTTCCGTATTAGGCTCCTATCCTAAACCCTCTTTTCCTAGGTTACTCGTCAGGGGTGGAGGCGACTTTGTGGCTCCCTTCTTTCATTGTCGGGTACATTGGGCACTGGAGTTCCTCCATGTTTCATACGTAATCCCCTTTTGAAGGCATCCAGGCTTTCGCTCCTTTCTGGGCGGATGGCTGTTGCTGGCCTTCATTGTTGCTTTCACATCACACCTACTTGGGTCTCTTTTTGCCCTCTTTTAGGCATACCGACCAGCAGGCCATGGCACACCTCAGGCCTTGGTAGTTAGTATTATCACATTACCAAGTGAAGACTCTGACTACAAGTTTGAAGGCTGGCCGCAGGCTAGCCTGTATTTGTAGGAGGAGTCGGAGGGCTATATATCCCTCCTCCTCCTCCATCAATCCGTCGTCGATCATTTCCGGGTTCCCACCCACCCGTTCCCCCATATTTTTATTATTTATTTCATTCATATTCATTCAGGGTATGCCCTCTTTTAGGCATACCGACCAGCAGGCCATGGCACACCTCAGGCCTTGGTAGTTAGTATTATCACATTACCAAGTGAAGACTCTGACTACAAATATATATATATATATATATATATATATATATATACACACACACATTGTCAAAAGAAACTATTATGCCTAAAAGGAGTGTAATAAGTCTCCTTGGTAAATAAAAGTAGAGATGAAATTGGGTGATGTATATATCTGGACTAATTAGTGGGATAAAAAATGCTAGAAAAATTGCTGGAGGTATCTGATTAAAAATCTGATGATTAAAACTATAAATCTATATAGGTGGGATCAAAGGTCTCTGAGGAGTGGTAAAGTATATATAATAGGTATGTACGTATATATGATAGGGAGGTGGGATTAAAAATATATATATTTATGGACCACAAAACCATAAACAAGCCATTAAAAGTTGGATAAAAAACAGTTGAGGTCTATATCAACATTTAACCCCTTGGGCACTAAAGACCCTAAACGGTATATCCATTTCGTTTCATTTTGTGATACCTGTATTGTTTTATTCCCTCCTCGCCAATGGCTATTGATAATATCTATGCCATAAAAAAACAGGCCTGATGGATCCCTTTTGTGGAATTGATCAAAGTGCCTAGATAAATGATGTTTAGGAAAACCCGTTTTTATATTGTTAATGTGCTCTCTGATACGTACACACAGAGGTCTGGTGGTTCTCCCCACATATTGCAACCGACATGGGCATTCAATAACATACGTTACGTGGGTGCTGTTACAGGTAACAAGTTCCCTAATTTCAAATTCTTCGCCCGATCTTGACCTGAATTTGGTCTTTCTCCTGGGTTGTTTTTTACTCACCCGACAGGCTAGACACCTCTGGCATTTATAAAACCCTTTTAGCTCAGAAAATATTTTTACAGGTCTGGGTGGGTCTATTACATTCTTCACCAATTGGTTTCTTAATGTTGGTGCCCTCCTGTAAATAAATCTGGGTTTTTTGACTAGCAAATTAGCTAAAGTCCGATCTGATTTTAGTATGGGCCGATATTTTCTAATAATATGTTCTATAGATTTATATTGCACATTAAATCCCGTGATAAAAGCAACATTTGTTTGTTGGTCCATATTGTTTTTTCTATCTTTGGTCAGCGATAGTGTCATGAAGATCCTGCCAGAAACTTAAACCCGGGCCGTCCCGTCCCTCAGATTCCATTGCGCATGCGCGCCCGGGCGCGGGCACGTGCACAACCGCGCACAGGGAGACGGGCGCGCGCTCTAGTTAGCACCAGCCGGCCTATTTAAGCCTGACCTGTGCAGACGGTCTTTGCTGTCTGCTCTACAGCGTTGTGGTGTAATAAAACCTGATCCTGTTATATCTGTTCCTTGACCCGGCTTGCCATAGACTATCCAGCTTTCTGCCTGTACCCGACCCCGGCTTCCTATGACCATACTCCTGCCTGATTCATTGTACCTTGCTCCCAGTTCAGATTCATTACCTGACTTCTTTGATGAACTCTGGTTCCCTGCAAAGTCTCTGTCCAGTTTGCAGTCTGATTCCTGTAACGAACCTGATCACCTGTTGGTCTCCAGCCCATTCAGTGGTTCTGTTTCCTGCTTCCAGTTCCTGTCAGCTCTGCTATCCAAGTTTACCTGTGAACCTGCTTTCCAAGCCATTGTCCAGTTCCTGTCAGCTCTGCTATCCAGTTTACCTGTGAACCTGCTTGCCAAGCCGTTGTCCAGTTCCTGTCAGCTCTGCTATCCGTTTTACCTGTGAGCCTGCTTCAGCTCTGCTATCCAGTTTACCTGTGAACCTGCTTGCCAAGCCGTTGTCCAGTTCCTGTCAGCTCTGCTATCCAGTTTACCTGTGAACCTGCTTGCCAAGCCGTTGTCCAGTTCCTGTCAGCTCTGCTATCCGGTTTACCTGTGAGCCTGCTTCAGCTCTGCTATCCAGTTTACCTGTGAACCTGCTTGCCAAGCCGTTGTCCAGTTCCTGTCAGCTCTGCTATCCAGTTTACCTGTGAACCTGCTTGCCAAGCCGTTGTCCAGTTCCTGTCAGCTCTGCTATCCGGTTTACCTGTGAGCCTGCTTCAGCTCTGCTATCCAGTTTACCTGTGAGCCTGCTTCAGCTCTGCTATCCGGTTTACCTGTGAGCCTGCTTGCCAAAGATCCTGCCAGCTCTGCTATCCAGTTTACCTGTGAGCCTGCTTGCCAAAGATCCTGCCAGCTCTGCTATCCAGTTTACCTGTGAGCCTGCTTCAGCTCTGCTATCCAGTTTACCTGTGAGCCTGCTTGCCCAAGATCCTGCCAGCTCTGCTATCCAGTTTACCTGTGAGCCTGCTTGCCAAAGACCCTGCCAGCTCTGCTATCCAGTTTACCTGTGAGCCTGCTTGCCAAAGATCCTGCCAGCTCTGCTATCCAGTTTACCTGTGAGCCTGCTTGCCAAAGATCCTGCCAGCTCTGCTATCCAGTTTACCTGTGAGCCTGCTTGCCAAAGATCCTGCCAGCTCTGCTATCTGGTTTACCTGTGAGCCTGCTTGCCAAAGATCCTGCCAGCTCTGCTATCCAGTTTACCTGTGAGCCTGCTTCAGCTCTGCTATCCAGTTTACCTGTGAGCCTGCTTGCCCAAGATCCTGCCAGCTCTGCTATCCAGTTTACCTGTGAGCCTGCTTGCCAAAGATCCTGCCAGCTCTGCTATCCAGTTTACCTGTGAGCCTGCTTCAGCTCTGCTATCCAGTTTACCTGTGAGCCTGCTTGCCAAAGATCCTGCCAGCTCTGCTATCCAGTTTACCTGTGAGCCTGCTTGCCAAAGATCCTGCCAGCTCTGCTAACCTGCTTCCTGCTCACCGGTCTGTTGATCCTGCCAGGCACCCGTGCTCCTCCTCACTCCTGGCTCTCCTGTTCCCACGCCAGGGGACCAGGAGTGGGAGACGCAAGGGAGGCCTCTCCCTGCAATCTCGGGCTCGCACCACCAGGTACGTGACAGTAGCAGACAGCCATGTCTGAGCCCGAGCAGGGAGCCCCCGCCATGGAGGGGTTATGCCAACACCTGGCAGGTCTGACCGAGGCGGTGAAGAACCTCCAGCAAGGGTACACCCGGCTGGAGGAGCGGGTACTGGCCTTGTCTGGTCCATCCAGTACCCAAGGAACTCCTCACCCGGCAATACCCCCAACGGGGCCTGCACCTACCCAGACTATAGTGATGCTACCACCTGAGCCCAAGGTTCCCACTCCAGAGAAATTTTCAGGTGCCCGTGGTAGCTTCAGAACTTTCCGCAACTCCTGTGAACTCCATTTTGCTCTGCAACCTAGGACCTTTTCTCTAGAGACCACCAAGGTGGGCTTCGTGGTAGCCCTACTGACTGGGGATCCCCAAATCTGGGCCCACCGTCTCGTGGAACAAAAAGATGCAGCATTAACCAGTCTCTCCACCTTCTTTGACGCCATGGCGCAGTTATACGAGGACCCCCAACTCTCAACCACTGCGGAAGCCGCCCTACGTTCTCTCCAACAGGGTCGTAGACCAGCAGAGGACTATGTGGCTGAGTTCAGGCGTTGGGGTGCCGACACCGACTGGAACGATGCTGCTCTCCGTCACCAATTCCGCATGGGCCTCTCAGAAGCGCTCAAGGATGAGCTCGCCAGAGTAGGGGTGCCCCAGACCCTGAACTCCCTCATAGACCTAAGCATCCAGATTGACCGGCGCCTACGGGAGCGTAGGGCCGAACGAACCTTGGGGTCCCCAAGACCTACCTGGATGCTCCCCAGGGCCCCAAGTCATTTCCGCACTGCTCCCTCTGTTAAACCTGTTCATACTTCCTCGGCATCAGAACCCATGCAACTTGGACTCCTGCGGCCCTCTCTCACTCCAGCAGAACGCCAGAGACGCCGCAGCAACAATCTGTGCCTGTATTGCGGAGAGCCTGGTCACTATGTCCGGAATTGCCCAGCTAAACTCCGTAAGTTCCCCACTATTCTCTCCAGTTATGTGGATCCTGTGACCGGGGTTTCATCTCATCTTGCCCTTTCTGTTTCCTTCCAGCTCCCAGGAAGGACCCTGCGGACCACCGCTATCATTGACTCTGGGGCCTGTAGTTGCTTCATGGACTCTGTTTTTGCTGCCCGGCATCGAATTCCTCTCCGACGAAGGGAACAGGGCCTGTCCGTCCATCTGGCGGATGGGTCCACCATTAAATCCGGCCCAGTGACTCAGGAGACTGCCCCATTGCACACAGTGATCTCAGAGTCACATCAAGAACTGTTACGTCTGGACATAATCTCTTCTCCCTTGTTCCCAGTCATTCTAGGGATCCCCTGGCTGCAAGCACACAACCCGGTCATCAACTGGTCCACAGGAGAAGTGGCCTTTTCCTCTCCCTACTGCCAAAGGTCCTGCGGCTCCATGGTCCCCGCAGGACCCTCCGCTTTGCTCTGCCTAGAAACCGAGGCAGGTCTACGTCAGTCCATCCCCGAAGCCTACCATGCCTACCTGGATGTGTTCAGCAAACAAAGGGCAGATGTGCTGCCACCCCACAGGCCCTATGACTGTCCCATTGAACTCCTTCCCGGGGCCAAGATTCCCTTCGGTAGGGTTTTTCCGTTAACAGAGGTGGAGCAGGGGAAATTGAAAGACTACATTGATGATAACTTGAAAAAAGGTTTTATCCGCCCATCTACATCTCCTGCAGGTGCAGGAATATTTTTCGTAGAGAAGAAGGACCATTCTCTCAGACCCTGTGTGGACTATCGTGCCCTAAACGAGGTCACTGTCAAAAATCGCTACCCGCTTCCCCTGGTACCTGAACTGTTTCAGAGGCTTGGCACAGCCTCCATCTTTTCCAAACTGGACCTCAGAGGGGCGTACAATTTAGTTCGTATAAAGGATGGGGATGAATGGAAGACGGCATTTCGGTCTCGATTTGGGCACTTTGAGTACCTGGTGATGCCGTTCGGACTCTGTAACGCCCCCGCTACCTTCCAGTCTTTCATAAACGATGTGCTTCGGGACTTCCTTGATGTTTTTGCTGTTGTTTATCTTGATGACATACTAATTTTCTCTTCCTCCCTAGAGTTGCATCGTGGACATGTTAAAAGTGTTCTGGGCCGCCTCCGGCAACATGGCCTCTATGCCAAGGCCGAAAAATGCCTCTTTGAGGTAGAAAGCATACCCTTCCTAGGCTTGATCATCTCCAGTAGAGGCATCCGGATGGACCCCCAGAAGATCTCAGCCATCCTGGACTGGCCTGTTCCCGCAGATAAAAAGGGGATCCAGCGATTCATTGGCTTCGCCAATTTTTATTGCAAATTCATCAAGGGATTCTCGGCCATAGTGGCACCCATTACTCAACTCACCAAACAAGGTACCCGTTTTCATTGGTCTCCTGAGGCCCAGGGGGCCTTCGAGGCCCTCAAAGGGCTCTTTACCTCAGCTCCTATCCTGAAGCATCCAGATCCTTCTCTACCCTTTGTTTTAGAAGTGGATGCCTCGGAGATGTAGGGGCCATCCTGTCCCAGAGACAGGGCATCAAGGCCCTGCTACACCCCGTGGCATTCTTCTCACGAAAACTGTCCCCAGCCGAGAAGAACTACGATGTGGGAGATCGGGAATTACTGGCTATAAAGACCGCCCTCGAGGAATGGCGCTACCTGCTGGAAGGGGCTACTCATCCAATCTTGATCTTCACGGATCACAAGAATCTAGAGTACTTGAAGACTGCCAAGAGGTTGAAACCTAGACAGGCCCGTTGGGCCTTATTTTTCTCTCGTTTTACTTTTCACGTGACCTATCGTCCGGGTTCCAAAAACGCGAAGCCGGACGCTCTGTCTCGTATGTATCACAAATCCCAGGATGGTTCCCCTCCAGACACTATCCTTGCCCCTGGAAATTTCCTCCTGCTACAGGAAGACCTGCTGTCCCGGCTCAGGCGGGCTTCCAGTGGCCTCATACCCACTCCCGGTCCTGGGTTGCGGGCCAAGGATGGGCTATTGTGGCATGGGGATAAGATTTTCATTCCCGAGGGTCTGCGGGTAACCGTCCTGGAATTGTGCCATGATCATAGACTTGCCGGACACTTCGGTGTCACCAAAACCACTGAATTGGTACAACGTACCTTCTGGTGGCCTCAGCTAAGGGAAGAGTGCAGGAAATTTGTGGAAACATGCACTGTGTGTATACGGAGCAAGAGTTACAGAACCAAAGCCTGGGGCCTACTCAAGCCATTGCCAGTCCCAGATCGTCCCTGGAAAATGCTGTCCATAGACTTCATCGTGGAACTACCCCCAGCAGAGGACCACACTACGATCTTCGTGATAGTTGATCGTCTGTCAAAGATGGCACACTTTGTTCCTATGAAGGGCACCCCTTCTGCCTCAGAAACCGCACAAGTGTTCATCCGAGAAGTCATCAGACTCCATGGGGTACCGGCCAACATAGTGTCCGACCGAGGGGTACAATTCACCTCTCGGTTCTGGAAATCGCTCTGCAAGGCCCTCAACACTGAACTATCGTTTTCATCCGCTTATCACCCTCAAACCAATGGGCAGACCGAAAGAACCAATCAGACCCTGGAACAATATCTACGGTGCTTTTCTTCCTTCTCCCAAGACGATTGGATCTCCCTGTTACCAGTTGCCGAATTTGCATATAACAATGCTATCCACTCGGCCACCCAACAGACGCCCTTCTTCGCCAACTATGGCTTTCATCCTTCATTCCTGCCCAATTCTCTTCCCGAATGTACTGTGCCCGCAGTTCAGAAAAAGATTGACTTCTTTGCTTCCAATAACCGACTCCTGCAGGACACCATGGCCCGGACCCAGGAACATAACAAGACGGTCTTTGACCGAAAGAGGCGTGGAGAATTGGTACTGGCACCGGGTGACACAGTATGGCTCTCTACCTTGAATCTGAGGATGGCTTGTCCCTCGAAAAAACTGGGCCCTACGTTTTTAGGTCCTTTCCCAGTCAAACGAAAAATTAATGAAGTAGCCTATGAGTTGGAACTTCCTGACTCCCTCAAGGTCCATCCGGTCTTTCATGTTTCTCTGTTGAAACCCTCCACTCCCAACCCCTTTCCCAACAGAAGGACTGTACCCCCGGATCCAGTCCTGATAGATGGCGAGGAAGAATATGAAGTGAGGCCATACTAAATGTTAGAAGAAGGAGAAATCAGAATCAGTTCTTGATCAAATGGAAGGGATATGGTCCTGAAGAGAATTCCTGGGAGCCCGAGTGTAATATCCACGCTAAGAGTCTAGTTCAAGCCTTTAAGAGAGCACATCCTGAGAGATTTGCCCAGAGGGGCACCCGGAGGTTGCCCCTAGGAGGGGGGCAATGTCATGAAGATCCTGCCAGAAACTTAAACCCGGGCCGTCCCGGCCCTCAGATTCCATTGCGCATGCGCATGCGCGCCCGGGCGCGGGCACGTGCACAACCGCGCACAGGGAGACGGGCGCGCGCTCTAGTTAGCACCAGCCGGCCTATTTAAGCCTGACCTGTGCAGACGGCCTTTGCTGTCTGCTCTACAGCGTTGTGGTGTAATAAAACCTGATCCTGTTATATCTGTTCCTTGACCGGGCTTGCCATAGACTATCCAGCTTTCTGCCTGTACCCGACCCCGGCTTCCTATGACCATCCTCCTGCCTGATCCATTGTACCTTGCTCCCAGTTCAGATTCATTACCTGACTTCTTGATGAACTCTGGTTCCCTGCAAAGTCTCTGTCCAGTTTGCAGTCTGATTCCTGTAACGAACCTGATCACCTGTTGGTCTCCAGCCCATTCAGTGGTTCTGTTTCCTGCTTCCAGTTCCTGTCAGCTCTGCTATCCAAGCTTACCTGTGAACCTGCTTGCCAAGCCATTGTCCAGTTCCTGTCAGCTCTGCTATCCAGGTTTACCTGTGAACCTGCTTGCCAAGCCGTTGTCCAGTTCCTGTCAGCTCTGCTATCCGGTTTACCTGTGAGCCTGCTTCAGCTCTGCTATCCAGTTTACCTGTGAACCTGCTTGCCAAGCCGTTGTCCAGTTCCTGTCAGCTCTGCTATCCAGTTTACCTGTGAACCTGCTTGCCAAGCCGTTGTCCAGTTCCTGTCAGCTCTGCTATCCGGTTTACCTGTGAGCCTGCTTCAGCTCTGCTATCCAGTTTACCTGTGAACCTGCTTGCCAAGCCGTTGTCCAGTTCCTGTCAGCTCTGCTATCCAGTTTACCTGTGAACCTGCTTGCCAAGCCGTTGTCCAGTTCCTGTCAGCTCTGCTATCCGGTTTACCTGTGAGCCTGCTTCAGCTCTGCTATCCAGTTTACCTGTGAGCCTGCATCAGCTCTGCTATCCGGTTTACCTGTGAGCCTGCTTGCCAAAGATCCTGCCAGCTCTGCTATCCGGTTTACCTGTGAGCCTGCTTGCCAAAGATCCTGCCAGCTCTGCTATCCAGTTTACCTGTGAGCCTGCTTCAGCTCTGCTATCCAGTTTACCTGTGAGCCTGCTTGCCAAAGATCCTGCCAGCTCTGCTATCCAGTTTACCTGTGAGCCTGCTTGCCAAAGATCCTGCCAGCTCTGCTATCCAGTTTACCTGTGAGCCTGCTTGCCAAAGATCCTGCCAGCTCTGCTATCCAGTTTACCTGTGAGCCTGCTTGCCAAAGATCCTGCCAGCTCTGCTATCCAGTTTACCTGTGAGCCTGCTTGCCAAAGATCCTGCCAGCTCTGCTATCCGGTTTACCTGTGAGCCTGCTTGCCAAAGATCCTGCCAGCTCTGCTATCCAGTTTACCTGTGAGCCTGCTTCAGCTCTGCTATCCAGTTTACCTGTGAGCCTGCTTGCCAAGATCCTGCCAGCTCTGCTATCCAGTTTACCTGTGAGCCTGCTTGCCAAAGATCCTGCCAGCTCTGCTAACCTGCTTCCTGCTCACCGGTCTGTTGATCCTGCCAGGCACCCGTGCTCCTCCTCACTCCTGGCTCTCCTGTTCCCACGCCAGGGGACCAGGAGTGGGAGACGCAAGGGAGGCCTCTCCCTGCAATCTCGGGCTCGCACCACCAGGTACGTGACAGATAGTGAGTTACGATCATATTTTCCAATCTCCTCCCTTAGTTTCAGTAGAGGCTCCAAAGAGTATCCTTTATCTACAAATTTTGTAATTAAAGTATCAGCTTGTATCCGATAGTCTTCCAGACGTTGGCAATTTCTGCGCACTCTCAAAAGCTGTCCTTTAGGGACATTTTCTTTCCATTTCGGATGGTGGCAGCTCGAGGTAGGTATGTAGCCATTACGATCAGTTTGTTTAAAAAATGTTTTGGTTAAAATGACATCTCCTTCTTTAAAAACTTGTAAGTCTAGGTAATCTACCTGGTTAAAATCGTTCTTGCCAGTAAAAGAGATTCCATATTTGTTCGTGTTAAGTTTGGTTAAAAACTAATCAAATGATTCTGGTGTACCTTCCCATACGATAAAAATATCATCGATATACCTGCGGTAAAATTTTATCTCTGGGTGTTTTTTTCTATAGATATACCGATCTTCCCACATGTCCATAAATAAATTAGCTATGCTGGGAGCGTATTTAGCCCCCATGGCAACACCTTTAGTCTGTACATAAAACTCTTTTTGGTACCAAAAGTAGTTGCTTTCCATGGCTAGTTTTAAGGCTTCCAATATAAAACCAATTAGCTCCTGCCGGAGGTCCGTTTTATCATGCAGGGCCTTCTCAACACCTTCCAGTCCATCTTTCTGTATAATACTAGTATATAGGGAATTTACATCTATTGTTGCTAGTATACATTTGCTGGAATTCTGAATTTGTTGTAGCTCATTAATCAGCTGTGTGCTATCCCTTAGATATGATTTTCATTCTCTCACACGGGGTTTTAAAAACTGGTCTATATATTCACCAAGCCTTGAAAAAAGCAAGTCCAATCCACTGACTATAGGCCTCCCCGGCGGTTTCTCCAGTCTTTTGTGTATTTTGGGTAGGTAATATATTACTGGTGTTCTAGTGGAGTCTGGCACCGCTTTCCTTTCCCTTTTTAACTAAAGTTTTCAATTTTTTCAAATAATGCGGTTTTGGATTGGATTTAAATTTTTTATACGTATTTGGTACTTTTAATAGGTTCTCCATCTCTATTTCGTAATCCTCTTTCTTCAGTATAACAAGACCTCCACCTTTATCAGCGGAGCGGATAACAACTTCTTGTCTTTTTCCTAAGGCTTTGATAGTTTTCCATATATTTCCTCCCTTTTTCCTTGTTTCTAGTTTGTTAAGATCACTTTCAACCATGCTTTTAAAAGCTCCTATACATTGATCTCCCGGTACTTTGGGATTCATGATGGAGTTATTTTTAAGTTTTTAGTATGTGCAAAATTGGAAATTTCGACCTCCCTCGTCGAATCTCCATTAAGTGCAAAATGCTTTCTAATTTTTAGTTTTCTAATAAAACGTTGCAGGTCAATAAAAACTTCAAATTTATCTATATTTTTATCAGGTGCATATTTCAATCCCGAGTCTAAAATCCGCATTTCAGTGTCAGTAAAAACAACATTGCTCAGGTTAAAAATTCCTTTCCCTAATACTCCCTTCTTCTTTTTCTTCTTCCCTCCACGTCTTCCTCTTGTCTGTTTCTTTCCGTATTTCTTTGTGTTTGTTCTTGCTCTGGATTCATCATCCAACCATTCCTCGTATTCATCCGTTGATTCTGGGGGGGTCCTAGGTTCCTGTTCCTTCCATCTTCTCTGTTCGTCTCTCGTGGGGGTCCTCCTCTTCTCCATGGGAAGCCTTGGTCCATTCTTTGGTTTCTCCATCCAGTGGTTCTGTAGGGGACTCTTGTATTCCATCTCCCAGGAGGTCTCCCTCTCTGTCTTCCTTGAAAAAAATCATCGTCTTCCCTATAACCCCTTCTATTATTAAAATTCCGATGTGGTGTTCTTTGTCCTCTCTCTCTAAAGGGTGAAAACCTGTTCTGTGTAGGGATATTGTATCTTGGAGTACCAGGAGACCGTCCGTACTCAGGGCCCCTATTCCCATTTCTTCCTCTTTCATAGAAGTTTGGTGGAGGATTTGGGGTTCTGGGTGCCCCTCCTCTTCTCCCATTGGGGACAAAATCAAACCTAGTTTGGCGTGTATTGGCTAGATTTGGAGTGGTAGTGGCATTAGTATCTTCTACTGGACCTTCGTCCATTGAGATCTCATTGATATCAACATTTAGTTCTTCTATGTCTACTTGCCATTTGTATACTTTTTTATTGGCATAATCTAATACATCTCTTTTGAACTTCTTTTGTTTTTTTGCTTGTACATCAGCATCATATTTTTTAATAATATCCTGTAGGTCTTTGTCCTTTGTTTTATATTCATTTAGGTCTACATGAGGGGATAAGAGATCTTTAATCTCCTTAATGTTGTTTTCTATACCCCTAAGTTTAAGTTGTCTCCTCTTGACAATTATCCCAAGCAATTCTTTTTCACATTTATTAAAAAAGTATACCATTCTCCTTATTCAGGACATTGTAATACATACTTTTTCTGCTTTGAGCCTAAATCACATAACGTTTTCATGGCCCATTTACTGGCTTCAAGGGCTTCTCCTTCAAACTTCATACCCCTCAATATTTGTATGAGATGTTTTGTATCTCTGAGATAAGACTGTTTTTTGGACTATAGGTTGAAGGTACCAGTCAATGTACTCTCCAATCCTTGTGTTCACTGACTGTATATCATTAACAGTTGGTCTTCATGGTAGATTGTTTCTATCTTTGTGTATTTTTGGTATCAAATAAATAATCTGTATTCTACATACATCAGGAAGTAAATATCTTTCCTCCTTTTCATTCATAATTTTCTTTTTGAGACCTTTTTTCACCAGTTTTTCACCAGTTTTTCCAGATCTTTTTTGTAACTGTGTAGGATTGCCTCCCAAAAACTCATATATGGTAATGCCATCCAGTTGTTTTACCATCTCCACTTTATAAGCTTATTTAGAAAGTACCACTATGCCCTATCTTTTATCAGCTAGTCCTATTACTATATTATTCCTTTTTCATTATTTTGAAATCTTTTATGACCATTCTATTAAAAAACTTCAATGTGTCTATTATAATGGACAAGGGGGTTAAATAGTGATCTATTTTTCAAAGTTCTATGCTCAATGTCACTGGTCTCTTCTTCTGGTTAATTTCGGTATACTCCATCATATATTTCTGAATATTTAACTTATTAAATAAATAATAAACTTATTAATAAATATTTAATATTAACACTGTGCTGCCCTCTTACTTCTGGATAGGCCCTCACACAGCCTGGCAGCCAGATGCCCCCTGGATAGGCCCAATCTCCGGCCTAGCAGCGCGGGGCGTATGACACACGTACACCCAGACGGCCGTCTGTGTGTACCGGGGCAGTGTGTACCGGGCTTAAACCTCAACTGCTGGTGGGTGCTGAGATAAATGAATTCCTGTGCGTATGTGCAGGAATTAGGCCCGGTTCACACCTATGCGTTTTTGGTGCTTTTTGCAGAAACGCATTACAGTTCATTTAACATGGTTTCCTAAAGAACACATTCACATCTATGCTTTTTTCAGCCGCTGTGTTTTTGTAAAGGGTCAGGGACTTTTTTAGTTCAATAGACTTCAATAGAAAAGCTGCAGAAAAGCATGAAGTGTGTTTTTGCAGCAATTGTACTGCAATTTTGCATCGATTTGCATTTTTTTTATCTGCCGAACAACAAATTGTCAAAAAAAATGCATAAAAAATGTAAATCACATCAATATTCCGGTAAAATCGCGTGTGCAAATAAGCACCACAGAAACGGATCAAAAGCAAACTGCATAGGTGTGAACCAAGCCTTATATCATCTTGGCCAAGCCAATCAAGACGGTCCAAGATCCAGAAAGAAGCTGATGAAAAAACTTAGGCAAGAACGATGTTGCATCGTAGGAGGAGAGATGAGTATAGTACCCCCTTAGGGTGTTATTGCATAGATAATAAAAATTCTCATAGACATAGGATGAAAGTTGCCCCATCCAGCCATTTAAATTCTTATCTACAGAATGTCCTTAACCTCAATGGCTAATCAGTTATGCAATTTAGAAAACATATTGCATTTTCTACAGTTCCCCACTGAGATGAGCAGTGCCCTTAACCACTTCCCGACCGGCGCACACAGATGTACGTCGACAGAATGGCACGGACAGGCAGGAGGGCGTATATATAAGTCCCTCCTTAATGCCTGTCCATGCCATCGGGAGCGCGCCGGTCAGGACCCCCGTGAGTCCGGTCGCGAGATAAACAGCATCTCCCTGTTCTGCCTAGCAACTAGTGACGCCGATCTCTGCTCCCTGTAATTGGAGCAGAGATCAGCATTCACTAGCTGACAGCCACGCCCCCCCCACAGTAAGAAACACACCCCTAGGCCTACTTAACCCCTACACTGCCCCCTTGTGGTTAACCCCTTCACTGCCAGTGTCATTTATACAGGAATCAATGCATTTAAATAGCATTGATTGCTGTATAAATGACAATGGTCCCAAAAATGTGTCAAAAATGTCCGATGTGTCCGCCACAATGTCGCAGTCACAATAAAAATCGCTGATCGCCGCCATTACTAAAAAAAAAAATATTAATAAAAATGCTATAAAACTATCCCCTATCTTGTAAACGCTATAACTTCTGCGCAAACCAATCAATAATCGCTTATTGCGATTTTTTTTACCAAAAATATGTAGAAGAATACGTATCTGCCTAAACTGAGGAAAAAAAAAGTTTTATATATTTTTGGGGGATATTTATTATAGCAAAAAATTAAAATAATGCGTTTTTTTTTTCAAAATTGACGCTCTTTTTTGTTTATAACGCAAAAAATAAAAACCGCAGGGGCGATCAAATACCACCAAAAGAAAGCTCTAATCGTGGGAAAAAAGGACACCAATTTTGTTTGGGAGCCACGTCGCATGACTGCGCAATTGTCAGTTAAAGCGACGCAGTGCCGAATCGCAAAAAGGGGCCTGGTCCTTTGGCTGCAAATTGGTCCGGTCTGAAAGTGGTTAAAGGATATGTTCACCTTTGGGAACATGTTACATGTTCCACCTGATTTTTGGACATGTAACATGTTCAAAGTGCTGCAGCCGCTGCCTCCTGCCTGTGGCAGGGAGAAGTTCCCGGTGCAAGCTGTTAAATTTTGAAATCAACTTGGCCATGCGGGACTCGTTTGGGATTCATTCATACACACATCTCTGTGTATCTGAATGAGCTACAAGCACCTGACATCCTTAGTCGGCTTGTAGTTCTCAATGAACTACCACGGCTCTGTGGAGCGCTGTGGTAGTTCATTGAGTCTTATGCCCCGTACACACGGTCGAAAATTTCGATGGAAAATGTCCAATTGGACCATGTTGTCGAAAAATCCGCCCGTGTGTAGGCTCCAACGGACTTTTTCCGTGAGATCCTGCTCTCAAATTTTCCAACAACAAAATCTGATCAGACTTTTTCTGATCGTGTGTAGAGAATTCCAACGGACAAAGTGCCACGCATGCTCAGATCAAATTACGAGACCAAAGCTACTAGCCTCTATGTAGTTCCGTTGTACGCAACGAACGTCACCACGTTCAGAATGATTGGATTTTCTGACAACTTTGTCCGACCGTGTGTATGCAACACCAGTGTCGGACAAAATCCGTTGTAAAAAATCAGACGTATTTTGTGGTCGGAATTTCCGACCGTGTGTACAGGGGCTTACTGTCAGGGAGTATCGGCTTACCCATACAGGATGTACAGGCAAGAAGATACACTGATAGTGTGCAGGAGACCTGCATGGTGCCAGTGATCTGCTGATTGCTAGTGCAATGTTTTACAGGCTCTTAGTAAAAAAATAAAAATAAATGCACATTTTTTACCTGCAAAAAATTTGACATATTTTTTGTTTTCTTAAAAGTGAACTTATGCTTTAATCACCTTTTGAGAATGTTGGGCATGTTTAAAAAAGTACAAATGGGGAAGGTGTGTGTGTGGTGTTTGAGGGATATACCAACATCTTTGCTCCCATATGATTTCCATTTGCTGCTGGTAAAATCACTGCTTACAATAGCCTCATTGATTTTTACTCTCAAATGTAAGGACTGCACACTCACAAGACTGCTGTCTTGATGCACTTGCTGCAAGAAAGATTTATGCCGCGTACACACAGTCGGAATTTCCAATGGAAACAGTCCGATGGGAGCTTGTCATCGGATTTTCCGACCGTGTGTATGCCCATCGGTCTTTTTCTGTCGGAATTTCCGACGGACTTTGGATTGAGAACCTGTTCTTAATTTTTCCGACGGAAAACCTATCGGTTTTCCGACACGCAAAATTCCGACGCATGCTCGGAAACAATTAGACGCATGCTCAGAAGCATTAAGCGTCCCTTTTATAGTGCAGTCAAACGTTTTTTAAGGCGTGGTGTTATTGACCGTCCGAATTTGGTGTGACCGTGTGTAGGCAAGACAGTTTGAGCGAAATTCCGTCGGAATTCCGACGGGAAAACCATCAGAGCTTTTTCCGACGAGAATTCCGACCATGTGTACGCGGCATTAGAATGGAGCGAATGCACCTTTTTTACTGACTGTTTTAATTTCAATATGGCATCAGAGCAGTTTGTTGCAACTTTGTGCAAAAAAAACTAAAAATAGACACTGGCCCAGAAATAGTGAACAATTAGGCCCGGTTCACACTTGTGCGATGCCAGACATTGAATGTAATTTGCAGCGCACTGCTGTTTACATTACATGCAATGTCTGTGCGGTGCGAAATCAGCCATACAAATAGTATGGCTGATATCGCACCGCATTCGTTCCAAACACACACAGAACCCTTTTTTCTGTTTGGACCAGAATCGGATTGCATGTGTGTTCACACATATGCGATCCGATTCATGCCGAACTGTCAGTTCACAGTGCGATATGCGAGCTGAAATGGGGGCGTCGTTAACATATAATGACACTCCCCAGCAGTTCGCATATGGCAGTATGAACTGCTGTGGGTGTCGGGTGCAATGCGGGAACCCGCAGTGGATTCGCAGGGTTCTCGCATCGCACAAGTGTGAACCAGGCCTTACCCACAATGTGATGAGTCAAAAAATACTCAAATTCAATATAAAGTCCAACAATAATAAAGAAGTCCCTGATCATCGCAATCTCGTAGAGTCAAATATAAAGTGACAAATTCTTCTTTATACATAGAAAGTGCTTCCCTACATGCTCAGATGAAATCTTGATGCACTTGCTGTAAGAAAGAGATTTGGAATACAGTAAATGCACCTTTTTTTTACTGCAAGTTTTATTTTAATGTGGCATCAGAGCAGTTTGTGTGTATTTGGGGATCTTATGCACAGCTAGTTTAATTACAGCTTTACCCTATATACATGGCCACTGTGTCAGGATAAAGGTATGGGTATACAAACCCTATGTATATACACCAATACAGAAAACACAGCATTAATTTTTCCTGTATTTTCTGGATAATATGCATCCAGTTAAGAGATTATAATACCACAAAATCATATTAAAATGGTTGTTTCACTAGGATCCTGTAGATGGTAGCAAAAACCAACAAAACCCAATGTCGTTTGTGTAACAGCAAATATTTTCCTGAGGCATTATGATTGTAGCCACATCAGTGCACTTGGAACAAAAAACTATTCAGTATTATAAATGCTATGTTTTTTAATTTTTAAATTTGCTCTAATGTTAACATTTTGAGAACAAGCTTTTGGGAGGTACTGCTTGGACCTTAGAAAAGGAGGAACACCCCGAAAGCTTATCCTCTAAATTTTAATGTCAGTGCAAATAAAAAATATTATCACTCAATGTCTTTTCTGAGGCATTAGAGATTTTGACAGTGGTGGCTGGTGGGCCTCCTCCTCTTAGGCCAATAGGATCGCTTTTCCTTTCACGACACGCTTCCTGATTGGCTGGGAGGAGAACCAGTGTGATAATAGCGAATATTCATTCGTTATTGTCACACAACTGGGTGGGCTCGGAGCGCAGTGCCTCTGGCTCTAATGACGTGCGTCGAAAAAATACACCCCCCCCCATTGGAATCCATGGTGTGGCGTATGGTACGCCCGTGCTCCCCTAATGGACGGGCCACCACTGCTAGATATACTAGATGAATTAATTTGCTAAAGTCCACTTAGTTCTCTCTTAAGTCAAAATCTTGTGTTTGCATCAAATAGTACATCATGTTCAGGGGAATATTAAATAAATAGGAACTTCCATTGCACATGATTAGATATTTAATGTATACACACAATTTACACCTTACGGTAAGTAAATGAACCCAATGCAATGATGTTTTAATGCAACCCTTACAGATGGCTGCAAAAGCCATACGTTTTAAAACATAAGTTTGTGGATGGGGTCTACTACCTTTCCTGTCGTGTATGTGTTCTCACAATGCCTGTGACCAGGTGGGTCCGAGTTCATGTGAAAGTCTACATTACTGTGTGCAGTTGTTATAAGTACAGAGTCCCTCTGTAAAACATGTTGTCCCGTATTACTACATACCCTCCTTGTGTATGTTGCATTTATGAGGGACACTGCTGAACCTGTGCCTTCTCCACCAATCCAGCCTACCTCTGCCACAACACTCCCAGAGACAGAATGGGGTCCCGCCGCGGACCTCGTGCTTGCTCTCACTTACTCTTTCACTCTTCCATACCATGCGGCTAGCTTGGTGGCATATCTGTACCGTGGGTTCAGTCCCAGTTGCTGTTGGGGAACAAACCGATAGGGAGGAAGCCAGTTCACTGTTCCCATGCTACCAGAGAACCTGTCACCTTCACCAGGTACCACTTATTGACCAGTTGCTGTGCATTCCCAATGGCAACTACTATCCTGCTCCGACTCTTCTGCCAAGTTAACCCTTTGTAGTGGCATTGTTTTCATACCCTGTGTGTGTGCTTACAGGCCCTGTTCTTCAGATATGCCATGTACCACCATGCACCTCTTTGAATAACTTCAGACCAGGCTTGAAACCATTATGAAACTTTACTTAGCATTCAGCAGCACAGTTCAACAATACATAAAACAGAGTCCAGCCCTAACTAACTAATGCAGGCTACCCAGGTTCATAGTAGTAGTAGTTCTTCCTTTGAAATCCCATATGGAAGAGAGAAAGAGAGCGCTCTGAGCCATCTCCTGGTATTTATGAGGCTTGAAGCAGAGGGCAGACCTCAAAAAACCTTGGAAAGAGTCTAGACACAGTTAACCCCTTTCCATCCTGGCCAGCCTGTAACTCACTATATGCATAAATAACAGTGCAGACAGGGCTGAAATATTCACAGGTACCCTGTCAACACCTGTTTACAAGTGCAGTATGGACAACTAAACTGCATCTCAAAATCCAGCGGCAGCTGGTGGGTGGGTTGGTCAGCAAGCATAGTGGGGGCACAGTGCGGGGACACCTCCTCTCCTCTGGGTAGCAGTGGCTGGTGGGTCGGTCGTTCAGCAGGCATAGCGGGTGCACAGTGAGGGGACACCTCCTCTCCTCTGGCTAGGCAAACCAAACTGGGGTAACATCAGGTGTTTCTGTTGCCAGGAACTGGGACATGTGTGCAGCAAACTGTCGATTGACAGATGAACCCATGCAGTGTGATGTATCTCTTAGAAGGCAGTCTATGTTTGCTGCTGTTTCATGCACTGCAGTGCCAAGTGTAGGAAAACATAATTGCTAAATGACTGTTAATAATAAGCCTATTATGGCCTTGCTGAACTCTGGAAGTCTAGTGACTTTGGTTAAAACTGAGATGGTTGAAACTGTGAATTTTCATGCTAAAATTTTGCTGTGATCTGTGTACATGGGGATACCTGGAAGTATCCTATAGCCACTGTTAACTTTAAAACTAACTTAGGTACAGTGACCCATCTGGTCGGACTTGTGCCCCACTTGGTGCACAAGGCCATCATTGGTAGAGACTTCCCTACGTTTTGGGAACTGTGGGATTGTTCCAACTCTGTCACAGTAACTGACTCAGTGGAAAAGCCAGAACTCCTGGCCAGCACCGACAATGTGGGTTCAGGCGATTCCTCTCAGGGTTCCTGGGGTTTTAATTTTTTCGGTTTTGGCAGGAGAACTGGAAGAGCCTGAGGAAGTCCCCACAGCCAGTGAGGTGGACAGACTTCTGCTGACCCTGAGGCTACATTAGAGTTTGCTGACCTTAATGTGCACATGGAAAACGTTGAAACCAAGCAGAGAAAAGACCCTACCCTTGCCAGGGCCTAGGAAAATGTAGTAGTGATTAATAATGTACCCGTCGAACCAGGGGACAGGCCCTGTTTTGCTTATTTCAGCAGCAACAAGGATTTACTGTATCGTGTATATAAAAAGAATTGTTGAACAGTTGGTGATCCCTAAGCCATACAGATGGGTGGTGTTAGAACTTGCTCATGGGCACTTGCTAGGAGATCATTTAGGGGTTGAGAAACCCACTGAAGGGTGTTACGCAGGTTTTACTGGCCCAGAAAACAGAAAGATAATGAGAATTATTGTCAATCCTGTCCTGTGTGTCAAATGTCAGCCCCGCTACCCTGCCTTTAGTGCCCTTACCCATTATTGAAGTGCCCATTGAGAGGATTGCCATGTACCTTGTGGGTCCACTCCCTAAGTCTGCCCGGGGTCAGCATTATCTTGTATTTATGGATTATGCTACCCATTATCCCAAAGCAGTTCCCTTACGCACTGCATCTGCTAAGAACATTGCCAAAGAGCTGTTCATGGTGTTCAGTCATGTTGGGATCCCTAAGGAGGTCCTTACAGACCAGGGCACCCCATTTATGTCACGAATAACTAGGGAGTTGTGCAAGTTATTTACGATGACGCAGTTGCGAACCTCCGTATACCACCCTCAAACTGATGGCTTGGTTGAACGCTTCAATAAAACATTAAAGAGTATGTTAAAAAAGGTTATTGACAAGGATGGGAAAAACTGTGACTTCCCGATTCCATACTTGATGTTTGTCATCAGGGAGGTACCCCATTACTCTACGGGGTACTCTCCATTTCAGTTTCTTTATGGGAGACACGCTCGGAGACTCTTATACATAGCCAAGGAAACCTGGGAGAGGGAGCAGACACAACACAAAAGTGTCATTGAGCATATCGCTCAAATGCAGGACAGGATTGCAGTGATTATGCCTATGGTAAAAGAACACATACTGCAGCCCAACAGAGAATGTACAACAGGGGGGCCCAACTTTGTGTTTTCTCACCTGGTGACAGGGTCCTGGTGTTAGTTCCCACTATTGAAAGCAAGTTCCTGGCTAAATGGCAGGGTCCCTTCTAAGTAATTGAAAGAGTTGGGGAGGTCAATTACAAAGTGTATCAACCAGGTAAAAGGAAGCCTGAACAGATATACCATATAAACTTGTTAAAACTCTGGAAGGATAGGATGGTATTGACTGCGAGGTCCATCCCTGTAATGCCTAGGGGTACTGAGTCCCCTCTGGTCCCTGAGGTCATGATTCCAGACACCCTATCCTATTCCCAAAAACAGGAAGCTAGAGAGTTCCTTATAAAGAATAGAGTGATATTTTCAGAGTTACCTGGTATGAATTCAGCATGATATTGTTACAAATTCCCAAAGCTGAAATAAAGGACATCAGTGATGAAGTTAAAAAGATGTTGGAGGGGGGCGTGGCCAGCGCGGCATGTGAGCGGACGCTTTAGCACAGAGCTCCCACACATTATCCTCATCCGATCCGGTTTCCAGCAACACAAACAGCGCGGTTTCACCCCTAACAATGTAGGAACGTCTGCAGTATTCACCGGCAGCGTCTATGGCTGTTTAGAAGCAATGATGACCCGTGGAAATAAAGGAGAGAGCTTGCGGCCGACATTCCAACATGGCGGCGCTGCGTCCTCTGCACAGAAAACCAAATCTCAGGAGGGGGTGAGTAAACATCCTAAAGGTCCCAAAGAAGGGACCGGAGACCTCTGAAAACATATGAGATACTATGCAACAAAACTGACAGGAAAATCTGACCAGTGCAGTATGCCTGACCTAAGTGCAGACACAGAGCATGGTGTGGCAGACATGGACAGTAAGATGGGGGCGGGTGCAGCGGCCATGCTGGAGCAGACAGGCAGCTACACTGAGGAGATTGAGGAAACAGAGGATGCAGGAGAGGAGGAGGGAGAGCAAACGACTCTGGCAGCAGTTTTAAGAGCTGTTAATAAGTGTAGCGCCTCAGTTAATAACCTACAAGCCCGTTTTGGGAGTTTAAAGGAGGAGGTCAGCCTGGTCAGACAAGATCTTCAAAAGATCAGGGAACGTACAACGGCCGATGAAAGCAGAATCAGTGACATGGAAGACTAGCTTCCCGCCATGATTAGAGAATCCCAAACCACTCCCAATTTAGCAAAGCCACAGACCTGCGAGCAGAGGACTTTGAAAATCGCATGAGACGCAATAATGTGCGGATCGTAGGGCTACCTGAGAAGGTAGAGGGCATGGATCCCACCCAATTTGTGGAGCAATGGCTTACTGATACTTTTGGCAAAGAAGCCTTTACACATCTGTATGCAGTGGAAAGGGCTCATAGAGTCCCAACTAGGCCACTGCCACCAGGACATCCCCCACGCCCCATGCTGTCGAGATTGCTAAATTATAGAGACAGAGAAATCATCCTGAGATTGGCAAGAGAACGCAGAAATGTTCAGTTTAATGGAACAAGAATTTCCTTCTACGCGGATTTCTCGGCCGAGGTTCTGCGGAGCAGATCACGATTCTCAGATGTTAAAAAGCGCCGGCAGAGGCTTCAGGCCTCCTACGCAATGCTATACCCGCAAAGCTCCGCATTACCTCTAGGGGACGAACCCATTTCTTTGAGAATGTCGCAGATGCTTCCCACTGGCTAGATGCAAATGAGAATGTTCTCAGACAGGCTCAGAGGCCAATAGCAGAAGAGGACTGACATTCCTATTGCTATAGCGTTTGGCGATCCACAAAGTCGACTTCCTTGCTCTCCATTTGGATTGAGAGCCCTGCTGGAAACATAAAATGATTTAAAACTCTACAAAATGCGAGTTCGGAACTGTGTTTGTTTATGGACTTTCGTATAGTGCTTCTCACATCTGTCTGTGTCAATGCGTCATTTATATTGGACTCAGGTCCTGGCCACTATTAACAAAGTCTTTCAGACTAAGATACCCGCTGACCCAAAACATTGTATACTGGGAATACTTGATGCACTCTCACTGGAAGACATATCTAGACAGGCTGTAGCAAGGGCCCTATTCCAGGCGCGGAAAGCAATATTGAGACGTTGGAAATCCACTGAACTCCCAACACTACAGGAGTTGATTACCCAAATGGATGTTACTATTCAATTAGAAAAACTTATCTACCAGCACAGAGGAAAGAGTGGTAAATTTGACAAATTATGGGTGCCTTGGTTAGATGTTCCTGGACTAGCCCCTCTAGATTTGGTTCACGACCGACTGTTCTATTACCTGTTATTACGTATATCTCTAAAGTTAAATGAGGGGACAACAAGAACTGAATAACCCCCTGGTCATAATGGAGAATGGGTGAATAGTTCTTGTATATTCTGACTAATCGTTATACCATGCTATCGATATGTATATTGAAAGAGAATGTTTTTTTACATATAACAGTTTTGCTCTGTAACATGTATGTATATATACTCTATGTGCTCAATAAAAACTTTTTGTTTGATAAAAAAAATAAAAGGATGTTGGAGCTAGATGTTATTGAGGAATCCAACAGTGACTGGTCTAGCACCATTGTGTTAGTCCCAAAACTGGATGGCACGTGGAGGTTTTGTAATGACTGCAGAAAGCTTAATGCAGTGATAAAGTTTGACACGTACCCAATGCCCAGGGTAGACGAACTTATAGACCGACTTGGCAAGGCCCGCTATCTGACCACTTTTGACTTGACCAAAGGATATTGGCAAATACCCCTGACTGTTAGCGTGAAAGAGAAGACTGGGTTTGTAACCCCAGAGGGTTCGTTTCAGTACAGAAAGATGATTTTTGGGTTGCAAAATGCCCCCGCGACATTTCAGAGGTCCATGGACAGGACCCTAAGACCTTACCAACAGTATGCAGCAGCCTATCTGGACAATATAGTAGTACATAGCACTGATCAGAAGTCTCACTTGCCCCGTGTCCAGGCTGTCCTTGATTCTCTCTTCAAATAAGGTTATACGGCGAATCAAAAAAAATGTGCCATTGGTTTAGAGGAAGCCAGGTATTTGGGCTACACTATTGGCAGTGGAGTAGAAGCCATCCAAGAGTGGCCACGCCCTGCAAACAAGAAGCAGATCAGGACCTTTCTTGGGATCGTGTTTTTTTTATAGAAGGTTTATCACGAATTTTGCAACTATAGCTGCCCCACTAATGAACCCTTATGAAAGCGAAAGACTCAGTAATCATGAAATGGTCCCCAGTAGCAGAGGAGTGTTTCCAAGTCCTGAAGAAGGCTCTTTGTGCACAGCCTGTGCTGTACTCCCCTGATTTTTTGGTTCAGAAGGGTGCGTCTGATGTAGGTATCTGGGCAGTATTGTCGCAGGTACACAATGGGGAAGAACATCCTGTGAGCAGAAAGCTCAACGAACATGAGACAAAGTATGCTATCATTGAAAAGAAATGTTTAGCCATAAAGTGGGCCTTGGATGCACTAAGGTACTATCTGTTAGGGAACCAGTTTGATATAATAACTGACCATGCTTTCCTGAAATGGATGCCTTAAAAGAAGGAGACTAATAGACGGGTGAACCAGTGGTTTTTGGCTCTACAGGATTACTTCTTCACAGTAAAACACAGGCCAGGTATTGAGATGGGGAATGTAGATGGCCTGTCCCATGTTCACTCCTGTTTGGCCACAGGTGTTCCAACCCTGGGGTTGACACGGGGGGGGGGGGATATGTAAAAGAGCGCCCCATAGAGCGCCGGGAAAAGTCTGGGTTTATACATCTCCCAGGCTGCTCTCATACAAGTATAGGGATCTCTGATCCACGATCCAGTTCAGATCTTGGTCCTCTCCCCCAGGCTAATTTAAGCTCACCTGAGACAGACATCCAGTGCGCTCTGCCTGGGAAACTCAGAAAACACTGGTCCGTGAGAGCAAAAGTTTGGCTAAAGCTATCAAGCTGCATATGTGGGAACTGACAAGCGGTAGGCTTGCGCAGCCTGGTAGTTAGGGCCTGTATTTTGTAGAGTTAGTGCCGAGACACAGCTAGGGTTTTGTTTGCTATTTTTGTTCTGTTTGTTTTCCTAAACATTGTACAGCACCTGTATATAAAAGACTTGTATATATTACCAATAAATACCGCACTGTTTGTCACTACCTCACTGGATTGGGTATCCGTGCCCGAAAGACTGCTTATCCCAGGGAGCTTTGTACCTGCTACCTATCCCCCAGCTTACAATCAATTATATATATATATATATATATATATATATATATATATATACACCAATGACTTTCTCCATTAGACTAGTTATAACAGAGATCAGGTTTGTTTGAGGATGCTTCTCAAACAAATGCCTTTGGTAATAAGTACACAGACTGTCCTCAAACAATGGTAACTTAGATACTATTGTTGCACTTCAGTTGACAGTCTCAGCAGTCTATTGTCTCTATAGCTACAGTAAACAGGTAATATATATATATATATATATATATATATATATATATATATAGAGTGCCATCTTGAGGTAGAATTTGAGAGTGCCTCTCTAATTTAATGCTACAGAGCTGTCTTTCTGTTATTCGGTTGTTATGGTAAACAACCTGAGTTATATAAAGGTTGCCACTTGCCAGGCATAAGCTGGACAAGACTCTCATCATGCCTTGAAAACAAGAGGACTTACATCATGCCTTAAGACAAGAAGAAGGACAGTCTGTATCAAACCAAAGAGATGCCTGATCTCCAGTAGGGATGAGCTCCGGCGTGTTCGCATGCTCCACGTGCAGAGCCCACCAGGAAGTCGGCGCAGCGCTGCGCTAATTACAGGCAGTGAGACATTGCCGGTTCTCTGCAGCCGCACATCGGGGCAATGTCTCACTACCTGTGATTAGCGCAGCGCTGCCCCGACTCCCTGTCTCGTGGAGCATGCAAACACGCCGGAGCTCATCCCTAATCTCCAGAAGAAGCCTGAGTCCTCGTTGTCAAAGGAGATTACAAACACACAGTTAAGAAACTTTTGAAGTGTATTTCTACTGTTACAGACCATACTTTCTGCTTATTTGCTAGGTATTGCTTAATATATCTGTCAGTCTTGATTTGTATTCCTAATATTGTAATAGTTTTGTATGTACAGCATTTTTGTTTAGTAAAAGCATATTTGTACACTGCAGAAGTCTCAGCTTCCTTGCTTATACTGCAAAGTAACCTTGCTAGATAGACGCAAGCAAAACAACCTCATCAGTCTTTTGGCTGCTCCTTTACTGTCCTTTCCATAGGTTAGAAAGGACAACACTATATCCCTTCTACAGCTGTAACAAAGGAAAAGGTGTTATCCATTTGTATGGTGGGGCTGTGCATATCTCAAATATGTGTGGAGAGCAGTACAAATCCTTTGGCAGGTAAAAGCTCTTTTATGTATTTTATTTCTATATTTACCTGTTTGCCTAGTGTTCAGTGTTTACTTTGTCTTTTAGCTCAGCCCCATTTTTACATCGTTTTACTTGTTGGGCAGTCTGCAAGAACGGGGGCCCTCTGTATACAGAACTGAACTGACACAGCAATCACCTTCTTTAAAAAGGTTCTCATGAAAAACAATGAATATCTGGCACACAGTAAGTGGATGGTTTGAAACAAAATAAGTCATTGGTATTTGCATAGAATGTCAATTAATCCAGGATTAGGTATAAATTATTAAAGATGATAGCTAGCAGCCATCCCTAGAGTGTGTCCAAAGAACTCTGTAAGAAATTACAGAAAGGAAGGGAGGGGGAGGCGCACCAAAGTGTAGTATTAAAACATGAGTATTTATTACATGAGATTAAGAACACTTACAAGATGTATGGCAATTCACATTTTTATAGAAGTGTCATCATCCCCCATGGCTGCTGCTGTTCTACTGGTTCGTCAGGGGGTCCAAATGGCTGATGGTAAGGGAGCTGGGATGCCTGGTGTGTCCAGGAAGTCCATGCAACCCAGCATGGACCGAACAGAAGGAAAGGAGGAGGCGGAGACCCGGATTGTGATAGACGCGTGATGACTGTGCAGGCTACGTGCTCGGAGCACACAGCTCCTTTTACCGGCCTGCTGTTCTAGGGAGGATTACAGCTTATATGCACACATGCGGGATGTCCGCAGCCATGGGACTACAATGGACTACAATGTAAAAATATCAAATAGGAGCACTGTACATATTATAATAAATAAGTGAATAAATAAGCAGTCAAATTGCTATATTAAAGCGGTTCTGCACCCATTTTTGAATGTTGGTGCCATTGTTTTTAAAATTACCTTCTTAGTGCTCAATGTTGCTTTTTTTTTTTCCACCTACCTTCCGTTCTCCGCTGGTGCTTGTTGTCCTCCAAATGTTTCCCTGCGTCGATGGGCGGGGTTTCTGCGGGGATCAGTGTCATTTCCCCTGAGCTCCGCACTGTCTCCTGGGATCTCGAATAAACCATCCCAGGAGTCAGTGTGCCTACCCCTAGCGAAATCTTGCGAGATTTAGACGACGTGACGTCCTCACGCTCGCCTTATCTCGCCTTATTCTAGTTCAGACAACGCTGCTCGTAGCTGTAGCCACTGAGCGTGCGCGGGAACCAGCAAGGAATGCTGGTTCCTCCGAATCAGGGAATGAGGAAGTGATTGCTTGTGGGCTTCAAATGCCCACAAGCAAGATGAGATCGGCCGAGATTTGCTTTATAAGGAATCGATTAGGAGGAAAAAAGAAGATGGATAACGGGAGAAGACACTAAAAGTATAAGTATATTAACCACTTGACCACTGGGCACTTAAACCCCCTTAATAACCAGACCAATTTTCAGCTTTCGGTGCTCTCACACTTTGAATGACAATTACTCAGGCATACAACACTGTACCTATTTGAAATTTTTGTCCTTTTTTTTCACATAAATAGAGCTTTCTTTTGGTGGTATTTAATTACCGCTGGGGTTTTTTTTTGCGCTATAAAAGAAAAAAGACCGAAAGTTCTGTAAAAAATTAATTTTTCTTAGTTTGTGTTATAAAATTTTGCAAATTAGTAATTTTTCTTCATATATTTTAGCCAAAATGTATACCCCTACATATCTTTGGTAAAAATAACCCAAATCGGTGTATATTATTTGGTCTTTGTGAAAGTTATAGAGTCCACAAGCTATGGTGCCAATCTCTGAAAATTGATCACACCTGAAGTACTGACGGCCTATCTCATTTCTTGAGACCCTAACAAGCCAGGAAAGTACAAATACCCCCCAAATGACCCCTTTTTGGAAAGTAGACATTCCAAGGTATTTAGTAAGATGCATGGTGAGTTTTTTTGAAGTTGTAAATTTTTTTTTTTTCAAAATCAAGATTTTTTTTTTTTTTTCTCACAAAATTGTTATATTAGGTTATTTCTCACACACAGCATATGCATAGCACAAATTACACCCCAAAACACATTCTACTACTCCTCCTGAGTTTTGCGATACCACATGTGTGAGACTTTTACACAGCGTGGCCACATACAGAGGCCCAACATGCAGGGAGTGCCATCAGGCATTCTTGGAGCATAAATTACACATATAATTTCTTGACTACCTCTTACACTTTTGAAGGCCCTGGAGAACCAGGACAATGGAAACGCCCCAAAAATGACCCAATTTTGGAAAGAAAACAACCCAATGTATAATCTATGAGGCATATCGAGTCTTTTGAACATGTCATTTTTTTGGAAAATGTGTACAGAAAATGAAACCACATTTTTTTTTTTACACAACGTTGCCCATTTACACAATATTTCAAACACATAACATGTACATAGCAATAATTACACCCCGAAATAGATTTTCCTATCCTCCTGAGTACGGCGATACCACATGTGGGATACTTTATCTAATATCTAATCTCTATCTAATTTGACTACCTATTACACTTTTGTGAGGCACTGTAGTGGCATGGATGAGCCGTGGATGGGGATGGCTGGGTACGGCTGAGTATGACTGGGTATGTCTGAGTACGATTGAGTATGGTTGGGTACGACTGGGTATGGCTAATTATGGATGGAGGTGGATGGGATGGCTGGGCATGGATGGATGGATGAGTATGCCGAGTATGGATGAGGATGGATGGATGGGTATGCAGAGTATGGATGGCTGGGTTTGCAGGGTATGGCTGGGTATGCAGGCTATGGATGGGTATGCAGAGTATGGACGGGTATGCAGAGTATGGACGGGTATGCAGAGTATGCAGAGTATGGACGGGTATGCAGAGTATGGACGGGTATGCAGAGCATGCAGAGTATGGACGGGTATGCAGAGTATGGACGGGTATGCAGAGCATGCAGAATATGGGCGGGTATGCAGAGCATGCAGAGTATGGCTGGGTATGCAGAGTATGGACGGGTATGCAGAGCATGCAGAGTATGCAGAGCATGGACGGGTATGCAGAGCATGGACGGGTATGCAGAGCATGGCTGGGTATGCAGAGTATGGACGGGTATGCAGAGTATGTAAGGGTATGCAGAGCATGCAGAGTATGGACGGGTATGCAGAGCATGGCTGGGTATGCAGAGCATGGCTGGGGTATGCAGAGTATGGCTGGGGTATGCAGAGTATGGACGGGTATGCAGAGTATGGACGCGTATGCAGAGGATGGACGGGTATGCAGAGCATGGATGGGTATGCAGAGTATTGCTTTGTATGCAGAGTATTGCTGGGGTATGCAGAGGATGGCTGGGTATGCAGAGTATGGCTGGGGTTGCAGAGTATTGCTGGGTATGCAGAGTATGGCTGGGGTATGCAGAGTATGGCTGGGGTATGCAGAGTATGGCTGGGTTATGCAGAGTATTGCTGGGTATGCAGAGTATGGCTGGGTATGCAGAGTATGGCTGGGTATGCAGAGTATGGCTGGGTATGCAGAGTATGGCTGGGTATGCAGAGTATGGCTGGGTATGCAGAGTATGGCTGGGGTATGCAGAGCATGGCTGGGTATGCAGAGTATTGCAGGGTATGCAGAGCATGCAGAATATGGGCGGGTATGCAGAGCATGCAGAGTATGGCTGGGTATGCAGAGTATGGACGGGTATGCAGAGCATGCAGAGTATGCAGAGCATGGACGGGTATGCAGAGTATGGACGGGTATGCAGAGCATGGCTGGGTATGCAGAGTATGGACGGGTATGCAGAGTATGTAAGGGTATGCAGAGCATGCAGAGTATGGACGGGTATGCAGAGCATGGCTGGGTATGCAGAGCATGGCTGGGGTATGCAGAGTATGGCTGGGGTATGCAGAGTATGGACGGGTATGCAGAGTATGGACGCGTATGCAGAGCATGGACGGGTATGCAGAGCATGGCTGGGTATGCAGAGTATTGCTGTGTATGGCTGGGGTATGCAGAGTATTGCTGGGTATGCAGAGTATGGCTGGGGTATGCAGAGTATGGCTGGGGTATGCAGAGTATTGCTGGGTATGCTGAGTATGGCTGGGGTATGCAGAGTATGGCTGGGTATGCAGAGTATGCTGGGTATGCAGAGTATGGCTGGGTATGCAGAGTATGGCTGGGTATGCAGAGTATGGCTGGGTATGCAGAGTATGGCTGGGTATGCAGAGTATGGCTGGGTATGCAGAGTATGGCTGGGTATGCAGAGTATGGCTGGGTATGCAGAGTATGGCTGGGGTATGCAGAGCATGGCTGGGTATGCAGAGTATTGCTGGGTATGCAGAGCATGGCTGGGGTATGCAGAGTATTGGCAGCATGGTTGGGATCGGTGAGCAGGAATGGATGGATGTCTCCCTAAGCAGGCTGTGGGCACTATATATGCAGCCCACAGCGCTGCTGCCACCGATCTCTCCCCTCTCCGCTCACACTGGACGGAGAGGGGAGGGAGGAACCGCAAACTCACGCCGGTTTGTTGATATTTGACGGAGCGATCACGTGGTATCACGCCGGTTTGTTGACATAAGGGGAGGGAGGAACCGGAAACTCACGCCGGTTTGTTGATATTTGACGGCGCGATCACGTGGTATCACGCCGGTTTGTTGACATTTGACGGCGCGATCACGTGATAAACGGCCGCGATCAGCGGCCGTTCACC
This sequence comes from Lithobates sylvaticus, assembly GCA_028564925.1. Lineage (NCBI taxonomy): Eukaryota > Metazoa > Chordata > Amphibia > Anura > Ranidae > Lithobates > Lithobates sylvaticus. Next base: position 64,003,600 of record CM053033.1, on the reverse strand, counting down.
GTGATCCGTGATGCGCCGGGTCCTCTGGACCCAGCGGTCACGAAAGTTCTCAGATGCGCGCGAGAGCAGAATTCTGGGAGGACGTCATTGTATGCCCTCCCAGAGTTAACAAACCGCCCTGTAGCCGTCATTCGGCTATGGGCCGGTTGTTAACCGGTTAATAACATAACCTTGTTTTTACTCATTTAAGAAAAAAAATTATTTTTTTTGTCTGTGCAGAACCGCTTTAAGAAAAAATGCAAACCCAAAAAGGAAGGGGGGAGGGGGGACCAAAGATGGGGGAAAGAGGAGAGGAACAAGGTACAATTATCATAACCAGCCTTACGAGCAATCAGACCGGGGATGAAACAATTGATAAATAATTGTAACATGATTATAAGCAATTATAATCACCTCAACAACCCCTATTCTTTCAGACCAACTGTTGATTGCTGATGTTGTTCCAGGAAATGTCTGGGAACGCTGTGTTTATTGCAACCTTCTTCAATGAAGTGTCTATACTCACTGAATCGTTTGCGAAGGGTTCAGATGGTTCTGCCTACATAGAATTGGCCACAAGGACAAGTCATACAGTATTCAACATATTCACTGGAACAACTGTAGAATATTTTTATCGCATAGGTTTACCTTTGACAATAAATTCTTTTGGACATGCTGTACGAGTCAGACATAATTTTTTCTGGCATTGGTACATGCCTACCAAAGTTGCTGTTGGATTGGTGGCTATTTTTCATCTTACTGGGTGCAATTTTCCTTTTTATATTTTTTGGCTCTACAGTAAGGGTTCACACTGGTAAGACATACGCTCCGACTTTGGGAGCACATGTCGCATGGCGTGTGCAAATCAATGATTCCCTATGAGAGCCATCTTATGTCACACTGGGATTGTTTTGATTGTTCAAAGGACAAGTCAGACTATCTCAAAGTTGGAGCAAAATCTTATCCTGTTGATTCAAGTCGGATGGAAGTAGGACCAAAGTAGGACTGATGTTGCAGGGTAAAGTAGGATGACAGCCGTACCAGTGTGAACCCGGCCTTTAACTTGGCAGCTGATTGGTTACTATGTACAGCTGCACCAGATTCTGTGTGCTGCAGTTTTAGTAAATCCCCCCAGTGTGTCTGCACAGTGTCCTGTAACCCAGCCCCCCACTATCAGGAAGAAGGGATGCATGGTCACATGACAAAACAGTTTAACCTTGTGTCTATACCATTGTATGTTCTACTACTTTAAGTGGTTGTGATAAAGATTTGTATAATCAATGTGCATTTTTTTATTACTAGTGTTTTATTTTAATTTGACTAAAAAAGGTATAATATCTGTGGTACAGATAAATATACGAGTTGTTAATGGCTGCGTTCATATTGACAATGCAGAGTAAATATGGTGAAAGTCACAGGTATTTTAATAGTGGCTGTGATGTATAGGCATTCAGCATTGATAAGTACAGAGACTATAGATTGAATCCTTGTGAAATTTTCAATATTTTTACTGCAGGCAAAAGGCAACCCATTTCATAATACGATTTGATATGGTTCTTTGCATTTTGCTATGTAGGTATACTAACAAGAAGAACATAAGTTCTGTATACTAAAGGATCTAAACTATACAGTATATATTTTAAATATTTTATTTCTATATTATGGGGTGGATGGGGGTGGTATTTACACAGCCCCAAATGATCCACAATGGCTCAAAAGTGATATGGTCCAGAAATATTTAGACAGAATAAAGGTGGATAAAGCACCTGGACCAGATGGCATCCACCCATGGATCCTAAAAGAATTGAGCTCTGCAATTTCAAAGCCATTGTATTTATTTTTTAGGGACTCATTATTGATGGGAATAGTACCACTGGATTGGCGCAGGGCGAACGTGGTGCCTATATTTAAAAAGGGAACAAAGTCTTTACCAAGTAACTATAGACCTGTTAGTTTAACTTCTATAGTCGGGAAGATACTGGAGAGATTAATAAAAGACCACATAGACAAGTTCTTGCTGGAAAAAAACATTTTAAGCAACAGACAGCATGGATTCATGAAAGACAGAAGTTGTCAGACAAACCTGACTTCTTTTTATGAAGAGGTAAGTAAAACCTTGGACAGAGGCGTGGCTGTGGACGTGGTATACTTGGATTTTGCAAAAGCGTTCGATACAGTTCCCCACACACGGCTCATGTGTAAGGTAAGGTCTACAGGTTTGAAAATATCGGTTTGTAAATGGATAGAAAACTGGCTAAATTACAGAATTCAGAGAGTTGTGGTTAATGATTCTTACTCTGAATGGTCTAAGGTTATCAGTGGTGTACCCCAAGGTTCAGTGCTGGGACCCTTACTTTTTAATATCTTTATAAATGATATTGGGTCTGGGATCAAAAGTAACATTTCTGTCTTTGCAGATGACACCAAGCTATGCAGTGGAATAACGTCCTTACAGGAGGTCTCCAATTTACAAGCCGACATCAATGCTCTGTCTAATTGGGCGACTATGTGGCAGATGAGGTTTAATGTTGATAAATGTAAAGTTCTGCACTTGGGGGCTAAGAATATGCATGCATCATACATGCTAGGGGGAGTACAACTGGGGGAATCCATAGTGGAGAAGGATCTGGGGGTTTTGGTAGATCATAAGCTCAATAATAGCATGCAATGCCAAGCTGCGGTTTCCAAAGCGAGCAAAGTCCTTTCTTGTATTAAGAGAGGTATGGACTCCAGAGAGAGAGATATCATTTTGCCCCTGTTCAAATCATTAGTAAGACCTCATCTGGAATATGCAGTTCAGTTTTGGGCACCAGTTCTCAAAAAGGATATCGGGGAACTGGAGAAAGTGCAGAGAAGGGCAAAAGGCACGGAGGAGCTCAGCTATGAGGAAAGATTAGAGGAACTGAATTTATTCTCTCTTGAGAAGAGGAGAATAAGGGGGGATATGATCAATATGTACAAATATATAAGGGGTCCATATAGTGAACTTGGTGTTGAGTTATTCACTTTCCGATCAACACAGAGGACAAGGGGGGCACTCTTTACGTCTAGAGGAAAAGAGATTTCATCTCCAAATACGGAAAGGTTTCTTCACAGTAAGAGCTGTAAAAATGTGGAATAGACTCCCTCCAGAGGTGGTTCTGGCTAACTCAGTAGATTGCTTTAAGAAAGGCCTAGATACTTTCCTAAATGTACATAATATAACTGGGTACTAACATCTATAGGTAAAGTTGATCCAGGGAAAATCAGATTGCCTCTAGGGGGATCAGGAAGGAATTTTTTTCCCCTGCTGTAGCAGATTGGAGCATGCTCTTTTGGGGTTATTTTTTGCCTTCCTCTGGATCAACTGTGGGTATAGAATGGGGTATATTGGATTGTACGATATTTTTTAATTTTTATTTATTATTCCTTTTTTTTATGGTTGAACTGGATGGACTTGTGTCTTTTTTCGGCCTAGCTAACTATGTAACTATGTAACTATGGTAGCTTATATAGCAATTTACATCATACTACATTTCCTTAGTTAACAGCTTATATTGATTCCAACTTTGACTCCTTAGAACTGTTCGTAATGTTCTGGTTGTCTTCAGTTGTGGCCATCAGATCATTGCTTTGTGTGCTTGACCGGGAACTGCCCTGCACCCTTATCAGCTTCTTGCACTGCATCCGTAGCTCTTTGTTCATGCAAAAGAGGATGATGGGATTGGTGAAAATTGGCAAATCAAACAAAAATTCTGTTGCCGTTTCCAAACAAATGTTCTTATCTGCAATTAGGGGTAATGTTCCTCCTGGAAAAGCAAACAGAGGACAATAAACACAAAGATTTTAGTGACATTTCAGTAAGTTTTTCTTTCTAGGAAAATGGTTGTTTATCTGCTCTACTGATCCTAGACAAGCAACCCCTTCACATTAGGTGTACATTTATTAAACAGAGATAATTTATCTCAATTCAGTGCTCAGAGAAAAATCATCTCTGGCACCCTGGTTTTACCTGTGTGATTACAGAGCAGCTGAGTTTAAAAAGTTAAACCAAGGTTAAAAAGACCATGTTATTACATTAAAAATAATAAGCACTGACCACTGCCCCCCCCCTTTTTTTAACGCACATTTTGGCACATTCTGGCACATTCTTCTAATGAGTATATTTTGCCCCTTTTTATAGCTCATTTTGACATTTATGCACATTTTGCCTTGGGTTTTTTTTTATTGTGCATTTTGGTGTTTTTCTAAACACACATTTTGGCACGGGTTATTTTAACACGCATTTTGGTGTGGTTTGTAAACACACATTTTGGCACTTCTTATAGCACATATTTTGGCACTTTTTTAACCACATGCTGACCCGGGCCATAGCCGAAAGATGGCTACAGTGTGGCCCGGCTTATTCTGAGTGGACATCCTCACAGAATTGCGCTCCTGGGGCGTGCACCCAGAAACATCAAGGATCACGGTAAATGGCCACTGATAGAGGCCGTTTACCACGTGATCACCTCCGTCAAATGTAAACAAACATGTCATGACGCCGATTCCTCTCTCCCCTCTCTGTACCGAACGGTACAGTGTGAGAGGAGAGAGGGAGAGATAGTTTGCAGCACTGTGGGCACTACAGATCCAGCCCACAGCGCTGCTCAGTGCCCATACTATCCAATACTCCACAATTTATTTTAACAGAAACAAAGATTTTTTTTTTTAACAAATCTTCAGTATTTTTAAAATTATAGCGCAAAAAATAAAAAACCCAGCGGTGATTAAATACCACCAAAAGAAAGCTCCATTTGTGTGAAAAAAAGGACAAACATTTCATATAGGTTCAGTGTTGCATGACTGAGTAATTGTCATTCATAGTGTGAGAGCACCGAAAGCTGAAAATTGGTCTGGTTAGGAAGGGGGTTAATTCCCTATTGGTAAAGTGGTTAACATGCATTTTGATTTGTTTTTTTATGCGCATTTTGGCAAACAGCACATTTGCTAGCCACTTTTTGGGTGCCATGAACAATTAATGGCATTGCAAGCATAACGTGCATATTGCATGTGTTTCCGGAACACACACAAAAAAGCAGGTAAACAATTTGACAAAATGCATGTTAAAAAAGCACCAAAATGCACATAATAAGGTGTTACAATGCATTTTAAAAACACGCTAAAATGTGTGTTGAAAAAAGCAGCAAAACATGTGTTAAAAGACTGCACCAAAATGCTTACAATAAAGACCCAAAAGCCAAACTGAACCTTTTTTGGGCATGGAGTGTTGTGCGCATTTTGTGCAGCAAAATGCATGTCTGCTAACTGTATTTGGGGTGCCATTAACAACGAATGCCACCCAAAAGTGCACTGCGTATTTTGACACAATTTTAGTGCAATTTGGAATTGCAGCAAGAATTGTGCAATTCTGCCAACAATGCTGCATTGCTCAGATGTGAATGGGTCCTAAAAGACAATACATTATAACTATACTGTGTGTATAACAATCTTTAACCTCGTTGGTGCTGATATTAGGGAGAAAGAAGCCTTCTTCCTCACATCACAGCAGCTTCTCACCCAGATTCTCTACCTCTTAGCTGGAGAATCTGGGATGGAGATATTTTACAGAGATGGCCAGTGAGATCTTCAGATCTCACCTTCATAAATCGGCCATCTCAGTCACAGAAGGGTGTGTCCTGTGATGAGAATTGAAGAACATGCTCTCCACGCCTCATCTCAGCTACACAAACTGGCTCACCTGAGGGATCAGCTGTGATCATCAGGATCTTAGCTTTTCTCTCTTTCATAAACAGACACCTTAGTTTCTTGACAGTGATGCTCCCAATCTCTAGAACGGCAGTGCATGTATGTGTGATTCACCATCTTCACAGTACAATTTTCAAACACATTGCACAAGAAATTTTCAAACCAATTAATGCAAATTGTAAGGTGTCCTTTATCACAGTGATCATCAACCCTGTCCTCAGGGCCCACTAACAGGCCAGGTTTTATGTATTACCTTGGGGAGATGCAGACTAGAATACTGCAATCACTGAGCAGCAAATGATATCACATGTGATGCATTTCAGTTATCTTGCAAACCTGGCCTGTTATTGGGCACTGAGGACAGGGTTGATGACCACTGCTGTATCACCAATTGTTTGCCAGTTTAAAAAAAAAAAAAAAAACTTTATAAAGAACCAGGCCTAGCCTCAAGGGTGTTTTTTTCATATTATAGTCATATTCAAATAATACATAAATGTAACACTTGGTATTTAACCCCTTCATGCCTAAGGGTAAAACAAATCTAAATGCCTAAGCACAATTTTGAAACTTTGACTTGTTAAACTGTACACCATCACAACTACTTTGTGCATCCTGGTGAACTATACCTTGTTTATTTTTCAGGAGAAATGGTGCTCTCTTTTGATGGTAATGGATATCTCCTAATTACATTTTTTTTAATCAAAGGAAATCTGGCCCAAAATAGTAAAAAAAAAAAAAAAAGTGTTTTAAATTTTGCTGTATATTTCTTGCTTCTACGATAACCTTCCACCAAAATTAAATCCTCCTGCTCCCGACGATTGCAGCAATACCACATATGTTTGTACCTTTCATACAGCCCAAACACATTATTACCCATTTTGCTTTTTTAATCCTACCTAAAACACACTGATACAAGAAGGAAAAAAAAAGCCTTTGACCCTGACCTAAACACTAAGGCCCCCTTCACACTTATACGACTTGTCCCACGATTTGGGACTGCAAAGTAGCATGACAAGTCATTCCCCATGATTACCAATGACATCCATTCATATTAGTACGACTTCAAAGTGGTCCCTGCACTACTTTGGCCCGATTTTGATGCCACTTACACAGGCATTCCTTGAAATTGCGCGACTTTAAAGAAGCACAAGTGTGAAACGGGCCTAAACCTGGCACTGACCTAGTTCAAACCTTGATCTAGGTATTTTTTTTTATTTTAATATTTTTTTTTTCCTCTGCAGGGAGAGTGAGAGATACTAAGGGGGTTATTTACAAAAGGCAAATCCACTTTGCACTGCAAGTGCACTTGGAAGTGCAGTCGCTCTGAATCTAAGGGGTAGATCTGAAATGAGAGAAAGCTCTGCTGATTTTATCATCCAATCATGTGCAAGCTAAAATGCTGTTTTTTATTTTCCTTACATGTCCCCCTCGGATCTACAGTGACTTTACTTCCAAGTGCACTTGTAGTGCAAAGTGGATTTTCCTTTAGTAAATAACCCCCTAAGTATCTCTCGCCTCCATTCACAGAGAAAGGAACCACAGGGGCGGCTTTCACAGTGACTGATCCAGAGCCAGAGGCTATCACAGCGCTCAGTGATACATACATTCAGGCATGTATTAATTGAATATCTAAATCCACACTGATATTAGCCATCTATATTCTATACAGCAGTGCTCCCATTGGGAGGGGGGAAGGCAGCACTAAGGGCCATTAGGAACTGCTCAATCAAATGTCTGGGGCAGGTTGGTGACCAAGTTTTCAAGTTGAGAAAAATGAAATCACAGACCTGGCTATGCTCTCGTGTTAATGTTGCCTGGATCACAAGATTTAATTACAAATGCTTTAGCAGTAACACAATTATTATATATTTATTTCAAATGTTTGTGTGGAGTTTTAACCGCTTTGCGGGCCAACCGCCGCAGTTATACTGCGGCAGGTTGGCTCCCCTGTGCGCGGGGCCGAGATAGCAGGCTCGCACCCGCTGCACAGCGGGGTGCCGGTCGTGGGCAAGAGACACAGGACAGGGACGAGTGTGTGTAAACACACACTTCCCTGTTCTGACAGGAGTGACAGATCGTGTATTCCTATTAGCTAGGAACCACGATTCGTCACTTCCTCCAGTCAATCACCTCCCAAGGAACACAGTTAACCCCTCGAGTGCCCCCTAGTGTTGACCTCTTCACTGCCAGTGAAATTTTTACAGTAATCAATGCAATTTTATAGCATTGATCGCTGTATTAATGCCAATGGTCCCAAAAATGTATCAAAATTGTCCGATGAGTCCACCATAATGTCGCAGTCACGATAAAAATCGCTGATCGCCGCCATTACTAGTAAAAAAAAAATAAATAAATAAAAAAATGCTATAAATCTATCCCCTATTTTGTAGACGCTATAACTTTTGCGCAAACCAATCAATATACGCTTATTGAAATAATTTTTACCAAAAATATGTAGAAGAATGCATATTGGCCTAAACTGAGGAAAAAAAGTTTTTTTATATATTTTTGGGGGATTTTTGGGGGATAGTTATTATAGCTATTATAGCAAAATTTTTTATTTTTTTGTTTATAGTGCAAAAAAAAAAAGCAGAGGCGATCAAATAACACCAAAAGATAGCTCTATTTGTGGTAAACAAAAGGACATCAATTTTGTTTGGGTACAACGTTGCACGACCGTGCAATTGTCAGTTAAAGCGACACAGTGCCGAATCGCAAAAAGTGCTCTGGTCAGGAAGGGGGTAAATTCTTCTGGGGCTGAAGTGGTTAATTTTAATTTTTTTTATGACTTACCAAGCAATTGGGAAACAGCTGACATTTTCATGTTAAATTTTTATAAAGCTCACATACAATCATATAACAACACGGTTATGCTTTCCTGAGATATAGAGCAAAACAGACAAATGGTTTTCTAATTATGTGTCTTTGTTTAGTTTCTCGATAATGTTCTTTTCAGGGGCTAGGGAGTCGGGTAATTCTGTAGGGCCCATCTATGGGAGAGTAAATCGCTTTATACATTATTGGTTTACCATCTGAATTCCCATTTGGGGACTTTATTAATAGAATGTTACTGTATTCTATTAATGTTGAAGTTGTAATCTGTCTACAGATCAGTATGAAGCTGTTCCGTGTGACAATGTTTTATGTTGCATAATATCAGGAAACGCGAAAAGGCTTAGATATATAATGCAGAGAAAACTCTAAATCTGATTTTCTTAAAGGAATTGTATAGGATGTATAAGTGCTGCATAAATTGATAAATTGCTTTCACTACATAAATATCTTAAATTAAAAAAATACACTAAAACACTGATTAGACTTTCAATTTTTTTTACTATCAAACGGTCAATATTTCTTTCATATTAGCTGTTCACTGAAATATTTTTATAGAATTTACATTTAAACTATAAATTAACTATCAGGTATCTTCATTTCTTTTACTGGAAATTATCCCTCTTTTCTAATTAAACACATCTTGGTGTGATTTATAGTTAGTTTGTTAATTGTAGTGTTTACAATGCCTGTAGAAAAGGCTCCTGGTTAGTGCTGATAATGCTGATACTCAGCAATTCACTTTGTTGGGATGGTTCAGATTATTTGTGTTTAAAATATTTCTTACTTTAACCACTTAGGCCCCTTTCACACTGGGGCGGTTTTCAGGCGGTACAGCGCTAAAAATAGCGCCTGTATACCGCCAGAAAAAAACGGCCCCATTCACTCCAGTGTGAAAGCCGGCGGCAAAAAAAGTCCTGCTAGCAGCATCTCTGGAGCGGGATAGGAGCGGTGTATTCACCGCTCCTATACCGCTCCTTCCCATTGATTTGAATGGGACACCGCGGGGATACCGCGGCAATACCGCCGCAAAGCGCCGCTACGGCGGCGCTCTGCGGGGGATTTTAACCCTTTTTCGGCCGCTCGCAGGGGGTAAAACCGCACCACGATCGGCCGAATCCCGCGGTCAAAACGACGGTAAAGCAGCGCTAAATATAGCGCTGCCTTACCGTCACCGCGGCTCCCGCCCCAGTGTGAAAGGGGCCTTAGGCTGGATTCACACCTATGCAGTTTTAGTGCTTTTTGCATTTTGCAGATTTGCACTACAGTCCATTTAACATGGTTTCCTATGGAACACGTTCTGTAGTGCAAATCTGCAAAATGCAAAAAGCACTAAAACTGCATAGGTGTGAATCCAGCCTTAGACCACTTTCACACTGAGGCGCTTTTCAGGCGCTTTCACGCTAAAAACAGCGCCTAAAAAGCTCACGAAAAACGTATTTCCATTAAAATCAATGAACGCTTGCAGGGCTGTGAAAAACTCCCCTCCCCATTGAAATTAATGGAAAGCTCTTCAGAAACGCCTGAAAAGCTCTTCAAAAGCGCTCAGTGTTTTTACTGGCAGTTTAGAAGCACTTCAGTGTGAAAGTGGCCTTACAGACCACTTTATAGCACTTTTACTCCTTTAGGGTGGCAGCTGTAAGCAGGATCCCGTATAAGCAGGGACTAGAATTCATTCCTTCCCCTAGTAAAAGCAGCACATACTTTACACAAACACTGGCTAGGCACACAGTTAACCCTTTGATCGCCCTAGGTGTTTAACCCCTTCCCAGCCAGTGACAAGGCATATTTTTAGCACTGATCACTGTATTAGTTTCACTGGTTCCCGCAAAGTGTGTAAGGCCACTTTCACACTGAAGCGCTTCTAAACTGCCAGTAAAAACACTGAGCGCTTTTGAAGAGCTTTTCAGGCGCTTTTGAAGAGCTTTCCATTCATTTCAATGGGGAGGGGAGTTTTTCACAGCCCTGACAGCACACTGCCCCAGTGTGAAAGGGTTCATTGATTTTAATGGAAATAAGTTTTCGTGAGCTTTTTAAGCACTGTTTTTAGCGTGAAAGCGCCTGAAAAGCGCCTCAGTGGGAAAGTGGTCTTAGTGTCCCACACAATTTTGTAGTCCCGCTATAAGTCGCTGATTGTCGCCATTACTAGTATAAAAAAATAAATTAAAAAAAAACATAAATATGTCTCATCCTTAGTAAACACTATAATGTTCGCATAAACCAATCAATATACGCTTATTGGGATTTTTTTAACAAAAACCATGTAGCAGAATACATATTGACTGAAATTTATGAAAAAAATTGATTTTTTAATTTGTGTTTTATAGCAGAAAGTAAAAATATATTTTTTTCAAAATGTTCTTTTTTTTATAGCGCAAAAAAAAAAAAAAAAAAACGCAGTGGTAATCAAATACCGACAAAAGAAAGCTCTAGTTGTGAGAAAAAAAAATGACAACTTTTATTTGGGTACAGTGTTGCACGACCGCGCAATTGTCAGTTGAAATAACACAGTGCCGTATCGCAAAAAATGGCCTGGTCGTGATACTTCTGTAGGTCAAGTGATTAAATTATGTAAAAATATTTTCCAAATGTTGGAAATTGTATTTCCCATATTCTAGATTTGTTAGAAAATATTTATTTTGGCTACAAAATGGATATTCTCTTTACAATTATCATGCTTACAGAAGGATTCTATAAACTGAGCAATTTTTTTTGTATAATGCATGATGGTCCATTACTCTTATTTATTCCTCTTCTGGTACATAATGTTGCTAGGAACTTTTAGGATTGACTAATGGTTAGCTAGATAGTGGGGTTAGCTAGATAGCGGGGTTAAAGATAGCGCCGCTTTAACGCTGACGCCCAGGGCGGCTCGGTGTGAAAGGGGTCTAAGTGTTGGACTTTAGCTTTGCCCCATCTGCTTGCTGCATTTTATGCGCATGTCAGGTCAGGTAAAAAAAAAAAAAAATAATCCAAAGGCCCACCTCCCTATTGAAATGTATGGAAACCGCATGAAAAATGCAATGCGCCTGGGAGAAGTAAATGTGATGTAAAAGGGGGGGGGGGGTTAAAACGCAGTGCAAACACATCAAAAACACACCATGCATTGTGGGAAAGTTAACGCAATGCACCAAAAACGTGAAAATAAGGCATATGCGTTTTTCATGAGGTTTTGATGCAAAGCAATGTAAAAAATGCCCTTAAAGTACATGTAAGGTCAATCACTAAAATGTCATAATCCTTAATACGTTAATTTTATTTTACAAAGCAATTTGAATTCTTTCATTAGAAAATGCTTGGTGATACTGTCTTGGCCCGATACCGCCAGTTGTAGGGTGACAACATTACGTCCCTATTTCCCAACTGCACTTCTGCTTGTCACACATGCTTCTGATGGAGATGACAAATGGAAACATGGGGGTTGATTTAATAAAACTGGAGAGTGTAAATCTGGTGCAGTTCTGCTTCCAGGTTTTTTTTCGGCCAAAGCTTAATTGAACAAGCTGAAGTTAGAAGCTGATTGACTACCATGAGGAGCTGCACCAGATTTTGCACTCTCCAGTTTCAGTAAATCAACCATTATTGCAAAGCATGCATGTAGACAGAAAGTGGCTTCAAAAAGAATGCTGGAGATTGGAAGCATTATGATGCAACAAAGAATTCAATAGGGTTAAAACAAGTCTTTTATTTTTTTTTAAAAGCCAACTGTTTATGAAACACTATCATTCAGTTGGGGTTTACGTCTATGTTAAATGTTCAGTCTCCAGATCCGTCATTCTGAGGCTTCATTACCTTAACAAGGATGTTGCATTCCTGCTCTGCATTTTTGTTTTGTTTCATAAAGCACTAGGTAGTTGAGCCAAGATCAGAATGACAACTCCAGAGTATGCCTAGTTAAACAAACAGGTATTGTCATCTACCATATTTCTGCTGTAACAGAGTCCATTTAAATCTATTACATCAAGATCTATACTCAAGGATATCACTAAAACATACTATTGATAGTTTTATTTTCTTACAATATTGTTGAATAAACTGTTTAACTCCACTGAACAATAACAAGTGGTGTGTTTAGCCAATCTCTTTTGGATCTACTAAAACTGTAGTGCAAGAGCCTGCCTGATTAGATGCAAACTGATTAGTTAAATCAAGGTGGTGCTCATTGTACATACATTTGGTAAATCTAAAATTGATCGAACAATGATTGTATGATCAGATTATAACTTGTATGGTGACCTCACCAATCTTGTTTTGATTTATGTAGAATAGGGAAGGGTTAAAAGAAAACCTTGCTCTGAAATGCAAGATTTGTTTATGTGGCTGCCCTCACCCTTTGTCGTCAAAAACGCATTATAGAAAGTATAAAGAATTTTGTGAGAAACCATAAAACAGTCTTGTATCTTTTGTTACTCCAAGGCTTCTAGTGGGCTCACCTAGATGAGGTGATGTCAGTGGGTCTTCTTTCAGGATCCCTGTACAGTGAAGTAGCATCCTCTTGCTTGAACTGAAGTATCCACCTTTTTAATGATTTTGTGAATTACAGCTATCATTAAGAAATTTGAAATTGTAATTAAAGCTGACAGTGCACATTGAAAGCTGATTGTGCAATCTCCTTTAGATTTGACAACAGCTGTGTAGTTGGAGGGCTTACTTGAATATAAATGAAATGGAATGTATAGATAGGCCCTGACATTGCCTAGGAGTAGAGTTGCCACCTCATCCCTTTTAAACATGAACACCTTTGAATTACACAGGTTCTGAGGCTAAGTAAATGCAGATAAGGCACCAAGTGAGTTTATTTACCACCTTAATCAGCCACAGAACCTGTGTAATTAATATGTGTTTGGGTTTATAGGGATGAGGTGGCAACCATACCTAGGAGCTTCTTGTAAGCCCCCGTACACACGGTCGGAAATTCCGACCACAAAATCCGTCAAATTTTTTTTTCGATGGATTTTGTCCGAAACTGGAGTTGCATTATACGGAACTACGTAGAGGCTAGTAGCCAATAGCTTTGGTCTCGTAATTTGATCTGAGCATGCGTGGGACTTTGTCCGTCCGAATTCTCTACACACGATTGGAAAAAGTCAGATCGGATTTTGTTGTCGGAAAATTTGAGAGCAGGATCTCAAATTTTTTCCATCGGCAATTCCGACGGAAAAAATCTGATGGAGCCCACACACGGGTGGATTTTCCGACAACATGGTCCGATCGGACATTTTCCGTCGGATTTTCCGACCGTGTGTACGGGGGCTAAGTCTAAAGCCCCGTACACATGGGTCGGATGCCGGGCGACATTCGGGCTGTGTGTATGGGAGCAAAACAAAATCATAGTGTGTACCAGGCTTTAGCTCTGGTTCACACCAGTGCGGCTTTGAAATTGCGCTACTTCAGCGTGATTTCAAAGCCGCAGATCATTACGATTTGCATCTCTGATTTCATTGCGGCTTTGGACTTCATTTAACAAAAGTCTATGCAAGTCACAATGAAATTGGAAAAAGTAGTGCCTTTTTCAGAGTCACAGCAATTTAAGCGGTTCAATTACCGGCAATGGGGTGAGACTTTTCATGCGATTTGGAACTGTCAAATTGCATGACAAATCGCACTGGTGTGAATGAGGCCTAATGGAGATTGTACAGAGGTTATACAATCAGATAGTATCTAATATGGACAGGTTAACATAGTTAAAAATCAAAGGTTAACAACTCCATGCTTACTTCTAAAAAAAACAACTCACCAGGTATATGGGCAATGAACGTTATTAAACAGATAGATGAAAAGGTTTTTGCCAGTTTTTTATTGGTTGCTTGACTCCTCTGCATTATCTGGGCACTCTTGAAAATTGTGAGAAGTATATGAAGGTAAAAATATGCTGTCAGTGGAAGACCAAGCAGGATTTTAAAAAGCATTCTGATCTTCATGGTTTGGTCATTGATGATAGTGAAGCATGTTTCAGATACAAGATCATAATGAGAGTCCTTACTGCAAAGGAGATGTTCTATCAGCTCTTCAGTCACCAGCACAAAACATGGAAAGAAAAGCTGAAAAATAGTGAACAATTTGCGCTCGTTTATTTTACATCCAAACACAATGGCTATGTAGATGGAAAATGAAATACAGGAGACATAATAAAAAGAAATAGTACTTGCTGTCTGCTTTACATAGACCATTAGCTCACAGATTGGTGAACTAAAGCGCCATTTATGGTGAATCCTCCAGTCAATCATTAGAGGCCAGGAAAGAAGGTTTACGATATTGAAAGCTGTGCTACCCACGACGTAGGCTACAATGCTGTTCTTAATGCACTTCTTCTTGCTATGTACGCACAAAAAGACAGCTATCAGGATGAGAAAGTTTATCATCAGTCCTGGCATTATTAAAATGCTTCTCGCAAAAGCACAGAAATGGAAATATATTCTCACATTGCAGTTATCAGTATCGTTGTAAAACATGTTGTGCTGTAAGTAGGAGTTTTCATTTAGTGTTAAGCTGCTTTCAGAACAATCATATATTTAATTTCCGAAAATAATAGATACAAACTTCATTCATCATTAGGAAAAATAATCCCGTTTTCTAGTATAAAAAATGAATTTCTCTTCAAATAAAATTCCTTAGAAAGAAAAAATGTTTACTTAAAAGTAAAAATAAAATGATTTCTAAAAAGAAAAAAATGTTTCCTTTTAGTAAGAAAAAAAATCGGAATCCTTAGAAAGAATTAGAAAAAAAGAATCCAGGACAATCATTTTCAAAGAATTGCCTTGCATATTGCTGCAAACGAGGGACTTTTGCACTTTTATACTGTGCTATGACAAGATCACGTGAACCTGAGAGGTTCATTATCAGTAAGAATCAGTATAATCCTGACATACCACCTGTCATTAGAATCATTATCTGGATATTTCTTTTGTAATAATTACCTTGAAGACACTCTTGGAAATAATCTCATGTCACAAGACTAGAACTGGTTACAAAATACTTTTGTCACAAAGAAAATGTTTTATACTGACAACTCAGAAAAAATCTGGACAGATACATATATGGTGGTATTTGACTTAGCACGATAATTAACTCAAACAGCCATTTAAAAAGTCTAGGTTAACTCTACTTTTTCTATGCATTCTAATAAATTCAATACAGCAATCCAAGTGATGGTAAAATACAATAATATACAATTGTAAACAAAGTCCATCAATGTGAAAAGTCCATCCAGTGTGTAATCTATAGATAGAGTACTATGAGCTCACCAAAGATCAAGAAGTATCAAGCAGAGAATGATATCCACCGGATAACACAAAAAAAACCATGATAAATATCTGCACGAGTGAATCTTCACCCAAACAATGCACTCACCAGAAATGAGACATACACAGGCCTCAATGAATAACCATAAGGCCTCTTTCACATGGACAATCTGTTCAGATCCACCTGTCAGTTTTTTTAGGCGGATCTGAACGGATGCTTCATAGACCTCTATGGAGGGACGGATGTCAGCGGTGACATGTCCGCTGACATCTGACCCGCTCCGATCCGAAAAAGTGTTACGGAGGAAAAACCTACTTTTCCATCCATCTGCGGTTCGGATCAGGTGACGAAGGACTTTACGGTCCGTCTTCATCCGATCCCCTATAGGGGAGAGCGGTGCTCTGACTGGTCCGTCCCTGCACAGAGTGCAGAGACGGACCTGTCATCTTCCTGCTCAGCGGGGATCGACGGATCCATCTCCCGCTGAGCAGAGCGGGCTCCGTACACGGACACATCCGTGTGAAAGAGCCCTTAGTCAGTCATCTTCAGTTTATCACTTGAGCAACATGAATATTTGCTTCTAAAAATCAGCGAACTAGGTATAAAGAAGCTTACTAGCCAAGAGCCCAGAGGAAGTTTACATAGGGGGTTATTTACAAAAGCCAAATCCACTTTGCACTACAAGTGCAAAGTGCACTTGGAAGTGCAGTCGCTGTAAATCTGAGGGGAAGCTCTGCTGATTTTATTATCCAATCATGTGCAAGCAAAATGCTGTTTTTTATTTTCCTTGCATGTCCCCCTTGCATCTACAGCGACTGCACTTCCAAGTACACTTTCAGTGCAATTTCAAGTGCTCTTTGCAGTTGTAGTTTGCACTTGTAGTGCAAAGTGGATTTGCCTTTAGTTAATAACCCCCATAGTGTAGTATTTATTGTAGAAAGTTTAACGTGGATGTAAACCCGATTCATGAAATTTGATCAAGGCACATATATCTGTAGTGTTTTCTTATCTCTCTCCAAAGCACTAAGTCCCATGTGTTTCTGCTGTTTCCTTGCTCTGTTATCAGCATAACTTCTCAGAGATAGGAGATAAAAGCAGCCTGAAATTTGTGTCATGGGAGGTTGCTATAAAAAGATTATCAGAGAGCTTGTCTTGTCACAGCACAGCAAAGTATCTT
This sequence comes from Lithobates sylvaticus, assembly GCA_028564925.1. NCBI lineage: Eukaryota > Metazoa > Chordata > Amphibia > Anura > Ranidae > Lithobates > Lithobates sylvaticus. Next base: position 63,986,643 of record CM053033.1, on the reverse strand, counting down.
CGTTCTTCTACCTATGTGGAGGGGGGTTGTGTGATTTACCTCCAATCAGCTGTCTCCCAGTGTAAGCCCAGAGTACCCTCACACTGCAGAATGAGGAAGTGAAAATTCTAACACGATGTAAGAATTCTAAAGAATATAGCAAGATATGCAAGTAAAACTTATGTAGGGAGATTTGTTTCTTCCCTGTGTATCATCTGAGACTGTTCACTTCACTGGGTATATGTGAGGGTTAACATCCACTTTAAAATACATATTTGTATTGCAGCACATTAAAAACAAGCCAGGCACACTTACAATGACGGTGTAAGATCAGCACATAGGCCCCCTACGCGTTTCATGCGCATGCATGTTCTCAAGGGCTACGCCTTTTATGGTTTAGTTAAAAAATGCAGAAATGTAAGCTTAAAAACTTAGCAGTGCTAGGATAGGAGAACATGGTTGGGTTAGAGGTAGTCCTTTGTCAATCTAGCAGGGAACTGATAACCTCCTTATCAACTGATGATGTCATCGGTCGTTAGGAGGTTGGAATCTAGAAGGTTGTAATGGTGTACAACGAAAACCCTGGTTAAAAGGCAGGTCTAGCTCTCTGGTTCACACCTATGCATTTTTTAGCGTGTTTTCAGTTTTGCAGAAACACAGGAAAAGGGCCAGGGACTTTTTTCTGGTTTTTGGTTCCACAGACTTCAGTGGATGAAAAGCATGTATTGAAAAACGAAAATGCACCTACAATATGCAAACTGCAATCTGCATAAGTGCGAATCAGGCCGAACTGCACAGGCACCAGGATTTACTTGACTTTGGTCTGTCTGGGCCAAGAAGTCAGTCCGGTAAGCAGATGCTGGATGGTGATTACACATTCCTACTAATGAAAAAAGCTGATGAAGGCATTGTTAATTAACATGAAAAAAATGACCAAAAGAATGTTTGTACTACAAAACCCATTAGCTGAACTTACCCATTTTTCAATATTAAAAGCAAATGGTATACAAGTTTTCATAAATAGTCCGCCACGATTGTACCACACCATTTCCTGTGCGACCCAAGTTACTTGCCTCCTATAGGGACTGTTAAAGTTACATTATACATTTGTTTCTAAACAGTTAAAATTGTTTTAGTTCTCGTGAGCTAGCTCTCAGTTAGTCTCCAGCTGAAATGTAAGGTGGTCAGTCCCGATGGGGTAATTGGCTGTTAGCCAGCTCATTCTGAGCTTAAACTGTTGTTAGTATATTCTAAGCTACCAAATCACACAGTTTTTTCAATTAACTCTGTTTACAATAAAAAAGTTGTAAGGCTTTCACTATACCACGATCTTCCTCCCACCACATAGGCCTAAAGAATGTTACTTGATTTACACGATACATAGGTCAAAACACTTACTTTTTCATACCAGATATATACTCTCCCAGACGCTCCCAGATTCCCAAGAGTATAATCAAACACTTACTAAATTTTTCATAGCTATATACATCACACTAACGCTCCTCCCACCTACCCCCATGAGTTGGCTTTGGTGTTACATAACAATAACATCAGATTATTTGATAATAAACTCTATAAACTACTACTCAACCAAGGTTCATCAAGAACCCATCTTCCTTATAACAATACCCTAGCTTACATACCCTCCCTTTCTCTCCCTTCCTACCCCCCCCCCCTTCTTCTTTTTTTTTTGTTGTTGTTCCCCAGCCTCCATCCCTAACATGCCCTACTCTTTCCTGGGAAAATCTCTGAGCATTATTTCCCACAATGTAAATGGCCTTAATACACCTGAAAAACAAACAAAATTACTGAAAGAATTGAAGAAAGTCACTCCATCAGTAGTATACCTTCAAGAAACACACTTCAAAGACCAAAATATCACCAAACTTACTAACAATTACTTCACTACAGCCTTTCATGCCACCAACCCTTTGGCTAAAACTAAAGGAGTCTCCGTACTTATCAGCAAGAACTCACATTTCTCCCCCTCACAACACCTTTCTGATCCTGAAGGAAGATTTGTATTTATTAAAGGCAAATGGGACGGGATACCTGTTACCCTAGCAAATGTTTACTTCCCCAACAAAGCACATATAACCTTCTGCCACAAACTAATAGAGCTGGTTTGCTGAGGGCTGTATTTTACTAGGTGGAGATTTCAACATCCCTCTCAATCCCTACCAAGACTCTTCCTCCGGCTACACACACCTCACCTATAGGATACTAAAACAGATTAACTACTACTTCAATCCCTTTCTTTAGTAGACACATGGACATCCACACACCCCTCTGAATATTGAATATTCATATCCCAAAGAGACCTGATTAATCTAAAAGGAGCAGAAATAGTCATAATCTTGTTTTTAGATCACGCCCCCACAGCTATTACATTAAAACCAACCTCACCCAAACCCTCTACATTTAATTGGAGACTCAACTCAGCATTATTAACGGACCAAATTATACAGGATAATATTCACGAATCAATCAAAACATACTTTGAAAACAATTCAGATTCTGACACAAACCCCCTTAACAACTGGGAAGCTCACAAGAGTGTAATAAGGGGAGATCGAAAAAGTGGGGCCCAAGGCGGAAAAGATAAAGAGATGAGGAAATCAAAAAACTTTCAAACAAAATAGCTAAACTTGAAAATCAGCACAAACTTTCCCTCACAGCTAAGCTAGGGGATGAACTCATACAATGTAGAATCTCTCTCAAGCAGATTTTGATCTCAAAACCAAAACATCACTATTCTTCAAAAAACACATCTTTTATGAGCAGGGGGACAAAAGCGGAAAATTACTTGCCAAAGCCCTAAAAAATGCAACCATAGCAAACCACATACATGCAAAACGCAACCCAGATGGATCCTTAGAACACAATCCTGAAAAAATAGCAAATATTTCATAAATACTACTCCTTATTATACAATTTACCTCCCCAACACAAACCTCCACATATAACTCACACAAAAGAAAAAGTAATCCCTGATTTTCTCACGAATAGCAAAATCCCGACCCTCAATACAGAAGAAAAAAGTTGCCTAGACGAACCAATTACAATTACAGAAATACAAACAGCGATAAAAGATCTGTTACCAGAGAAGAGTCCAGGCCCAGATGGTTACACTTCTCAATATTACAAGACCTATATACATCTCCTCTCCAAACACCTTTTAGCTTAATTTAACTACCTAGCACAGAACAATCCAACTCCTTTCTAATGGCACATATAGCCATAGTCCCTAAACCAAACAAGGACCACACCGATTACGCAACTTCAGACCTATCTCCCTCCTAAATCTAGATTTGAAGATACTGGCCAAAATCCTTGCGAACAGGTTGAAACCCTTACTTTCGAAAATTATCGGACCAGAGCAAGTAGGTTTTATGCCAGGCAGAGAAGCCAGAGATAATATTATCAAATCATTAAACCTAATCCATTTTGCCAGAGAATCCAAAATGCTGTCTACTGACACAGAAAAGGCCTTCGATAGGGTCTCTTGGGACTATATGTTCACTACGTGCTCTTTTGTTGGTATGGCTAATAGCATGCTAAACTGGATAAGGGCACTTTATCAAAACCCACGAGCCAAAGTCAAAATAAATAATACCTTCTCTAGCCCCTTTGACATAAATAATGGTACCCAACAAGGTTGCCCATTATCACCCCTTCTTTTCATTTTAACATTAAAACCCCTTATCCGGTCCATCAACTAAATAAAAAAGAAAACAAACTAGCCGCTTACGTGGGTGATCTTCTTTTTTTCTCACACATCCCCACATCTCTATCCCCAACCTCAAAAACATCTTCAAAACATTTGGATTTATTTCAAATTTCAAAATTAACCAAACTAATCAGAATCAGAACCATCAGAAGCTCTTAACCTCACACTATCCCCTGACCAACTAAACTTGAAGAAAAGCAACTGTTCCTACAAATGGGAAAATTACTTTCTCAAATATCTAGGAATTAAACTCACTCCTAACATTGACTCGATTTATGAAACTAATTTCAAACCACTATTAAATTCGATTACACAAGATCTCAAAAATTGGTCACCAAAACCATTTTCATGGTTCGGCAGAGCATCAATACTGAAAATGACAATTCTCCCAAGATTATTATATTTTTTTTAATGCCCTACCTATAAAAATTTCTAATTCCTTTTCACCAAACTGCCTAATCTACAAAGAAAATTTCTTTGGGCAGAAAAAAACCCCAGAGTAAACTTCCACATTTTGACTCTCCCCAAAAATAAAGGAGATCCCAGATTTCAGAAAAATACCATCAAGCCACTCAAATCACCAGGCTCATAGATTGGCATTGCCATGGAAACAATAAAGACTGGGTCCAATTAGAATCCACTCTTAACAACCAACAACTACTCTACTATCCTTGGACGACACACTCCAAATCATCCCGAAATATAAAACATCCCCTGATTACAAACACACTAAACGTCTTCCATAAAATAGCTCACTTGCACAAATTAGCATCAATTCCAGGACCACTAACACCAATTGCTAACAATCCAGACTTCATCTCGGGATTATTCAAAGAGAACCTTCCAAGATCCAAAAATAGTGATAAACTACTTGCATCCCACTGTCTACTTGGGAACAAGGTCAGATAACTAGATTCCTTACATGAAGAGTTTGGTGAATCATTTCCTGGCTTCTGGTTTCACATCCAGCTGAAAGATTTCTTGCAAAATAAAAAAGGTAAAGCTTCATACTGCCTACCCATGACGGCTTTAGAATCCTTATGCTTCAAAAGATCCCAGGTTCTAAAAACAACCTCTCTCGCATACTCATGGCTAAACCAGATGCCTAATAAAGAAAGTAATAGACACAGAAAAAAGTGGGAACTAACCCTGGGAATTAAAATTAATGCTGCACAATTGGAAAAGGCTTGTATTTTAGCTCATAAATACTCACTGAGCACAAAAGAAACATCCTACAAAATTCTAACACAATGGTATGTGACACCACAAAGAGCCAGGAGATCGTTTCCTACTACTACGGACCTTTGCCGGAGATGTGGCACAGAAACATGTATTTTTTTGCACATCTAGTGGACATGCCCCACTATTCGTGACCTTTGGAACAAAATAATCTATTGGATTAAACACATCACAGAAACTAAATTAAACCTAAACGCTGCTGCCTGCTTGCTTCATATCAATTCTTATCCTCTAAGTAAATATAAGAAAACTCTTACAAGGCATTTGTTAAACGCAGCAAAATCTCTAATTCCTTTACATTGGAAATCCACCAACACACCAAAGGCCAGGGATTGGCTGGACAAAGTACAAAAGTACAATATATAAATATATATATATATATATATAATATAAATATAATATAATATAAAATGGAAGCAATATCAGCTATGAAAGGAGAACGTAATGTTGCATTTAATAAGATCTGGCAGCCATGGCGGCTCTTTACACACTCGCAAATACATCATCTCATTGTTACTCTTAACCTGGATATAGCTCTGTGTGTGTGATGGACTTACACACTTCAAGTCCTATAGGTGCTTCTGGGAAGAAAATATAGCTCTGTGTGTGTGATGGACTAACACACTTCAAGTCCTATAGGTGCTTCTGGGAACAAATATAGCTCTGTGTGTGTGATGGGACTAACACACTTCAAGTCCTATAGGTGCTTCTGGGAAGAAAATATAGCTCTGTGTGTGTAATGGGACTAACACACTTCAAGTCCTATAGGTGCCTCTGGGAACAAAAAAAAAAAAATATAGCTCTGTGTGTGTGATGGGACTAACACACTTCAAGTCCTAAGGTGCTTCTGGGAACAAAATTTAGCTCTGTGTGTGTGATGGGACTAACACACTTCAAGTCCATAGGTTCTTCTGGGAACAAAATATAGCTCTGTGTGTGTGATGGGACTAACACACTTCAAGTCCTATAGGTGCTTCTGGGAAGAAAATATAGCTCTGTGTGTGTGATGGGTCTAACACACTTCAAGTCCTATAGGTGCCTCTGGGAACAAAATATAGCTCTGTGTGTGTGATGGGACTAACACACTTCAAGTCCTATAGGTGCTTCTGGGAAGAAAATATAGCTCTGTGTGTGTAATGGGACTAACACACTTCAAGTCCTATAGGTGCCTCTGGGAACAAAATATAGCACTGTGTGTGTGATGGGACTAACACACTTCAAAGTCCTATAGGTGCTTATGGGAACAAAATATAGCTCTGTGTGTGTGATGGGACTAACACACTTCAAGTCCTATAGGTGCTTCTGGAACAAAATATAGCTCTGTGTGTGTGATGGGACTAACACACTTCAAGTCCTATAGGTGCCTCTGGGAACAAATATAGCTCTGTGTGTGTGATGGGACTAAACACACTTCAAGTCCTATAGGTGCTTCTGGGAACAAAATATAGCTCTGTGTGTGTGATGGGACTAACACACAAGTCCTATAGGTGCTTCTGGGAACAAAATATAAAGCTCTGTGTGTGTGATGGGACTAACATCACTTCAAGTCCTATAGGTTCTTCTGGGAAGAAAATATAGCTCTGTGTGTGTGATGGGACTAACACACTTCAAAGTCCTATAGGTGCTTCTGGGAACAAAATATAGCTCTGTGTGTGTGATGGGACTAACACACTTCAAGTCCTATAGGTGCTTCTGGGAACAAAATATAGCTCTGTGTGTGTGATGGGACTAAACACACTTCAAGTCCTATAGGTGCTTCTGGGAACAAAATATAGCTCTGTGTGTGTGATGGGACTAACACACTTCAAGTCCTATAGGTGCTTCTGGGAAGATAAATATAGCTCTGTGTGTGAAATGGGACTAACACACTTCAAGTCCTATAGGTTGCTTCTGGGAACAAAATATAGCTCTGTGTGTGTGATGGGACTAACACACTTCAAGTCCTATAGGTGCTTCTGGGAACAAAATCTAGCTCTGTGTGTGTGATGGGACTAACACACTTCAAGTCCTATAGGTGCTTCTGGGAACAAAATATAGCTCTGTGTGTGTGATGGGACTAACACACTTCAAGTCCAATAGGTGCTTCTGGGAAGAAAATTAAGCTCTGTGTGTGTGATGGGACTAACACACTTCAAGTCCTATAGGTGCTTCTGGGAAGAAAATATAGCTCTGTGTGTGTTATGGGACTAACACACTTCAAGTCCTATAGGTGCTTCTGGGAACAAAATATAGCTCTGTGTGTGTGATGGGACTAACACACTCAAGTCCTATAGGTGCTTCTGGGAACAAATATAGCTCTGTGTGTGTGATGGGACTAACACACTTCAAGTCCTATAGGTGCTTCTGGGAAGCAAAATATAGCTCTGTGTGTGTGATGGGACTAACACACTTCAAGTCCTATAGGTGCCTTCTGGGAAGAAAATATAGCTCTGTGTGTGTGATGGGACTAACACACTTCAAGTCCTATAGGTGCTTCTGGGAAGAAAATATAGCTCTGTGTGTGAAATGGGACTAACACACTTCAAGTCCTATAGGTGCCTCTGGGAACAAAATATAGCTCTGTGTGTGTGATGGCACTAACACACTTCAAGTACTATAGGTGCTTCTGGGGAAGAAAATATAGCTCTGTGTGTGTGATGGGACTAACACACAACCTGTACTGGGAACAAAATATAGCTCTGCCTGCCTGCCACAAACACACTACAAGTCCTATAGGTGCTTCTGGTAACCTAATATAGGAGCTCTGCCTGCCTGCCACGAACACACTACAAGTCCCTATAGGTGCTTCTGGTAAACAAAATATAGGAGCTCTGCCTGCCTGCCACGAACACACTAAAGTCCTATAGGTGCTTTGGTAACAAAATATAGGAGCTCTGCCTTTCTGCCACGAACACCCCCCCCCCTGCCACCAACACACTACAAGTCCTATAGGTGCTTCTGGTTCCCAAAGTTGAATACTGTTCCAAGTATATTCAAGCCTACTGAACATGATAATGTTTTACCTTTATTTTCTTCTACTCTTAACTTTTTATATTTTTTTCTCTTTAATATATAAAATGATATGTATCACTCTATTCTGCTCTTATATTTAATGTAATATGTTTATTACTTGTAACTGTAAGCTTTCAATAAACTCTAATTGTGAAAAAAGAAAAAGAAAAAAATTATCTGATGCCAAGTTCACTTTAAATAAAGATTTTTTTTTTTAAAAAAACAATTCATAAAATCAAACAATGCAAGCAAAATATGTAAAACTAAATATATGTAGGCCCAATAGTTGTCACCTTTATGAATAAACCTCACATTTCCTTATTTGCAAACTCAGTGAATCCTAGACTTTTAGGTCAATTTACATAATCTTCCTGTGGATTTGCACCCATGCTTGTAATTGCACATTGCGAGTACTGCCCCCCGCTGCTCAGCATTTCCATGACTGCTACTTTTGCTATATATTTTGATCTTGTAATTTTATGAATTATTTTGAGCATATGTGGAAAATTGAAGTCATGCATGATGAGAGGCTCTATTATGGCAAATTCAAGCTGCTGAATAACCTTTGGCCTATTGCATATTCTCAGTAGATTGTGACAGACATCATCTTTGCAGAAATACCCTCTGGCATCCAGCTGAGCATTGTTGTTTAGTATTTTGCATTGAAGGAGCTAAACATTTTAAATGAGAAATTAACAAAAGCTGGTAAACTTCCATTTATGTTGGTGTATACTGTACATGTTAGACCCTTTCTAACAAAGCAAATTCCATGTAGCTTTATGTTAATTTGTATAGTATGTGTGTGTGTGTGTGTGTAATAGGGCTCTACAACTGGTACAGAGTTTCTTTATTGTGACATTATGTGTGTTTGTGTACCCAGTACAGTGGGGGAGGATGGGTATAGTTTACTGGCAGTTGGTAATGCTAACATATTGTGGGGTTGATTCACTAAAACAGTTAGTAAATTTCCGCCTGTATCTTCCATACTAAAGGTACCCTTAAGCATTTTATGATGGCCTCCTGATCTGGACTTTAACCAGTTTGAGTAACAATGCAGTATCAATGGGGACGTTTACAACAGCCCTATGCAGACGCTAATAGGATATGTACTATTTACATTGGCCCGTGCTCACTTCAAAAAATCCCTTGGGTTCAGAGCTAAAATTTTGTGTTTTGCGTACTAGGGTAAGATTCTAATCTCATTAGGATCGTATTTCAAACTATGTCTGTAGATGGATTTCTCCTTGTCTCCCACAATGCAAGATTGGATCAACACTCCTAATGATACTGTATTTTTTATTATTATTATACAGAATTTATATAGCGCAGACAGTTTACGCAGCACTTTACAACTTGAGGGTAGACAGTACAACTACAATACACTTTAATACAGTAGGATTCAGAGAACCCTGCTCGTTGGAGCTTATAATCTAAGAGGGAGGGTCAAGAGATACAAGAGGTAATAACTGTGGGGGATGTACTGATGGAGAAAATAAATGTGCAGTTGTTAGGGGCCAGATAGGCTTCTCTGAAGGGATGAGTTTTCAGGGATCGTCTGAAAGTGGACAAAGTAGGAGATAGTCGGACAGATTGGGGTACAGCATTCCAGAAAATGGGCGAGGCTCCAGAAAAGTCCTGGAGGCGAGCATGGGATGAGGTGACAAGGGAGACAGAAAGCAGGAGGTCCTGGGAGGAACAAAGAGAACGATTTGGTTGGTATTTTGATATTAGGTTAGTGATATAGCTGGGGGCCAAGTTGTGGATGGCTTTGTAAGTTATTGTTAGTACAGTGCCTTGAAAAAGTATTCATACCCCTGACATTTTCCACATTTTGTCATGCTACAACCAGATTTTATTGGGATTTTATGTGATAGACCAACACAAAGTGGCACATAATTGTGAAGTGGAAGGAAAATAATTAATGGTTTTCAATTTTTTTTACAAATAAATATGTGAAAATTGTGGCGTGCATTTGCATTCAGCCCCCTTTACTCTGATACCCCTAACTAAAATCGAGTGGAACCACTTGCCTTCAGAAGTCACCTAATTAGTAAATAGAGTCCACCTGTGTGTAATTTAATCTCAGTATAATAACATCTGTTCTATGAAGCCCTCAGAGATTTGTTAGAGAACCTTAGTGAACAAACAGCAATATAAAGCCCAAGGAACACACCAGACAGGTCAGGGATAAAGTTGTGGAGAAGATTCAATCCAGAGTTAGGTTATAAAAAAATATCCCAAGCTTTGAACATCTCACGGAGCACTGTTCACTCCATCATCCGAAAATGGAAAGAGTATGGCACAACTGCAAATCTACCAAGACATGGCTGGGCAAGGAGAGCATTAATCAGAGAAGCAGCCAAGAGGTGCTGCAGAGATCCAAAGCTCAGGTAGGAGAATCTGTTCCCAGGACAACTATTAGTCGTGCACTCCACAAATCTGGCCTTTATGGAAGAGTGGAAAGAAGAAAGCCATTGTTGAAAGAGAGCCATAAGTAGTGTTTTTTGCACTTTGCAAGAAGCCATGTGGGGGACACAGCAAACATGTGGAAGAAGGTGCTCTGATCAGATGAGACCAAAATTGAACTTTTTGGCCTAAAAGTAAAATGCTTTGTGTGGCGGAAAACTAACACTGCATATCACCCTGAACACACCATCCCCACTGTGAAACACGGTGGTGGCAGCATCATGTTATGGGGATGCTTTTCTTCAGCAGTCACAGGGAAGCTGATCAGAGTTCATGGGAAGATGGATGGAGCAAAATACAGGGCAATCTTAGAAGTAAACCTGTTAGAGTCTGCGAAAGACATGAGACTGGGGGATAGGTTCACCTTCTAGCAGGACAACGACCCTAAACATACAGCCAGAGCTACAATGCAATAGTTTAGATCAAAGCATATTCATGTGTTAGAATGTCAAAGTCCAGACCTAAATCCAATTGAGAATCTGTGGCAAGGCTTGAAAATTGCTGTTCACTGATGCTCTCAATCCAATCTGACAGAGTTTGAGCTATTTTGCAAAGAAGAATGGGCAAAAATGTCACTCTCTAGATGTGCAAAGCTGGTAGAGACATCCCCAAAAAGACTTGTGGCTGTAATTGCAGTGAGAGGTGGTTCTACAAAGTATTGACTCAGGGGGGCTGAATACAAATGCACGCCACACTTTTCACATATTTATTTGTAAAAAATGTTTAAAAATGTATAATTTTCCTTCCACTTCACAATTATGTGCCACTTTGTGTTGGTCTATTACATAAAGCCCATACAATACATTCACATTTTTGGTTGTAGCATGAGAAAATGTGTAAAATTTCAAGGAGTATGAATATTTTTCAAGGCACTGTATCTTGAATTGAATTTGTTGGTTGAGTGGCAGCCAATGGAGGGATTGGCAGAGAGGGGTAGCAGATGCTGAGTGGTTTGTAAGGTGAAGGAGCCTGGCAGCAGCATTCATGATTATTATACATTATTATACAGGATTTATATAGCGCCAACAGTTTGCGCAGCGCTTAACAAAATAAAGGCAGACATTACAGTTACATTACAATTTGGTACAAGAGGAATCAGAGGGCCCTGCTCATTAGAGCTTACAATCTAAAAAGGGAGGTGAAATAAATTCTAGAATAAATATTAGGTGGTTACAGATTCCCTCTATTTATTCCATATATGTATTAATTTGTCTATTCCTATAGTTAGCTAGTCTATTAAAACTCTGATAGTTACTGTTGATCGCACAATAATATAAGGTTAGCTATGAAAACAAACACACTGCTTAGTAAAACGTCTTATTTATTTCCCAAGAAAATAGGAAAATGCTAACATGAAAACACTAAAGGAAGATATTACAAAGCATATAACACAAGAACACCAAAGATACTTATCAAGGCTGTTCCCCTAGACATGGTCTCATCAGCTGGGCTCACAATGGTGGTAACAGAGAGAGCTCTCTGTCTCGGTCAGCCCTTTTTATACTTCAATCATACACCGTCCAGATCCAACCTCATTGCCGGCCCAATGTATTTATGGGGCAGTCCTCCTCAATATATTATATTACTGTCCATCCTGCTGTATTGGCTTCTAGGGGCAGCATTGTCCATGTATCATGTCTATGTGCCCTGGGTCCTGTTGATCCTTTGATCTTTGTACCCCACCTTCATCAATCATCCTGGCAGCCATGGCCCTCTTTGAAGAATGTTTTCACACCAATCGATCAGGAGCCAAGCTTTTGTTTTACAAAGCTTTCATGTGCAACTTGTTACATTCCAAAGGCCACCTGTCTGCATCAACCAGGAAGTGAAACTCCAGAAATATGATATTAAACCATGTTGCCTTCCAAAAGGAGGGTCAATTGATACAAAAGGTAATAGCTGTGGGGGATGAGCTGATGGAGGGAGTAAAACAGTGTATTAGTTAGAAGCGGGATAGGCTTCTTTAAAGAGAAGGGTTTTCAGGGATCGTCTAAAGATGGATAGATTAGGGGACAGTCAGACAGATTGGGGTAGGGAATTCCAAAGGATTAGAAAAGCTCTGGAGAAATCCTGGAGGCAAGCATGGGAGGAGGTAACAAGGGAGCCAGAGAGCAGAAGGTCTTGGGAGGACCGAAGAGAACGGCTTGGTTGATATTTTGGGACTAGGTTAGTGATGTAGCTGGGAGCAGAGTTATGGATGGCTTTGTAAATTATTGTTAGTACTTTGAATTGTATTCGTTGGGTGAGTGGAAGCCAGTGGAGGGATTGGCAGAGAGGTCTTGCAGCCGCATTCATTATGGACTGAAGGGGGGATAGTCTATGTAAAGGTAATCCAATGAGGAGGGAGTTGCAGTAGTCGAGGCCAGAGATAACCAGGGAGTGAATTAGAAGCTTGGTGGAGTCATTCGTTAAAAAGGTGCGTATTCTGGAAATGTTGTGGAGGCTAAGGTAGCATGCTTTGGACAGAGATAGGATGTGGGCCTGAAAGAACAGTTCAGAGTCCAAGGTTACCCCTAGCACCCTGGCATGTGGGGACGGACTGATAGATATGCCATTGATGTTGACAGAGAAGTCAGGGGAAGGGGCACGTGGGGGATGAACTATTAAGAACTCGGTTTTAGATAGATTCAGTTTGAGGAAGTGGTTTGACATCCAGGCTGATATGTCTGTTAGTAAATCAGTGATGCGTGAGGAGACTGATGGGGTGAGAGATAGATTTTGGTGTCATCAGCATATAAATGGTAGTAGAAGCCATGGGAGTCTATCAGCTGACCCAGTGAGGATATGTAGACCGGGAATAGTAGAGGTCCAAGGACAGAACCTTGGGGGACCCCAATGGTAAGAGGAGTTGGAGAGGAGGAAGTGGAGTTGTAAGTGACACTGAAGATGCGATTAGATAGGTAAGATTTGAAACAAACGGAGAACACAGCCATGTAGACCAAGCCATTTGAGTTTTTTTAAAGGAGGAGGGGGTGGTCAATTGTATCAAAGGCAGCGGAAAGGTCCAAGAGTAAGAGTACGGAATAATGACCGTTGGTTTTGGCTGTTAGTAAGTCGTTTGTGAGTTTTAGGAGGGCAGTTTTTGTGGAGTGCTGTGGGCGAAATCCAGACTGAAGTGGATCAAGAAGGTTATTCTCAATGAGGTGGTCGCTCAGTCGGCTGTAGACTAAACGTTCAAGTTTGGAGGCAAAAGGGAGTAAAGAGATGGGTCTAGTGAGGCCTTTTTTGGTATGGGAGTGACTAGTGCATGTTTTAGAGGGTTGGGGAAGATGCCAGTAGAGAATGAGAGTTCGAAGATATGAGTTAAAGAGTGTAGGATAGAGCCAGATGGACTGAAGGGGGGATAGCCTATTTAAAGTTAAGTCAATGAGGAGAGAGTTGCAGTAGTCGAGGCGAGAGATAGGAAGAGGCGTATCTTGGAGATGTTGCGAAGGTTAGGGCGGCAAGCTTTGGACAGCGATTGGATGTGTGGCCGAAAGGATAGTTCAGAGTCCAGGATTACACCTAGGACATTGGCATGGGGGGATTGGTTGATTTTGACAGAAAGATCAGGGGAAGAGACATTTGGGGGAGGATAGGTGGAGTTTGAGGAAGTGATGTGACATTGAGGCTGATATGTCTGTTAGTAAGTTGGTGATGCATGAGGAGACTGATGGAGTTAGCTGGGGGGTAGAGAGATAGATTTGAGTGCCAATCACGTAGAAATGGTATTGAAAGCCATGGGAGGTAATCAACTGACCCAGGGAGGTGGTGTAGATTGAGAAAAGGAGAAGAGAAGAACTGAACCTTGGGGGACCCCGACTGAGAAATTAAGAGGAGAGGAGGAAGTAAAGTTGTAAGTGACACTGAAGGTGCGGTGGTATAGGTAGGATGAGAAACAATGAAGAGTATGGTCAAGGAGACCAAAGGAGAGGAGTTTTTTTTTTGAGGAGGGAGTGGTCCACTGTATCAAAGGCAGCAGAGAGGTCCAGGAGGGGTAGTACAGAATAATGTCCATTGGTTTTAGCCATTAGTAGGTCGTTTGTGAGCTTAACCGCTTAGCAACCACCCCATGCACATATACCGCTTTGTGCTTGACACTTCCGGAACTGGAACGTCCTCCCGCTGTATCCAGCTAGTCTACCGGACACAATGTCTGCCGGGACCCGCCGATCATCGAGAGAAATGCAGAACGGCGGTCTGCTTATGTAAACAAGGCAGACCGCCGTTCTGTGAGAGGGGAATTTACTGATCCTGTGTTTCTGCTGAGCAGGAACACTGATCTTTACATTCCTCCAGTCAAAGCACATTCCCCACAGTTAGTAAGCACTCCCAGGGAACACATTTAACCCTTTGATCGCCCATGATGTTAACCCCTTCCCTGCCAGTATCATTAGTAAAGTGACAGTGCATATTTTTTTAGCACTGATCACTGCATTTGTGTCACTGGTCCCCAAAAAGTGTCAAAAGTGTCAGTTAGGTGTCTAATATGTCTGCCGCAATATCACAGATCGATATAAGTCTCTGATCGCTACCATTACTAGTAAAAAAATAAAATAAAAAATAAATAAATAAGAATATACCATACTTTATAGATGCTATAACTTTTGTGCAAACCATTCAATATACGCATATTGGGATTTTTTTACCAAAAATATGTAGCAGAATACATATTGGACTAAATTGATGAAGAAATTCGATTTTTTTATTGGGTATGTTATTATAGCAGAAAGTAAAAAAAATATTGTTTTTTTTTTTTCAAAATTGTCAGCTCTTTTATTTGTATATAGTGCAAAAAAGAAAAACCGCAGAGGTAAACAAATACCACCAAAAGAAGGCTCTATTTAGATTGTACCTGTGAACATGGGGTGTTAAGTGGGGGTTTCTGCGCATTGGCAATCTCCTCACGTATTGTATCATATAAACTCTAAACTTAAAAGGAGAAGTTTGGGGTTTATAAAAAAACAAACCTTTTGTATCCACCTCTATGACAGTCACTGCTGTTAGCGATCGCTTGACTGCTGATCGCTCAGTTCTCGGTCTTCTCAGAGTGGAGCGCAGTGACTGTTAGTCACTGCGCTCCACTCTGCCCCTCCAGCGCTGACTGATGCACCAGGCTGGAGGGGGGCAGGCACAGCTGGATTTGGCTCTAAGTCGATACGCTAGGAGCTGGAACCAGCTGTCAAACAGGCAGCTGGATGAATATCATCAATATGGTCAGGATGCTTCCAAAGCCTGAAAGCCTTGTCAGGAATCTCATACAGCAAGTGCTAATTCCCTTGCAGCAGGTGCTCATTTTCATGCGTATGTACAGGGTTGTGAGCATAGAAGCTTTACAAGATGTGCAAGGACAAAAATGTGCACGCATAGAAGCACGCTCGGGCCTCAATGCACTCGTGTGTGCCTACAGATTCTGTCTCCCAACCTCCAGTTTGAACCTGAGATCTGCCTAGCCTATTTGCTGGATTACAATACAAACTAAAATTCGAATAAAAAGAATTATATAAGTGAAGCTGCTGTTACAAAGGTGCTAAACCTTAAGGAATGGATATACAAGTCTTAACAGCTCTAGTGGAATATATGTTTAATGTGTAAACACGATTAAAGTGCAAAGTGCAATAAACATATACTAAACGGTGAATAATACAATAAAAATAAAGTGGCAGGTGCTCCCAACGGCAATTCAAGTATCCAGGTTTGAAAGGAAGTTTCAGAGAACACGCTCACAGAATACACTACCCTCTTGTGACCCCACTCACCAGAGCTTATGTACACTCAGCTTTGCAGTCCAGGGGTCAAAAAACGCTTAATGAGATCACGTTGTATGGATCCAAGGTTAGAGGGGCTCCCACAAACAATTTGCATACGGAACAAAGAGGATGATATATGTTTAAAAGAAGAGAGAAAAAAAGCTTATAGTGAAGTACTGCCGACACTGGGTAACTGCACATTAACAAAACGCCACTCATGAGACGGCTTGAAAAAAACAGGCATCAGTGTGTCCCGGGTTTGCATCTGCAGCGTGCGTTCCACGGATACTGGAAGTTGCGTCACTGGTATGTAAAACCGGAAATACATCGACGCGTCTCGCCCCTCCTCCAGGGCGTCATCAAGGACATTATTATTACACTTGGCACTTTAATCGTGTTTACACATTTAATATATATTCCACTTGCGCTGTTAAGACTTGTATTTGCTGGATTGTCTTCAGCTCTGGCTCCTGCATTCTGAGTTCCCGAAAGTCTGCTTACCTTGTTACTGACCCTGCTATGCCTGACACCTCTCTTTGGATCACCTCTGCCTTTTATGTCTGCTGTGTATGTATTCTGCTCAGCTGTGTTATCAACCCCAGCTTGGAATACTGACCACGATTTTGCCTCCTGACTTGGTAACTCAGTGCCAGCATGTTGCCGACTCCTGACTGTTTCTGACCTGAACTTGATTGTGATCCTGCACCTGTTTGTCTGTTGCCAAACATAGCCTGTGACCTTACTCCTTACTGCCACTGGGAGGACTCCTGTGTTTCCAAGCTCAAGCTCACTGCTCCTGCTTCCTGGCACCTGTGCCCTTCCGCTGCCCTCACAGTCCTTGACTCCACTAAAAGGGATGCTTGGAAAGGAATTGTGCAGAAGCCATCCTTGTCATCTTGGGCTCCACGGTCTGGTACGGGACACCGCTATTACCTGCTATAAGCCGACTCTGGATCACAGGAGTGCAAAAATAAGTGCATTTCTGTGATGCACAAGAGAAAAATGCCAAAAAAGCTTTACCCATACTTATTTTTTAAGAAACCCAAATAAATAATTTTACTAAAGCATCTCAAACAGTTTATAGTTTGTAATTATATGTTTACATGGAGCCTGGATATTTGCTAATTATGCAGCCAGGCGTTGCTTCCTGTGTAGCAATATTGCACAGTAATTGGGATTTGCTAAGGCTAAATAAAAAAACAATGGGACTTTCTGCTACCTTTTCATATAGTTGATCACCAGCTCCTCTCCTTGGTCAGTCTCCTACCCTATATGCCTTTAGATGATCTCTCCCATTTTGGTTTTAAGCTCCATGAGCAGGGCCCTCTTAATCCATCTGTATTGAACTGCCTTGCAACTGTACTGTATCCCTTTATATTGTATTGATTTGCCAGCAGCTTCCTTGGAGCGGTGAAGGAGCGGTAAACTCACCGCTCCTCCACCACTGCTCCCCATTGAAATCAATGGGGCAGCGCTGCGATACTGCCGACCAAACGCCGCTCCAGTGGCATTTTTTCAGGCAGATTTAACCCATTTTCGGCCGCTAGCGGGGGGTTAAAACTGCCCTGCTAGAATCCGAATAGCTCCGCTAAAATGACGGTAAAGCGGCACTAAAAATGGCGCCGCTTTCCCGCTGATGCCCTAGGCGGCGCGGTGTGAAAGGGCTCTGAAAGTATACTTTTCCTTTAAAGTCAATTTCCAAAGAGAAAAAAGAAGCTGCCATTGCTGACTTCCTTTTGAAAAATCAAGTAGCTTAGCTGCTATGGCCTCAGCTTTTTCTGAATCACTGACCTAGAATAAGTATGCAGGCCACGGAAGATAGAGTTCTTACCTGCATATTTCACTGGATGCATGATTTAAAGTTTTGAAAAGGTCACTTAGACAGCCAGGCAACTAGCACATGCAAAACAAATCTCAGAAATGGCAGCCTCCATTTTTCTCTCAGGAAAGATTTACTTTTTAAAGCTAAACTGTTAAAAAGGGGAGTCTTTGGAATAGAAAGGTAGCAGAAAAGTCTCCAATTAGCAGTGAGTTTACATATTTTTATTTAACCACTGACCGTGCTATAGCCGAATGATGGCTACAGCATGGTCGTCCAGTTCCTCTGGACACTATTGATCATAGATTGAGGTAAAGAGCCAATCAGCTGCTCTTTACCACGTGATCAGCTGTGTCCAATAACAGCTGATCATGGAGGTAAACAGAAGCTGGTAATTGGCACTCCTTTCCTCATGCTGACAGCATAAGGAGAGGAGAAGAGAACTGATAACCGGCTTGTGTAAAATAGACATGTACACTGATAATCAGGGCACTGGTTATCAGTGTCCTAAATATCAGTGCAGTCCCAACAGTGCCCACCAGTGCTGCCAATGAGTGCCCATCAGTGTCACCTATCAGTGCCCATCATTGCTGCCTCATCAGTGCAGCCCATCATTGCTGCCTCATCAGTGCCCATCAGTACTGCCCCATAAGTGCCCATCAGTGCAGATCATCACTGCACACTGCACATCATTGAAAGAGAAAAATTACCTGTTTGCAAAATTTTATAAAAAACTATTAAACAGTTTTTTTTTTCAAAATTTTCGGACTTTATTCAATTTTATTAGCAAAAAAAAAAAAAAAACCCCATGGTGATTAAGTACCACCAAAAGAAAGCTCTATTTGTGTGACATAAATGATACAATTTTAGTTTTGGTACAGTATTGCATGATTCACACTAATAGCTGAAAATTGGCCTGAGCCCAGTAGGCAAGTGGTTAAAGTCTAACACCAGCTGGGAGAAGAAAGTGGTTATCGCTAGCGATAATTGCAAGAGAATCCGGCAGGCTGGTTGTACCTAAGTTGATCAATTGATCAACTTGGTACATCCAGCCTGCCCATTAAAGGTTTGAATCTTGGCCGGTTTCTGCTAAACCGTCCGAGATGCGAATCGTGTATGGCCGACCTTAGCAGCTCTGAACTTTTTTGCCTTTTTAGTGATAGAGTTTTAGATATGAAACTAGAGCAAAAACATTTATGCTGAAAGAATAAAGTGCCTTTAAATTTCATTGTATGGCCAAAATCGAATTTCTGTATTTTATTTTTTTACGGTTTAAGTAATCCTCAATAACTACAGACCATTTTGGAATTATCTCTCAAATTTTAATATTAAACAATTATTTTTCTGCTCCTGTGTCAGGTATAAAGAATGTTCTAATTAGACAGGAAGGTTCAGGGAGATACACTAATGCTCCATGTTATGACTAGCTATTAAGTGTGTCGCCCTTTTCACATAGGAAATAATTGGGAAGGTTTTTGCTTAACTAGGTCAATTTTTGAATAAAAACTTCACAAGTGAAGTGAGAATAAAGAAGCTTTGATTAGCAGAAGACTTGCTGCTCATTTTGTCACAATGGCTAATTAATGTGAAGTCAATGCAAATTCAAATGCTTGTTATTGCTGCCACTGTAATTGTAATAATCACAAGGTTAAAATCCAATTTAATGCCTAAAATATATGTCAGCTAAAGTAGACGATGCTACTGCTGTAATATTTGACATGATGCATATTTGTCTTAAATTTTGACTTGCTGAAAATGAAAGCCTGCACCATTAGTACTAAACTTTCATCATTAAATAAACTTTCTATAATGGAATGATAAAGAAACATATGTATTATAAATTAATTATATATTATAAATTAATTATCCAAAATCCCCCCTCTTTTTACAGAGAAATACCATGGGCAGAGAGAGCTCCATAGAAAAGTCAGAAGGTTAGTAGTTGTTAGTCATTTCAACTAGACATTTAGCCGGTGAAGAACACTGTACTAGTACAAGGACTGAGCTCTATTCTAGGGATCAGGCCTGGTCCGTTAGAGGCGTAACTAGAACCTTCAGGGCCCCAGTTGGTAGAGGCGTAACTAGAACCTTCAGGGCCCCAGTGGTAGAAACCATGAAGGGTCCTTACTGACCTGTGGTTCCAGTGCCCTTCCCTCTCTTTACTCCCACGGCGGGGCCCTTTATTACAGTTCCACAGCAAGATCCTTTACATGTTCTGCAGCAGGCCCCCTTCCTGCCGTGTTGGGTATGGTTGCCACCTTTTCTTTAAGCCAAACTCGAATGCTTTAGCGACGCACAGCATTTTTATTTTATAGCATACACTATACATATACTTTGTGATTAAATAACATTTCTAACCGTATGGATTTAATAACAAGAGTCCCCCTTTACATCAGAGTCCACAGAGTTCCCCCTTTACATCAGAGTCCGCAGAGTTCACCCTTTACATCTGAACTATCAGTGTTCCCCCTTTACATTTGAACTCGCAGAGTTCCCTTACATAGTAAGGGGGGACTCTGCACACTCGGATGTAAGGGAGGACTCTAGGGACTCTAATGTAAGGAGGAACACTGAGAACTCTGATGTAAGGAGGGGGCTCACAGTTCCCAGAATCCTCCTTACATCAGAGTTCCCAGAGCCCCCCCTTACATCAGAGTTTGCTGAGCCCCACTTACATCAGAGTTCGCAGAGCCCCCCTTACATCAGAGTCCACAGAATTTCACTTTAAGGGGGAGCTCTGTGAACTTTAATGTAAGGGGTGCTCTGGGAACCTTTATTTGAAGGGGGCTCTGATGAAAGGGGGTATTCTGTGGACTCTAGTGTAAAGGGGAACTCTGATAAAAGGGGGTCTCTGCTTACCAAAGCCCCCACTTACACCAGAGTCTGCAGAGCCCCCCTTACACCATAGTCTGCAGAGCCCCCCTTAAATCAAAGTCCACGGATCCCCTTACATCAGTGTCAACCAAATTTCACTGAGCGAGCTCTGTGAATTTTAATGTAAAGGGGAACTCTGATGTAAGGGGTGCTCTGGGAACCCTGATTTCAGGGGGGGGGGTTCTGATATAAGAGGGAATGCTGCAGACTCTAGTGTGAAGGGGAACTCTGATGAAAGAGGGTCTCTGCTCACCAAAGCCCCTACTTACATATAAGTCCCCCTTACATTAGTGTATTCAGAGGCAGGAGAGAAAAGGGGAGGCACTTCGGTCACCATGGATGGTGAGCTCACTCACCCCAGGATGGGGGCTCTGGAAGTCTGCATACTTCCTCCACAATGTAGTTGCTGGCTGCTGAGCTTTTTCTGCCAACTCATCCCCTTTCTGAGCACAGTGCTGCCGGTGATTGGAGTGTGGACGGGGCCATGGGCACACACAGAAGGAGAGAGGCGGGAGGAGAAGCAGATCCAACTTTCTCTCTCCTCTCGCATCTGTGTGTGGGGGGGGGGGGGGAGCTGCCAGTGCTGGCTCTGTGCAGTGTAACAGAGAGTGTAACAGACACGCTCTGCTAACAACTGAAGCCAGCAGCCCTGCCGTGGAACCACAGTCCGGGGTCTTGGGGCCCCCCCACAGATTCGGAACACCGAAGCCCAGTTGCAACTGTGACCTTTGTGACCCTGGTAGTTTCCGCCACTGTTTCTTAGTTTTAACAAGTGTCTGGAGCATAGCGCAGCATTTATAACCTTAGGGGTAAATTATTAATCTTAACTCTGTTCTTTTATTATATCACCATGGTGTAATACAATGTGTGATTGATTGATTTATGATCCAAAACATAATGGGGGTGTGATCGTTTGTGAAATCACCCTGTTCTAATTTACATATTCCAATAACTGTCTTGCCAAGAATTCTGGGACAGGTAATAAATGTTCAAGTTATGTGGTTAAAGGTGGTAATTGTTAAATCTCTAGGGTAAAGATATTAAAAGGACATTACTTTTTTGCATGATTTTTGCATATTTCTTACACTTAAATGATTCAGATCATCAAACAAATTTTAATATTACACAAAGATAACCTGAGTAAATCCAAGATGCAGTTTTTTAATTATTATTTCATTTATTAAGGGAAAAAAAAATACAAAAAGCCACACATCATGCCACAATCTAAAAAAATTCAAGAACAGATTAGAAACAAAATAGGATTTTTATAACAGCTTACCTGCAAAATCCCTTTCTTCGAGTACATCACGGGACACAGAGCCACAGTATTTACTGATGGGTTATATAGGCACCATTAGGTGATGGACACTGGCACACCCTAGACAGGAAGTTTAGCCCCCTATATAACCCCTCCCCTTACTGGGAGTACCTCAGTTTTGTAGCAAAGCAATATATGTGTATTAGAAGAGGGGAGAGACCTCTGTGCCCCATTATGTACTTGAAGAAAAGGATTTTACAGGTAAGCTGTTATAAAAATCCTATTTTCTTTTTCGTACATCACAGGACACAGAGCCACAGTATTTACTGATGGGATGTCCCAGAGCAATGCTATCTGAGGGGAGGGAGACACAAAAAAAGTAGGGTACAATCAGACACGAGGACCTTGTACTGCTGCCTGCAGCACGCTGTGCCCAAAGGCACGATATCCTCATGTCTTCTCACATCCACCTGATAGAATCTGGTGAATGTATGGACTGAAGACCAAGTTGTGGCCTTGCAGATTTGAGCCATGGAGGCCTGGTAATGCACTGCCCATGAAGCACTAACAGCTCTGGTGGAGTGCGCTTTGATTTGAAAAGGTGGAACTTTCCTTTTCAAAACATAAGCTTTAACAATTACCTGTCAAATTCACTTAGCATTGGTAGATTTCGATGCCGCCTGTCCTTTTTTAGGACCTTCGGGCAACACAAACAAAACATCAGTTTTGCGAATCTGAGCAGTCGCTTCCAAATAGGTTTTAACCACTCTCACTACATCCAGAGAATGTAGTGACTTTTCTTCTGTGGAACAGGGATCTGGAAAAAATGAAGGCAGAACAATATCCTGGTTTAGATGAAAACCTGAATCCACCTTCGGTAGAAAGCTAGGATGAGGAAGCAATACTACTCTATTCTTATGAATAATTAAATATGGCTCTTTGCAAGAAAGAGCCGCCAATTCTGATACCCTTCTTGCAGAAGAAATGGCTACCAGAAAAATTCCTTGTCAAAACCACCAAGGGAATATGTCGTATCGGCTCAAAAGGCTGCTTCTGTAATGCAGACAGAACAAAATTCAAGTCCCAGGGGTTCAGGGGAGCTCTTACTGGTGGACAGTGGCGGAATTATAGGGGTCGCCAAGATCGCCATGGCGACCGGGCCCCTTGCTGCAGGGGCCTTTGAGGCCCCCCAATACTCGTTGATAGGAGGGGAGGCTGTGAGAAGCTCCCCGATCGTCAGCCGAATTGTAATCTGTGCAGGGAGCTCCTCACATACCTCGTGTGCTGTGCTGTGCTCTTTGTCTCCCCCTACAGTGCAGTACCCGGCAGGAAGAAGGTAAATGTCTGCCGTTTTTTTTTAAAAAGACTATCTACTGTATGTGTGTTTATATGTGTGTGCATGCATGTGTGTGGGGGTGTGTGTGCATGCATGTGTGTGTGTGTGTGTGCATGCATGCATGTGTGTGTGTGTGTGGGGGGGGGGGGGTGTGGGGGTGTGCATCATGTTGGAAGCAGAGGATGTGGGTGAGTGATTAGTGTCCAGCTACACAATGCTATAACTGATATCAGTGCTGTGCAGGGCGGTCAGTGTGTCTGCTCTCTTTATGTTTCTTCCGCTGGTGACCACCCTGGAAAACTCTCCCTTCCACCAGCAGTCAGCAGCTGCAGGAAGGAAATACAGACAGACAATCAGTTCTAGTAAATGCGCCCCCCCCCTGTTCCCACCATCCATGTGCGGAGTTCCCGGGTCTGTACACCCGCTGTGCCCAGTATGAGGGGTTCCCACCATCCCTGTGCTGAGTTCCCAGGTCTGTATACCTGCTATGCCCATTATGAGGGGTTCCCACCATCCCTGTGCTGAGTTCCCAGGTCTGTATACCTGCTGTGCCCATTATGAGGGGTTCCACTTCCCACCATGTCCGTGCGGAGTTCCCGGGTCTGTACACCTGCTGTGCTGAGTATGAGTGGTTCCCACCATCCCTGTGCCGAGTTCCCGGGTCTGTACCCCCGCTGTGCCCAGTATGAGGGGTTCCCACCATCCCTGTGCTGAGTTCCCGGGTCTGTACCCCCGCTGTGCCCAGTATGAGGGGTTCCCACCATCCCTGTGCTGAGTTCCCGGGTCTGTACCCCCGCTGTGCCCAGTATGAGGGGTTCCCACCATCCCTGTGCTGAGTTCATGGGTCTGTACCCCCGCTGTGCCCAGTATGAGGGTTCCCACCATCCCTGTGCTGAGTTCCCGGGTCTGTGCCCAGTATGAGGGGTTCCCACCATCCCTGTGCTGAGGTCCCGGGTCTGTACCCCCGCTGTGCCCAGTATGAGGGGTTCCCACCATCCCTGTGCTGAGTTCCCGGGTCTGTACACCCGCTGTGCCCAGTATGAGGGGTTCCCTCCATCCCTGTGCTGAGTTCCCGGGTCTGTACACCTGCTGTGCCCATTATGAGGGATTCCCACCATCCCTGTGCCGAGTTCCAGGGTCTGTATACCTGCTGTGCCCATTATGAGGGATTTCCACCATCCCTGTGCTGAGTTCCCGGGTCTGTACACCTGATGTGCCCATTATGAGGTGTTCCCATTGATAGGTTGCACTGATGGGGGTGGCCATGGGCACTGATAGGTGCCTTGATTATCTGTGTACATATCCCTATGTACATGGCCGGCCTAGAGCACACATCAGTCAGGGGCGCCGTACCAATGCCCCCCCACCACCTCCAGGCTCAATGACTGACTCTGCCCCCCCCCCCAAAATGGTAGCAATCTATAAAAAGGTGGGGTATACATGGGCAGGGCAAAGGGGGTGGAGTCAAAGGGGGCGGCAAAATGAGGTTTCGCCTAGGGTGTCAAAAATCCTTGCACCAGCCCTGTGTGCATGCATGTGTGTGGGGTGTGCATGCATGTTTGTGTGGGGGTGTGTGCATGCATGTGTGGGGGGGGGGGTGCATGCATGTGTGTGGGTGTGCATGCGTGTGTGTGTGTGTGTGTGTGCATTCATGTGTGTGTGTGTGTGTGGG
This sequence comes from Lithobates sylvaticus, assembly GCA_028564925.1. Lineage (NCBI taxonomy): Eukaryota > Metazoa > Chordata > Amphibia > Anura > Ranidae > Lithobates > Lithobates sylvaticus. The sequence goes on along the minus strand of CM053033.1, from coordinate 63,961,550 downwards.
GGGGGGGGTGTGCATGCATATGTGTGGGGGTGTGCGAGTGGGCGGTGGGGATTCACAGCGGCGGCATTTGATGGCACAGTGGCGGCATTTGATGGCACAGTGGCAGAGTTTGATGGGCACAGTGGCGACATTTGATGGGTACAGTGGTGGCGTTTGATGGTACAGTGGCTGCAATTGATAGGCACAGTGGCGACATTTGATGGTACAGTGGTGGCGTTTGATGGTACAGTGGCTGCATTTGATGGGCGCAGTGGCGACATTTGATGGCACAGTGGTGGCGTTTGATGGTACAGTGGCTGCAATTGATGTTTTTATTTCTGAATTTTTCAGTTTGCTTGCGCCCCCCTAAAAATTTTGAGCACCAGCTGTCACTGGTTTATGTGTGTGTGTGTGTATATATATATATATATATATATATAAAATATATATATAGTGTGTGTGTTTTTATATAAAAATGAAGAAATCGGTTCCTTTATATGCAGCCACCCACTTGTGACCAGGCCCTGGTGTTCCAACATCGGCCTTGGAGTAAAGAGCTTTGTCCGGAGGTCGGGGGGGGGGGGGCCCTCCATGGTTTCTTGCATCGGGGCCCTGAGGGTTCTAGTTACGCCACTGCTGGTGGATTAAGCCACGTTACCCCCTGTATAAAGCTTCAGACCAAAGAATGCAAAGCAAGTGGATGTTGAAACAATATCGACAAGGCCGAGACCTGGCCCTAGATAGTACTCAACGCCAGCTTCATCTCTAACCCCATTTGCAGAAAAGCAAGGATTCTCCCTATGACATACTTTCTGGGATGCCAACCCCTGGATTCACACCAGGAGACATATGCCTTCCAGACTGTATAATACATGACTCTGTAAGCTGGCTTCCTTGCACTAATCAAGGTAGAAATGACTGGGCCTGAAAGCCCATGACTCTTCAGAATGTGGGTTTCAATGGCCAAACCGTTAAATTTAGTGTTTGTAAGGTAGGATGTAAAACTGGTCCCTGCGATAGCAGGTCTGGACGTGGTCCATGGGGACCTTACCGCCCTCTTCACTATTTCTACATACCAAGATTTTCTGGGCCACGCTGTTGCTGTGGCATTGTCGGATTGGATCCTGACAGGACAACCCTGCAACCTGAATGTCCAGGCCTTTAGGGCCAGGTACGCAGCATGAATCTTTAGAATGTTGATGGGTAAGGTCCTCTCGGTTTTGGACCATATCCCTTGGACAGTCGTCTCTTCCAGAACTGCTCCCCAACCCGAAAGGCTGGCATTTGTTGTTACCACCTTCCAGGTAACTGGTGAAAAGGATTTCCCTTTCCGCAGATTCTCGGGTACCAACCACCAACTGAGGCTCTGACACATTATTGGTGACAATCGCATCGGAAAATCTAGCACCTGGACTTTCTTGTTCCAGGCAGACAGGATACTGTTTTGCAGCAGTCTTGAATGAAACTGAGCATAGGGAACCGCTTCGAATGAAGCCACCATCTTTCTCAACAACCTCATACAAAGGCGAATAGAAGGACCCTTATTTGCCCTGACTACCTGAACCAGCTCCTTTATTGCACTGATTTTTGCCTGGGGTAAAAACACCCTCTTCTGGGTTGTATCTATGACCAGACCCAAGTACTCTAGTCTTCCTACTGGTTTTAAAGAAGACTTCTCTAGGTTGAGGACCCAAACTAGGTATTCCAGGTAGTTGACTGTGGTGACCAAGCTTTGGTCTAAGCGGGCTACCGACCAGTCTATTAAGAGCAGGTCATCTAGGTACGCTATAACCATTATTCCATGGGCCCTTAACCTGGCCAGAGGAGGAGCCAGGACCTTTGTGAAAACCCGAGGTGCAGTAGCTCGACCGAAAGGCAGAACTACAAACTGAAAATTATGTTTTTCCACTTCGAAACGCAGATATTTCTGAAGATCGGGGAAAATAGGTACATGCAGGTATGCATCCTTGATGTCTATTGATGCCAGAAGTTCTCCTCCTTGTAGGATGGGGACTACTGATCGGATTGATTCCGTTTGAAAAGATCTAATTTTTAGGAACTGGTTTAGATCCTTGAAATCTAGGATGGGTCTGACATCTCCATTTGGATTTGGCACCGTGAAAAGGTTTGAATAAAACCCCAATCTCTTGCATGGGAACCACCATAATTACTTTTTGCGATAAAAGTCGCTCCAACGCTTGAAAGAGAGACTTCATTTTCCCTGGGTCTTTGGGAACATTTGATCTGAGGAAACGAGGAGACGGGAATTCTCGGAACTCTAGTTTGTAACCTAGAGTTATTGTGGAGACCACCCATCTGTCCTGAAAATCCTCCTGCCAGACACTTGAGGACTGTAGAAGTCTTCCCCCCACTCGAACGAGCGGGGGTGCCCCTTCATAAAGAGGCTTTAAAATTCTGTCTTATAGATTTCCTCCCCCAGGACTTATTTTGTCCCTGGGGTTGACTCTGAGATTTACCTCTTGAACCTGACGGTGGAGGCCGTTGCGACTGCCTGGAGGCTGATGCCCCTGGCACTGGAGAAAGAGCCCATTTAAATGAGGGACGTTTACTCCTTTTCTTAACTGGCAAAAGGGTACTTTTCCCACTTGAGATTTTTGGGATATAATTGTCCAAATCCTCCCCAAACAGCCTTACACCACGGACTGGGAAAACCAGCCATGACCAATTTTTAAACCATAAGATTCTAGGCATATGCACCAACCCAAGTGTAAGGCGAGAGGTCTGAAGTATAGAATCTCTGATTGCGTCACCTGCAAAACACAAAGCCGCTGGCAGGTTGGCTAACTCCGGGCCTGCTGTTCAGGGAAAACCTTGAGCACCTGCTTCAAGTGGTCTCTCAAGGATTGACGTACCCCAATTTCCACCACTGCAGGTTGAGCTACTCAACCTGCTAAGGAAAAAAAGTTTTTTTAAAAGGAATTCAAATTTTTTATCGGTTGGATTCCCAAGGCATTTGAGCGTTGTCAATAGGACAAGTCAGACTTTTATCCACAAAGGATATAGTGGCATCAATTGCCGGTATACCCCACATCAAGTGTTGAAAACTTTTTAGGAGGGAAAAAAATGTTTATCTGGTATCCACTCAGAATAAAAAAAGCTTTTCCAGCAAGAAATGAACAGGAAAAGCATGCGCAGCTTGAGGAGGCTTCAGTGAATCCAAACAAGATGTGGGTTTTTCCACCGACTCAGTTACGGGTAACTTAAATGTGGAGCGGACCATTTCAGTAAGAGATTGCACCAGCAATTTCTCAGCCTGTGAAGCTGAAGAGGGTCCTTCCCCACTTGATTCCTCAGAAGAGGAGTCATCAGTCTCATCCCGGTCCTCTGAGGGGGATTCGTCTCCCCTTTCCCAGAGTTCCTCTGTTTGAGGGTCCTGGGTGGTAGAAGGGGAACTAATGCGTTTTCTTCCACTTTGTGAAGATACGATTAAGGTCTTTGATCTTTCCTCTAATCCATTTATGGTTGAGGAAAAAAACAGTCAAGTTCCTCCACCCCAAACTTGCTCATCCATGTCTTTATAGACCTTGTTTGTGAATTAGAATGGTAAACCATTTCCATAGACACACTCCTAAACCTTGTGGTCAACCTTCCCAGAAGAGTTGAAGCTGTTATAGCTGCAAAGGGTTGGCCAACTCAATATTGAACCCTACGGACTAAGACTGGGATGCCATTAAATTCCAAGTGTCTCTAAAGCCCCATACACACGCGCGGATTATCCGAGGACCAGGTCCGTCAGACCATGTCCGTCATACTTTGTCTGATGTTGGTTTTGCGTACACACGGTCGGACAAAGTTGTCGGAAAATCCGATCATTCTGAACGTGGTGACGTTTGTTGCCTACGACGGGACTACGTAGAGGCTAGTAGCCAATATCTTTGGTCTTGTAATGAGATCTGAGCATGCGTAGCACTTTGTCCGGTCGGAATTCGCTACACACGATCGGATTTGGTGTGATCGGACTTTGTTGTCAAAAAATCTATCCAGCAGGAGATAGGACTTTGTCCGTCAGACAATCTGATGGAAACTGTCCGATGGTGCCTACACACGGTCTGATTTTCCGACAACATTGTCCGATAGGACAGAATCCATCGGAAAATCCTACCGTGTGTATGGGGCTTAATGCCGCGTACACATGAAGGGACTATCCCGCGGGATTGTCCGATGGACTCAAGTCCACCGGACAATCCCCTCGTGTGTGGGCGCTGGCGGACTTTTTGGTGCCAAAAGTCCGGCGGACTAGGTTTTAAGTTTTGTTTTAAAATTGTCCACTGGACTTGGCAGTCCGGCGGACAATCCCGCCGTTAGTAGGCTAGTCCGGCGGACTTTTGAAATGAACGGATTGTCCGCCGGAGAAGTCCGGGCGTGTGTGGGCAAGTCACACGCTCGGAAGTCCGGGGGCGTGTGTGGGGAAGTCCGCCGGACAAAGTCCGAACGTGTGTACGCGGCATAAGTCACCATAAGGACCTGTTTTCATGTAAGATGCTCTCTGAAGAGCCATCCATGTGTGAATCGGTCTTCAGAGAGCATTTGACAGGTAGTAAGTAGTTGTATCACCTCCTCACCACCTGCTTTCATCCCCTGGACCCAGCCCAAGCAACCCTTTTCACTTGAATGGGTCAAAATCGTCAGGCATACAATGGGTATAATTCCTGCTACAGCTGCGAAGCTAAGCATCACAGCCATGGCAGGTTTACACCCCCAGCCAATGCCTCTGCAGCTAAAAGGGTAGTGATTGAGGATTGGTGAAAATGTGACTCAACCACAAGGTTTTACCATCCCCCAACCTCACGTGTGATGAGCCCTGATAGTGCAGCCAGTCACAGTTCTCACCACCACCACATCTGCTACAGTGCCGCCAGACGAGAGTAGCTAGAGTCAGTGTTCATGATTAGCCTGTTTTTGCCTGTTGCCTGGACCAGTTCCTTGTCCGTATGCTGACCTTGTCTCTGCCTGTGTCTGAATTGAGCCATCTGCACGTCTAAAAAAGCTATGTTCTTGCGAGACACCAGTCCCAGCCACCCCCTGTGGGCAATTGCACTCCTGGAACCAAAGGAACTCTTTTTTCTTCTTCCTTTCTTTAGCCTTCTTTACTTCCTGGCCAGTGAACATAGCCTTTCTGGGGGCAGCCACATATCAGTAGGCTAGACTTGCTTGGCTTATAGCTACTGCAAATGTTATAGGTGATGATACACTAAGCAATATTCCCTGACCACTTGTGTAGAGGCGATCATTACAATACATTGGTTTTGATACTATTGGTTGATTTGTGTGATACACAAGATACAATGTCCAGTGCATAATCGGTCCAGACATCGAAAAAGTCTCACACACGTGGTAACACCATATTCAGAAAGAATAGCAAAATGTGTTTTGGTTTGTAATTCTAAGTATGTGTTTTTTGTGTTTTATATATAGCAAAAAATAAAAAACCCAGTAGTGATTAAATACCACCAAAAGTAAGCTCTATCTGTCTCAAAAAAAATACTAAAAATATTATTTGGGTACAGTGTTGAATGACTAAGTAATTGTCATTCAAAGTGTGGCAGCGCTGAAAACGTCAAAATTGCCTGGGCAGGAAGGAGGTAAAAATGTCCAGTATTGAGGTGGTTAAGGATGAACAAAAGTATATGTAGCGCTGGGCTCCTGACGAGCCAGCGCTATGTGTTTTGTAAATTTAATGTTCCTGAAAGCACAGTTGGGTTTTGGGGTTAATTATACCAAATTATGGTTTCAGTACCAGTCTGGCTGGATTGTACTGGGTTCTGCTTGACCATAGGTGTCACTGTCACTTCTGGCAAGCATGAGAACACAGTTTGGCTGGGCGTATTGGGTGCCAATCTCTCTCGGAACCAACCAGTGAGAGTGTCGTCTTGCTGTGCATTCTGGGAGAAGGTACTTAAGGTAGTGCTTCCGGGTTCCGGTCCAGAAGAGCTTTCTGTCTGTTTGGTCCTGGTCCTCCTGACCAGCCCTCAGGGCCCTCATGGCCTGGGGTGCGGATCTATCCAATTCCGAGTCTCGGGGCTGGCTAGCCCGAGGCACAGTAACTGGAGGGAGGATTCCAAGGTGGTCCGGTGCCGTCCCGCCTGTGGAGAGGCCCAGCAACTGAGAACGCAACCAGGGGAGGACTCTTCGGGCGAAGGCCACGCACAAGGCTGGTTCCTCAGTAAGAGCCTGGAAGCTAAGTTGAAAGACACCAAGTCAATCTACACTCGTACGGTATCGCTGGGCCGACTGCAAGATACTGGGTTCCTTAAGTTTGACTACATCCTTCAGTTACAACCAAGTCTGTGACAGAGACTTTATTCACAAGTTCTACAACCAAGTCTGTGGCAGAGACTTTGCTTTATTTGAACACTCTATCGGCTGCTAGGCCTGGTGAGAGAAGGTTTATCCAATAGCTGTGAAAATACAGTTGTGAGTGACTATTCTCTGGATTTATATAGTGAGCGACTTTCAGTTTGAGCAGTTCCAAGAGTACCTAAACTTTCTACCTAAACCCTCTATCCCTATTGAGAGACTGTGTTTTGTCTACCCTCTTTTGCAAATAAAAATCCCACGGTTCTTTGGACCATCTACCTCGGGAAACTCCTAGACGCACACTAGGTCAAGAATGTAACGGTAGGCCCAAATTAAACCAGCAGCTCCTTCGGAGGTTAGTGCTACATGTAAAATGACGAAATTGCTAGCAGACAGGTTCTTTCTTGCAGAAGAGGCATATGCTATGTGTCTTCTGCAATAAAACAAACTTACCTGCCTGTTTGTCTTCTTTAGAATGTACACTGAGCTGCAGCTCCTTGCATATTCTGCCAAAATTAACAAACTTGCGTACTCATTTGTCAGAGTTATGTGATTCCCTCGGACCGATCAAGAACACCCAGTACCCAGAAGAACCTTACATGTTGATGCCTTGGGGGGGGGGGGGGGTGAGGGAAGGTGAGTATCTGTTGACTTGAGTCCTTCTTTAAGGTTTTCTGAGTCCCCCCTGTAAGTTTTGTTACCTTTTATCCTGCTGTTATTTTTCAGCCTATAGTCAGATGGACAATTGTTTATTTTTTTTATTAGTTACATTATTAGTTAAAGCCTTTATCCCAAAAAGGAAAAAAAACTGTTTCTGTAACTGCTTAAAATGTGCTAACTAGAGCTAGGCTTTATCTAAATATACTAGTCCATCTAACACTAACATCTTTAGACAGTTCTGCTTTTCAAGGGGGTTTCTGGTGCTCCTTCGTAGGGAGAAGAGCCACCCTAAAGCCCCATACACACGCGCGGATTATCCGAGGACCAGGTCCGTCAGACCCGTATACAGAAGATGCTAGTAGCCAATAGCTTTGGCTTGTAATGTGATCTGAGCATGCGTAGCACTTTGTCCGGTCGGAATTCGCTACACACGGTCTGATTTTCTGACAACATTGTCCGATAGGACAGAATCCATCGGAAAATCCTACCGTGTGTATGGGGCTTAAGACAGAAGATGTGTTACTGGCAAACTGAAAATTGAAAACGAATGAAGCCACAACATCTATGGATTGGTATGCTGCAACATATAACATTTTTTGGAGGGGTTTAGATACACTTTAGGGTTTACAAAGACTGTGGAATCCTGACCTGCAGAGTTTTCCCTCCAGAGTATTCTGTGGGTAGGGAAGGCTCCCCATTGGCAGAACACAATAACACTGCAGGAGTGATTCCCCCATCCACAGGTCAGCAGGTGAGAGGGTGTGTGGGGACAGGCTGGGGAGAGAGGTCTGTCAGCAGGGGGGTGTGAGATGGTCATGGAGGGATATTAATCAGCGGGTGGGGGGAGTAACTGGGGGTGATATCTTTTGGAGTAGGGTCTGTCATCTGCAGGTTGGGAAATTGTCACCTGTGACATAAGTTGAAGGGAGGTGGCTAACATGAGAAGTGTCTGGGGAGTGACCTGGTTGGTGGTGAGTTTGAAATGAATAATGTGTTTCAAGTTTCTTTCACATTTGCGGTAATGCTTACTGCCCTCTGAAAAGTGATCTGTGATGGATTGCTTTTCAACGAATGGCCCCATTTAAATCAATAGGCGTGTTTGACAGGCGGTGCTGCCTGTCAAACTCTGCATGCTCCAAGCTGAGTGTGTCAGCTTGTATTTAAACTGGCCGCTCTGTATGTAGCTTCTGACAGGCTGTGCAAGGAGCCCTGTATCTCCAGGACCATATGATGATAGGAGCCCCAAACTTTGACCAGTGGTGGGGTAGGTCTTCAGCTACACCCCCCCCAAACCTGTCACCTCTGGTCGCCGAGCCACGAACCTCAAAGTCAATTGTTTTTTTTGTGATTTTTCTTTTTTCTAGGCAAATGGGCCTATCTTAAGGTAAGGGGCCTCGAGCTGCAGCTCCAATAGCCCCTATGTTAATCCGGCCCTACTTGTCCGTAGTCTGTCACCCACTCTATCATCTTTTTGTTTTAAAAAACAATGTAATGCTGTTGGGCTCTTTTTGCATGCCTAAGGTGTTGACATCACTTGTTTTTCTTCAGCTAATTACACTCTTTCAGGCTGGGTGTGTGGTCTGCAGTGTTGGTCATCTTACTTTAAAAAAGTAATTAGTTAAGTTACAAATTACTTCTCCCAAAAAGTAATTGCGTTAGTAACTCGGGTACTACATTGGAAAAGTAATTAGTTACTCAGCAAAGTAACTGTGACAGCGGTGGTACTTGAGGGGGTGGCAGCGGTGGTACTTGAGGGGGTGGTGGTGGTGTACTTGGGGGGGGGGTGGCAGTGGTGGTGGTGTACAGTACTTATGGGGGTGGCAGCGGTGGTGGTGCCATCCTCTCCCACCACCACCTCTGCCTCTTACTGATCCCATCCCCCACCACCACTGATCTCATCCCTACCCTATCCCCCCCATCAACTCTGTTGTAGAAGTGATGGTGGGTGGGTAGGGATGGGATCAGTAAGAAGCATAGGTGGTGGAGGACTTGGGATGGATCGATTGCACTGCAATTCGAATCGTCAGACAGTCACTTACTTGAATGCCTCCAGGGATGCCTTTCCTCATGGGGAGAGAGAGACCCTCCCCTTCACTCGATTGGTGTCAGCTGACTTCATTTTTTAGTGTGAAAAAATGGGAACTGCATTACCATGAGGGGAAGAGTAATCAGTTAGATTACTCGTTACTCTCTAAAGTAACTGCATTAAGTAACTCCGTTTATTTTAACTGAGTTACTTACATCACTGGTGGTCTGTATGTTGTGCCACCAAGAAAATCATAGAAAAGTGTGGCGTACTGTATAAATGCATTGGGCCACTAGTTCTGGGAATCTATAGCAATTAAATAGATGACTTTTAATATAATTACATCCTGTTCATGGTCATAGCCCAACACTTCTACCAAACTGATGCTGTTGGAGAAGCAAACAACTAATTAGCTGCAGTGAAAGTCTCCTCCTTTGTCACAGCAGCATAGTAATGTAGAAATATATATACAGACATGGACACATTTGTTTGGACACTTCCACAAACATAGAACAACACAACATTTTCTCTGAAGTAACCTGAAACTGACAATTTCATATCCATGGACAAATTTGTGGGTACCCTTCCTTGGAAAAGAAAAACCCATAGTTTTCTCTGAAATAGCTTAAAAATAGCAAAAGTAATTATTTGGTAATAAAAATCATACTTTGCTTGTGATATTTGAGTCAACTGAATATTTTAACCACTTCCTGCCTGTAGGACGTCATATGAGATATCTGGATGATGCTTGCCTTTTCAGCCAGCGATTCCCTCTCATGTAAAGCCATCCTAGTGGCTGATTAGATGCTGGATTACTTTTACAGGAAGTGGGAGCGACCACCTCCCACGGCACCTCTCTGGGCTCTCCTGTGTGATCGGAGAGCCCAGAATCTGATCCTGTGGCCTCAGGTGTGAACTTACTGGTCCCCGGCCATCTCTATTAACCTGGGAGGCCAGAAGCAATGTCATGACGTCACTTCTGGCTCTGGCAGATGTAAACACTGCCTTTTCTTCCTGGAAAGCAGAGATCTTTTTTTTTTTTTTTAATCTCATGCTTTACAGGGTAGAGGAGATATCTGAGGTATTATAGACCCCAGATGTTAAATAAGACCTGTGATGCCTTATTTCTATCATAAAATAAAAATAAAGTAAAGAAAATATGTGCACCCGTCTCCTCATGCTAGCAACTCAGAAGCAAACGCATTATGTAGATTGCACCCTATGGAAATGGTGTTCGCAGCACACATGTGAGGTATTGCCGCGGAAATTATAGCGAGAGCAATAAATAATTCTAGCGCTGGATCTCCTCTGAAACTCTAAACTGGTAACCTGTAATACATTTTTAAAGTGTTGCCCATGGATATTTTTAAGCATGCACAATTTTAAGTGCAACATGTCTCGGGGAACATCATCTTTTATATTTTGCCCAAAAACTGGGTTATATATTGTGCTTTTTTGCATTAAAATTCATTAATGTGTATTTTTTCCTCCCTTTAGAATGTAAGCTCTACGAACAGGGCCCTCCTGTCCCTTCTGTATTGAACTGTACTGTAATTGTGCTGTCCCCCCTCTACATTGTAAAGTGCTGTGTAAACTGTTGGTGCTATATAAGTCGTGTACAATATATTAATCGTGTATAATAATTATTTCCCAAAAAATTGTGCTGAAAAATTACTTTGCAAATACCGTGTGACATAAAAAAAAAACGTCCTTTTTATTGTCTAGGGTCTCTGCTAAAAAACATACAGTATATAATGTTTGGGGGTTCTGAGTAATTTTCTAGCAAAAAAATACAGATTTTTATATCATTTAGGAGAGAAATATAAGAATTTGCCTGAGTGGGAACTGGTTAAAATATAAAACACATTAAAGAAAAATTGGCATGGACAAAAAAAGATGGTATGTTTAATTTAATTTAATTGGTAGAGGCAATCACTACTACCAAATAATTTCTGTAGCTCTTAACCACTTCAGCCCCAGAAGAATTTACCCCCCTTCCTGACCAGGCCATTTTTTGCGATACAGCACTGTGTCAGTTTAACGGACAATTGCGCGGTCAAGAGACATTGTACCCAAACAAAATTCATGTCCTTTCTTCCCCACAAATAGAGCTTTATTTTGGTGGTATTTGATCACCTCTGCGGTTTTTATTTTTTGCAATATAAAGAAAAAAAGAGCGACAAGTTTTAAAAAAAAAAACAATATTTTTTACATTTTGCTATAATAAATATCCCAAAATAAAAACCAAAAAAAAGTGAATTTCTTCACCAGTTTAGGCCTTGTATTCTTCTACATATTTTTGGTAAAAAAAAAATCGCAACGTAGCGTATATTGATTGGTTTGCACAAAAGTTATAGCGTCGACAAAATAGGGGATAGATTTATGGCATTTTTTTATTATTTTTTTTTAAACTGGTAATGGCGGGGATCTGTGATTTTTATCGGAACTGCAACAATGCAACAGACACATCTAACACTTTTGACACTTTTTTGGGACCAGGGACATTTATACAGCGATCAGAGCTAAACATAGCCACTGATTACTGTATAAATGTCACTGGCAGGGGAGGGATTAACACTAGGGGGCGAGAAAGGGGTTAAATGTGTTCCCTGGATGTGTTCTAACTGTGGGGGGAATATGGCCGACTAGAGGAGAGAGATCATTGTTCCTACTTAGTAGGAACACACAATCTCTCTCCTCTCCCCTGACAGAACCGGGATTTGTGTGTTTACACACACACAGATCCCGGTTCTCGCTCTGTCACGAGCCCGGCGGTCATTGCTACAGCGTCTTAAAGAGCTGACATACAGCTACGGCGGCTCATGCAGGGGAGCCATCCTGCCGCAGTATACCTGCGGCGGCTGGTCGAGAAGGGGTTAAAGAGGATCTTCAGTCAGATGTGCCAACATTAAAAGTCAGCAGCTACAAAAACTGTAGGTGCTGAGTTTTAATAAACAGACACTTACTTGTCCAGGGATCCAGCACTGTCCTCACCCGGACTGATTCTTCATCGGTCTTTGGGTCCCTGGCATCTTAACTCAAGGCAGCTGGCTGTGACTGTAGCTTCAGTGCGCTTTATGAATGGTCCTACAGCCTTCTGGGACCTTTGACGTGTCCCAGAAGGTTCAGAGCAGGGAGAGGAGAAGAGAACTTTCACTCGGATCGCCTAGGCAATCTAAGTGGAAGTGGGAGCGGGTACCAGTCAAAACTAGGTTCCTGCTCCCCCCCTAAAATAAATAATCCAAATGTGGTAGAGGAGATGGTGGGAGAAGGACAAGAATAACTTCCCCTTGTGGAGCAATTTGCTCCAGCTGTTTGAGGTTTGAACGGTGCTTTGTCCATATTGCATGTTGGATAGAATTAAGATCAGGGCTTATGGAAGGCCATTTCGGAATAGTACATTGTTTTGTTCCTAGCCATTCCTGTGTGTTAGCACAGTGTTTTGGGTCATTATGTTTTAGGACCCATGACCTAAAACAGAGCTTTCTGCTACTGAGCAGTATGCTCCACAATTTCTTGATAATCTTAAAGAGGAGTTTCGCTTTAAAAATTAAAAGTCAGCAGCTACACATACTGTAGCTGCTGACTTTTAACATTAGGACGCTTACCTGTCCTGGAGTCCAGCGATGGTGGCACCACAGCCGATGTTTACATTGGCTGGTCGGGTGCTCCTGCCACCATTGCTGGTAAGGGAACCCGGCAGCGTAGCCTTTCAGCTTCAGGGCCGGGTCCCTACTGTGCATGCGCGAAGTGCGCTGCGTTTTCTCATTGGCCCAACAGAAGGGGAGGGAGGAGGAGGAGGGCTGAGCTGCTGACATACTTCGCTGCGGCCCGGTCTCCCGGAAGTGGGGACAGGATACCTGTAAAAAACAGATACTCGCTCCCCTCTGAAAGGGGGAGGAATCAGATAAGCGGAAGTTCCAATTTTGTTGTGCCCTGCACAGATTCAGGGCACCTTATGACAGTGGCTGCATAGCAGCTCCAAAACATTGCCAAGCCTCCTATTACTTTTCTTTGAAAGACTAATTTTTTCATCCATTAACATAGTAATGTGACTTACTAAAATGCTCCAGTTTTCTCTCATCTGTCCAAAGGACATTCTCCCAGATACATTGTGGCTGGTCAATATGCATTTTAGAAAAATTCAGTCTCTATAATGTATTTTCTTTCTACAGTGGAGTTACATTTTTTGCAACTTTTTGTACTCTATATCCTAAACTTGACCTTGAGAGTATGATTCACACTTATCTTAGTAATTAGGCATTCTATAATTCACACAAACAAGTTTTCAACTTCCTTCATGGTTTTATAAATCCCCCTAATGAGGCTATGCTATTTCATAACGTCTGTGTAATTAATACTATGACCCAGAGTCCTCTGATTTATGTTGTGTAAATGCTACACGGAAATATGAATATAGCTACAGAAAAACCTTTTTTTTTTTTATTATTTCAATTTACGAGTCCCCATCTGGTTTATATAATAAGAAACATTACAAACAGGTATTACTGACTAGAGAAAGTAATTAAACTTTGGAACAGTTACCAGCTGATCTTAGCTAAATTACATAATGTACAGTATGTTGCATTCGTTAGCAGCACTGAGGGTCAATCAGGTCTCAGTGGATATACTGCAATGGTTGTATGTTATATAGTCATGAAAATTATGAAAGACATTTATTGATCATGCAGGCATATTTGCGGTGAAATTATCTGGTGGCATGTTGTTATTAGGATATTGGCTGGGCTAATGAATATTAAGTGATTAAGAGAACTAGTAACAGAGAAGGAAGCAGAGAGCATTTCTGAAATATAAAGAGTACTGCAATGAAAGCATTTTTATTCTATAAAAAATATCACAGAGCTGTATTTGAGAAAAAAAAAAATTCAGACTGGCTTTAAAATGACACTATATTGCCAAAAGTATTGGGGCACCTGCCTTTACACACACATGAACTTTAATGGCATCCCCGTCTTAGTCCATAGGGTTCAATATTGAGTTGGCCCATCCTTAGCAGCTATAACAGCTTCAACTCTTCTGGGAAGGCCGTCCACAAGGTTTAGGAGTGTGTCTGTAGGAATGTTTGACCAGCCAGACCATTCCAGAAGTGCATTTGTGAGGTCAGGCACTGATGTTGGACGAGAGCATGGACTGCGAGCCACGCAGTCCAAGCTCTAATTCATCCCAAAGATGTTCTATCCGGTTGAGGTTAGGTTAGTGCAGGCCAGTCGAGTTCCTCCACCCTAAACTTGCCCATCCATGTCTTTATGAATCTTGCTTTGTGCACTTTTGCGCAGTCATGTTGGAACAGGAAGAGGCCATCCCCAAAATGTTCCCACAAAGTTGGGAGCAGGAAATTGTCCAAAATGTCTTGGTATGCTGGCGCCTTAAGAGTTCCCATCACTGGAACTAAGGGGCCATACCCAACCCCTGAAAAACCACCCCACACATAATGTCCTCTCCACCAAATGATTTGGACCAGTGCACAAAGCAAGGTCCATAAAGACATGGATGAGCGAGTTTGGAGTGGAGGAACTTGACTGGCTTGCACAGATTCCTGACCTCAACCTCATAGAACACCTTTGGGATGAATTAGAGTGGAGACTGCGAGCCAGAACTTCTTGTCCACATCAGTGCCTGACCTCACAAATGGGCTTTTGGAAGATTAGTCAAAATTCCCATAGACACACTTCTAAACCTTATGGACAGCCTTCTCAGAAGAGTTGAAGCTGTTATAGCTGCAAAGGGTGGGTCAACTTAATATTGAACCCTACAGACTAGAACTGGGATGCCATTAAAGTTCATGTGCGTCGTGTAAAGGCAGGCATCCCAATACTTTTGGCAATATAGTGTATTAAATAACTAGGTTACAATCCAAGTAAGATACCTATTTTATTTATGCTGAACTCCAGGAATGATTTTTTTTTTTTATCTTTTAGTGGTCCGGGTTGGTTCCATCTAATCCTTCATATCATGGATCTGGAGAGCTGCTAGGGATGCAGAAATTGTCTTTAGTAACCTGTGATACATATAGTCAGTGCGGGTCTCTTGTGGAAGCTGCTGGAGCTCGACTTGCCTTTTGTATGCTGAACACCGTGGCACAACACCTCTGACATTAAGAGAACATATTTTTTACTAAATACAAGGCATTCTGTCATTAGGCAATGCGGACGGAAAGCACAGATAACAGCCTATATTAAACAGTTTCTAAAAAAAAAATAACTTAGTTCTATGCACATCTGGGTTCACTGTCGCAATGGCATTATGGAGAAGGAGATTGTGAACTGTATGCATGGGTGTGCGCAGCCTATTGCATTAGGGTGTGCACCCTAAATCTCAAAAATGCATGCATGTGTGTGTGTGTGTCGACATATGATATATATATATATATATATATATATATATATATATCTCTCTAACCCCAGCAAATTGATCTCCCTGCTGGCACAGTGAAAGAGAAGAGCATAGACACTTCTCTTATGGCAGAGCCGGTAAGAGGTAGATCTTTCACATGTTCCTGCTGCTACACAGAGCGATAATACTAATGCACATTAGGTGATTAGGGTGTGCCTGGGCACACCCGGGAAACACCCTGTGCGCACACCTATGACTGTATGCCTCTGATTCTTTTAGCTTACGATAGTGACAACAGTGGACCATGCCTTCTGTTAGCATGGGCGCTCAAAATTTCAACCGGCTATGTTTAACACAGTGACAATGAAAACACACACCTGGGAGACAGTCATCACTCCATAACTAGAGGCTTTTTTACAAAGATGTTTAACTTCTTGCTGACCGCCCACTGTCAAATGAAGGCGGGACGGTGCAGCTCTTGTGGCGGGCCACCGTCATATGACGGCGCTCGCTTTTTGGCCACTAGGGGGCGCGCGCGCGCCGCGTAGCTGGGAAGCCGATGCGCGTGCCCGGCGGCCGCGATGACCGCCAGGCACCCGCGATTGCCCGGTAATTGAGCAGGACGTGGATCTGTGTGTGTAAAAACACAGATCCACGTCCTGTCAGAGGAGAGGAGACCGATGGTGTGTCCCTTGTACATAGGGACACCGATCGGTCCCCTCCCCCAGTCAGTCCCCTCCCCCCACAGTTAGAATCACTCATATAGGGAACATATTAACCCCTGCAGCGCCCCCTAGTGTTAACCCCTTCCCTGCCAGTCACATTTATACAGTAATCAATGCATTTTTATAGCATGGATCGCTGTATAAATGTAAATGGTCCCAAAAATGTGTCAAAAGTGTCCGATATGTCCGCCGCAATGTCGCAGTCACGATAAAAATCGCAAATCGCCGCCATTACTAGTAAAAAAAAAAAATAATAATAAAAATGCTATAAATCTTTCCCCTATTTTGTAGACGCTATAACTTTTGCGCAAACCAATCAATAGACGCTTATTGCGATTTTTTTTTACCAAAAATATGTAGAAGAATCGTATCGGTCTAAACTGAGGAAAAAATTTGTTTAAAAAAAAAAAAAATTGGATATTTATTATAATAAAAAGTAAAAAATATTGCGTTTTTTCAAACTTGTCCCTCTTAATTTGTTTATAGCGCAAGAAATAAACAAATACCACCAAAATAAAGCTCTATTTGTGGGGATAAAATGATAAAAATTTTCTTTGGGTACAGCGTTGCATGACCGCGCAATTGTCATTCAAAATGCGACAGCGCTGAAAGCTGAAAAATGGCCTGGTCAGGAAGGGGGTGTTCGTACCTGGTAGGCAAGTGGTTAAAAAGACAAAAAAAAAAAAGACTAAAAGTTACTATTGAAATTACATAACTACATGCAAAGAGCATTCAGTGTTTTTTTTAGGCTAGACTGCTATTACCTTAACCTCCATCTCTACCACCTCCCCAGCTGTTGCCCAATAAATGAAGATTTATACACACTTTGCTACCTGAAATTTAATGGGCAAGAGCTGCAAATGGCTGCTGAGAATCACCTTTAATACCTTTTGAGAAGAGAAGAGGAGATACCCTTTATAAAGGGAGTAGCTCCCAGGAGTCCATAGAATTTGACGTCAGAGAAGAAGGGCAACTTCTTGTAAAAAGGCACGCACAAGGAGTGCAGAGCCAAAGTGTTAGAACGAGGACATACAAGACAAGACAAGCTCTGTCTTGGGGTGAGCCCAAACTTAACATTTTCTACTGTTTTTTTTTTTTTTTTTTTAATTCCCATAGTTTACAGATGAACCCAACTGGACAATCTGTAAATAGCTCATACAGGCTTATTCAACCAGGCAAGCAACAGTGATATTGCAAAAAAGTATTAAACTTGCAGCTACCAAGTTTCAGGTTACTAATGTCATATCAATGATATGAATCCTGATTTTGAGTAATAGGTTACTACTATTTGTACATTTTGTTGCTCATCACTAAAACAATGTCAATTTATTGTGATTTTGTGTGTGTGTGTGTGTGTGTGTGTTTGTGTGTGTATCTAAAAGATATGCTTTCTTGAACTATACAAAGCTGGACTATTGTCAGACTAGTTTAAACTAGAAATGGCTAGTAATCCAGTAGCTAATTAGAAGTCTATTATAAGCTTTTCTCTTGTATATTATTAGTTCTAAGACTGTGACCTATGTGGTAATCCTAAAAATCCTTCAGCTCTTTTTCACCAGTTCTATAACTGTTTTTAACTTAAAGCACACCTGTGAGCATTTAAAAGTTGATTCATCAGCTTCGAGTATACCCCTTTCTAATGGGTTTGTTGGATGCCCTTTTGCTGCCATAGCAAGTCGCTGTAATAAAAATGTCTTACCCACCAGAGGGTAGATGAGGGCAATGCCCTTACAGATGAACTAACTAAAAAGACTGCACTTACACCATAACCAGAAGAGCCTTCTAACCAATTTCTTGCAGTATGTGATGTCACTCAGCATGCTTTTTTCTTGGAAATTTTCATGGATCTTCAATCATCCACCTCAGCGGTTGAAAGGAGATCCTGGGAAAATGTGGGGTGTATAACATCAAAAGAGGTCTGGCTTACCTAGCC
Organism: Lithobates sylvaticus; assembly: GCA_028564925.1. Taxonomy (NCBI): domain Eukaryota; kingdom Metazoa; phylum Chordata; class Amphibia; order Anura; family Ranidae; genus Lithobates; species Lithobates sylvaticus. The sequence continues at coordinate 63,943,555 of CM053033.1, read as the reverse complement.
ACTATGTCTCACGGAGAGGCAGAATAATGAATCTGATACAACTTCAATGGTATGCTTCAGGGCCCAGCCTGAATATTTATCAGGTTCCAGCCAATCCCTGGATAGGGGAAGTTTCCAGAAGGGGGCCAGAGTGTGAATAAATTGTCTTAGACACTGGAGAGCAGGGTTCCTTCTCCCCAGGAGGGATCCAGAAGTGCAGTGCTACTGCTGCCAGACAACCCATGGATTGGACAACTGCCCAAGGAAGCTTCAGAGGTGCTAGAATCAAAGACTCAAATGGACTATGTCCAGAATTGACTGCAGAACCAAACCACAAGGGATCCAATCCTGAGAGGCAAGTAGTGACTTTAAGTTCAAGCCTGAGACTGAGTGCTGCATGCCGATGTTGCGCTTTGGCATGGTGTAACCAGATGCCTAAAGACTTGCCCCATGGTCTTCAGCTGTGGGGGCCCTGGACTATTCACTCTTGGCTACTACTACTACTGCTAAATGACTGTCCTCCGCTCACTAATTATTGCTGAGTGTTTTATTGGAGGTATCCCATGCCAAGGCTCCCATGCCCTAACCCATCTCTATCAGCAATAAACAATAAAAAAAAGACAACCCCTAAACTGTTATTTGGAGTCAAAGTGGATCGCCAGTTGCTTGGGAGGCTGATGACACTTGTGCTGTTTGGGCGAGAACCAGTTACATTCAGCGACCCCAGGCATAGGTAGCGCTACAGAAACATTTGCCAAAGCCTCTCCTTGACTACAGATTGATTTTATACAGCTGTCTAAATGTGTGTTGTATGAGTATGAACTTATATGTGTTGATGCTTTCTTTGAGTCAATAGACTCCAGGCTACTTGCCAGGAAAGTAGCACAGCACACATTTTATGGCACAGGTAAAGTAGCCGATAATGGCAGAATTGGGAATAGATCAGCCTTTCTTCTTATGGCAAGTGGTAGAGTTGAGTATAAAATTTTACTTTAACTGCTTGCCGACCAGCCGCCGTCATTAGGCTTCGGCAGGTTGGCATGGCTGTGCGAATTGCCATAGGTGTACAACAGCCGCTTTAGAAGCTATAGGGGGTGCCAGAGCCGATGCACGTGGCCGGCGACCAGAGATCGCTCCTCAGAGAGCCAGAATGGGGATCTGTCAATGTAAGCAGACCTTGTGATCAGGAACAGCAATCTTTCTCCTTCTCCAGTCAGTACACAGCCCCCACAGTTAGAAACACCCCCCTAGGGAGCACTTAACCCCTTGATCGCCCCCTAGTGTTAACCCCATCCCTGCCAGTGACATTTATACAGTAATCAGTGGCTATTTTTAGCTCTGATCCCTGTATAAATGTCACTGGTCCCAAAAGAGTGTCAAAAGTGTCTGATCTGTCAGCCACAATTTTTCGCAGTCGCGCTAAAAATCGCAGATCGCCTCCATTACTAGTAAAAAATAAATAATAAAAATGCCATAAATCTATCCCCTATTTTGTAGACGCTATAACTTTTGTGCAAACCAACCAATATACGATTATTGCGATTTTTTTTTTTTTTACCAAAAATACGTAGAATACATATTGGCCTAAACTGATGAAGAAATAATTTTTTTCCATTTTTTGGGGGATATTTCTTATAGCAAAAAGTTAAAAATATTGTGTTTTTTTTTTCAAAATTGTCGCTTTTTTTTGGTTTATAGCACAAAAAATAAAAATCGCAGAGGTGATCAAATACCACCAAAAGAAAGCTCTGTTGTCGGTTAAAGCAACGCAGTGCCGTATTGCAGAAAAAGGCCTGGTCATTAAGAGGGTAAATCCTTCCGGGACTGTGGTAGTTAAAAAAAAGCAAAGGTTTGTGAGCAGACGGGCAAAAATGGACTGCTAATACTAACTACTTTGGGTAAGTTTGTGATCACGGCACTACCAATGGAGAAATCTGCTCCATATCTTGTAATTGTTTGTGTTTCCCAACGAGGTTAGAAATCTTATGGATGCAGAGTGGTTGCTGTAACACCACTTTGCATTTGCTCAGCTGGTTGTTTTCACTGAAAAGAGACTAAGGCCCCTTTCACACTGGGGCGGTGCGGGCGTTGGCGCTAAAGCAGCGCTATATTTAGAGCTGCTTTCCCGTCGTTTTAGCAGCGGTATTCGGCCGCTAGTGGGGCGGTTTTAACCCCCGCTAGCAGATGAAAAAGGGTTAAAACCACCCGCAAAGCGCGGCTGCAGCGGCGCTTTGCCGGCGGTATAGCCGTGCTGCCCCATTGATTTCAATGGGTAGGAGCGGTATAGGAGCAGTGTATTCACCGCTCCAAAGATGCTGCTAGCAGGACTTTTTTTTACCGTCCTGCTAGTGCACCGCTCCAGTGTGAAAGCCCTCGGGCTTTCACACTGGAGTGAAAGGACCCACTTTTTTCAGGAGCTATACAGGCGCTATTTTTAGCGCTGTAGCGCCTGAAAACGATTCAGTGTGAAAGGGGCCTAATAGCATTCCAATGGGTGAAGAGCCTAATGCTTGTGTTGTTTCCTCTGCTCCAACTTTATCATGCTACCGCAAGAGATTTTAACTTATCGTACTGTTGGGTGTATAGTCATGTGGCAATTACTGTGGGCTCCCTTTGGTAGTAGATCCTTTGAACTACTCAGAAATGTCAGATTTTCTGTCTGAAGAAGTTCTGTTTAGCAAAAATGTTACTAGATCTTGAAACAAAGATACAATTTTAAAGCTGGCAGGCCTATTACATCCTTTTGATTTTGTCTTTGAATTAGGCTCAAACATTCATTGCCATACTGAGAGTTGTTAAGATATAAATGAGTGTCCCAATCCATGCTTTTTACAAGAAATCCATGCTGCTTACAGGAAAAGATTAGGATGTACCCGTTCGAGGGCTACATCTGTTCAGCTTTGGTAGAAACACTAAAACTTATTTCTCTATTTTGTTAATGGTACTGACAAGGGATCTTTTTTATATTTCACTAATGAAGAGAACAATAGAACTGATTATAGGTTTCATTTATTTTCAGGTTTGGCTTTTATAATGTTCATGCCTCATCACACTAATCAGTCACTGATTCGGCCTTTAGGGTTCCTATTTCCTCTGTGGTTACAAGTCTTACAAGTTCTAAACGTTCTGGAAATATCCTATTCTGCTGTTAGCGCAAATGCTCAACTATCATTTAAAAAAAAAACAGCACTCCTCTGTTTAATGATTACAAAATACAAAAATGTAAACACATTAAAGTGGTCTAAATTAATAGTGTAAACGATCCAAAGTGCAGTTGTGCTCCCCGTGCCACTCTGTTAAAGTCCACTATAACACACAGTTCATGTAAATCCTTAAAGTGCCTTTCTGTAGAATCCACTCTGATACACAGTTCACATCATGCCATCCTCAGTGTCTCCAAACTTCATTAGGCACAAACATAGGCGTGTGCACAGTGTGTGTCAGGTGTGCCTGGGCATTCCCTAATCACCCTGTGCTATGTAAATTCCCCCTTTTTCTTGGCTGCAGAGAAAGGGACTGGGAAATCTCTGTCCTCAGTCCCTTTCTCTGTCTCAAAAGTAAGACATTAGGGGCCTGTTTAGACCCCTGATATTTAACCAAAGCCCTCAAAGGCTCCTCAAAAATAAAAAAATAAAAATAAAAAGACTATTACATTTTTTTTTTGAAAAATAAAAAAATTGTAAAAAAAAAAAATTAACAAAATTTGAAATATAAACTATTGGCACCAATCTCAGCCCTACTGACATTGTCAATTGCTCTACTGACCCCAATCTCAGCCCTTCTGAAACCGTCCATCACCCTACTGCTATACATATATATATATTTATGGTTTAGAGCCCTATGGCTGATACGTGTAGAGATGACATACAGGTTTAACACAAAACTTACCACATGAAATGGACCTGAAAGTGTGCCTTGGTCTATCGTATGGTACACCAAAATAAGGGGGCATACCCTAGATAAGGAATGATGAAATGATAGTGGCTATGCAATTATGTGAAATGAGTATTCTGTTTAGGAGTAAGAATACTTGAGAAATGCCCTGAAAAGGGGAAGGGAGGGTAGGTATCTCGCACAGGAAACCGACAAAGACCGGCAGCCTGTGGGCTGGTTAAATACCCCCCGGGCTCCTCCCATAATTTCAGGCCACCATACTGGCCTTCTTATTTATGGTTTGGAGCCCTATGGCCGATACGTGTAGAGATGACATACAGGTTTACCACAAAACTTACCACATGAAATGGACCTGAAAGTGTGCCTTGGTCTATCGTATGGTACACCAATATAAGGGGGCAAAACATTCAGGTAGGAAATAGCTTTATTGGTCTGAGACAAGTCACTGGGTAAGCTTGGCAAATGCCTGGGCCATTTCCACTTGTGGATTAGGTATGTAGCGGGCGAAGCAGGCTGACTTCCTTCTGCCTAGCTTCTTAATGATGTGGTCCGGGATGCCTTGCCGGGATGCTGTTGAGGCTGCCCCAATCCGTAATGAATGCCCGGAGTACAGACTGGGGTTTATGTGTAGGTTGCTGAGGAGAATCCGGGTATGTTTCATGAACTGAGACGTGTTAAGAGGTTTCACAGGAAAGGGCAGAAGAGGACTGGTGTCTGACTGATTGGACAGAAGTGTTAACAACCGATTCAGTGTGGTGACTGGACACCAGTTGTTGTGGGTCCTAAAGAAGTGTATGTCTGTTCCTGCGCCTAGCTGCTGCGTCTTTGACACAGCCAGGTGTAGGATGAAATGATCCTGGTGGCAGACTAAGTTACTTTTACGTAACACTGGGCCTGAAGGGTGGCTACAGGTAAATTCACTGGGTCGTAGGAACCCATAGAAAGCCAAGTGTATGGCGGCTTGTAGGAACAGACTGGGAAAGAGACCGAACGGAGACGTGTCCAGGATGGGTGTCCAGGACACCAGCCAGGTACAGCCGTATGGTGTTGTGGGACAATGTCAAGTGGGTGTGACAGTAGGAAATAAAGGCTAGTATCTGTTTGACACTGGACGGTTCTCTGGGGTGTTGAGACAAGAACTTGTTGAATGCCCTCCAGGCTGTCTGATAGGCCTTGCGCGTATTGCGGGAGAGTGATGAGTTGATGAGGTTGGTTGCTGTCTGTAGATGCTGGGTTAATCCAGGGTCAGCTGTGACCAGTCCGGCATAGTAGCCGACAGGGGACTGGCTCCAGGCATCTGCTTGAAAAAGGAAACTTAGTTAAAACGGGAAAGCGCATCTGCTGCCAGATTGCGCTTCCCCGGGATGAACGAGCAGTAGATGTTGAATTGGTGCTGAAGGGATAACTGTACCAGCCTACGTAGGAAGGACATGACGTGCCTGGACTTGGACCTGCCTTTGCTAATGATTTCCAGGTTGTCGGTTGTAAAGGCTATTGTCTGCCCGGACCAGCTGTGGCCCCACAGGTGAGCAGCTGCCACAATGGGGTAGAGCTCAAAGAGGGCAGATGTTGTGGTAAAGCCAGGTATTGCTAGTGCCTGTGGAGGCCAGGGTGCTGCAAACCATAAATGGCCAAAAATGGCGGCAAACCCTGTGGAGGCCGCCGCGTCTGTCACCACCTGTGGTGACAGGGAGGACACTGTGGGAATGAAAAGTGACACGCCGTTCCAGTTGGACAGTTGAACAGGAATTCCTCCTACATGGCCAGGTCCGCTACGGCTGTGGCATCAAGTTTGATGACCTGATCTGGATCCTGGGTGTGGGACACTAGCAGCCGGGACACAAAGGAGCAGCCCTGGTGGATGATTCGCATCGCGAAGTTCAGCATCCCAAGAAGGGACTGAAGTTGCTTCTGGTTACATCCTCCAGCACGGGTAAACTCCCGGAGAACCGTTCTGATGCGGTCCAGTTTGTCTGGGGGAAGGCTGGCCTGCATGACCCGGGTATCCAGGTTGACGCCCAGGAACATGATCTTTTGTGCTGGGCTGTCAACCTTGTGTTCCGCGAAGAGGACATTCAGGTTATTGAAAACCACCCTTAACCTGTTGAGGTCCCCTGGGGTTGTCCCGGGCGGCTCTATCAGCAGGAAGTCGTCCAGGTAGTGGATGACCTCTTGGCATGGTGCTTTGTGCAGGAGGATCCACGTGAGGGTCTGGGCGAACGTGTTAAATAGCCAGGGGCTACTCTTGGATCCGAAGGTCAATTTGGTGGCAAAGTAGTATGCCTCCCTCCCTTTGATGCCATGCCAGCACCACAGGGAGGAATGTATGGGCAACAATTTGAAGGCATCTGATATATCTGCCTTGGAAAGCCAGGTACCTGTGCCTGTCTTAAGTATGGCTTGGATGGCCATGTCCAATTAGTCGACCAGTCACCTAATCTGACGGGTCACCAAATATGACGGGACACAGAGGGTCCCGTCAGATTAGTCGACCCATCAGATTAGGTGTCCCGTCAGATTAGAAGATTTTCTTTGGAATACTTGTGCAGTGAACCCTCTGTGCAGGTGTCCCGTCAGATTAGGTGTCCCGTAATCTGATGGGTCACTTAATCTAGAGGGTCCCGTCAGATTAGTCGACCCGTCAGATTAGTCGCCGGTTACCTAATCTGATGGGACACAGTGGGTCCCCTCAGTTTAGGTGTCCCATCAGATTAGGTGACAGGACGTCTAATCTGACGGAACACCTAATCTGACGGGACCCCTCTGGGTCCCATCAGATTAGGTGTCCCGTCAAATTAGAAGATTTTCTTTGGAATACTTATGCAGTGAACCCTCTGTGCAGGTGTCCCGTCAGATTAGGTGTCCCGTAATCTGACGGGACACCTAATCTGACGGGACACAGAGGCACAGAGGGTCCCGTCAGATTAGTCGACCCGTCAGATTAGTCGAACGGTCACCTAATCTGACGGGTCACCTAATCTGACGGGACACCCGGGGAACCCGGCAGACTTCCGGCCGGCAGAGGTGGAGCAAGCTGGCGCCAGGGTGACTTCCGGTTCGCCGTGAGCAGCTGAAGGACTCAGGAGCGGCTGGAGCAGCAATCAGGGGACACACTTCCTCTTTATAATGGGGAGAGAAAATCAAGCCAGTGCACAAGCAGGAAGAGGGTCAGGCAGCAGATGACAGGTAAGAGAGGACCCAGGGTTGCTGGGAGGTGGAGGGGAGGGAGTGAGAGAGTATGGAACAAACACTGAAATGTCCTTGTTTAACAGATTGTGCCCGTTTGTGCCATGCCTGACTCAATACTCCCACAGAGGTAAGACACATTCTATGAGAAACCATACTACAAAAGTGTTTGTTTGTTACAGCTTCTTAAAGCCACACCATGAGCTCTCTCAGAGACCAGCCACATAACATACGGTGCAAATTAGGTAAGTAGTTACTAAACTCCATTAAAAGGAGAGCATATGGCTAATAAAAGTACATTTTTTAATAGCCCTCACCACCAGTACCGTTCCTCAAAACGAACAGACAAAAGTCCTAACATGGCTACAGCCCATTCAAAAGCCCTCCAAGATGGCTGGCAGGGAATGGAAATGGAAGAGCTACAAGCTGAGAAAGGGGACCAATGCCTAGGATGCGGTCTGAAGCATTGCCTAGGAAGATATTTTGTTGAGACATTCTCCTAGAGGCAGCAACAGACAAGGAAACAGAAAAAGCTGAAATTATTTGTTTAATCAAAACAGACAAGAGGTGGCAGGTAGATCCAGCCAACCAGGGACAACGGTACCCAGCCCATCACTGGCACAAAAAAATTCCCCAAGGGAACCATAACTAGTGTCAGGTTCGGAAGACGATTCCCCAATGATTTACTGGAACCATGTCCTGTGGTCTGATGAGACCAAGATAAACTTATTTGGTTCAGATGATGTCAAGCATGTGTGGTGGCAACCAGGTGAGGAGTACAAAAACAAGTGTGTCTTGCATGGTGCAAGCATGGTGGTGGAAGTGTCATGGTCTGGGGCTGCATGAGTGCTGCCTACAGTTCATTGAGGGAACCATGAATGTCAACATGTACTGTCAGTGGTGTAACTAGAACCTTCAGGGCCCCGGTGCAAGAAACCATGAAGGGCCCCCCTGAACCCCAGCCGAGGCCCTTCCCTCCGAGTCAGGTGGTGGATCTCCAGGGCTCGGTCACAGGTACGACTTTTGTGAGCCCTGTAGTTCCACCACTGGTATCAGCAATTTTTTTTATTATTTTTTACAATTTTTTTAGGAGTCCCGTTGGGGGACTTTGGTGAGATATATGAGGTATAAACAGACCTATGATGTTACACCTTTGAGACAAAGAGGAAGAAGGGAAAAGGAAATTGGGTCCCTGTCCTCTGGGGAGAAGTGGGCCTTGTCCCCAGGAGAGATTAGGTCCTTGTCCTTAGGGGAGATGGGGTCCCTGCCCCCACGTAAGTAGGAGTCCCTGTTCCTAAGGGAAATGGGGTGCCTGTCCTCTGGGGAGAAGTGGGCCCTGTCCCCAGAGGAGATAGGGGCCTTGTCCCCAAGGGAAATGGGGTCCCTGTCCTTTAGGAAGAACTGGGCCCTGTCCACAGGGGAGATGGGGTCCCTGCCCTTAGGGGACATATCTCCCAGAAAGACCTGTCAACATCTGTGTATGACAGGGAGGAGGGGGGGGGTGCTGGCAGACAAGCCTGCGGTGTCCTTTGGGGAGCCGGCTCTCATAGGGCTGCACTGCATCTGTGTGCTTAAAGTTTGTTTGCCCAGGAGTAGCATGCAGTGCAGTGTGAGCCGGACTCAGGGGGCGGGACTCTGGCTGGGGAGGACAGACACCGGACTGAGCAGCACTGCATGGAGCAGGAGAGGGGGACCCGGAGGAGCGGCAGAGGACACAGGTTGTGTGGGGAATGCACAACTAAAGAGCAGCCAGTGCGGTAGTCGAGCATGGAGCTCTGCTAGTCACCCCCCACCTCCAGCCACCCGTGCGCCCGGTGCCTATGCTGCCTATGCTGCCACCAGCCATAAGTAGAGGGGGCCACATGGGCCCCTTGCAGCACAGGGCCCGGTTGCGCTCGCGACTGCTGCACCCCCTATAGTTACGCCCCTGTGTACTGTTACATACTGAGGCAGAGCATGATCCTCTCCCTTCGGAGACTGGGCCGCAGGGCAGTATTCCAACATGATAACGACCCCAAACACACCTCTAAGACAACCACTGCCTTGCTAAAGAAGCTGAGGGTAAAGGTGATGGACTGGCCAAGCATGTCTTCAGACCTAAACCCTATTGAGTATCTGTGGGGCATCCTCAAAATGAAGGTAGAGGAGCGCAAGGTCTCTAACATCCACCAGCTCCTTGATGTTATCATGGAGGAGTGGAAGAAGACTCCAGTGGCAACCTGTTATACAAGCTATACACTCACTACTTTACATTGTAGCAAAGTGTAATTTTTTCAGTGCTGTCATGTGAAAAGATATAATAAAATATTTACATAAATGAGGGGTGTGCTCACTTTTGTGAGATACTGTGTGTATATATAAGAAGGCCAGTATGGTGGCCTGAAATTATGGGAGGAGCCCGGGGGTATTTAACCAGCCCACAGGCTGCCGGTCTTTGTCGGTTTCCTGTGCAAGATATCTGTTACGTCAGACATCTAAGAACCAACTATTCGAGACAAGCGTTTGTGAGTTCCTGTTCGTGAGTTCCCGTTCGTGAGTTCCCGTATTCGTTAGTCCCGTCTTCATCAGTTGTGTTGCAAGTTCTGTGTTACGTGTCCGTGAGTCGTTATCGTTCGTGTTGTGTCGCACTCGTGTTACCGAGTCGCAGGATTCAGTACAACACATCTGGTTCGGCTGTCGCAGGTAGGGCTTCGGCTCCCGATTTTTATTTCTATGCACCGCTTTTCATGTCACTAAACTGTGATACCTGCACTAACTCACGAATCACTCACAAACATGTCACAAATCGTTAAAACATTTCACCCGCACGTGTTAGTTACCAAACAATGGACGTCACCAGGTGTCGCAGACGACTCGTAGTCGCTCACTCATGACACTCCAGTCGATGCCGCATCAGGCACTCATTTCGCAAACATTTTACTTTGTCGAATCGCAAAATCTTTTTTGAATCGTTTAAAAAACATTGGAGAGTAATTTTGAATCTATCCAAAACACTTCGAATCACTTCTATCATGTCAAATCATTTCGAATCATTTCATTTCATTTCAATCATTTCATTTCATTTCTGTCACGAGCTGCGCTCCGATTCGAATCTCGTCGCATTTCTGATGCACTGATTCACTCCGGTGTGTCCCAGACTGCGGCCTCATTTCACTACATGCTCCAGAGACAGACTCACCATTGGTTACAGATGCAGGCTTTGATTCTAGTCTTTGTCATGGTATCTGTCACATTCCGATTCGAATCCAGACGCATCCAAGATGCAGCGATTCGCTCCGATTCGCCCAGCTGCTCGGCCTCATTTCAGTACATGCTCCAGAGACAGATTCACTTGTCGGAACTAGCCTCAGTTGTTGATTCTAGTCTTTGTCATGGCATCGTTTCTGTCACATATTACGTTCCGATTCGAATCCAGTTGCATCCGAAAGAGATGCACCGACCGATTCGATCCGGTGCGGGCTCTAGCGGGATGTTTTTTTGAAGGTCATGTAACAACGTGACCTTCAAAAAAAGGAAGAAAGACCCGTTTTGCCGTGCTTTCAAATCTCTTTTAAGGCACTTTGGAAGCGCTGCCTATTCATTTCAATGGGCAGGGGCATTTTTGGAGCTCCAAACCCGTCCCAAAGATGCTGCTTGCAGGACTTTTTCTACCATCCCGCAAGCGCACGTGCCAGTGTGAAAGCACACATTGAAGTGAATGGGAGGCAGTTTTTAGGTGCTTTATAGGTGCTATTTCTAGCACTAAAACATCTGTTTACTGCCTCAGTGTGAAAGGGGACTAAATGATGTAGAACAACAAATGAACCCCCTTAACTGGGCAGACAATTGGATGAAAACTGTGTTTATAAAAGTAACAAAACGTTATTGAAACAAAATTTGACAAAGTTCAAAGGAAGCTAAAAGCATTGGTGCGGGTTGATACATATACAGTATCTCACAAAAGTGAGTACACCCCTCACATTTTTGTAAATATTTTATTCTATCTTTTCATGTGACAACACTGAAGAAATGACACTTTGCTACAATGTAAAGTAGTGAGTGTACAGCCTGTATAACAGTGTAAATTTGCTGTCCCCTCAAAATGCAAAATGCACCCTCTGTGCAGGTGTCCCGTCAGATTAGGTGTCCCGTAATCTGACACAGAGGGTCCCATCAGATTAGTCGACCTGTCAGATTAGTCGACCGGTCACCTAATCTCACGGGTCACCAAATCTGACGGGACACAGAGGGTCCTGTCAGATTAGTCGACCCGTTAGATTAGTCGACCCATCAGAATAATCGCTGGTCACCAAATCTGACGGGTCGCCAAATCTGATGGGACACAGAGGGTCCCGTCAGATTAGTCGACCCGTCAGATTAGTCACAGGGTCACCAAATCTGACGGGTCGCCAAATCTGATGGGACACAGAGGGTCCCGTCAGATTAGTCGACCCGTCAGATTTTGTCGCCGCTCACCTAATCTGACGGGACACCAAATCTGACAGGACACAGAGGGTCCCGTCAGATTTTGTCGCCGGACACCTAATCTGATGGGTCACCAAATCTGACGGGACACAGAGGGACCCGTCAGATTAGTCGACGGTCACCAAATCTGACGGGTCGCCAAATCTGACTGGACACAGAGGGTCCCGTCAGGTTAGTTGACCCGTCAGATTTTGTCGCCGGTCACCAAATCTGACGGGACACAGAGGTACCCGTCAGGTTAGTCGACCCGTCAGATTTTGTTGCCGGCCACCTAATCTGATGGGTCGCCAAATCTGACGGGACACAGAGGGACCCGTCAGGTTAGTCGACCCGTCAGATTTTGTCACCGGTCACCAAATCTGACGGGTCGCCATATCTGACGGGACACAGAGGGACCCAGAGGGAGACATTCAAGGAACTGTGAGCACACTGCACAGCTAACTGAAAAGATCTAATGGGGACTAGAGTAAAGATCAATAATGTTTTCTAAAGCATACTCTGTATATTATGGTATACAGACCCATGTGGACAGAACCAGCAACCATGCTATCTTAGTATATGGTATATATACACATTTTTGTAAATATTTTATTATATTTTTCATGTGACAACACTGAAGAAATGACACTTTGCTGCAATGTAAAGTAGTGAGTGTACAGCTTGTATAACAGTGTAAATTTGCTGTCCCCTCAAAATAACTCAACACACAGCCATTAATGTCTAAACTGCTGGCAACAAAAGTGAGTAGACCTCTAAGTGAAAATGTCCAAATTTGGCCCAATTAGCCATTTTTCCTGTCATGTGACTCGTTAGTATTACAAGGTCTCAGGTGTGAATGGGGACCCGGTGTATTAAATTTGGTGTTATTGCTCTCACTTTCGCATACTGATCACTGAAAGTTCAACATGGCACCTCATGGCAAAGAACTCTCTGAGGATCTAAAAAAAATAATTGTTGCTCTACATAAAGATGGCCGAGGCTATAAGAAGATTGCCAAGACTCTCAAACTGAGCTGCAGCACAGTGGCCAAGACCATACAGTGCTTTAACAGGACAGGTTCCACTCAGAACAGGCCTCCTCATGGTCGACCAAAGAAGTTGCATCAAATCGGTCTGCATGGCTGTCATCCCAGAAGGAAGATCTAAAGATGATGCACAAGAAAGCACAAGAAGTCTTGGACATGGTTCCAGTAATCCATATCCTTAGTATACTTATCTTCACCCTCTGTGTCCCGTCAGATTAGGTGTCCCGTCAGATTACAGGACACCTAATCTGACGGGACACCTGTACAGAGGGTTCACTGCACAAGTATTCCAAAGAAAATCTTCTAATCTGACAGGACACCTAATCTGACGGGTCGACTAATCTGACGGAACCCTCTGTGTCCCGTCAGATTTGGTGACCCGTCAGATTAGGTGACCAGCGACTAATCTGACAGGTCGACTAATCTGACGGGACCCTCTGTGGGTGACCGGCGACAAAATTTGACGGGTCGACTAATCTGACGGGACCCTCTGTATCCCATCAGATTTGGCGACCCATCAGATTTGGTGACCGGCGACAAAATCTGACGGGTCGACTAATCTGACGGGAACCTCTGCGTCCCGTCAGATTTGGGGACCCGTCAGATTAGGTGACGGGCGACAAAATCTGACAGGTCGAATAATCTGACGGGACACAGAGGGTCCCGTCAGATTTGGGGACCCATCAGATTTTGTCGCCGGTCACCTAAACTGACGGGTCACCAAATCTGACGGGTCGACTAATCTGACGGGACCCTCTGCTTCCCATCAGATTTGGGGACCCGTCAGATTTTGTCGCCGGTCACCTAATCTGACGGGTCGACTAATCTGACGGGACACTCTGCGTCCCGTCAGATTTGGTGACCCGTCAGATTAGGTGACCGGCGACAAAATCTGACACGTCGACTAATCTGACGGGACCCTCTGCTTCCCGTCAGATTTGGGGACCTGTCAGATTAGGTGACCGGCGACAAAATCTGATGGGTCGACTAATCTGACGGGACCCTCTGCGTCCCGTCAGATTTAGGGACCCGTCAGATTAGGTGACCGGCGACAAAATCTGACGGGTCGACTAATCTGACGGGACCCTATGCTTCCCGTCAGATTTGGTGACCCGTCAGATTAGGTGACCGGCGACAAAATCTGACGGGTCGACTAATCTGACGGGACCCTCTGCGTCCCGTCAGATTTAGGGACCCGTCAGATTAGGTGACCGGCGACAAAATCTGACGGGACCCTCTGTGTTCCCTCAGATTTGATGACCCGTCAGATTAGGTGACCGGCGACAAAATCTGACGGGTCGACCAATCTGAGGGGACACAGAGGGTCCCATCAGATTTGGGGACCCATCAGATTAGGTGACCGGCGACGAAATCTGGTGGGTCGACTAATCTGACGGGACCCTCTGTATCCCGTCAGATTTGGGGACCCGTCAGATTAGGTGACCGGCGACAAAATCTGACGGGTCGACTAATCTGACGGGACCCTCTGCGTCCCGTCAGATTTGGTGACCCGTCAGATTAGGTGACCGGCGACAAAATCTGACGGGTCGATTAATCTGACGGGACCCTCTGCTTCCCGTCAGATTTGGGGACCCGTCAGATTAGGTGACCGGAGACAAAATCTGACGGGTCGACTAATCTGACGGGACCCTCTGCATCCCGTCAGATTTGGTGACCTGTCAGATTAGGTGACCGGCGACAAAATCTGATGGGTTGACTAATCTGACGGGACCCTCTGCTTCCCATCAGATTTGGGGACCCGTCAGATTAGGTGACCGGTGACAAAATCTGACGGGTCGACCAATCTGATGGGACACAGAGGGTCCCATCAGATTTGGGGACCCATCAGATTAGGTGACCGGCGACGAAATCTGGTGGGTCGACCAATCTGATGGGACACAGAGGGTCCCATCAGATTTGGGGACCCATCAGATTAGGTGACCGGCGACGAAATCTGGTGGGTCGACTAATCTGACGGGACCCTCTGCATCCCGTCAGATTTGGGGACCCGTCAGATTAGGTGACCGGCGACAAAATCTGACGGGTCGACTAATCTGACGGGACCCTCTGCGTCCCGTCAGATTTGGTGACCCGTCAGATTAGGTGACCGGCGACAAAATCTGACGGGTCGACTAATCTGACGGGACCCTCTGCTTCCCGTCAGATTTGGGGACCCGTCAGATTAGGTGACCGGAGACAAAATCTGACGGGTCGACTAATCTGACGGGACCCTCTGCATCCCGTCAGATTTGGTGACCTGTCAGATTAGGTGACCGGCGACAAAATCTGATGGGTTGACTAATCTGACGGGACCCTCTGCTTCCCATCAGATTTGGGGACCCGTCAGATTAGGTGACCGGTGACAAAATCTGACGGGTCGACTAATCTGACGGGACCCTCTGCGTCCCGTCAGATTTGGGGACCCGTCAGATTAGGTGACCGGCGACAAAATCTGACGGGTCGACTAATCTGACGGGACGCTCTGCTTCCCATCAGATTTGGGGACCCGTCAGATTAGGTGACCGGCGACAAAATCTGACAGGTCGACCAATCTGATGGGACACAGAGGGTCCCGTCAGATTTGGTGACCCGTCAGATTAGGTGACCGGTGACAAAATCTGACGGGTCGACTAATCTGACGGGACCCTCTGCTTCCCATCAGATTTGGGGACCCGTCAGATTAGGTGACCGGCGACAAAATCTGACGGGTCGACCAATCTGATGGGACACAGAGGGTCCCATCAGATTTGGGGACCCATCAGATTAGGTGACCGGCGACGAAATCTGGTGGGTCGACTAATCTGACGGGACCCTCTGCATCCCGTCAGATTTGGGGACCCGTCAGATTAGGTGACCGGCGACAAAATCTGACGGGTCGACTAATCTGACGGGACCCTCTGCGTCCCGTCAGATTTGGTGATTCGTCAGATTAGGTGACCGGCGACAAAATCTGATGGGTCGACTAATCTGACGGGACCCTCTGCATCCCGTCAGATTTGGGGACCCGTCAGATTAGGTGACCGGCGACAAAATCTGACGGGTCGACTAATCTGACGGGACCCTCTGTGTTCCCTCAGATTTGGTGACCCGTCAGATTAGGTGACCGGCGACAAAATCTGACGGGTCGACTAATCTGACGGGACCCTCTGCATCCCGTCAGATTTGGTGACCTGTCAGATTAGGTGACCGGCGACAAAATCTGATGGGTTGACTAATCTGACGGGACCCTCTGCTTCCCATCAGATTTGGGGACCCGTCAGATTAGGTGACCGGCGACAAAATCTGACGGGTCGACTAATCTGACGGGACGCTCTGCTTCCCATCAGATTTGGGGACCCGTCAGATTAGGTGACCGGCGACAAAATCTGACAGGTCGACCAATCTGATGGGACACAGAGGGTCCCGTCAGATTTGGTGACCCGTCAGATTAGGTGACCGGTGACAAAATCTGACGGGTCGACTAATCTGACGGGACCCTCTGCGTACCGTCAGATTTGGGGACCCGTCAGATTAGGTGACCGGTGACAAAATCTGACGGGTCGACTAATCTGACGGGACCCTCTGCGTCCCGTCAGATTTGGGGACCCGTCAGATTAGGTGACCGGCGACAAAATCTGACGGGTCGACTAATCTGACGGGACCCTCTGCGTCCCGTCAGATTTGGTGACCCGTCAGATTAGGTGACCGGCGACAAAATCTGACGGGTCGACTAATCTGACGGGACCCTCTGCTTCCCATCAGATTTGGGGACCCGTCAGATTAGGTGACCGGCGACAAAATCTGACGGGTCGACTAATCTGACGGGACCCTCTGCGTCCCGTCAGATTTGGGGACCCGTCAGATTAGGTGACCGGCGACAAAATCTGACGGGTCGACTAATCTGACGGGACCCTCTGCGTCCCGTCAGATTAGGTGACCGGCGACAAAATCTGACGGGTCGACTAATCTGACGGGAACCTCTGCATCCCGTCAGATTTGGGGACCCGTCAGATTAGGTGACCGGCGACACAATCTGACGGGTCGACTAATCTGACGGGACCCTCTGCGTCCCGTCAGATTTGGTGACCCGTCAGATTAGGTGACCGGCGACAAAATCTGACGGGTCGACTAATCTGACGGGACCCTCTGCTTCCCGTCAGATTTGGGGACCCGTCAGATTAGGTGACCGGAGACAAAATCTGACGGGTCGACTAATCTGACGGGACCCTCTGCATCCCGTCAGATTTGGTGACCTGTCAGATTAGGTGACCGGCGACAAAATCTGATGGGTTGACTAATCTGACGGGACCCTCTGCTTCCCATCAGATTTGGGGACCCGTCAGATTAGGTGACCGGTGACAAAATCTGACGGGTCGACTAATCTGACGGGACCCTCTGCGTCCCGTCAGATTTGGGGACCCGTCAGATTAGGTGACCGGCGACAAAATCTGACGGGTCGACTAATCTGACGGGACGCTCTGCTTCCCATCAGATTTGGGGACCCGTCAGATTAGGTGACCGGCGGCAAAATCTGACAGGTCGACCAATCTGATGGGACACAGAGGGTCCCGTCAGATTTGGTGACCCGTCAGATTAGGTGACCGGTGACAAAATCTGACGGGTCGACTAATCTGACGGGACCCTCTGCTTCCCATCAGATTTGGGGACCCGTCAGATTAGGTGACCGGTGACAAAATCTGACGGGTCGACTAATCTGACGGGACCCTCTGCGTCCCGTCAGATTTGGGGACCTGTCAGATTAGGTGACCGGCGACAAAATCTGACGGGTCGACTAATCTGACGGGACCCTCTGCGTCCCGTCAGATTTGGTGACCCGCGTCAGATTTGGTGACCCGTCAGATTAGGTGCCGGCGAAAAAATCTGATGGGTCGACTTATCTGACGGGACACTCTGTGTTCCCTCAGATTAGGTGACCGGCGACAAAATCAGACGGGTCCCTCTGTGTCCCGTCAGATTTGGGGACCCGTCAGATTAGGTGACCGGCGTCAAAATCTGACGGGTCGACTAATCTGACGGGACCCTCTGCTTCCCGTCAGATTTGGGGACCCGTCAGATTAGGTGACCGGTGATAAAATCTGATGGGTCGACTAATCTGACGGGACCCTCTGTGTTCCCTCAGATTTGGTGACCCGTCAGATTAGGTGACCGGCGACAAAATCAGACGGGTCCCTCTGCGTCCCGTCAGATTTGGTGACCCATCAGATTTTGTCGCCGGTCACCTAATCTGACGGGTCCCCAAATCTGATGGGAAGCAGAGGGTCCCGTCAGATTAGTCGACCCGTCAGATTTTGTCACCGGTCACCTAATCTGACGGGTCACCAAATCTGACGGGACCCTCTGTGTCCCATCAGATTGGTCGACCTGTCAGATTTTGTCGCCGGTCACCTAATCTGACGGGTCCCCAAATCTGATGGGAAGCAGAGCGTCCCGTCAGATTAGTCGACCCGTCAGATTTTGTCGCCGGTCACCTAATCTGACGGGTCCCCAAATCTGACG
The DNA here is from genome assembly GCA_028564925.1 of Lithobates sylvaticus. Lineage (NCBI taxonomy): Eukaryota > Metazoa > Chordata > Amphibia > Anura > Ranidae > Lithobates > Lithobates sylvaticus. Next base: position 63,925,512 of record CM053033.1, on the reverse strand, counting down.
GGACGCAGAGGGTCCCGACAGATTAGTCGACCCGTCAGATTTTGTCACCGGTCACCTAATCTGACGGGTCCCCAAATCTGATGGGAAGCAGAGGGTCCCGTCAGATTAGTCAACCCATCAGATTTTGTCGCCGGTCACCTAATCTGACAGGTCACCAAATCTGACGGGATGCAGAGGGTCCCGTCAGATTAGTCGACCCGTCAGATTTTGTCTCCGGTCACCTAATCTGACGGGTCCCCAAATCTGACGGGAAGCAGAGGGTCCCGTCAGATTAGTCGACCCGTCAGATTTTGTCGCCGGTCACCTAATCTGACGGGTCACCAAATCTGACGGGACGCAGAGGGTCCCGTCAGATTAGTCGACCCGTCAGATTTTGTCGCCGGTCACCTAATCTGACGGGTCCCCAAATCTGACGGGATGCAGAGGGTCCCGTCAGATTAGTCGACCCACCAGATTTCGTCGCCGGTCACCTAATCTGATGGGTCCCCAAATCTGATGGGACCCTCTGTGTCCCATCAGATTGGTCGACCCACCAGATTTCGTCGCCGGTCACCTAATCTGATGGGTCCCCAAATCTGATGGGACCCTCTGTGTCCCATCAGATTGGTCGACCCGTCAGATTTTGTCACCGGTCACCTAATCTGACGGGTCCCCAAATCTGATGGGAAGCAGAGGGTCCCGTCAGATTAGTCAACCCATCAGATTTTGTCGCCGGTCACCTAATCTGACAGGTCACCAAATCTGACGGGATGCAGAGGGTCCCGTCAGATTAGTCGACCCGTCAGATTTTGTCTCCGGTCACCTAATCTGACGGGTCCCCAAATCTGACGGGAAGCAGAGGGTCCCGTCAGATTAATCGACCCGTCAGATTTTGTCGCCGGTCACCTAATCTGACGGGTCACCAAATCTGACGGGACGCAGAGGGTCCCGTCAGATTAGTCGACCCGTCAGATTTTGTCGCCGGTCACCTAATCTGACGGGTCCCCAAATCTGACGGGATGCAGAGGGTCCCGTCAGATTAGTCGACCCACCAGATTTCGTCGCCGGTCACCTAATCTGATGGGTCCCCAAATCTGATGGGACCCTCTGTGTCCCATCAGATTGGTCGACCCGTCAGATTTTGTCGCCGGTCACCTAATCTGACGGGTCATCAAATCTGAGGGAACACAGAGGGTCCCGTCAGATTTTGTCGCCGGTCACCTAATCTGACGGGTCCCTAAATCTGACGGGACGCAGAGGGTCCCGTCAGATTAGTCGACCCGTCAGATTTTGTCGCCGGTCACCTAATCTGACGGGTCACCAAATCTGACGGGAAGCATAGGGTCCCGTCAGATTAGTCGACCCGTCAGATTTTGTCGCCGGTCACCTAATCTGACGGGTCCCTAAATCTGACGGGACGCAGAGGGTCCCGTCAGATTAGTCGACCCATCAGATTTTGTCGCCGGTCACCTAATCTGACAGGTCCCCAAATCTGACGGGAAGCAGAGGGTCCCGTCAGATTAGTCGACGTGTCAGATTTTGTCGCCGGTCACCTAATCTGACGGGTCACCAAATCTGACGGGACGCAGAGTGTCCCGTCAGATTAGTCGACCCGTCAGATTAGGTGACCGGCGACAAAATCTGACGGGTCCCCAAATCTGATGGGAAGCAGAGGGTCCCGTCAGATTAGTCGACCCGTCAGATTTGGTGACCCGTCAGTTTAGGTGACCGGCGACAAAATCTGATGGGTCCCCAAATCTGACGGGACCCTCTGTGTCCCGTCAGATTATTCGACCTGTCAGATTTTGTCGCCCGTCACCTAATCTGACGGGTCCCCAAATCTGACGGGACGCAGATGTTCCCGTCAGATTAGTCGACCCGTCAGATTTTGTCGCCGGTCACCAAATCTGATGGGTCGCCAAATCTGATGGGACCCTCTGTGTCAGATTACGGGACACCTAATCTGACGGGACACCTGCACAGAGGGTTCACTGCACAAGTATTCCAAAGAAAATCTTCTAATCTGACAGGACACCTAATCTGATGGGACACCTAACCTGATTCAGATTTGGTGACCCGTCAGATTAGGTGACCGGCAACAAAATCTGACGGGTCGACTAATCTGACGGGTCCCTCTGTGTCCCGTCAGATTTGGTGACCCGTCAGACTAGGTGACGGGTGACAAAATCTGATGGGTCGACTAATCTGACTTGACCCTCTGTGTCCCGTCAGATTTGGTGACCCGTCAGATTACGTGACCGGCGACAAAATCTGACGGGTCGACTAATCTGACGGGACCCTCTGTGTCCCGTCAGAACAGAGAAGATAATTCACTCATAGAATTTTCTGTCACCTTCATCACTGGACTTTAATATATATATATTATTTTTTTTATTATTATTATTATTTCATATATATGAGTATTTTGTTTTTTGTTACTTGCTGGGTTTCATCTAACATTTTTTGCACATAGCAATATTGCATCATATATTTGTTGCATTGGTTTATATGGTCACATCAACAGTCACTCTTGATGTCATATGTTTTACATTTTATTTAATTTGTGCGCAGCTTCCATTCTATTATAACTTGCTTTTGTGTTTAGTGTGCCGCTAACAATTAATGACACTGAAAGCACAACTAGGTAATTTTAGGTGTATAAATGTTGCCATACATTATGCAAGCTGATTGTATAATCTCTGTACAATCTCCTTTAGATTTACCAAAACTATATAATAGGAGGACACACCATCTATCTAATCACTCTGTAATCCAGTTAGGCAGGCCCTTGCACTACACCAGGGGTCCCGTGTGCTGCATGTGGCCCTAGGGAGTTTAGCATGCAGTCTGGGCCTGTCTGCAGAGACGCTGGGGAAGCCAGGCAAATACATGCGTGGGGAGATGCCGGGGATGCTGTGCAAACACAGTTGAAGGGTATGTGCTAATGAGGTCAGCTAGTAAACTCCTTCCCGTGCCTTACTAGTTTCTTCATCCCAAATCTACATACCTGCAAGTGATGAAGATTTCTAAGAAATATAGCAAGGGCTAAGTAAGGTAAGGCCTTGTTCTCAAAATCAAAGAAAGCTTTTATTTTTCTGCAACTGAGATGCATTAATGGTATATAGGGGAGCTGGATTTTGGAGGAAAAAAAAGGTGAACTTAGCCTTTAAAGTAAAAAACCTTAAACCTTTAGATCTACTTTAACTATTCCCTGTAAGCCATGCCCAGTATATAGCAGAATGTAGTTATGCCCATTCTTTTCCCATGGCGTGCTGAGTGTACTAAATTCTAAGGTTCAAAATTTGGGAGATGTGTCAAATCACTTCCCCTTCTAACAATACCTAATTGATTACCCTTACCAACAGTGAGTCCTTTACATGTGTTTTAATTCATGATATGAATTGTATTTTACATTGCAACATTTTCATGACTAAATGTAAGTTTTGCACAATATTTTTGCAAATTTTTTTACAAAACTGAACTTTTAAAAAAAAAATGTGTTCTCTTTGGCCTCCATGGTAAAATATATTCTGGTAAAATATAGGGAGACACCAGTAAGGTTTATGCAGCCTATTAAAAGACTACTGAAGATAAGTAAAGAAAGGTTACAAGAGATTAACCAAAACAAAATTAAAACCGATTCCTCAGTTGCTGTTATCTGTAATATTAATAAAACATGATGCACAATGTGGAATGTTATTTCTCCACCATGCTGCTTCTTAGATTTAAAGCTTTCATTTCATTTTAATGCTCTTCTGTGGATTGTCATCACTGCACACAGAAGCGGAAAATACATGTTTGCTGGTATAGGGCTTCAGGGTAATGCATTTTTATGTACCAGACTGTAGTTGCTGCGTAATAAAGGTTTCAACAAAACCTTTCCTTTGAGAGGTAAATTTGATTGTTATTAATGAGAATAACGCATGTGTTAACCAAACTAATCACAGCAAATACTATTCAATTACAAAACCTTTAACAGTAATACATTAGAGACAGTCGTCATTTGCAAACGCTCAACTGTTTCCACTAGTCCTTCATAGTACAGAAAGTCTTCATTGTAAGAAGCAATGTTATGTTTTCCAGCTGATGGTAAACTCCAACTCCCAGTGTGAGCAGCTTGCAAAAGTGATGCATGTTCTAAACGATATGGCTAAAAAAAGTTAAACCAAAGCAGCAGCGCTCTTAAAGGAAAGCTCAATTTTCTAAAAGTCCAGGGAGATACAAAAAGGTGGTTTATTATAGTTGTTAATTAACTAAAAACCATTTAGGACTCATTCACATGTGCAGCCAGGTTGCTTTCAGTTTTATTAACTGCATTGGGTTTAGCTAGAATGTAAGTAAAAAGGGGTGAAAAAAGCCTATTTATAGGCCCTCCCCTTTCCTCATGGGATCTGAGGCAGCGCCAGTTGTTTAAAGTGGTTGTAAACCCACTTTTTAGACTTTTTTACCTATAGGTAAGCCTAGAATAAGGTAATGGAAATATCTCCTAAATGTGCGCCGTTTAGGAGATATTTCACTTGTAGTCTGCCGGAAATCGCTACGGCGCATGCGCAGGGAAGAAACAAAACTACAGGCCGTTTCTTCCCTAGCATATGCTGCTGGTCGTATCTCCCGTGCGCATGCACGGGAGTGACGTCACGCGGCTCCGGCAAATCACAGAGCCGGAGTCTGCACCCCCAAAGGAAGAGGGCAAGAAGATGGATGCTGCCCACACAGGGGATGTCGCTGGATTCTTTTGCAGGTAAGTGGTACATAATGGGCTAGTAGGCAATGCATACTAGCCCATTATGCTTTTCATTTGCAGGCTATACAGGGAGCAGAAGAGGACGTAAAACCCATCAGGGTTTACTTCCTCTTTAAATATATCCCAGAAGTTTTGAAAATGGGATAAATTCATTTGCCAGCAAAAGTAATCCAATAAAAATAAATACATTTTAAATTTAGTATAGGATAGGTCAGTAAAGTCATGTACCCCCACCAATGAATGCATTTGAACAGCAGGCTACCCCTATAAATATGGGCTACTGGTTATGGACCATTGACAGTTGCCAGAAGAAATTTAAGAGGACATCTCCCATCCCTTTCTGCAGCCATAGAATCGATGGCTTCCGACTGCTCTTCTGGCACTGTCAGGTCTCTTATGCAGCAACTGCTTAAGTTCCTCTGGAACCGAGGATATGGCTTGGTTAAAAACTTGCCTTTTCTTACCTTCAAGTACGGCTACTCAGGGGATCGCAGTTGTTGATTCCATGGATGCCGTCCCCTCTGTTCCGGTTTCTAAACTGCGTAATCCCGGAAATGGATGGAGGCCGGAGATAGCGGAAGTACTTGAGTCAGCTGACCGGTTATCGATGTCAAGGGAGCCAAACAAATCTGTGGGTGGGACTTACAGCGGTAGTCTTGGGAAGAGGAAGTGTGTTCAGAGACAAAGCTATAGTCCATCCCCGAATGTAGCTATGTCACACCGATCAGCTGGGCTGGCCTCCTCAAAGGGTAAGCGAGTGTCTGCAAGTTCAGCAGCGGTGTTGACGGGATTACACGAATGGAGTTTACCGCCACCTTGTGACGCATCAGGCAGAGCTGCTAACAGGCTTGCCAAGAGGAATGTTAGGAATAGCTCTCCACGTCCAGCTATGGCCAGCTGCGAATCAGAGGGCGCTATACCATTACAAGACCACTCAATTTCGTCTCAGCATATTCCTGTAGTATTGACAAAACAGCAGTTTGAACCAGCTGAATCTCCTCAATCTACTTTGCGAGGTAGGTCTCATACTATACAATTATTAACCAAACTGTCTTCCTCATTAAGTAATATTATTGCAGGTAATGTTGTTCATGGTAATGCAACAGATTTGAATGGAATTGGTATTTCTGAGTCTGCAGCAGTAGTGTGGTCTGCTATCAGCAACCTTCCCATCCGCCCAATATTGCCAATGTTGTTCCTGATAACAATGTGAATCAAAGATTACATACTTAAACAAGTTCTTCATTTTCATTAAGAACGCCTCTTTTGGCAAGTCAGAATTATATGGTAAAGAAGTAAGGCCTTGTATAGGTTTTCATTTACCTATGGGTGTTAAAGAAAAGATTTGGAATGGTGAATACATAGATTTGTTAACATTATTGCCGTCTTCTAAAGAATTCCTTTTTAAAATGGAAAAAAAAAGATGATAAGCTTGAGGATGAACATAGAAAGCCTATTGCCAAATAAATTTTTTATTTAATTTAAGCTTTTTAAATTTTTTCTAGCGTTCTTTGCGAGAAGTTTCCGAATAAAAGTCCTGGACATTTCCAACATATAGACATTATTCTGGAAGCTTATTGCATTGCAACTTCTGAGGATATTCCTGGTTTACGTATGATGAGGCATTCAGACATAAATTAAGTATTCACCCTAAGTTACAATGGGGTAAAAGATGTAGGACTATGGTTGAAATTATTCCTCCCACCTAAACCTATTCCGCCTTGTCCTTCCACTATTTTTTCGAATGCTTACTCTAACCCGCCTTATAAAAAGGTGATTTGTTTTGCGTATAATGATAGTCAGTGTAAATGGCTACATTCCTGTAGGTACAAACACAAATGTGCATTTTGCTCTGGTGTGCACCCAGTAGCAAAATGTTTTCGTAAATTATCGTCCCATTCTCAACAACAACCTAGAGACTTTACCAATAAAAGCCAGATTGCCAGTGAACATGGAAAACATGTTACCATGGCAAACAATTTACCCAGATCGACAGAAAGCAATGCTTTTAACCGCTTCCACACCGGGCCATTTTACACCCTTCCTTACCAGAGCACTTTTTGCGATTCGGCACTGCGTCGCTTTAACTGACAATTGCGCTGTCGTGCGACGTTACACCCAAACAAAATTGACGTCCTTTTTTTCCCACAAATAGAGCTTTCTTTTGGTGGTATTTGATCGCCCCTGCGGTTTTTATTTTTTGCGCTATAAACAAAAATAGAGCGATAATTTTGAAAAAAATGCAATATTTTTTGCTTTTTGCTATAATAAATTTCCCCCAAAAATATATAAAAAAACATTTTTTTTCCTCAGTTTAGGCCGATACGTATTCTTCTACATATTTTTGGTAAAAAAAATCGCAATAAGCGTATATTGATTGGTTTGCGCAAAAGTTATAGCGTCTACAAAATAGGGGATAGATTTATTGCATTTTTTTTTTTCGTGACTGCGACATTGCGGCGGACACTTCGGACACTTTTGACACATTTTTGGGACCATTTACACAGCGATCGTTGCTATAAAATTGCATTGATTACTGTGTAAATGTGACTGGCAGGGAAGGGGTTAACACTAGGGGGCGCTGCAGGGGTTAATGTATTCCCTATATGTGTGATTCTAACTGTGGGGGGAGGGGACTCAAGGGGAGGAGACCGATCATGTGTTCCTCCGTACTGGGATCACATGATCGGTCTCCTGCTCGCTGACAGGACGTGGAGCTGTGTGTTTACACACACAGCTCCACGGTCCCGCACGGTCCCGTTGTTTTAACGGGCAATCGCGGGTGCCTGGCGGACATCGCGGCCGCCGGGCACTCGCACCGGCTCCCGAGCGACGCCGCGCGCGCCGCCGCCGGCGCGCGTGCGCCCCCCAGGTGGCCGGGAATGGGAGGACCTCATATGACGCCCACCCAGGATGGTAGATCCACCTTGTGGGCGTCATATGACTATGGGCGGGTATTGAAGGGGTTAATTAATGTTTTTTCGCAAGGTTTTCAGCTTCCTAAATTCAATGTAGTTGGTTGTAAGATGCATAATTTACCTTCTTTTTTTTCAAAGAAGTTTATTGAATGAAGTCAAACAATTTAACAGGACTTTAAGCTTATTGTACATATTACAACATCCATATTTACAAAAAGAGAAACGATCTCCAGCAACGGTAAACAAGGTAATTTGAGCAAATAAAAAGAGATACAAATATGAAAAATTTAACATAGCCTTTCAGGCAAACATAGGCAATGGTAGGTGAAAAGACAATGAAGTGTCGGTTGTAATGGTAATAAGAGAGATATTGAGCCGTACTATGTTCAGTTGTGGTAGAGGGGAGGCATTGTATCCTGAGGTCAGACCAGTAGTTAGAATTGAGCGATAAGGGGGTCATGTGATCAAGTGTGTAGGGTCTAGTAAAGGTTATAACCCCTGAGCTCAGGGGTGATGATACATACGAGTCATATCAGTGTTTACCTAATCAGGAAGTGTAAGTGATGTACGGAATATTCAGCACAACTTATCCTATGTGACTGTTTGGAGATGGGATAAGCATCTAAGCGAACGTGCTAAAGGAGGGTAGGGGGATGGACAGAAGGGGAGGGCAGGTATGAAGGAAGAATAGGCGGGTAGCAGCGGTGATCATATCTTGCTTCCCTTCCCAGACAGAGCATGTTGTGTCTGATGATTGTGTGGCTATCGCCAACAGGTGGGGAAGTTATGGTTCTCTTTGGAGTGGGAGTAACGTCCCTTTGCAAGAGATAAGGAGGCGGGGGTGCATTATGCCCGCATTCTTAACTTGTTGATTCCGGTTTATTCAGAGTCAGGTTGAGCGGTTATATAATTGAGAGAATTCTGTGGTAGTTTGGAAGTGTATCCAACAGGCCCATTTGAGGCCATATTTTTGTGGCGTGTCGCGAGAGCAAAGAATGAGTTCTTCCAATTCAGCTGTTCTTTTAATTTTTCTAAACCAGTCTTTGAGATTGGGAATGTTTTGGGTATTCCAATGAACAGGAATGCAGTGTTTTGCCGCATTGATCATGTGCATTGCCAAGGATTTGTGGTAAGATGACTGAGGTAGGTGTGTGTGATGAAGCAGAAATTGAGAAGGGGTAAAGGGTAGATCATAAGACGTGACCTGTGTAGTGATGCGGTGAACTTCCTTCCAGAAATCCTGTATACGAGGGCATTGCCACCATATATGTAACAATGTACCCCTATCTGTCAGGCACCTCCAGCAGGAATCTGGGATATCGTGATTAAATTTGTGTAATAGGGACGGAGTGCGGTACCAACGCGTCTGAATCTTGTAACCGTTCTCCTGTGTTGAAACATTCATGGAGCCTTTGTGGATGTTTGTGTGTATGTTAGACCAGTCTGCCCCCGATAAATTTATGGAGAGGTCTCTCTCCCAAGCTTTGCACATGGTGGATTCGTCAGGCCGGCGATCTGTGAAAAGAAGGGAATGGGTTATAGATATAAGGTGCGTTTGGGGAGACGTTTGCGTACAAAGTTTTTCAAAAGGTGACAGGGTCCTGGAGCAAGAGGCGCGTCTGCCCAAACAGCTCAAGAAGTGAGTAATCTGGTTGTATTTCCAGGTCGGGATAATAGGTTTGTCATGTGTCTCGGCTAATTGGGCAGTAGATAACAATCGCTCGCGAGCATAAAAGTGATGCGCTAGGGCATTGGTTTGTTGCCAGAAACCTTTGAGAAAGCCCTTTGTCATGCCCGGAGGAAATTCAGGGTTCATTAGTATCGGAGTCATGGGGCCCGGGATGGATGAGAGGGAAGTATTGTGACATAAATTAACAAAGGAATGGATAGTGGGTTTGATCAACGGGTGTGGACCCACGTCCGGAAGCTTCAGGCAGTTTGCAACCCATGGCAGAGAAGCAAGAGGTGTAGATATGAGGGAAGTTTCTAAGGCTACCCAGTCTTTTATGGAAGAGTGAACGTTCCAGTCAATGATGCGCGTCAGATGGACAGCTTTGTAGTAATTTTGAATGTCAGGTAGACCTATCCCCCCTAAGGTTTTAGGTAATGTTAGATGTGAATAGCTTATTCTGGGTTTGTGGCCTCCCCAGAGGAAGTTGGTGCAAAGGCGTCTATATGATTTGAAGAATATGGGGGGTATGTGAATAGGCACAGTCTGAAGTATGTAGAGGATTCTTGGTAGCGCGTTCATTTTCAAGATAGCCGCCCTGCCAAACCACGAGAAGATGGGTTTATTCCAACGGTTCAAATCTGACGTTAAATTGTTCAACAAAGAGAGGTAGTTTTTTGTGTAGAGATCTCGTAGCTTGGCAGGGAGTTGAATGCCTAGATAGGTGATCGCATCAGATTTCCATTGAAAGGGGAAATTTACCTTGCATAAATCTACCGTTTGGGGGGGCAACGTGATATTGAGAGCAAAAGATTTGGAAAAATTAATTTTGAGGTTGGAAAGTACGTTAAAGCGTTTGAATTCTGCTAGCACTACTGGGAGTGTAGTATGTGGTTGGGTGAGGAACATCAAGATATCGTCCGCAAATGCGGCCAGTTTAAAATCCCTGTGATTGGTCTGTATTCCTTGTATGTCAGGATTACTTCTGATGCTGTTCAGAAGAGGTTCCAGGGTGAGGATGAAAAGTATCGGGGATAAAGGGCAGCCCTGTCTCGTCCCATTATGAATGGAGAAGGCATTCGACAGGGTGTCATTCACTCTAATTTTTGCTGTAGGGCTGGAGTATAGGGATAAAATGAGGTCGAGCATGCGTGGACCCAGTCCTATAGAGTGCAATACTGCTGCCATATAATCCCATGCGACCCTGTCGAATGCCTTCTCCGCATCCAGGGAGAGAAAGAAACTTCGTTGGTTGGATGTCGTGATATGGTGATGTAGATTGATGGCCTTTATGGTATTGTCTCTGGCTTCACGACCGGGGACAAAGCCTACTTGATCTTTAGAAACTAGTGATGGGAGATGGGGCAAAAGCCTGTTAGCCAATATCTTTGAGAAAATTTTTATGTCTACATTAAGTAGAGATATCGGCCTATAGCTGGCTGCTTGAGTAGGGTCTTTGTCATCTTTGGGAAGAACCACTATGTGTGCTTCCAACATTTCCCGGGATAGAGGGCAGTTTGGAGAGACGGAGTTGAAGGCTTTTCTGTATGGGGCGCCTAGGGAGTCCTTGAAAGCCTTATAATAACTAGCTGGTAGTCCGTCCGGGCCTGGGCATTTGCCCGGTTTCAGTTGTTTCAGAGCTGTTTCCCATTCCAATTGAGTGATCGGGCCCTCCAGAGTATCAGAGACCTCCTGGTGTATTGTTCTTGGGCAGTGTTGATTTAGAAACTGTTTAATGTTGAGCGCCCTAGAGCTGGGTAAATTGGTTGAGGGGTTTGAGCCCTCTATGTTGTATAGTGTTGAATAGAATCTCTCAAATTCAGTGGCAATGTCCGTGTTTTTCGTGTAGACCTCCCCTTTGGGCGAGTGAAGTTTGTGAATCGTTGTCTTTGCTTTCCTAGTACGGAGTGCTTGGGCTAACAGGTGACCGCTTTTATTACCAAATTCGTAAAAGAGTTTTTGTGTGAGCATGTAGTTTTTCCGGGCAGTTCTACCCATCTCTTCCTGTATCAGAGATCTGGTTTCTATGAGTTCCTGATGTAAGGTCTGGGCTAGTGTGCGTTTGTGCAAAGTCTCAAGTGTTTTTAGTTTGGCGAACAGGTCCGAAAGGGTTTTGCGTTTGTCCCGTCTAATTTTAGCTGTCATTGAAATGAGTTTCCCCCTAATGACGCATTTATGCGCTTCCCATTGAGTCAAACTGGTCGTGTCTGGTGTGTCATTGTCAGTGAAGAAATTCTCTATACAGAGGCGAATTTCCTCGTGTCTCGCTACGTCTGACAAGAGTGTTGGGTCCATTTTCCAAGTCCTGGTATGGTTGGTCTTATCTGGTTCGGTCAACAAGATCGAGATGGGGTGGTGGTCGGATATCGTCATGGGCTCTATAGTAGCTCTGGTCAAGAGTGGGAGATCGCGTTGGGTCAAGAAGAAGTAATCCAATCTGGAGTATCGATTGTGGGGATTGGAAAAGAATGTATAGTCCCTCTCCTTGGGGTGTAACGTGCGCCATGTGTCATGAAGCAAGAGGTTTTGTAGGCTCAGTTTAATTTGGCGTAATGCTTTGTACGGCAAGTGAGAGGTCCCTGAGGACGTGTCAATGAGGGGTTCCAGGGGAACATTGAAGTCCCCTCCTACAATCAGCATACCTGTTTGGAAAGCGGCTAAACGTTGTGATATATCTCGAAAGAATGGGACTTGGGAAGAATTGGGACTGTATATATTGGCCAGGGTTAGGGGTTTGTTCCTCCAAGTCCCCTTTAGGAATAGGAATCTACCCTGCTCATCTGCTAGCGTATCCGTCACCTGGAAGTGAACATTTCTAGACAGGAGAATCGAGACCCCCTTTGATTTAGTTTCCGGATTCATTGCATGAAAGCTGTGTGGGTAATAGAAGTTGGCCAGATTAGGTTTGGATTTGGAGCAGAAATGGGTCTCTTGCAGGAAGACTATATCTGCTTTCATGCTACGCATATTGGCGAGAAGTTTTGAACGTTTTTCAGGAATGTTCAATCCTTTTGCGTTAAGGGAAACTAGTTTAAGAGTAGGGCAAGAGGAACCATGGTTAATTGCAGCCATAGTGGGTTTGCTGTATAGTTATGCTAACTGTACTTGTCTAGGATTTCTCTGTTATTCACCTACGTTACCCTCCTCTCCTTTTGTTTGTTTATTTCCCCTTTTTTTTGTGTCTTTCTTCCCCTCGGTTCTTGTCAAGGGGGGACCGATCTGGGAAGGGAAGCAAGACGACCTACTCGTGTAATACTATGTAGAGAGCTACGGGAGGGGGAAGAGGGAGAGAAGAAGAGAGAAGGAATGGCAGTAATGAAGAAGGGTTGGTACAGGTAAGAGGGTCAGTGGCGTGGGTCACCGGGGGAGGATTGGAAAATAAAAGGGTGCGGTCTGGTGGCGGGTCGGACCACAGGTCGACCCGGTTTGTAAGGCACCAGAAGGGGTCAGTGGGGTCTCACTGAGTCCACTGTGTGTGGGAGTGGTAGAATACGGTACCTAGAAGGAGTTAACCTCACGGTCCCGAGAGGTCATGTGTAGTTACATGTAGGCAGGGGAGGGCTGGGTGTATGTAAGAAAGTAAGTATAGCGCCCAAGATTTATGGGGTGGTGTGTGATGTAAGCCCGTTAGGGATATGAAATAACCTGTAGTGTGAGTAACAATTACAAAGTGGCAATACCCAGCAACATAGGGTGTGACAGGTATAAGACAACATAACAATGGCAACCTGCATATACCTGTAAACAAAATATGAGAAAATATAACCATGCAACTGTGAATTCCACGGGAACATGTTCACGAGAAGGTAGTATGGAGTGCCTATGGGTGCAAGCGGGTCCCCTTGAGGACTGGGTCAGATTGTGATGGTACAACCTCTTTCACGTTGGGGTAGCAAGAGAGACATCCTGTATAAGAGTTGAGTTAGTAGGGGGAAAAGTGGTGGTTGGTGGGGGTATCTCGAGCAAAGGCCGGTCGTATGACAGGAATTAGCAATGCAATTGAGGCGCCATCTGTAAGCCAAAACTACTGATCTATTACCTCCGAGGGGGACCCCAACAATCTCAGGAGAGGGATACCTTCCTTAATGACAGCTAGAGACAAATTGTGCATCGCATGCAAGTGCAGAGCGGGGGGAGAAACAACAGAAAGGCCAAAATAGAGGATAGGCCTCCTAAGTTGGACATATAATGCTTGTTGCCCAGGACAAGTTCACATAACACTCAAAGCTAATGCGAAATGCATTGGATTTACCCCTGATGATATCTCCTATACTTTTTTTTTTTTTTTGGTTTCATAAAATTGTTGGTCCCCTCTCTCATCTTGTCCCTCCCCCAGGCCTTTTCCTTGTTTTCCTCACCGTATCCATAATGGAGACATACACTCCATTCCGTACGGTTCCCATTGTGCTATAGGCTCAGTGGGGGTAATCTATGACAACCGTGGTTAATGGCCCCCTCGGAGGTCCGGTTCCTGAATTACTAAGAAGGAGACGCTTGTCACCTAGATGCAAGACACACTATATCCCAGCCATTGAGTGCCGGGTTGGGATGTTCTACCCTTCCCGGCAATCCATGGCCATGTCGGAGCACAACGCGCCCCCCTCCCAGCGAAACACACATGCGTAAATATATCCTACCACCATATATACATTGCGAGAGGTAGTGTAGAATAACCTGTGGGAAAAGAAGTTAGTGTAGTAGACATGTTAGACCAATTGCATAGGGACAGGGAGGCAAGCTAATGATGTGAGAGAGCAAGAGTGAACCATATACATTTTCCTGGTAAAGCGTGACCGGGAAAGGATACGTATCGACCTGCCGAAAGTCGACTGTGGTGCATGGGTCTGACTTTGTCAAGCACTTCAATCTTAGTACAGAATGTTATGACACCCGTACTGAGAATATTAGTATGGTCCTGGTTGCCCCTTTGTGAATAAGTTCCGGTAGAAAGTGCAAAGGGTCTCCTTTTAGTGCATGGGGACAAGAGATGCATAGAGCTCCAAGGAAAAAAAAAAAAAAAAAAATATAATTAAAATAATAAATAAAAAAAAGGGCCCATGAGGGAAAGGGGATCTACAGTTGTCGCTGAGGTTCTCTGAGGTGAGACGATGACACCCCAATGAATTGGCAAACATGGCGACCCAGTTGCATCTCAAGGGGATCCTGTGAGAAGGGAGAAGTCATGTGACCTGGTACATGAAGTTTCAAATTCCCGTGGAGAAAAATCGTAGTATATCAGATATCTAAATGTGGAAGCAGAGTGGCAAGTAGGCATTTGGTAAAAGTTTAGCTCTACCAGCGAATGGAAGGCAAAGTACCTGATTATGCATGGCGTGCTTTGCGATGATCCGGAGAGGCTGTAGGGCTGCCGTTACGCAATGGCCCCGCGGCATTTGAAGGAGACGGAGGTGGGTGAGCTCGACGACGACGACTGATGCTAAAGTTGCCTGCTTCGATCACGTCGTCCATGGAAGCTGCTCTGACCAGCGGAGGGAGACGGAAGTCGCTGTACCAATCCGGCAGGGCAACAATCGGGATGTTGAGTGCTGAACAGAAGTGTTCAAGATCTTCTGGAACCCGGAGATTTACTGAGCGGCCATTTGCTGTGGCGGATAAACAAAATGGGAACTTCCACCTGTATACTATCAATCTAGCTCGCAGAATGTCCAGCAGGGGTCTCAGTTCCCTTCTCCTCTGCAATGTAATGGCTGATAGATCCTGAAAGATTTTTATTTCGGTTCCCCTGTATGTGAGGCGTGCTCTGCCCCTGGCTTTCCTCAAAATATCCTCCTTTGTGAGAAAATCAGTGAGGCAGCAGATCACATCCCTGGGAGGATCTGTGTCCCTGCCTTTGGGGCGCAAGGCCCTGTGCATGCGTTCCATAGGGATAGGTGTGTCAGGGGCCCTCTCCAGCAGATCATTGAATAGATCTGTGATTGTGCGGGTGAGCATGGTGTTGTCGATGGATTCGGGGAGTCCTCTTACCCGCAAGTTCCGGCGGCGTCCCCTATTATCCAAATCTTCCATATGTCTGTTAATGTCCCTGAGGTGTACAGCATGGGATTCTGTCACTTGTTGCATGTGGCAGAGGGAGGTGTCATGGCGGGTCTGTGTCTCCTCAAGATCATCCACCCTCAGGGATATGGCCTGTATGTCTGTGCGGAGGTCCTGGATGGCCTCCGCGATCGTCGCTGACAGTGTCTGCTTAATGTCAGCAGCCACAGACCTCAGATCAGCCATACAGATTGCGGTTGCCGCTGACATGTCCGCTGCGGGGGGGCTACGGCTGCGTGAGCGGGTAGAACTCCTACTCGAGGAGCGCGGCTCTCTGGCCTGTGGGTCCTGCGCGCTGTCTCTAAGCCGCGGCCGGAAGATCTCCGGTATTTGACGGCCCGATTGGGAGCTTTGTGTCCTGGGGGACCGGGATCTGGTTGCTGGGGTACTCCGGGGTGTACTCTCCATACTCTGCCTCACGGATGCTGCCTGTAGTCTGGATGCTAGACCTCGGGATCCGGGAGCTGAGAGATTAAGCGTCCATCACGGATCCGAGTCAGGCCACGCCCCCATAATTTACCTTCTGTAGCCACCCTGGCTTCTATTGTTAAGAATAAATTGCTTAAGGAAATTAATGAAGGGAGAATAGCAGGCCCTTTTGAGCATCCTCCTTTTTGCTAATTTGAGAATTTCTCCTTTGAAGATTATTCCTATAATTCCTATAAAGGAATCCCAAGCATTTAGCCTGATCCATCATTTGTCATATCATTACGGTGATTCTTTGAATGATCTAATTTATCCAACATTATCTTAAGTTACTTATGTATCTTCCAATAAACCCTGATTGTTTTTGCTCTTTGAGTATTTATTTTCAAGGAGAATATTATATTCATAAATGTCTGCCCATGGGGTGCTCTTTAGCTTATTATTATTTCAAGGTGTTTTCCACTTTTTTGGAGTGGGTGGTTAAAACTGTATGTAGTTCATAATTAATAATACATTATTTAGATGACTTTTTAGTTATGGGTAAAAAAGATTCTAAAGAGTGCAATTATTTATAAAATTCCTTTTTTGCCATTTGTAAATATTTAAATATTCCTTTAGCGGAAGAAAAAAACTGTTGGTCCTGTCGCTTGTTTGGATTTCTTAGGTATGACTAGTGATTCATTAAATATAGAATTT